>OZ018317.1:161205335-161805335 GCA_963969495.1 Ceratothoa steindachneri | reverse complement strand
TATACCACAGACTGTGCTAGTTTCTCGTACAGCTACAATCAACACAACACTTCATTTACTTCTGTCATATGCACAAACTCACACAGACCTGCACCCAACTTCAACAGCCCTTACCCCACAAACCAACACCCACCTGTAACAATCCTAATCCACAACCCACTCTGCAGTCCCAAGCCGCCTTCCCACAGCATATCCCATCAAACTTCCTCGTAGCTCAAAAAGATGCAACAAAAACAGTCAACATATCAGAATATTAGAAGTAGACATGGTATATGTAACAACCAAAACATACAAATGGCCTTCATCTAAGAAATTCACATAAAAAAAAGGTTACATGCAAATTAGGCAAGACAAGATATAAAAATATGCGGAGAGGTCTAATCACATACAGAGATGACATCCCCTTCATGTGTCATCTCAGCCTCCAAAGGCCTAATCACATATAGAGATGACATCCTCTTCATGTTGTGGTGGAGTGAATCTGAGTGTGTATGAAGGGCCATTCTCCTACCCTTCTTACCAATACCCTCTCCCTCCCTCTGTAAGAATGTGTGTGTGAATATATATAATTGATTTTCATGTTTTGTTTAAAATGTTTTTGTCTCTTTGCAGAGAGTTTCTTGATAAAATTCTTTAATTGAAATTGCCATCATCCTTGACTGATCAATGATGGTTAGACAGGAGGTTTTGCTTTTATATAGCCTCAATACTGCAACAAGATTGCTTTATATTATATTGAGCTCAGAAGCGCCAACCTTTTTAAACATACAAAATAATTGTGAACACTCGAGTGGCAGCCGGCAGGACTTTCACCCCCTGGGATACCCTGTGAAGCCTTTTCCTTTTGTTTGGATCCAGTGTGCTAATTAGGCCTCTTTTGTATTGTTTGTTTAGTTGTATGTTTGTTAGGCCTCTATTGTAAGGATTATATTTGTTTTTTTCAATTATCGCCTGTTTGTTTGGTGATAGGAACGGTTTATTTTTATTAACGAGATCTCAAATTTATTTACCTCATATCTCTTGTAAATATTTAACCCCATATTTTTTGTAAATAAATGACTGTATATACAATCCGCCCCATTTCTCATGTCTGAATTGGTGTAGGAAGCGGGTTGGAATGATTGGGGTTAGAGCGTAGGTTTGTGGCCCACTACAATGTGTCATCTCATCCTCCAGAGGCCTAATCACATACAGAGATGACATCCCCTTCATGTGTCATCTCAGCCTCCCGAGGCGGATTAGAAGAGCGGTATTAAGGGATAAGAAGGTGTATTCAGCCAGAAAATCATCTTTCAAGCCTGGGGGATGAGCAGGAACTTTGTCTATGACTAACACATACTTTAACAGTAAATACTTTTTAAAGATTGTCACATTTGGGTAAATACTTCATGAACTCACTTAATAAAAAACCTGCCTTGTAACAACATTTACTATTAGCCCCTCCACATCGTTTTCTTTTTATCACATTTTTTTTTAGACCAAGATTTTCAAATGGGGGGCAACTAGACTTATCATACAACAAGAATGTTAGCCAGTTTTTCATGGCGCACTTACAAGACTTTGAAGCCCTCACAGAGCCCTTCCATCAACTAGCAAAAAGCGCGACAAAGAAGGTAGGTTTTAAGAACCCACTTGAAAGCGCTGGGCAAGGAAGAGGAATGTATGCCATGCAGTGGACCATTCCGCAACTTAGGGGCAACTGCAGAACATGCATGGTCACCCATGCAGCAGAGTGCAAGGAACTGAAAACAGGAGAGCACTTTCTGAGCAAAGGGCTCTTTGTTGTCTGGACACAGCCAATGAGGAGAGGTAAGGGGGAGTTGCATGTTCAGGATATTAAATGTCAAGGACTTTTAAAAGTAATTTGAAATTTAATGGGCAGCCAGTGCAGTTCACAGAGCAGGTGTGGCACAAGAGAACTTGCAGGAGACGAATTGTAGTATTGGGGCTCCAGTGAGAGGCGAATTACAATAATCAAGGTAAGAGGCAACAAAGGCCTGGATGGTTATCTTGAAACTGTTTCAGTCAAAGTGTGACCAAATCTGACTCAGGTTTTAGAGAAAACACACTGACAATTTGCTGATAATAGAGTTAACTGTCAAAGTAAATGCCCAGTTTTCTAACTTTATTCAAGAATGTAACCTAAGTTTTGTCATGGTTTAGTTTGAGGAAATCAGATAACCATTCAGTAATTGTGTCATATGCGGATAAAAGATTGTCACTGTCACAGTGAACAAGTTTAGGGAGGAGAGAAATATTTGTTTGTAATCAGCATAGAAATAGAAGGATTAACCTTGGCAATGCAAAAAGGCAAAGAGGAAGGAGGTAGGTACAAAATAGAAAGGTGCCAAGGACAGAGCACAGAGGAACACAATAGAATATGGCAGCTAGCTGAGAGGTTTTAACTCCAATATGGAGATGATATATATGAGCAACACCAGTTTAGAGCAGTTCCAAGAGACACCCAGAAAGTTACAAAGGCATTAAAGAAGAATACAGTGGTCAATGGTGTCAAATGCTGCTGAGCAATCAAGAAACACTAGAATAGAAAGGACTCCCAGTAGAATATGTCAGTCACATGTGGAGAGCCTATTCAGAGCTGTGACCTGCCTTGAAGCTGGACTGGAAGGTTTCATTGATGCTGGAGGAGGACATGTGTTCAGTGATGCGAGTAGCTACTACCCTTAGATAGGAATAGAAGTTGAGATATAGGACGATAGTTTGAAGGATTATTTGGGACAAGATTTGAATTTATTTAAGATTGGATGGACAGCAGTATGTTCAAAGTCAGAAGGCACCTTGCCAAGTGACAGAGAGGCATTGAAGAAACCCAGATGTGTGGTAGGAGGACTGGGTAGGAAAAAATTAAGCAGAAAAGTTTAGTTTTTTTAAAGATGAGCAGACCTTTTGAGGCGAGCAATTCTGAGGAGAATGGGGTGAAAGAAGTGAGATGAGGGGGGGGGGGGTAGGAGTGATTATAGTGTGATGCGGGGGGGCAGATATTAATGATCCTTGGCTGCACCATCCGCCCTCTTGTAGTTAAGAGAAAAAAGTGAAGAGGATACTTATAGGAAAAAAGTGAGTGTAAAGGACCAGGGGGGGTCATACCAGCTGCTCAAGGCCCCATCAGAGTTCAAGTCAATCTAGTGAGCAGTGTTCCCTATTTACACTTGGGACATGGGAACATATTGCTCCTTCAGCTACACAAGTGTAAGTCTACATAGAATAGTCTCCTGCAGGGAAGAAGGTATATAGCTGCAGATCCCATGCAGGTATTAAGGTTGGGGAGGGGGGTGAAAGAGCCCATCTGGCAACTGCCTACTAGGGCAAAAGATGTACCCGCACAGGCTAAAACAACAAATAAATAAGAAAATACAGCAAAAAGGAAACAAGGAGGCACGCTCTGGCATCGGGGGTACCCCCTCCCCACCCTGATGCAGAAACATGCAGCCTTAAAAACCCCCAGTCAAATAAAGGAGAGGGGCCAGCCTCCCCCCCAAGTCTATAAGTACGAACTCGTACTGAATACAAGGGACAGGCGGTAGCGACCCCGCCCATACTGGTACCGGGACAGGTAACATGCACGGAGATTGCCCAGACTGGGACATTCAACAAGAATGTGCCGAACAGTCTGGGGAATAAGGCAGTCATCACAATAAGGCACAGGCGAGCGATCCATCAAATGGCAGTGTGTCCTGAGAGTGTGTCCAATGCAGAGAAGACATAAAGCAACCTGAAACCTTCGTGGCATTGGTGAATAGGTCCATGAGAACAGTTGCGGCAGAAGAAGGCAACTTTACGTTGCCTTCTACTGTCTCCCATCTTCTTTGCCAAGCACCTCGAAGAACTGCCCGTATTCCTGCCATGTAGTCGGTGTGAGGAAGAGCGAAACGCTGGTCCAGTCGCGGACTATTTGGTGCCCTCATTCCTACATGCCCAGGAACCCAGCAGAAGATAATCTTGACATCTGCCCGGCTTGCCAAAACCATGGCATCATGGATATTCAAACCAGGGGATACGGAGATGCCAATGCCCCCGAGAGCACTCAGGGCACTTTGTGAGTCACTATAGATCACAATCCAGTCTCAGAACTGGGCACGTCTTGTAACTTCCTGTACCGAGTGGTGTATTGCCACCAGCTCAGCCGTGAAGACAGACGCAGCACCTGACAGAGCCCCGTTGACTTCAAACAGAGATACGGCGTGGAAGCCGACCCCCCTCTTGGAACTTGGAGCCATATGTATACTCCCGGCGATGTAGAAGCTTTGGAAGCAGAGGTGTGGCAACAATAGCCAAATGTGGTACCCTCCAGGGTGGCATCCTGGGCAGAACCAGGGGCACCACCGACCCGAGAGCTATACCTAGCTCTCGAAGGAGTTTCCTGGCCCTAAACCCAAAGGGCTTAGGGTATGACTGGCATCTCTCAGCGGCATAGGCACCATCAAAATCAGCTGTGGATGCAGTGAGAGCTGTTGGTGACTGAAGGAGGCGCTGGGCCCGCGCATAATGCACTGTACACAGCGTAGAGTGAGTGGCATCTCCCCAGCATCGACTAGTAGGCTCTCAATGGGGGAAGTGCAGAAGGCACTGGTTGCCAGGCGAAGGGAGGTGTGGTGGATCAAGTCCACATTACGCAATACACGCTCAGCTGCGGATGCATAAAACTCACATCCGTAGTAAGGGAGTAGCCCTATCAGCATTGAACGTCATGGAACGGAGAATATCCATGGTGCGGGTACAAGAGACCCTAAAGCTGTGAATATGAGCCTCCCAAAAACGAGATAAAAAAATGGTGCGATTCAACTACTTCCAGGGGTACCCCATTAAGAAACAAGTCTTGGTCAGGGTGGAGTCGTGGATAGCCGCAGAAGTGCACCACCTTAGTCTTGGCCAAAGAAAACCAAAACCTGTGCGCTTCCGCATAGCGAGAGACGCGGTTCAATGCCTGTTGGAGTCGGCATCTAGGCCACACCAGAAGAGATCGAAAGGTCATCCATGTAGAGCATAGCGAGAACATCTTCCGGCAGCACTGAGGTGATGCCATCGATGCTCAGGGCAAAGAGTGTGACACTGACGACACTTCCCTGTGGGACACTCTCTTCCTGCTCCATTGGGCCAGAGAGGATTCCCCCCACCTGTACGCGGAATCAACGATATCACAAAAATTCAGAAATAAACATTGGGAGGTGCCCCCTCGCACCTATCGTGTGGAGTCTCCATTAACCGTATCACCATGCACTATCATAGGCCTTCTCCAGGCCTGTCTATGAAGGAAGGACTCACAGATGGCATTTTCCAGTCGGAGCAGAGCATCCGACGTGGTGTGGAACTTGCGGAAGCTGCACTGTGCATAAGACAGATGGCCTCTGCTGTCCACAAAAAAAGGCTAATCTAACATTTACCAATTTCCCCATCAATTTGCAAATGAAAGAGGTTAGAGATATTGGATGGAAACCGGCCGGAGTAGAGTGATCTCTTCTCAGTTTATGAAAGGCGAGCATAGTAGCAATTCACCAAGAATCCAGGAGGAGACCCTCACCCAGATCCTGTTAAACAAATCTAAGAGAAAGGCCATGCCTCGCTCACCCAGGTATCGAAGATTGTGGTCCCATTCTCCTGGAGAACAGGAAGGGGGTCCTGCATGAACTTGCCCCCGAAACCTTTTGACTCTCTTCCACACCTCTGCTAGAGGGGTCTTCCCGTTAAGTGAAGACATGTATGCCCAACAAGAAGAGTGGTGGGCATGCTTCAAAATATACCGGAACCTAGCCTGATGAAATTCACTGATAGTGAAATTGTTCGGGCGGCGCTTATAGCGCATGCAAGAATAACGCTTCTGTTTGAGGGCCGTCTCACACTTGGCCGACCACCATGGGAGTGGTCGGCGTGCAAAACGGACATACGTCTTAGGAATAGTATTCAGGCCCACAGCGATGAGGTTGCCGGAGAAGAACTCAATGGCCTCATCTACCGACCTAAACTCCTCGACTGAGATAGAGAATTCAGTCATTTCCTGAAATGCAGGCCACCGCGCCCACGCCAAGCACCACCGAGGTGGGCTCTCAGCCGGCAGTTGCCCTGAAAATGATATTTGAATGGGAAAGTGATCACTACCATGGAGGTCATCGACCACCCCTCAATCAAAACCAGGCTGTACATCCGAAGAGCACAAAGATAGGTCAAGGCAAGAAAATGAAGCGGTTCTCGGACAGTGAATGGTAAACTCATCCACGTTTAGGATACCCATCTCAAGCTCTTCGATCAGATCGGCAAGGACTTGTCCCCTGGGATTTATTGAGTAATCTCCCCAGAGAGGATGCCTGCCGTTCAGATCTCCAAGCAAGAGAAAGGGCCTCGGCAACCATGCCACGACGCGGCGGAATTCCCCGCGTCGAAGTCAGCTGACGGTGGAATGTACGCAGAAATGATAGTTTACCTCCTATTCAGGTGAAGCTGCACAGCCACTGCCTGAAAGGAGGTATCTAAAGTGAAAGGGAGAATGCAGACATCATGCCAGGTGTAAACCGCGTATCCCCCAGCCAGGCCATCCCGCAGTGGTGGGGTTGCAAGACCCTTATACCCCGGGAGGGCGGGCAGGGGGCACACCCCTAGCATTGTCTCCTGCAGAAAAATAGCTAATGGGGAACGGGACAAGATGAGCCTCCACAGTTCCTCCCAGTTGGCTCGGAGTCCCCAGCAATTCCATAGAAGGCCGTATGCTTCCTGGAGGCAGAACCCTGGGCGCTGTTAGCCGGACAAAGCACTTTAGGTACTGTCAACTTCAAGGACTTATTGGGGGAGTTTGGGCTCGCCATGCAAGCCTTTTCCTCCCTCTACATTGAAACCTTAGGCAGGCATTGCGGCTTGGGATGCGGGGGGGGCCCTCTTTTTGAGGAACCACCGTCTCCAATCCACTAAGCCCACCACTAAGCGTGGGCGAACGAGATAAAGCTCCTTTCTTGCTGTCATCCTTTCAGGGGACAGCTTTAGGAACACCGGAAGATGGCCTGGCGACAAACTTCAGGGGTGTTGCCTCCTGTGAGTCTAACGACTCGGTGGAGGCGCGTGGACGTTTCGCCTTACGGGAAACGGTCTGGCTGGGGGAAGAGGGGGGGGGGGCTGGTTTTGAACCCTTTTTGCCGCCAGCTTTACCAGGGAAGCGCCTGGGTTGAATAGAGCCAGGATCAGATGGTGCCTTTCTAACTATTGAGGCAGAAGACGTCCCAGGACCAAGTCCTTAGCCTCGTGGAATGAGAGTCGATCCTGGGCCTGAATGGCCAGGATATCTTTCTCAAGGAGATATGCACCACATTGCTTTGAAGAAGCGGGGTGCGGCTCTACGCAATTGACACACTTGGCCACACACAATTTAGACTTATCCTGTGAGGCCTTGGAGCAATTTACACAGACTTTGGGTGACCCCGAATTTGCAGGTCTACAAGACCGATTCATATGGCCGAAGCGGTGACAGTAATAGTACCGCCATGGCAGTGGCTTGAATGCCTTCATGCGGTAGCGGTGCCAACCAGCACGCACCAACTCAGGGAGCTTGTCACATTCGATTTTTTTTTTTCAAGGGGCTATCTGGCGACTGCCCACGTGGGCATAAGTATTGTCGCATTTGAATGTGACAAAGAGTGTAGGGGGGGTCTTGAGGCCCCTCCCTGTTTTCTCATCACACATTTGATTGAACTTGACTTCCCCATGGTTGGCCAGCTCTAAGGTGATGTCCTCAATGGAGTAGTCAATGAGTTCCCTCGCATAAACTACTACTTTCACAAAGTTCATGGTAGGGTGCGGCGTCACACTCACCGGGGTGCCATCAAGTGTCCAAAGAGCACTTATCTTGGCCGCCTCAGCGGGATTCGCCGCATTCGTCAGAAGGCTCCCGTCTGAGAAATGGGTCACCTTCAGCTCTCTACCAATTACACTAGCTAATGCTCTCCTCTGATGGATCATGTTGCCCTTGGCCAACATGATACCATCATTGGAGCGAATAATGAGGAAGCGTTTGAAGCCAGCAGGGTCAAAAATGACAGGTGACCTATGAATAAGGGGCCCCGATGTTATCGAGGCTCCACCCTGTGCACTTTTGGTCTTTGTCATAGTCAGGGGCTCCGCACCCAGGGGGGTAGAGGGGTCGGATGTGCCGATCTTGGCTTGGTCGCTTACCGTAGCAACAGATCCATCCATCCCTGCAGCCCCCGCGGATGTTGAGGAGCCCCGAGTCTTCTTTGTCTTTTTCTTTTTCAGAGAGGAGGGTGGGGAATGAACCCGCTTCTCACCTCCGCCGGAAGGAGCCCCCAGGCCAGATGGACCGGCCTCAGCCATGTCCTTCTCTGAAATGGAGAAGGTCCTGGCAGTTGTAGGGGCACCCGTTGGAGGAGATCCCTCCCCTCCTTGTACTGCCTCGGAAACCCTAGCCCGGATTCACCCCCCATGAAAATCCCTACCGTCTGAGGCTGGGTTGCCTCAAGGACCATGTCTATCTCAGGAGGGGCCTCCAGTTGGCCATCCCCTTCCAGGACATCGCAGGTCCCGTTGGCAGCATCACCAGTCATGTGTGAGGAGGCACAGGCCTTAACCCCGGCAAGGTTGAGTATTCTTGCCAGCAGGTCTTTTGAGGGAAGCGACCGAAGGGGCCCGGCTTCTCTCTCCCCCCTAAGGGGGTTTGCCCTACTGAGCCGCTTCAATGAGGGGCGGTCGGCAATGGGCTGCCTGCTGGCTTTCTTGGCAGTCCCGTTAGAAAGAAAAGGAGGGACTGCCACTGAAAATAGGAAGAGGCCCAAAAGCACCTCCAGAGAAGGGGGTGAGAAGGAGTCCCCTACACCTGTAGTTGTAGAAGAGGAGTAAGCCTCCTCTCCGGTTAGAGAAATATGGAGGGTCCCCTGCGCAAGCACAGGGGGAAAGGCCTCCATTTTTTTGGTGGAGCTGCCCTAGGGCGGCTCCGTCGATGGTACAGGGGGAATTAAAGTTTTTTTTTTACTCATCATTGGGCATGGTGACCCTATTTTTATTACGCGATGCAATAGCACATCACCCCTCGCAGTAGCCCGCTCCGCAAGGGGTGCTTACAGGCCTGGCAGAGCCAGGTCCCCCCATTTAAGGCCACCCCTCCCGCCTGGTGACCTGGCAGCCCTTCATCATGGCGGCTCCACCTTGGGCACGGTGTAACATCAAGGATAGATGGCGAAGTGAAAAGGGATGTGAGGAAGGTATGGGTGGGGATGAAGCAGGTTATTAAAAAAAAAACATCCTGAACCGGAGCTCAGGGGTTACGGAACGTTATCCCCTCCCCCCTCAGCCCCAATCAGGGACGGTTGGCTGAGAAGAAGGTCAGCATCTACCCTGTGAAAATAGAGGCTGACCGGAAAAAGTTGTGGGAGAGAAATACAGGCTGTCTGAAAGGAGAAGAGGCTAAGCTGGGGCTGGACGGGAAGCTACTGCCTGAAAGGAGGTATTCAAAGCAAGGATAAGGCTGGAGACATTATGCCAGGTGTAAATCGCACATCCTCGTGCCTGGGCCCCCATCTTGTGGTGGTGGGGTCACAAAACTCTTATACCTCGGGAGGGTGGGCAGGAGGCATGTGCCCAGCATGGTCTCCTGCAAAAATATACCTAAGGGAAAGCAGGAAGAGATGAGGCTCCGCAGTTCCTCCTAGATGACCAGTCTGTTGCAATTTCAGTCTGCATAAAATTGATAGACCATGAAAGGAGAGAGAAGGTTATCTGAGGGAGGTGTAGGTGAGGCAGGTTGTTAAAAACTCACCATACCAAACTGGAGCTCAGGAGTTAGGGGGGAGGGAGGGCATTGTCTCCTCACCCTCAGGCCCCATTGGGGATGATTGGGTGAGAAGAAGCTGCTCAGTGTCTACCCTGTGAAATTAGAGGCTGACCAGAGAAAGTTATGGGAGAGGTTATATGGAAAGTGAGGAAGCAGGGTAAGACGAAAGGGTGCCACAAAGGAGAAGAGGCTAAGCTGTGATCAGACAGGATGTTGAGTCCCCTCAGCATGGCAGCCAGGAAAGCAAATCACTATGCCCCTTATAAGGTCAGGGTGTGTGGGGGAGAGTAAACTACGGGTATTGGGAATAGGTGAGAGGAAACTACATGGCATCCACCTGCAAGTTTAGTGACAAGAAAACATCAAATATTATACTTACAGATGAAAATAAGCTTGTATCTGGAATGGCCACTGGATGAAAGGAATTAATCAACTGATCTTGTGGCTGAACGGATTGTGAATAAAGTCTTGGCACAAATTCAGGGGCTTCAGCAGACAATGTTGATGTAATCTTGGGTGAAGCATCATCACCTGAAAAATTGGATTAATGAATTTAAATCCAAAACATTTTACTAAATGTTGCCCCCAGCTATGCCCCCCACCCATCCCGAGTCCCAGAGGGTGGGAGCAGTGATAAATGCCAACCAGATAGGGTTCTCCTAGAGATGCTACAGCAGTACTTGCGTTGGGCATGTTGTTAATCGGTGTTGAGCTGTATGTAGGCTCTGTTGGCAAGAGTCGGTGGATATCTGTGTGAGTCAGGCTGGTGTATTGTTTGAATGTTTAGTTTTGGGTGGTTACTGCCAGTTGTGGCATGGGAGGGAACTTTATCCTGGTTCAATGACCGGTGGAATAGAGTTAAGGGTGGATTGCATGCATGGATGATAGATTCCTCAGATTGTATTTATTGGTGATGGATTTTTTAGATTGCATTTTTTTTAGAGTCCATCAGGTGACTGCCTAGTAGAGATAGGACGACTTGGGGGGGGGGGGGGGATCAGCATCGCTAAAAATAATCCCAGTTTTCTGATTCCAAAAACGATTCCTTCAAAAATTTCAGTACAGCCTCTTTCAATAGTGTTTGTTTAAGTTAACTTTCTTTTCTACTTGCCAAATAGCCGAATCAAAATTTTAAACATTGTTTATTTCTATGTTAGTGTCAATCAAGTTTTGTATCGACTAATGTGTCCTATTATTCAATGAAATTATAATGTTCATAAGTTATTTACTAATAGATTTAGATTAGTCGAAAAGAATGCATCACTATTTAATATCAATTAATATTGAAGATGAGTGTATAAGGCATCATTTAGAACAGCTTATACAATTCTAAGATGTTAGAGCCTTGTTCAGCAATGCTGCCGAAGTTGGCACATTCGTACAAATTTGGTCCCTTTTGGGCAAAGAAAAACTTTTATACCCCTTTACTTTTGTTTTAATTAGATTTGGTATGATTTTACCAAATTTGTTACATTTAGAGAGTAAGTTTTGGTACTATTGCTAAAATTCTTTCAGTTGACTACCAGCCACCGTAGATGTAAGTTATGCTGCACACGCTTCCTACTCCCAGCCAATGTTAAATGTTGAGCAACAATATCATAAACTGTGTATTAATCTAAATTCACTTGGTTGTGATGACTGACGATACCAAACTTCCAGCATAAGGCATTATATCACAAGATTAGTTGTTAGCAGATACTATGTAAACTTAGGCACAATGTTCACCTTACATTTATTTGTTTAATATATTCTATTTAGTTTATGTAACAACTAATTTATTAATTATTATTGAAATATTGAGTATTATTATCACATGGAAAGAATTATGAATCGATGTGTTTCAACAATATATATCATATAATCAATATTCTATTTTGTGAAGGAATCAGAATCGGAACTAATAACTTGGAATTGTCCACTCCATCCTAGTACTAGGCTAGATTAAAATATGCGTAAAAATATACCAAAAAACAAATAAAGATAAAAAACAGAAACAAAGGCTAAAAAACTATTTTTTTGTGCAAAATGTTTGGTAAAATGATGCAGATGTGTTTGCTGTACTTCATTTTATAAGTTGTGGAAAGAGGAACAAACTGCGAGATGGTCATCTGGTTCTGTTGCGCCCAGTATTCAAGTCTTGCGATGTAGATTGTGAGTGGTTTGGGTATGGTTGGGGAATTATGTGAGAATGATGGCATAATGCGCATAGCTGTAGCCTGCGATTTTAGGGTTGCAGAGGGGGATGTCATAAAGGGTTGTTTCTTTGTAACGAGGGTTCTATAACATTTTTCACCGAGTGTTCACAGTTTGCAGTACCAAGAATAAAATGATCAAAATGATGGAACTAATTAAATATTTAAACATATGGCTATTCAGCGAGCTATTTAAATTTACTCGATAAGGAACTTCTACAGCTGTGCTTAAAATTATAAAATATTTTAGGAGCATCAACCCCATGCTGTGATTTTAAATGATCATAGAATTATTGGCAATTGGAAATTAAAAATTTATTATATTATTGCTTTAATAAGTAGTTAAAACCCACTTGTCTTAGAAATATAAAGAAAGATTTTGTTCAATGTTCATTATATTTCCATTTCTTTTAATATGACTGATGTTTTTGTGGGGATGGCTATGTGAGAACGGAGGATATGTGCCTCAACTTTCAAATGGCACATGATGGAATTCATAAATCAACTGCATAAACATGTAGAACAGGAACTAGCTTACCCTCTTTACTTAGAAATTGAGATGAACATGACTCTTTCATTCCTACAAACATTAGAATAATCATTGATAATGTGGCTATTTTGGGCCGAGAGGGGCCCAAAATAGCGTGAATGATGGGACACAAAATATTTCGTCCCTGTTCCAATATGTTTCACCTTTTGGGAATAAATTCAAGGAGACTGCTTGTGGGGGTTTTATTACTGCGGGTGGACCCCCACCCTACGATAATCCTCAGTTTCAATCAATTGGGGGGGTGGGGGCACAGCCCCCCCTCCCCCTAATATATAATCATAATTGTTTTTAGAATAATGTTCTAACATTTTTTTAATGTTTGTATTTAACCAAGCGCGCATGAATAAGCATGTGTGGGTGAATGAAACATACCCACCCCCCCTTTCTTTGTGCGTGCTGCTGATCTTCAGGTTTACCAAAGTGGTATCAGTGAGCATAATTTTAGAAATTAAAAACATTTGTGTCTTTGAAAAGTATAAAATCATAAATGTGTTAAAAAGAATCTTTACCCTTCATGTCAACTTGGTGATCCCACATTAGCAAACCACCGTAGTACACCAAGGAAGTCTCTCTGAAAGTCGTGGTTGGAGGAATCTCCAGTTTCTAGAAGGGGGGCCCCATCTTGGCAAGAAGGTAAGGCGACTTTTTTCATCTATTATGTTAATTACTTACCGCTTTGTCCAGAATTTCCTGGGGAAGGGGGGTTCTTATATGGTCTCCTTAGATCATTACGATCATTTTCAAGACAGGATAAAGATCTTCGACCTCTTCCTCTTCCATTAGCACAAGTGAAACTCTGCGTATTTTCCATTGCGAATTGATGAGTGTCATTCAAAGAGTACGTTTTTTTAGCGAATAAAGTTTGTGTGAAAGTTGCTCTCCATCATCGAAACATCAAAGCACTAGACGCGAACAACAAAAATATTTTTAAACGTAATATAGCATTTTTAAAAGAAAAAAATATCACGAGTTAATATTTACTTAACAATAAAGTACACAAGATTAGAGATACAATTAATTATGAAGAAATATACGAAAAAAAAGGAATCATTTCCCTTTTCAAAGGTCAGTTGCTTGGTTGTACGCAAGAGAGATTTTAAGAAATTTTGTTGGTTAATGTTGATTGTTAGAATTCGGGGATTATGTCAAAAAGCAGATAGATGAAGGGAAATGTGCGGGTGTGAACTATCTTACATCAGCAAAGCTTATGTTAATGTTTGTAGTGGTGGTTGTTTAAATCTTGTATATTGATTTTAGAGAAATTTTATTATTCTGTATTAATTTTCCTGGCAATGTAAGAGTTAACAATGAGTGTTAGATAAAATATTCAAGGAATTTTTAAATATATTTTAAATTGAAACGTGAAATAGCTCCCGTTTGTTTACGTTTCAATGAGGCCCAATTTTCTCCCCTTTTGATTACACTTTTCTTGATTGCTTAATTAAAGGGTTTTGAATAAGTTTTCTAAGTATGGCTGTCGCTTTGGATGAAGAGAGTATGCCCTTGGATGTAAGTAGTGTGTATGTAGTTTGTGATTTTTGTGGTGTTGAAAGAAGAGCAAATGTATCTGAATGCCCCTTGTGTATTGTGACTCATATTATTAGTCTCTTTGGTAGATGAGGTAAGTCGGTTGCGTGGTGAATGCAAGAGATTAAGTGAGTTTGTGCATGAAGTGAGAAGAGATGCGAGTGTACGCATGAAGAATGTGGCTGGGACTAGGAGGATGGAAGATAGGCCTAGATTAGGGACTGGAAAGAAAGAAGTGACTGATGTACGTGATGGTGAATGGTGGGTGAATGTGGATAGGTTAGGACAGGCTAGGCGTGTGAGGAAGAGGGACACAGAACCTGTTAGGTTTGTGGAGAGCATGGCTCTGGTACTAAAATTGCACCAACCAGTTGCCTCGCAGTAATAGGGAACATTGTAACGAATGTCCTCACGTATATACATATATATTTATTTGTAAACCGGTCAGGAATTAAACGGGAAGCCGAGAATTTACATAGCAGTAAAATTTGGCGACGGGGTATAGGTGGTTAGGTGTATATTGCGCCAATACACTAGATAGCTCAGGTCACAATAAACCCCCAAACCTATATTTTCTTATTTAAGGGAAATGAAGTTAATTGCTAACGGGAAGGCTGAATACCAGCAGACCAAATTTCCTTAGGCCTAATCTCGGCGACGTCGTGGGAATAGGTCGACGTCAGTTATGATGAATGACCATGGGAAAACATGACGTAACCAGAGAGCTCGGGGATTTGCCTCCCATAAGTCCTTATGTCCGATGAATTGGCAGCTTTAAGGAGAAGATCAGAAAAATTGCAAGCTTTCTCGACTGAAGAGGCTGGAATGCCACTGCATTGAGGGCCAGTGTCAACCAGGAAGGAGAAACCAGAGAGTGGGTCATGAATGCTAAAGGGAGGATCGACCTGATGAGGGATGAGGTTGCAAAGGTGACAGACCCACGTATCACTTGCGAATTCAGATTAAAGTTCCCTGTGCTGAATGTGAAATATGGGGAAATTAACCCGTAGATTTGACGTGGTGAAGTTAGGGTAGGTTGAGATTGAGGAGTTTGATGTTACGAGCATGGCTTTGAGCATTTTTCTGCTCTTGCACCAAATTTGAGGTGGTACCAGCAAAGGCCTGAAGGCTGAAATATAGCAGTATGAGCATCACGGACAGAATGAGGGTTAAAGTTGTGGGCATGAGATGATCCCGGATAAAAACTGCATGGTTGAACACAGCGGACAGCGTTGCTCCCATAATTAGAGTGGTATCAGAAGCTACCCTGAGAGTTGTCAGAATAGGGGGAATTAGACGAAGGTTGAAAAGTGTTGCTTTTTTCGGGAGTAGGAACGACGTCTGACTACTCCATCCTGCTCAGAATGTTGCTCTCAGTGAAGACCCGTTCGCACCTTTAGGGCACGAATATCCATTTCAATCTTCTCTAGAACGGATAAAAACCCGAAGCCTGGGAGGATACATCCTGAGGGAGTCCTGGCCCGTTGTAAGGAGCTCCGGCCGGTGACTTAAACTGAGAAATGGATACATGTGAGTGTTGTTTATTTACATCGCCTGCATTTCCCCAGTTGATGAAAGGGTTGTTATACAGGGCGTCAGCCAACTCTGCCATTTTCTCCACGTTCGATAGGGATTTCGCTAAAAGTGGTGTATGCTAAAATTGGTGTTCTGGTACGCACGCGCAAGCTTTATATCGTCCATTGCAAAGCGAAATAGATTAAATATGAAACCTCACAGGTAGGCGTCATGAGTATTCTGTAAAATCTTCTAATTGGTACGCGAATATGAATAATCTAAGGTGAAAGATATAGCCGTGCTTTTTAATTAAAATAACTCCTTGTGCGAATAGTATATATATATATATATATATATATATATATATATATATATATATATATATATATATATATATATATATATATATATATATAATGTCCATATAAATAATGATGTGAAACAGTAATGTATATATCTCCGTAATATTCCACTGTATAGTTTTCGTTTTGTAGATAATATGAAATCTGCGTTGCAATGCGAAATAAATCGTATATGAGTCTTCACAGATGAGCGTCCTAGGAACTTTATAAAGCCTTGTAACGACACCAAAAACAACGAGAAGTCTCACTGATCCATGTTATTTGTTTTACGCACCTTAGAATTTGTATGCTAAAAGAGACATTAATATACATACATGCCTCGCTGAACCATTTTTGCCATGTTACTTTGAGTAATGTAATAATGATAGTGACAACCTAGAGATATTTCATTTAGAGGGGTGAGGGGGGGGGCAGGTTGTACAATTTACATGCCCTCCCTGAGCACAGTTGTTTCCACGTATAAGTGCTGTAAATTTCATTGCCCTGTGCGTATGTTAAAAATGTACCTGCTTGTCTAGTTAGGATGTGCAATTATCTTTGTATATCCGTTAGTGGGAAGAGAGTTCTGTGGAGAGTATGGCCCTGGCACTGAAATTGTACCAGCCAAGTGCCTCGCCAGAATAGAGAAAATTGTAAAGAATGTCCCCGCGTATATCCATATATATTTATTTGTAAACCGGACAGGAATTAAAGGGGAATCCGAGAATTCAGATAGCAGTAAAATTTGGCGACAGGATAATAAAAACGAACATTTCTCATCTGGAAATGGAATTAAGCTGAAAAATCTGTCTGCGTCTCAAATTATATCGAGAAAATGTAAATTTGTAGGCGCCATTTAATCGATGACCTTCGGAGACTATGGGACAAGGAATATTCCGCCCAGTGGGCGGAGCTAAAAATATTGTGGGCCGGAGACGTAAGGAGACCACGTCTCCTGTACTATTTATAGAAGGAAGATGGCGATTCATTTACACTTGGGTAGACATATCGATAGTAAAGAACTAATTACAGTTTGTTTAGCGTAGCGAAGCCCCGGTTGTTCCCGCATAAGTCTTGTTCTCGTAACACTCGCTTTCCTGAACGGGAGTGAAATTTTCCCTGACCAAAATCGTGTAAACACGAGCCTCCCTTTTGCGTTGCTTGTTTTGTTTGTTGTAATTAACCATTTATTTTTTTACGTGATTCCTCTCAGTTCTTGTTCGATCACAAGCCTTCGGTAAGCCCAGCCAAGCCGCAATATTATTTGAGTATATTTTGGAGTCAGATACGAGATTAGCCCACCTATCACCTCACTCATGGGATTTAGGAACCTCTCTAAAATATCCGCGTCATTTTAACGTTCAAAGTAGTGACGTCCTTGCTCTCACATAAACTGGGTTTCCTCATTCCCCCTAAAACTGGTGACGGTTACCTTTAACCTCCTCTTGCCATAAAGGGGTGACTTATACCTCCTCAGGCTGGCTAACAGATTCGATGCCCTGAGAGAAACTAGTTGAAGGTGATTTGTCTGATGTGGCTGTGGCTGAAAGTGGAATAAGTGGTAGTTTAAATGAGAACAGAAGCGAAGGGGAACAGGAGGATGAACGATGTGCTTGTGATGGGCGACTCAGATTAGATATTTTGATAGGAAGTTGAGTGCGAGCAAATGGAAGGGAGTGAAAGTTTGTTTGCCGTGTGCTGGTGTAAATGATGTGTTTGAAAGGTATGATAGTCTGGTGTCTGGGTGTGATAGGGATGCAGTTGCAATTACGCATGTGGGAGTAAATGATGTGAAAAAGGTGAGTTTATCGGAGCCTGGAAAAGTTCTCTTCTCTTGTAGTTTGGTAGGCTGGGTAGTCAGGTGATCGATGCTTCCTCCTAAGTTAAGGAAATTTAGAGGTGGATTCACGAAGGCTCTATTCGGTGGGAGCATAGACTTGTATTACAAGTAAGAAGAAAATTGCTAACTGCCTTTAACGACAAAATGCTGTTATATATACTTTTCCTACTAATACTTAAGTTATAAAAAATGAACCACTCAGCGCTAAGCAGATTTTTAATAACAAATTTATGTTAAATTTATTCCATCAGCTTTAAGACAAATTTGTCGTTTAAACTTATGCGCCAATCAGCGCCACGATAGATTTTTAGGAACAATTTACATTCATCCACTTACCAACATAAGTGTTACTGAAATTTATTTTTCCTTATTGATAGAAACATGGTCCAGCGAATAGACGGGGACTTTCCCACCTTTGTCCGAGGAAGAAGTGCCACAAAACCAGACATATATTGAGCCAATCGTCAGCTGCCGTTCAATTACTACATAGAACCAGGCCGGGTATCATGAGGTGACCATATAGGAATCCTTCTCACCCTCAATAAGAACCCTATACCAGTCTCAGCAGTAGTTAACAAAGACTACAGAAGAGCAGACTGGGCACGGTACGCGCATCTTCTCGAGTCATACCACCAGTCCAACTTGAATGAAGCAATTCTCGAGGAGATCGACAACCTTAATAATCATCTCATCAATGCGGATAGAGCTTGTGTCCCTAAAACCCAGTATAAGTCCATCTCAACCTACACGTGGACTGGATACATAAAACAACTATATCGTGAGTTGAAAGTAATGTATGAAATCAACACCAGAAATGCATCGATTGCCTCAATAAAACGAAGTAAGGAGATCAAAGAAGAGCTCAACCAGTTGATCATCGAACAGCAGTGAGACGATGTGATCGAGAGCCATAATCAGGATGCATCCTCCAAAAATTTTGGGAATAAAATCAGGCGTCTGAAAGGATCAACTGGGAAAAAGAAGAAATTAGAAATATTAAAAGAAGACGTAACCATCGAGACAGAAGATATAAGAATTGAAGAAATATTCCGACGTTATTGAAAAAAAAACTTCATTATATCCAAAGAAGAAAACAAAGATTTTGATATAGAGTTCGCGAAAAACATTGTAGAAGAGCTTAACACACAAATACATAGGATGCATCCTCACCGCCAGGTGGATAGACAACGCGACGGAGACGCCTAGATCACCGAAGAAGAACTACTCGGTGCGCTCCTCTCATTCCATCACAAAGCCCCAGGACAATGAGGGCTTACGAAGCTAAACTTCGAAATGGCACCAGCCAACGTCATCGAGGGAATAAGAAGAATTTTTAACGCGTGTCTAAATACAGGATACTTTCCTGATTCTTATAAAACAGCAAATATGATCTTTTTGCCAAAGCACGGAAAGATCCCAACGTTGAGAGAGAGCTACCGGCCAATTTCACTTCTAGAATTAGGCGGGAAGCTTTTCGAGAAGATCCTCAACCGAAGACTGGTCTATCACCTCAAGGAGAACTCTCTCTACAACCCATATCAATACGGGTTTATAAAAAAGCGAAGTACGGAGATGGCGATAAATATCATCACGGAAAAAGCTTTCCTAAGTCAAATGAGAAAGGAGTTACGTGGAAATTATTTGTCAGGATGTTTCAAAGGCGTTTGATAAGGTGTGGCAAAGGGGTATGCAGTTTAAGATCCTACGGCTGGGCCTAAGTGAAAACTTAGAAAGAACTCTCTGTGACTATGTCATGGAGAGAGCGGCCTAAGGTAATTTAGGGTGCACGGACGGACCGAAGTTTCCGCTCAATGCGGGCTTCCCGCAGGGAGAGAGGGAAGGGGTCTGTCCCAACTTTTTACTCGATATACACTGCAGATGTCCCAGCCCCTGTGTACCCCTCTTCCCTCAACATTCAATACGCAGATGATTTCAACCAGATAATCACTTGTCCATGGATGAATGCACCTTGGCAAGCTCGTATGACAGCGGCAGAAATCGAAAGATTGAACAATTACGAGGCACAATGGAAGATCCGAACGAATCAAGGGAAATTCTGAGTTGTCCCCATTTGCGGCAGACTACTCGCATATGTCAGGGTGGGAGATAGATGCTATCCCTATACCACGGAGTGCAATGTACTCGGAATGAAAATTTCTTCATCCGGGTACAGGAAGCACATCGATGATAGAATTTCTAAAGCTTCAGTCGCAGTCAGGACTCTGTATGTGTTTAGAAATCTACGTGAAAGCAATAAGAAAAAGTTCTAAAACGCTCTTGTTAGATCTACGTTGCTATATCCCGCTTCCCCCCTCACTTGTGTCTCAAAAACACCGAAGAGGAGACTACAAACAGTTCAAAATAAATGCATGTACCTAATTACGGGTACACTGAGGCGGGAAAGATGATGCCAAGAAGATTTGCAGAGGGAAGTGGGGATAACTCCCATTAACAAAGTCATAGAAAACCGGACTTGGAAAATGCAGGAACTGGTTAATTAGGAACTGAATGAGGATATAATTCAAATGATTTACCAGAACAGAAAAGCTACATATACGAGTAT
This sequence comes from Ceratothoa steindachneri, assembly GCA_963969495.1. Lineage (NCBI taxonomy): Eukaryota > Metazoa > Arthropoda > Malacostraca > Isopoda > Cymothoidae > Ceratothoa > Ceratothoa steindachneri. The sequence goes on along the minus strand of OZ018317.1, from coordinate 161,785,023 downwards.
GTCGCGCCAGATTTCCAAGCTTCGCTAACCTAATGGCTAGCGGGGAGGAAGTGCCTTTCTACGCACTAGGAGAATGTGAAAACCATCAGAAATGCGAAAAAGAACAGATCAAGACAACAAACTTGATTCAAGAAAAGTCACCGATTTTGACCAACGCAAAACGAACAAGATTCTAGCAACCTAAACGTGACGCGAAGAAAGAAGATAAGAAGAAACAGAAAACACCGGAATACACATAGAACAAAATAATTAAAATACAATAAAAACTAAGCACATATTTAAAGTAATGTATTACAACACAACAGTAAATGCACATTACATACCCAAAAACATTAACAATTATTAAGACAAATGGCTTGAACGCCATAAAATAAAAACTATAATGCAAACAACAAAGAAAATACATGACAATAATATTTATGAAAGTGATAGGCCTTAATAACAGGCACCTATCATCTCTTTGCACGCTACCACACTTATTTCTCTTTTTACAACTTGTCTATTAGGACCTATCAATCCACCCTCCTTTTTTTTCCTTTTGCATATACGCACAATTGCATCAATTCTCAATTAGCAATTTTCCCTTATTGATTGCTCAGACACCATTGGATAAACAACGCCAATTCAGAGGAAAGTTGCCACTCGATAGAGGAGGTATAGGAAATAGGAAGCGACCTCAGAAACGAGAAATCTTTTTCACTTTTCCCAACGGTGAATTAAAGGGAGAATAATACACTTGGAGCATTTGAATTGGCGACATATCAACACCTTCATTATTTATAATTTGACTGCTTGGAACTCCTTGACGAGGTACACCGGCTCTCTACATCCCGCTAACCGGTAAAGGAGGTACAGATTTCGGTAAGTCCGAAAAACGCCTGCACCCTGTAAAGGCCTGCGAGCACCGCCGACCATACAACAGTCCAACGGTTAATTTTTTATTTACCCTTAAGAAAGAGATTAATGCAATTTTTAGCCGTTAAGAAAGAGAGAATAAAACAATTTTTATCTATTTAAGGAAAAGAGAGTAATGCAATTTTATTTAGTTAATTAATAATTATATAAAGTTAAGGCGTTGTTTCAGGTGTGCTTCCGAGATTGAATGTGGGGATGGAACGGTTGTCTCGTGCAATTGGACTGAATGAGTATGTGAAAGGCCTATGTGAGGAATTGGTATTAGTGTTTGCAGGCGAGAAACTAGTTACTGATAGTGGTCAGAGAAATACAAACGTACAGGGTGAGGAAGAGAAAGGAAAGAGATGAAGAGACAGAGATGGGCAGTATTTAAATAATTTGAATTTAAATACTTTTGAAGGTATTTAAATACAATGTATTTAAATACTTTTTGCAAATACTTTACTGATAATAGGTTTATATTGCTGTTAAGAATGTGTAATGCATGTTTTAGCTTGTCGCAACTTGTATGACATAAACGGTTTACTGTGTGAGCCAGTAAGGGAAGATTGCTTTCATCAATTCAAATTCAGTTAACAGATGGTCACAGTTGTATTCAGTTGTATAGTGAGAGCGCTCAGCGTTATTTCAACTGCTGCATGGCAACTTCAGCTTCTTCGAAAGAGCGTGAAATGGAGAGATTAGACAATAATAAAAACGAGGAAGATAAAGAGTGAAACCTTCCGACGGGAAAAAAAGTGAAGTGTGTATGTATATCATGCAATGGCGAAGTCTCTGCGGCGAGCAATGCTACTTCCAATCTACGCATTCATTTGAAGGTAAGAATTTATTAAAGCAAATTATATGATACTTAATTGAATGGACGTTTCACTATTTCTTATCTAAAAAAATGGCAAAATTGCCAGTAGCTAACGATAATGTTAAGTAGCGTAGGTTTACTATGCACGAACCTACCTGCTTCCTTTTGCAACACTTTTATTTACAGTATATGCTGATTGAATTTAACGTGAATTATGGCTACGTGAAACAAATCTCCTTCAATTATCTGATCATGAACATTTATCAACAGAGAAAGCATCCTGCTATGGTGTAAAAAGCGGATAACTACGTGACAGCTCAAATAAAAGATTAAAAAAGAAAATGTTCAGTATTAGACGATGGTCTTTCATGCAGCGGTGTTAAAGAAAAGACATCACCGGAGTGTTTTGCGGTGAATACTAAGAAGGCCAAACAATCTGTTGTTGATAAGCTGATTGCAGATTTTATCCTACAAGGTTTGCTTTCCCTGTAAACCATGGAGAAACCAGCTTTTGTGAGATTAATTAAAGCTGAGATCCTAGTTACAAATGTTGTTTACAATTATAGTATTAGTAGTACAGGTCAAGCTCTTATAACGACCGAGTACTAAAGCGTTCGGATCATTGGTCACTACGTAAGCTATATAACGAAGTTAATTAAATAAACGAAGACATATACAAACAACAGAGGTTAATATATTGCAATAATTCATGAGAATCCACATACATATATTATTAAAGCACGCTATCATTTACTTGAAGATATTATTGAATAAAAAAATTTCAGGACTAATTAGTACAATTATTGATCGATTTTATGTAGGTATTAGATAAATTCCTATAACGATGTATTTCGTTATAGTAGCAATAACTATGTCAAAACTAGCATTCAAGCCCGTAAAAAATATGGAAATAAAGCTTGATAACGTATATATTCCTAACAATACTGAAAGTCAATATTTTAGTATGTAATTCTGAATATGAAGGACTAATAATATATTTATGAATTAATGTACCAGTCCTATATTACTATGGGATATTCATATAGCTACATTTTATATATAAAATTTTACATGAATACTATATATTCTCATTTCACTGTGAAAATCAATTTCACTCACAATAATCACACATTCCACTACCGCAGGTCTAACTTCTTCAGTTAACGTCATTTCAAGGCCGAAATCTTATAGAGAAGAGAAAGTGACAAGAGCTCTACTGAAGAATAAACTAGACAGCACCTCTTAGTTATGACTTACTACAGATATTTGGTCAACTCGTCACCGTAGTTTTTGGGGAGCTTACAGTTTATTGGGTATGTTAAGATTTTGCTCATTATGAAATATGAAATTGAAAATATCTTTACAGTTAGGGAGTTATCAGTTCTTGGCTGAAACCAGACCTATTTGTTGGTGGAATTTATCTCGATTATATTAATATGTAAAATTTATGGAAACATTTATCAGACAAACATTGGGATGTTATTTCATTTGTTTTTTCAGCTTGAGGAAGCTGCTCTTGTCCGTCATAGTAGGGTATTGGCATGCTGTCGGTTCAAAAGAGAACATAACTACATCAAGATTGCTGAATGTGAAGGCCATCGCGGAACCCGGTTCACACGGTGCATATATAATACACAAAAGAAATTTATAGAAGACCAGGGATCTAATTTATCCGGACAGTGCTAAATTACGAGGTATCTACAAAGGGTTAGATGAATACACACATAAAAGTATTTACAGTATTATTTACATCAAAATCAAAATGAAATAAATTGACTGCTAACAAATTATACGGGGGTACATCAAATAATAAGAAAAGTCACAAATGCTTATCACCATCTAACGACCACAAGTCGTTCTAACCAAATAGATATTCGCGCATACAAAATTGGATTCTATGAATAATTTGCTTAAAGCCGAAACGATACGCGCCGTTGAAGATGAAATAGGCTACGCTACTCTAGTCACAGGTGTTCCCGGAATAACCTCCCTGTCTTACGTCCCTTACCCGAAGGGCCAAAGTTACATGAATAAAACTTAATCAATTTAAAAAGGGACGTTAGAAGAAAGAGATACTCCAAAATACCTGATACCAGAGCAGTGAAGCAATAACCCACGTCGGAAACCCGGGCGAAAGAGGCACGGCGACGATGAGTGAATTCGATCCAAGTCCACAAGGGTGAATGCGATGACGGTCTTCGGCGAGGAGAAACCCACAGACGGCGATATCGGGGCGAAAGGCGTCGAAACCACGGGGAACGATGACTCGAAGGCCCAACGATCTGAGAGAAGGAATTCGAGATGACAGAATTCCCCAAAGAGGAGATGACGAAGTGACTGAGGAAGAGCTTTCACGTGCCCAGTGTGAACAGCTTTCCAAAGGAGAACACTAGTAAACGTAACTGGAAGAGCACAATTCGATGCAACCGACAGAGGGGCAGTGACAAGGCTGGCAGAAATCAATGGCAAAAAATCCTCTCTGCACGAAGGAATCCAGTAGGGGTCTCAAAAATGAACAACGTCAAAGGTAAGTGACGGAAAACGATTCAGCGGAGCAATCAAGGCAGAATCCTCGCAACAGACTAAAATAAAAGGCCTCATGGCCCCCTTTATATCCTTCAGTCCGAAGGGGAAAAAGGGAAATGGGGCACAAAGGGGAAGTGGTTAATGAATCGCTTTCCTTACGCAAATTAGGCTGGTAAGTTACAGAAGTTTAGGCTTAAATGGTAACCTTGAAGCGGGTCAACCTGCGATAAACACCGTAAACTCTGATAAGAAAGGGGAGGCATGGAAATACGAGGGCCTACCCTTTACACTGAACATATGGAGAATATCATCAATGAATAACGGCTCTAATATTGTTAAAGCGTTTAAAGAATTTGCAGTCACTGCTGCAAATCTGTCCACAGATTAAGTAGATAGAATCCAGGTAAGCGAAGAAGATCAGGGTGAGCACTGGCTGGAGGATAGTTTCCTAATGAGAAGTGCCTTAGATCAGGAAGAAAACCTTTCGTCTAACCCATGCAGCTTCAGCCTACCTAACCATGTACGCTGAGCTTCACACACACCCAGTCTCGTCGCCTCAACGAGAGATGGGCAAGATTACCAACTTTGGTGATCTTGAAGATCAAGATCAGATCACCAAAAATTGTGATCTTGAAGATCACTTTTCAAGATCACTTTTAAGATCACTTTTATATAAATTGAAAAAAGTTGTAGTCTTGAAAACGAAAACAATTATTTTGTTAATCACTCCTGAAAGTATTACTCCTGATACTCCCTTGAGGGCTGAGGCAATAAAAGCATCGCATCCTATCAATGTCACTTGATCTAAGCGACGGGGATTGACGATTCTCCTTTCACCTTTTCAGTTGGTAAACTTAAAACTGATATATTATTATAACTTATCAGCAAAGAAAAACTATTAAATGACTTACATATAATTATGTATATGGTAATTATATATATATATATATATATATATATATATATATATATATATACAGTAAACCCTCGATATAACGAACTATATGGATCAGGGGGTAGTTCGTTAAAGCCAAAAGTTCGTTAAACCCGATGGGCGTTAAAAGTAATGGAAATAACGAACCAAGTTCGTTATGGATATGTAATACGTATGTAATTACTAATAAAATTAAGTGGGCTACACAACTTAGTGTTGATACGAACCTTGCACTGTAGGAGACATGTGACGCACCAACACTCACTCAGGCTGGTCGTAACGCTTGCCTGTTAAACCTGATGGAGTTCGGCCAGGAAATTTGGTTCGTTATATCCGAAATTCCTTATATTCAGGTTCGTTATATCGAAGGTTTAATATATATATATATATATATATATATATATATATATATATATATATATATATATATATATATATATATATATATAGTTATGGACTATAACTCATTTTAATGAATGGTCAGTGTCAAAACAGGTTCTTTTAACTTAATTTTAGAGATCAGAATTGGACGTCCACATTGCAGGATTAAGGAAGATACTCGAACAAGATTTCTTCTCCTATTCATATTCACCCAAAATATCCGAATGTAGTTTCTGCACAAGAAAATAAATTATTATATTAAAATATTATTATTATATGATTTGAACATGATGATGAAATACTAAATAAAGAGGTGAAAATGAGTGCAATTTAGTTTGGCTCCTCACCCTCTGCTTGTCCGATTCTACCAGGTGTGCCTGAAGGCTATACCCGTAACCCACTAATCATTGGTAGTTTGCGTCATTTTAATGCTGTGAACACAATAACCTACTACTGACAACTCTTCCTCGCATTAAATTTGCCTAGTCCCATCTTTAATTTTTTTATGGTGTATCTATATACCTAACCTACTGTAATATTCCAAAGTTTTAAATAAGCAGAGGCTAGTTTAAGACCTAATTAGGTCTATATAATTTCTTATTTTATTTAAGGCGTAGGCCTATACCTATTAAGCTCAGGAAAAATCAATAATATATACTTAGGGACTAGTTAATTTACAGGAGCAGGTTCAAGGGAGATTGTTCCATGTTCATTTACACTCTTAGTATCAAACTTAGGTTTAAATTTTATTATAGAGGGAAGCCTGGTTGGCATTGCTTAATCATAATAAAATGGGTAGGTACCAGTACCATACCAATATAATTGGTTAAAATTAAATAGGCCTATATATTTCTAGGCTCACACTAGGCTTCATATCTGCTAGTTATGTTAATGTTGCTAATTACTACTTAGTTACTAAATAGTACTAACCCTGAGTTGCCTCAGAAGTTTGCTTGTTGAGTCGAGGCCGGCAGAGAGAATTGTAGTTTTCTTTCTACATTGAATGCAAATAACCTTGATAAATTTCCAGTTTTTTCGACAATTTGAAAATATTTCAATAGGACAGACTGATCCTAATTACCAAGATTTTTCTCTAAATATATTAAATACTGTTCTGGTGACAACCTAGAATATTTGGTTCCCTTGGTTAGCCTGTTCAAGTTTTTAGATTGCACTCATTATTAAAAAATTCAACCTATAAATAAAATATGTTTCGAATTAACTTATTATGAATACGGATGTGTAGTCTATATTTTATGCTAATATTTGAAAAGAATATTTAAAAATTAAAATTAGCTAGGAAAAATATAAATTTTTCAAAGCTAATTTTAATTATTAAATACCAACACACAAACATAAAATTCTTATTTAAAAATCTGAAATTAAAAGTGATCTTGAAGTCTATTTTTTTTTTTTATGGAGCCCATCTGGCAACTACCCACTTGGGCATACCTCTTGAAGTCTAAAGTGATAAGGTTCCACATAGGAGACTAGTTATTAACATGGGAAGAGATAATAGAGAATTTATCTATGAAATGGATGGTATTGGCTGAATTCAGTTGAGGATGAGAAGGACTTAGGCGTAGTAGTAAATAGATCACTGAAATTTTCAAAGCAGTGTATTGAGGCAAAAACTAGAGCAAATAGGGTGCTAGGGTACATTCAGAGGAATGTTAGCGACAAGAGTAAAGAAGTTATCCTTAAATTCTATAACCCGTATGTAAGGCCACATTTAAAGTACCGTATAAAAGCATGGTCACCACATTTTAGATATGATATCACCATGCTAGTCAGTACAAAGGAGGGCAACAAAAAATAATACCTTCCCTGAAGCACCCTGAATATGAAGATAGACTGAGGGTATTAAATATGTTCTCATTTGAAAGAAGATGTATAAGGGGAGTATGATGGAGCCTTTTAAAATCTGTTATGGGATAGATAAGTTGGATTTTAGCAAGTTATTTGAGTTGGAAGGTAGGAATAGGACTAGGGGTGACCACTTAAAAATTGAAAAAACAAAGGTGCAGGTTGGATGTTAGAAAATATTTTTTTCCCAATAGAGTGGTGGATTACTGGAATAGTTTGCCATCTGAGACGTTAGACAGTCCAAACACTGATCGACGAGCCTTGATGATGATATGGATGATTTTTGCTTTTGAAACATTTCTGTGTATGGTTTTAATTGTATATTGTAAATGCATGATCCGAAACAATCCTATAAATTGTTTAAATTGAATGTAGTAGATGCATGATCTGACACAATCGATGGATTGTTTAAATTGTATGTAGTAGATGCATGATCTGACACAATAGATGGATTGTTTAATTGTATATCGTAGATGCATAATATGACTCAATCCTATGGATTGTTTAAATTGTATATTGTAGATGCATGATCTGATAAATCCTATGGATGGTTTAAATTGTATATTGTAGATGCATAATATGACTCAATCCTATGGATTATTTAAATTGTATATTGTAGATGCATGATCTGATACAATCCTATGGACTGTTTAAATTGTATATTGTAGATGTATGATCTGACACATTCCTCTGGATTGTTTAAATTGTATATTGTAGATGCATGATCTGACACATTCCTATGTATTGTTTAAATTGTATATTGTAGATGCATGATCTGACACAATCTTATGGATTGTTTAAAATGTATGTAGGTGATGCATGATCTACCACAATCCTATGGATTGTTTAAATTGTATAATGTAGATGCATAATCTGACAATATCTTATTGATTGTTTAAATTTTATGTAGTAGATTCATGATCTGACCCAATCCTATGTATTGTTTAAATTTTATATTCTAGATGCATGATCTGATACACTCTTATGGATTCTTTAAATTGTTTATTGTAGATGCATGATCTGATACAATTCTATGGATTTTTCAAATTGTATATTGTCGATTCATGATCTGACACAATCTTATGGATTGTTTAAATTGTATGTAGTAGATGCATGATCTGACACAATCCTATGGATTGTTTAAATTGTATAATGTACAGGCATGATCTGACAATATCCTATTGATTGTTTAAATTGCATGTAGTAGATGCATGATCTGACACAATCCTATGGATTGTTTAAATTGGTTATTCTAGATGCATGATCTGACACTATCCTCTTGATTGTTTAAATTATATGTAGTAGATTCATGATCTGACACAATCCTATTGTTTGTTTAAATTTTATATTGTAGATGCATGATCTGACACTATCCTATGGATTGTTTAAATTGGTTATTCTAGATGCATGATCTGAAAGAATCCTATGGATTGTTTAAATTGCATATTGTAGATGCATGATCTGACACTATTCTATGGATTGTTGAAATTGTATATTGTAGATGCATGATCTGATACAATTCTATGCATTGTTTAAATTGTATATTGTAGATGTATGATCTGACACAATCCTATTGATTGTTTAAATTCTATATTGTAGATGCATGATCTGATACAATCCTATGAATTGTTTAAATTGTATATCGTAGATGCATCATCTGACATATTCTTATGGATTGTTTAATTTGTATATCGTAGATGCATGATCTGACACAATCCTATGGATTGTTTAAATTGTATCTTGTAGATGCATGATCTGACACATTCCTATGTATTGTTTAAATTGTATATTGTAGATGCATGATCTGACAAAATCCTATGGATTGTTTAAATTGTATATCGTAGGTATACAATCTGACACAATCCTATGAATTATTTAAATTATATATCGTCGATGCATGATCTGACACAATCCTATGGATTGGTTAAATTGTATATTGTAGATGTATGATCTGACACATTCCTTTGGATTGTTTAAATTGTATATTGTAGATGCATGATCTGACACAATCCTATGGATTGTTTAAATTGTATGTTAGTAGATTCTTGTTCTGACACAATCCTATGCATTGATTAATTCTGTCGACAAATCATTTGAAATCTTTATCATATTTTGGAGTCATAAACGTTTCGTGATATTAGCTTTCTCCTCCCAGCTATAGTTTAGAGGCTGGATTCCTTATTTCCCCATTACAAGTAGAATGTAACAGCTTTATCACGAGCACAGGCAGATAAGAGATTGCTCAGGCTCCTCAAACATCAAAAATCATAGTCTCCGTCCATTTGCTCTGCACTTAAAGACACACATCTCTCTCATCTCGAACACAAAACATCACATCCCATTAGTGGGAGCAGGTCTCCTTATTATTCGCGATCGCACTTACTTCTTCGCGCTCTATTCACTGAGAAAGTCATTTCATCCCATCAAGCATTTCTTGCTGGATAGAGATACATCCACATTCTTGATCTGCGTTTTAAGTCCTCCTTTTGTTATCCTCTCGCCCCAATAACTTAATTGCATTCCATACACCAAGGAAGGGATATAACTCACGTGTTTTCACTCAATTCATTTTATCAAGCATTTTTCGATGTTCACAGTCAGAAGTATTAATTCCAGACTATAAAGCGCTCTAAAGTAATGACTACCTTAAAATGTCTCCTCATGTCGCTAACTAAGATGCCTTGAGTAATTTGTCGTCGTTAGCAACTCTGAATTCCGCGCATGCGTGTCGTCTGATGTTGGTTCTCTCTTCTTTATATCACAGTAGATTCAGTTGTGTATCGTCTGTGAAGAAAGAAATACCATGGCTTAATCTAATCTTCCAAAAATTTGGAAAAGAACAAACAAAACAAGCAGTGCTGCCTGGAATGCACGCTGGTAGCTCTAATGCGAACACAACTGAAGAGAATAGTTTCACTTAGTTTTGACAGCTTAACCTTTAACGACTGCTTGACCTGGACATAATTAGAAACGGATCGGTGGTAGATATTGACTATACCACAGAAATGTTCGAGCAATTTGAGGGAAGAAAGTCACCGTGAATTGCAAATCACTGCAACTTTGCCATCGAGAGGACGAATTCAGCCCGGAGAAACATGGTTTCCGAGGAAGGAAGAGTTGTGATATACTAAAGAGATAACATAAGTTGTTTAAAATCTTGAAGACGAGAAAAGACCTAAGAACTTGAGGTAGATGGTCTTCTACATACGAATATACGTTATAGAAGTCGTCAATGTAGCAAAATACGAAGGAAAAACCTCTATATGAACAATAAAGCGTTGGAAGGTCTAATCAATGTTGCGAAGACCATAAGGCACTCGAACCATCTCAAAAAAAGCCAAAAGGCGTGGTGATATCCGTATTTTGAACGTCATTACGACCAACTGTGGCACTCAAATTGCAAGTAAAGTAGGCTTGTGGCACATAAATTGAAGGCTAGGTAGGCCCAGTGAGGAACCCCCACAAATTGGTGTTCGATGGATCTATGAAATCCTGAAATTGGGTACACACATTAATTAATATGATAATATGCCATGTAATAAGTAGTGAATCAATGTAAAATAGAGAGAAATACCTATATCACAACTGTATATTTATTAGGAGAAGCATTACAGAGGCAAGCGAATAACTGGTTTCCTACGCGGCCACACATACATACACACGCAAAGGAGCAGCTGCGAGACGAAAAGATACCAATGCTACATAACAAGGGCAGCCGAAAAAATACAGGATGATATATGCTTTGACCGGTTGAGTTGTCGTGAGAGTGTGAAACGAAAAATAAACTGTCGTATCTATTCATAGGGTTTGCCAGCCCGGTCTGAAAATGTGTACAGCCACTTTATGAACGCATACACCTCTGGTAATTCCGCCCAACGGTCAACGAAGAGACTAGCAAATATAGGTACTTCCGATCATTCGCTCTGCCCCGCGCCTAGAGAAGAAGAAAAAGAAGTCACGCCCCCCCCTAAGCATGGGAACTATAAATAAACGAACGTAATCATTATGAAGAGAGAGAATTAGTTAAGTCATTCCGTCGGATAGACTCAATTAGAGGCATTCAACTAAGTCATTTTGTTATTATCAGCGTCCCGTTGTCCTGCCTCTAGCCTAAACATTAAGTAGGCCTGAAGAGGTAGGCCTTCTCGCCATTTATGGGGTGCTCCTCTTCAAGTAGGTAGGCTCCATGACCGGTGACACCTCGAAGGATGAAGTGGAAGGAGAAGAAGTTTGGCGAATTCTCCATCGAAAATAAAGAGTCCGCCACCTCAACATTCGGTTCGGTCACCTCTCCAATACCAAAATTGGCCACCCTTCAATACTCACCCTCCTGTCTATCTTCAGGTAGAGGCAAGGGAGCCGAAGCTCCCTTTTTAGAGCCTTCTTCTTTGGGATAAACTTCGTATTACTCAGGTTTTGTTCAAATGACCCCCTTTGTTGGTAGTGCCCCTTTTGAGCTTAGCGAAACGGTCACCAGAGAGAAGAGGTGGTGTTGATTTGAGTCCGGACAGGAGTCACGTTCTTTTTGATGGCAGCCGTACCTGGGTGGCGCCCAGAGAAAATAGAACCCGTATTAGGGTTCCCAATGGGCACGGGAGCTACAGCCTGCGTAGGCCCGGAAGTTCCATGAACGGTGGGCATTTTTCTAATTGAGTCGTATGGCGTGCTTGGTCGTACAGAACGCAACATGAATATTTTCTTAGCGCGCCCATCTGGAAACGAAATATGTCTGGCGGAAGCCTGAATCGGGGACTACCTTCTGACCTTCTCTCTATTCCCATGTACACACAAATAAACATCGAGTCAGGTAAGTTCTGCCCAAACCACATGATTGGTTAACAGTGGCCGACGCTCACTATTTTCGGTACATTAAATACCATCTGGAGTAGACCCCCAAGGCACAACACAAACAGACAGTGAGAGTAAAGACAAAAGGAACATTCGGCAGGAAGACAGTAAGCAGTTTCGAGGAAGGGTAGGCGAATGTAGACCCAAACATTAGTAGGTCAGCCTCAAAAATACCCGACACACGCTTACTCGAATTCATTGCATCTAAGCCTACTGAGTCTACGCCCAATAAAGAGTCCCTGAATACGTCTTCCGGGATTTCCTTTTCCTATGGGTAATCAATCGGTCCTCTTACCAAGCGGGCATCGCTAAAATCAAACAAGAGTATAATCATCCCCACTTGGAGTCAGACCAAGACAAACGGCCATAATGGTTCTAACACTACAACTCTATCAGATCCCAATTTTTTCCACTCATCAGAAAATTAGGAATTGTAGGTTTTGGACGTCAGCTAAGGTATAATACTGAATTTAATAATTATAATTATATTTGAGAATTACCTGCATTTTATACATGTATCAATAAGATACATTCGATCTCAACGGATTAAAAAACCGGTAAAATATTATTATATAACTCTTTCTGAATAACAGAATACAAGTATGAATTAAAAAAGAAATCTAAACATAAACGCGTTGGAAATATGGGGGAGGGGCTTCAGCCCCCTCCACCCCCGATCCTGGATCCACGCCTGGTACGAGCTCGTTTATAGTATAGATTGCCTAAGATTAGGCTAACAAAGTGTAGGTTTTTATCCAGTGAGAGGCATGACAAAACACTTGTTATGTCTCTCAATGGATAAAAACCTACACTCCGTTATTCAAAAAGCTTCTTGAATCTACCTTTTTGGGGGGTTGAGGATGGTTAGCTCAGTCGATAAGCGTCGTGGTTCTGATAGCGATGAGCCCTTGACGACACAGGTTCGAATCCAACTCCTTGTTTCACTTTCATATTGAGGTTAAAACATTTTACCCCATTTTCTACGCTTCTGAATCTCCCATTTTCTTTCTTAAACTTTTAAGGGTCACGTAATATATTCCTCAGCGTTTTACCGAGTAATGTTACCAGTTTTCCTTTCCTTGGGCTGTTAACTAAATCTATTATATATCACGTGTCATGAGATTTTTACTTAACATATATATATATATATATATTTATTTCGTATTATTAATTTATTTTATTATTATTTTAATTATTTATTATTAGTAGTAGTGGTAGTAATACTAATAATGTATCAGGCGTTCATGCCTTTATTTTTTTACTGTTTGTTGAACTTATTGAATTATGGTTAATATTTAATTGAAAGAATAAAAAGAAGTGAAATTTTCAAACAAAACAAAGTCATAAATATATAAAAAATTATGTACTTGTAAATTTAGGTCATTGCCCTTGCGGCAGTTAGTCTACGCTTGCGAATTTAGTGCGTCTCGATAGTTATTGTTTTAGTCGCGCTTAGTCTACGTCTATGTTATGGTCTAGTCCTGGTAGTCTTTCTGCTTCTACCTTGTCCTAAGTCTTCTTAGCGTGTGCTTGTATTAGTTTGTTTAGTGGTGGCATATGTGATCTGTTGTGTAATGTTCGTCGTGAGATGCATTCTCGATTCTTGTGTGATTTGTCAACAAGGAGGCTTTGTTTTGGATCCTCTGCATTGAACCTCGGTGTATTCTCCGAAATGTACAGGCTTGGATGCCGAAATGATGACGTCACGCGGGCAGGCAGACCCGACAATCGCTTACAAGCTTGATTTTACCGATGATTGTGAACTACTTACTTTCGGTTGTATTATTCAGGATTTGATCATTTTTTGTTATTATGAGGCATCGATTGAAAGCTTAAAATTATTCAACATCTCCATAATGAAATTATTAAGACATGGATAATAGGTGCCTGTTTATGCGGCACAACTAGACTGATAGGTGTAGAAACGAAACTGCGCTTATTTTAACTTTCTGCACTGGAAATAAATGAGGTATACGTCCACATTTACAGGATCATCATTTATGATAATGAGTAACATTGTAGTATTCATAGACACTCACACTTAACTGTATTTAAACTACGTAGGTATCATACAACACATCTTTATTTGTGGTGAATGTACCCCCTCTCGTATTAAATGTTGACAACTTCCTTTTCTTCACCTTAACATTGTAAAAAAAATAAGATTGTCATTCACAAATTTACAATAATTATTCAAATAAATATTTGCTGCTGACCTCAAACAATGAAATGCTTGTTTGAAGTACCACATATACAAGTTTCATTTAAATCAACTTTGTCCTGAAAATAATTAATAGACAAATTCATTAAAACAGTTCTGTGATTTAATAAGTTTAGAACTTCTTTCTCATAAGTACTCAAGAGAACCTGAAATATTTTTAGGTGTTGTACATGCATTAGAGTGAACTTTGGTGGCCATTTTAACTCTCCCCCGTTAACCTGCTTAGTGTACTGACAATTTTCTTCCGATATCTCTACATCAAGAACATTTTTCAAACAAATCTTTGCTACACATAGAGAACTATAAATCAGTACCTTCTCATCTGTGTGTGACAGATCCTGATCAGTAACAACATCATAAATACATCAAAAACATCTAGAGTGGTGACAGAAGATTCCTCCTCCTCCACAAAGGAAGTATTCATATCTGTTATATGCAAAACATTTGAGTGGAAAGACTTTAAGGAAAGCAGGTTTACTATCTCCAACTTGTTCTCTGATTCTAGCACTTGTTCACTGACACATTATAGTTGCCGCCACTTATTTGTCCGTACATTCCAAATCTAGACTTCAGTTTGCCCGTCTGAAATTTACGTCGCAAAATATACTTAAGTTGATGATATTGCAGCAAGTAATCACATAATCTAATTAAAGTGGATGTGGTAGGCTTCGTTTTGAATTGAGTTTCCTTAGACAATTTAACTGCTCTCATCTGCCCTTTATTATCTGAGTTATTCAGTACTTTCCAGGCATTAAGCCACTCACACATTTTAGCAAGAAATGACAAATTTGGGTCATGAGAAGAAGTATGAGTTATTGGATTGCTCTGCTCTTGACGGAGAGTTACTCCTTTGAATGGAGTTTTCAAATTAACAATGTTCCACCAAGAAATTACTTGCTGCAAAAATATGGCTGGACCTGATGAATCTACTTCTTTGAATTCCTCGAGTGCAGCAACATTCTTCTCATCAAACACTTAAAGGGCATAATGCACATTTTGTTTTATTAAATTAGTTGGATACAAAAATTTCTCTGACAATCCTAGAGCTAGTTTAACATGGTAGTCTCTCTCAAGAGAGTGAATCTTTTTCAACGATGATAAACTTTCATGTTTTACAATGTTTGTGTTTTCTGGTGATGACAAGGCAAAGGTTTAGGCAGGATCCTTTTGATTGAGCTAGTTGTTTCGGATACACTTCAGCAAATGAACTGTGTCGAATAATAGGCATATACACTCATTGTGATTATGTGGATTTGGGATGAAAGAGATAAGACTGTGAAGAACATGGTCCTGGCACTAAAATCGCACCAGCAAATGCCTCGCAGGAATAAAAAGAATTGTAACAAATGTACTCGCGGATATACATATATATTTATTTGTAAACCGGTCAAGGAAGTAGACTGAAGCCGAGAATTCAGATAGCAGTAAAATTTGGCGACAGTGTAATAAAAACGAACATTTCTCGTCTGGAAATGGAATTAAGCCGAGACAGCTGTCTGCGCCTCAGGAATGATAAAATTATATCGAGAAAGTGTAAATTTTTAGGCGCCATGAATCGATGACCTTCGGGGACCTAAGGATTATCGCACCCAATGGGCGGAGCTAAAAATATTGTGATACCAGAAGCCACACTTGCTGTACTATTTATAAAAGAAAAATGGACAATAAAAGGAGATTAATTTTCACTTGGGTAGACAGTTGAGTTAGATATACGGTCGAGAGTAAAGAACTAATTACGGTTCGTTTATCGTAACAAAGCCCCTGTTATACCCCCCTAAGTTTTGTTCTCGTAACGCTCGCTTTCCTGACCGGTAGTGAAACTTTCCCTCACCGCAATCGTGTAAACGCGAGCCTCCCTTTTGCTTTGCTTGTGTTGCTTGTTGGAATTAAACATTGATTTTTTTACGTGATTCCTCTCAGTCCTTTCTCGATCACAAGCCTTCAGTAAGCCCAGCCAAGCCGCAATATTATTTGAGTATCTTTTGAGTCAGATACGAGATTAATGCCACCTATCACCTCACTCGTGGGACTTAAGGGACCTCTCCAAAATATCCGCGTCATTTTAACCTTTAAACTGGTGATGTCCTTCCTCTCCCATAAACTGGGTTTCTACATTCCCCCAATAAATGGTGACGGTACCTTTACCTTCTTGCCATAAAGTTGGTGAACCTCCTGCTATAAAGTGGTGACTTGAGCCCCCTTACGTCGCCAACAGTGAAGGCATCGAAGATATGGACTCTGCAAGCAACTATCAGACAGGACAAGGCGAACGGGACTTTGTGAACGCCATTAACATCAAGCCGCCCATCTTCAGTGAATCAACAGTCTCACGTTGGTTTCGCATTGCGGATGGTTCCTCCACATATAAGACTTCCTCCACATAGCTTCTCAGACAGATGCCTATTTACCCAATTATTGTCAGATATCAGTGTAAGCACTTGAAATCCAATATCATGCAAGACTTTGATAACTGTTTCTGTCTGCTGAAGAAGAGTATATGTTACAAGATTACAGGCAGGAAATAATGCAACTACATGCTTGTAAGATGAAAAGGGAGGAAGTTATCATGAAAACTTGAATTATGGTAGCCACATCTGTTGAGTTTGTAGAAGCACCATGTAATTGCCCTCCTTTGTATGACATGCGTTTCTGAACGTGAATTTCACCCAAGAACACACTGACAAGCTTTTCTTTCTTTTTCAAACATGAAAATATTTCCTTCAGGTAGAGAATGTGCTCACTTTGAATACCAGACCCAAACTTGCCATGTTTAAGAGCTAAGTTACGCAAGAATTCTGGGTGAGGAAGATTCATTATTCCACACAAGTGTAGCAACTTGTAACAGTAGGGACTAGAATAGTAAACAGTGCAAGCCCATATTAAAAAAAAATCAAGGTTGTAGGTAGTTCTTTCGTTTTCGAATAACCAAGGGAAGTTGTTCAGCACAGAACCACAACACTTCACTTGATAAGGACTCATTTTCAGCGGTCGTTCTTTTCTCGAGAATTTCAAGGAGAACACTGATACAACATTCAACTTTGTCTATGTCAGTAACACTTTTGTCACTGCATGAACTCAAGTAGTCTAGCAATCATTCAAGTGCTTACCATTTCTTGCACACATTTTCATGTCCTCAGAACCACCTGAACTTACTCTTTGGTAATGGCATGTTTCTGTACCACACTTTGACAGTTAAGTCACACATTACTTTAAAGGACACTACTATATTTGGTTTTTCTTCATCACAGTTAACTTTGAGAAACGCAACATATTCATTCTTTGTTATCCCTAACCAGGTACTTGTATCATGTTTTGTAAAATCATCACAAAAGCTTTGAAAAGACTCAATTTTGTCTTCATTCATCCAATTCTCAAAACACTCTTCACTTCTTGTGGCTACGCGTTCACGTCGTTCATCTGGATTTGGTTGATTTGGAAAAAGAGATGGATATGCATCTTCCGTGAGAGCAGGACGACTCCTTTGAGCAATAATTACAGTCCCATCATCTCGAGTCATTCGATCTTCTCTGAGGATGAACTGCTCAGCAAAATTTAGATACACACCACTGAGTGAGTTGTAGGAGTGAAGTCTTTCCTGTTGATTGATCTTAACAATTTATCTCTCATAGCATGATCCTTTGGAAATTTGAATGATGTATCCTCATTTTCTTTGTCGTAGTTTGATCTGCCGCCCAAAATGCAGCATTTATTTGGCATCTGAAAATAATAATGATATATGAATTCCACTTTAATTAATTTAAAACAATAATACTTCTGTTTGAGATCATTTATAAATATACAGAATGTAACATTAAATACTTCCTATTTCTGAATTTTAAGTGTCTTCCAAGTTGTTTTTTTAACTATATGATTCACTTAAATACCTATGAATTTTTTTATCTGGTTTCACTTTCAGTCTTTCATACCATTATACATTTACGGTTCACCCTTCGCTCATTGCTTAAGACTTCCGTAACTTATTTATGTCAAGCTCAGTAGAAATTTTTGGTATGAAACTAAACTGAAAATATGTAATAAATGCAAATATGTCTTAACATTACAATTTTTCAAATATTTTCAAAAACTGGTTAAATTTGAAACCGATCTATAGTTATTGCAGAGTGATTCATCTCCTTTTTTATATTGGGATTACTTGTAATTTGGGGGAAATCAGCTTCCCTAAAAGGACATATTTATGATGTATTGCAAAAATGAAGAGAATATTCACAGCAGCATTTAATTACTTCGATATTAATGTCGTCATATCCAGAATATTTATTAAGGCCAGATATAGTAGTTGATGTGAGATAAATGGAAAAATGGACAGCATGGTTCGGGTAGAAATAACTTACATTAACTTTAAAATTTCCCATTATGTAGCACTGTTTATGTTTAGCTCCATTGTCGAACAAAATTCATTAAAAAAAAAATTAGGCGACAGATAAACAACTCCAATGATGCATTTGAACGGTTGGTTAGTTTCCCAAAATAATGGAATATAATTTCTTAATATATATACTTTGGATACGCTCGTTGAGATAAATAGCTACCCTCCTTGCTTGAGTAGACCTACTGTTAGAATAATGAGTGTAATTATCTAAGTTAAACAGTGAACATACCTGTGTCAGAGTTCATAATGAATATTTATTACTAATTAATTAATTTATTTTGTTTTTTTCCGGGACGGAATGAGTTAGACTTTTAGCCAAGTTATTCTGTACAGGGTGTGGACGGTCTTCGTTCGCAACTTTCCATTACCTGTAAATTGCATAAATATTATTGCACATGTAATAACCATAGTCTTTGGTTACAGGTACTTCTACAGGCTTTAAACATAAAATTCTTAGACTACTAATTTCTTAGGTTGTGTTCCTTGATTTCTTTGCTTGGAATTTGAAGATAATGGCGTTATCACACCAAATAACCCTATAGAAAGGGAAGGGGGGGTGGCATATATGTGTATAGTGTTTTTCGCCTGTTGCATTCAACTTGTGTAGGCAGCGGAGAATGTGAGAACAATCAGTAATGTAATCATCATCATCACTAACTCTATTATTTAAGAAGGGGATTTTTTTGAGTATTTGAATAATAATTTCATCTTAGTTTGGTTATGACTTATGCTTTTTTATTAAAGTTATTTCAAATCATTCATTTATAATATCAAAAAATAAAGTGGTGAAGTTCAGAAATAAATATAAGTATCGAAATTTTGTGAATTTTTTAAAACCCAAGGAATTACAAATGGTGAAGTTCCGAAAATTTATTTGTATATATCTTCTTCTATAACTATATTTTAGCAACGTGATCTTTTGAAAGGGGGGAAAATTTAGTTAAAATTATTATAATTGGCGAAGTTCAGAAAATTTATAAAAATTTAACCATGGCTGCGTTTTTTTAGATTTTAATCTTAGTAGTGAAGCGCAAGCTCCCCCTGTAGGGAAGGGGGAGTGGCGAAGCCATTACCTGGTTAAATCATAATATTATAGTGATAAACATTATAACTTATCAAAAGTTACCGTAATAAATTACTAACTAGGGAGTGTATTTAAGGGGTATTCCCGAGTACACAAAGACGCACCTGTGTAGGCAGCGGAGAATGTGTGTGTGTATGTGTGTGTACTATGTGGGATAATTTCACTTCATATTACATTGATAATAATAAAAATAAATAAATAGAAATACTGGCATTACAACTAAGTCTTCATCTGCTATCAATTTAATAAATACAAATATTTATTTGAATTTTACCTTTATTAGAAGCATTATTAAGGTTGCACCGGTGTGAAATGACACTCCCTGGTTCACTCAACGACGGCTCGTTTTGAACTGTGTCCAAGGTTGCCACAAGCAAATTGTAAAAAGAACCATAGATAACGAATACTTGATTGGTAGCTCAAAATCGTGTGATTCCATAGTCGGGCTAGCCAGGAAAAAAACAAAATCGTTCTCATTTCTTTATTTTTAAAGATATTCACCCCAAATTTGGCATGAATCACCCTGGGACCAATGTACTTTGAGCTGTGGAGTCAAATTTTCATTCGACGAACAGATTCGGCGTAACGAACGAAAGTGTGACTTATTTAATGAAAAAGAAAAACCTTATATATATAACCGATGTTGGTCATATTCAATTCAATTTTATTTAATAAGGCTGTGTACAATGGGATTCTTAGATACTACAGGGTGTCTACTAATATCAAATTTCAAAATTCCATAGGTTTTCCAGGTACTTAAAAAAAATAAATGGCAAAATCTCTAATTAAAACTGTAATGAAAAATGGGTATATTACATTTAACTACAAACATATTTCAAGGTATATTTTAATAAATGAAATAAAGTAGGTAGCATCAATTAAATAAAAAAAAGAAGAAATCCCTCCAGGGTCCGCACCTGACCAATCTAGCAAACAATTATATTTCCATCAGGTATCATTTAGCACGACCCACACATTTGAATTCATTTGTTTTAACTTTATAAATCTTTTTAATAGCCCTTGAGTGAGTACAGACTATATTATTCTGAAATAGGTATAATAAAGTAATAGCTAGTAAGAATCTAAGGTGTGGACACCCTGTACTAGTAACCTATTTCATGGTTAACCTGGATTCTAATATCTACCCTACAAAATAAAGATACATAATAAATGTCAGTGGCTACGCACACTTAAATTGACTTAGGACTTTTTCTCAACAGAAAGTTTCTTCTTCTTGTAGTCACTTTTGCTCCTGGTAGCTTTCTCGGGTGCATCCGGATTACCTCTTTTTATGACTCTTCTTTTGACTTTTGCATGGGCATCACTGTTAGCTTTTGACACCATATTTTTGCCCATGACATGGGAGAGGGACCTGGCGATGGCAGGAACAACGGTGTTGACCAGCCTGCAACCCTTTTCACAGTCCAGCAGGGACATGCCTTAGTCATTGCTCATTATTTCCTTGTAGACACTCACGAACACTTCTTCTGAAGAGGAGGCCGCCAGAAACTTGGCCCTCCTTTTGCCTAGTGTTGTAATCGCCTTGAAGACTTCCACGGTCATCATGGCCACGTGGATGCACTCGTTTGGGGGGTAGAGGAGACCGCCGCGGTCCTGGAATTCAATCATCTCTCTGAAAGTCTCTGGTAGCTTGTCGGGGTCGGCCACCTGCACTAAGGGCATAAGGGTGTTGCCTTCTACCAGAGCCTCCTGGCAAGAAACACACTTTAGGAGGCTGCGGGCCTTTATGGCAAAGTAATACACCATTTGTAATCATATTATTAATTAGATTTTATTGCTGTCTTTTTAACCCGTGTTTAATAAATTTACCAGGCAATGGCTTCGCCACTCCCCCCCTTACGTGGAGAGCTTGCGCTTCGCGACTAAGATTAAAATTTAAAATCTAAAAAAAAGCAGCCATGGTTAAATTTTTATAAATTTTCTAAACTTCGCCAATTATAATAATTTTAAAAAGGAACTCTAAACTAAATTTCCCCCCTTTCAAAATATCCCGTTGCTAAAATATAGTTATAGAAGAAAACATATATAAATAAATTTTCGAAACTCTACCATTTGGGTTTTAAAAAAATCGCAAAATTTCGATACTTATATTTATTTCTGAACTTCACCATTTTGTTTTTGATATTATAAAAGAATTATTAGAAATAACTTTGATAAAAAACATAAGTCATAACCAAACTAAGATAAAATTATTATTCAAATACTCAAAAAAATACCCTTCTTAAATTATAGAGTTAGTGATGATGATAAACGACAATAAAATATAGTTTTACCGTAATAACAGGCCCGAAATGATTTGATAAACCCAAGGCATCGGTGAAGGTGTAGTTTAGGGTGCGTATCGTAGTCACGACTTTTAATATCACAGTTATGATAAACAGTTATCTATGGATAAACAATACCATAGATTAGGGTTGCACCGATATGCAAATTAGCCGATACAAGGTTAACGAAATCAAAATAAAAAATATATATTTGAGGATATTTTTGCCGAATGGCGGAGCTATTGCCGTATAAAAAAAATGTGTTCAAGAACGTCATTTCTGACAATTTTAGACGATCGCAATCTTGTTAAGCTTAATCGTCCTCGTTTGTTTACAAACGTATACAATACTATGAATAGTAAAATCATTCGATAATATTTAAGCTTATTGTAGCGTAAATGCACTATTAATTTAAATTAGTGTATTATTTACGTAATTATTGCTATAACTTTTAAGTTATTTTAGAAATTAACGCGTGCATTGTGAGGCTTAAGGCTAAGTTTGCTATTTCTAGATCATTATAGCGTCCCTCCTCAAGAAACATATATCTATCATAAGCTGGCTTCCCTTATTTAATACACATTATAACTTATTCAATTAAATAGCAGGAGTCCATATCTTCACTACTTACAAGTATTAGAGCTAACAGGCCTACAACGGCAAATAAATACAATTAACTTATGATTTCAAAACTTTCCAAGATGGCAGCAGCGTCTCACCCAAAGTAAATCGTAACAATGACTGGATCGCGACCTGACGGGCATAGCGGCAAACAACCGCGCTGACTGTCGCCCGACTATGGAAGTAGCAGAATCCGGAATTTGGTGAAGCTACCAATCAAGTATTCGTTATCTATGAAAGAACCAAAATTGGGAGTTAAAAGGTACCAGAAAGAACCAAATGTAAATTTTACGAGGGATAATACAAGAATTCTCAAGAATTTGTCTTAAATTAGTGCAATAGAATCATTTATGTTTTAAATAACGAGACTCTCATCATACCTAACAATAATTTAATTAAATTAATACATGATAAAATTGGATTGATTTGTTTGTTTGTTTTTAGTAATTTGGTACTTTTGCTATTTTAGACACCCCTAAAAGAACCAAATCCGGTACTTTAGTACCAGTTGTGTCAACCCTGACTGCGTCTGCAATTTGCGCTGGCTCTATCGCCTACTCGAGTGACGTCATCACAACCGTCTCAGATATCGATTCAGGCCTGTATATTTCGGAGTCTACGCCTCGGGAGCTTGAGTCCAGAGGTCTGAGTGACCACCGCAGGGTATATCAGTTTAGACCTCACGTAGCATAAGTAGAACCTCATTAGGATACTACTGCTCAGGTTGCGGAACCTGAACCGGTATGGAGACACCTATCTGAACCAAGCTAAACTACCGAGTATGACGAAAATACCGAAGAAGACATTAGCGAACAAACAAATAAACCAAAACAAGTAAACAAGAAGAAGAGAATCAACACGAATGCAAAGCGGTGAACGCCACTATCTACCGAACTATCGAAACATACAATACACAAAAGATAAACAATGCAACACATAAAATAATAGATATTCAACAACTAAAAAGGCATATCTCTACCCAACAAATTATTTATGATAGTAAAAAGACATTAGCCTGATCTCCAGGCATCTATGCATCCCTTTGAAAATCTAACTCTTTCTCCCATTTTCGTTTCTATTTCTCCAATCTATCTCTACGTACTTTACTCCTTATACTTATCTCACTACTTCTATCAAATTCAGGGACGTTGTCCGAGTAAGACGACTTTGTTGAAAAACATTCATTTGAAAGTCCGTCCGAAGTAGGCCAATGTTCATTTGGAGACAAGATTTAAATTTTTGGAGCCGTGCGTGATGGTCAGACGAAAGGAAGATCGAGTTGTTGGCAGTGGCAGATCCAGGGTAAAAAAATGGGGGGGATGGCCTGAATTCCTCCCACCGAGGAGTCTGAGAAAAGGGCTTTACACAGTAATAATAGTTATCTTACACAGCATTGATAATAAATAACAATATATCACACGAGAGTGAGCACTAGCTATATCAGATCCGATTTTTTTCCACACATCAGAAGATTATAAATTGTAGATTTTGGACGTCAGCAAAGGTATAATCCTGAATTTAATAATTATTTTCGAGATTTACCTCTATTTTAGACATGTATCATATAAGATACATTCGATCACAACGGTTTAAAATAATGTTATTATATATATTCTATATTATTACATAACTTTTTCTGAATAGCTGAATTCAAATATGGCTTAAAAAAGGAATATTAATATATACGGGTCTGAAATTTTGAGGGGAGGGGCTTCAGCCCCCTACCCTCTCTCTTGGATCCACGCCTAGTTGTTGGATACAAATAATGTCAGGTATGTTTAGCCTAAAGGTGGTGAAGGTGGTCTTTCGAGAAACACTGTTTTCACCGTAAAACATGGAGGCGGATCTATTATGTGTTGGGGATGTTTCTGTGCAACATACGTTGGTACACTTCGTCGAATCAACGGAACGATGAATAAAGAATACTACAGAAAGATTCAAGAATATTATTTGAAGAGTGATGCTGGCAATCTTGGCCAAGGATAAAGATGGATCTTTCAACACGACAACGATCCCAAACACAACGAAATTGGATTCAACTTGGTTGAAGGATGCTAAAAAAAGTGTTTTGGAATGACCGTCACGTCAAACCTCAACCTGATAGAAAATTTATGCCATGAATTGAAGGTTCGCGCCCATGCAAGACATCAGGGAAACCGATGAATTGGAAAAATTTTGCCAAGTCTAATGGACGAAACACCATTCGAAGTTTGCTTGTAACTAGTGAAAAGCTATATTAATCGTTTGAGGAGAGTCATTAATCAAAAATGTTATTCTATTGACTATTAGTTAGCGAATTGTAGAGGATATGCATACTATATGTTTTTATCAAAATATTTAATATTCTTTTATATGCTTATCGAAATTATTGAAAATTTGTGGGTGTCTCTTTGAGCATTTTTCTTTATGTCCCCATACGGAAGGAATTACCTTTGAAGGGACCGTGCAATGATTTGGAAAGAATGAATTTAATATATCCATAACAATGCAGGTGCCTACCTTTCTGTTCACGCCTTTTTTGGAGTACTAAGGCGAGCACCACTTGTACAAGAGTAACAACATTGTTGATTCCCAGGTACCCAAAAACCCCTTTTCTGTGAAAGAATACCACACAACCTGAGTCCTCTTCCCCCTCTAGAAAATGACTGGATTAAAAATAGATACGAAAGGTAGGTTCCGTCATCGAGAAGGGAATGAATGAATATAAGGATGGAAGAAAAGAGAACACACCAATAGAACAATAACAATAGCTAAAAGGATGTAACACAAAAAAAAAATCTTTTTCAAGGGCTCACAAAAGAGAAGGTGAACTCGAAATTTGGATTTTCCTTTACTTCGCAGATAGAACATGAACGATCAACTGTAATAATGGAGTAATGACTAAATTTCCATTGCCAAATCTTGTGATATGTCGTTGTGGGGATCATAATTCCCAATTATGTTGGTTATTTACGAGCAAATTCAGCTGCACTAGGAGAAGGGTGGAGTACTATCACTTTTGCCAGGCCACTTTCTTTCTCTCCGGTTCCGTTCCGCGCTGCGCAGTGCCTCGAGGAAACACCTCTGCACTTGAAAATCAACTCTAAATGAAGCCAATTAGTGAGGAATGGAAGTAGCCATCACAGGCTAGAAAACCAAGGAAAAATAGAGAATTATACTTAATCAAGAATGACAAGGTTGGCCTAGTACAACACGTTAAATTTCACCATATATGGCCATACCTGAGGGTAGCGGAAGTTTTGAAAGCGTACAAGAACACGGGCGTAGTTGAAAGGGCCAGAAGGATTAGAACTTCGACACGCTTCACGAATGGGCCTTTCCGAGAAATAAAAAGCTACATTTATTACCTTAAATAGTTTGTAACTACGTTGCCTCTGACAAGGAGAGAGTGGAAATGTAAACAAGAGAAGGGAGAGTGGTTGAAGGCATCTCCAAGTGAAAGAATTGAGGCTGGATCAGGTTTTATGTACGTTTACTTGCGACCTTTCGCTTAAAAGTGTAAAAGCCACGAATCAACATCTCCGTAATATGAAAGTAATCGTTATTGCATAAATCCTTTGATAAAGAATGATTTTTTTTTAGATGTAGTTTTAGATGGTATATAGAAAGTAGGGTCGATGCCTAGAGCAAAAAAGTGACTCTATTTTAGTTCAATTCTGCATTATTAGACCATTAATTAAGGAAGAGATTTAGGCATGAATCAAGGCTAAACGACAGCGCCTCGCATCATTGAGAAAATGATTATTTCGGTGTTCCTGTGAGGGATTAGACTTATTTCAAACATGTATCTCTCTATGTATCTAGATGCGCTTGAGGCTGAGTTCAAGTTATTATATTGTATGTTAAAACTAGTAAGATGTATTAGTAATACTTTACCATTTAGATATGCGTAAATGCATATCACTTCTAAAAATGTAGCTAAACTTTTCTATTGCTTTCCCCCGCCTAATTTCGTACCCCGGTAAGCAATTGTCCTTTTCCCATTCAACTTCCAATTTTATAGTGGGATGGAGGTTGTTAAGCTTGTTCAAAAAATGATCACAAGAGTCTATTTGGTTTAATGACCATGTGGAAATCACATCATCTACATACCTATACTGTACAAAATTTTTGTTGGGTTGAATATTTGTGAGTCGGGAAGTTTCAGTGTTCCATGAACCGGTTACAAAGAATGGGGGATAACGGGTTATCCAAACTAAGGCCATATTTTTGTCGGAAAAATCCCATGTCGGTGTTGAATACATTATCCGTAACACACAGTTTAACTAGTTGGAACATCTTTTGGGTGGGGGTAATGGGAGGTTTAATTTGGAGATATCTAATACATTCACTGACACTTGAAGAGCTTCATCAATAGGGACGTTGGTAAAAAGGCTATCTACATCGAAACTGACTTGGAGACTATTTTTTATATTGATTTTTTTAAATTTCTCAATAAAATTGGAAGAATGAAGTATGTGGGAAGAAGACGTTAATGCAAATGGTTGGCGTCTATTTTCTCTGAAGCATTTGTAATCTGTTGACCCAGATAAATATATTTCTCTACCATTTCAATTTGCCCCTTGTCGTTGTGTTTATTATATTGATTTCTGGTTGGTTTGTCATGACTTTTTATTTAAAGATTTATTTTTAGGCCTATTTATTTGCTTTCATGTTTTTTTTTAAACATGGTTTAAATCTCTTTTAGGTTATCAGCCATGGGTACAATATCATCTGCGAATCTCAGGTGGTTGAGGTAATCCCATCGATCTTAATGCATTGGTTTAGCCTCCTGAAGATTTCTTCTAGACAGGATGTGAATAATTTAGGAGAGATAGTTTCTCCTTGTCATACACCTTTCAGTAATTGAAAGATGTCTGAATCTTTATGCAACCTAATGTAGGATCTGCGATTTTGGTGTATGTGTTAAATGATAATTAGGTATTCAGAAGTTTTCTTGATTCTCCAAAGCTGTTATGATTGCTGGTGTTTCTATTGAATCAAATGATTTATGGTAGCCTACAAATAGCAAGAATAGAGGTATATTGTACTCAGAAGTTTTCTTTTTGAGCTGTTTGAGAGTACCCATCTAGATGGTCAATCATTGAGAAACCTTTGCTGAAACTAGCTTGTTCTCTCGATTGTTGGTCATTTGGTAGTCTGTTGGTAATGACTCTTGTGAAGGATTTATAGACACACGAGTAAAGGATAAATGGGCTGTAGTCTGTAAGGTCTGTTTGATAACCTTTTTTGTGTAGAAGTATTATTATGGCATTGTGCTAGTCCCCTGGAATCTTGCCTTGTTTTAGAAATTTAATAAAGAGGCAAGTTACTTTATCCACGACGGCATCTCTAGAATCTTTTATCAAGTCAGAAGTGATGTTGTCTTAACCTGGTGCTTTGTGGCTCTTCCTTTGATTGGTTACAATTTCAATTTATTATTTGAGAACGGCAGGAACATTATTGGATGTTGTTGGTTGGTTGTGATTCTGGATGGTGTTGTCGGTTAGTTGTGATTCTGGATGTTGTTGATCGATTACAACTTTTCATAGTACTCCTTAGTTCGTATTGGTTATTTATATATATTTTTTATCCATAGGTTAATCAAGAACAATCACGGCAGGTCAATGCTGTCAAGTTAAGTGTTTACAAGGCATAAACTCTGAAACTGGTGAAAAAATTGACATTAAAACAAAAGGAAGACTTACACCAGTGTTGTCCCTTGAACAAAATGCCAAGAGCAGGAATCTAGAATACACACACAAATTTAACTTGGGTGTTTATGAAAAAAAATGACTGGCTCTGTGGATGTGAAGAGGCTAATGCTTTGTTTTGCTTTCCATGCCTCTTATTTGGTGGGGACCTAGCCTGGACGAAGAGTGGCATGAGAGACCTGAGACATTTACAAGAGAAAATAGTTAAACATGAAAAATCAGCCAAACACTTACATAATGTGGTTAGTCTTTCGTTACTGGGCAGTGTAAACATTGCTACCGAAAAGGGCTCCGCAGACAGACTCTCAGTTGCAAAGAACAATGAACAAGTGAGAAAAAACAGACCTGTTCTTTCAAAACTTGTGGATTGTGTAAAGTTATGTGGCAAGTTTGAACTCCCACTCAGAGGACACGATGAAGGCCCTACTTCCAAGAATCCTGGAGTATTTCGTGGAATAGTAGAGTTTGCTTGTGAACTGGATTCTAGCTTAAATGCTCATTTAAAGACTGCAACAGTATTCAGAGGAACGTCTAAAACCATACAGAATGAAATCTTTGAATCAACACTAGAAATATGCAGAAACATGATTAAAGAATAAGTAAAATTCACAAGTTTTGTAGCAGTGATATGTAATGAAACAACAGACATTTATGGTAAAACATAGATGGTAATTGTTTTAAGATATGAGATAGATGGAAAACCTGTTGAGAGATTCTGGGAATTTTTTTAACCCTCTCAGCTGACTGCAGAAGACCTATCAAGTGTGCCACTTGAAGAGCTACAGGCATTAATTGGTGATTGTCCTCATAAGCTTATCGCTCAGACTTACGATGGTGTAACTGCATTAAGTGGAGCTAAGAGTGGTGTGCAAATTAGAATAAAAGAAGTATATAGCCATGCTCACTTTGTACATTGTTATGCACACCAACTGAACTTGAATTTGGAAAAGGCAGCATCACAAAATTCTAAAGTTAGTCTTTTTCAACATTTGTCAGGAATACCAGCTTTCTTTTCTAACTCCCCACAAAAAAATGGCCACATTAGAGAGTGTTGCAGATTCCGACAGAATTCCTAAGCCTTCGACAACACGCTGGAACTTCACAAGCAGAACTGCGAATGTTGTGTATGAAATAAAAGATATAATCATTGAATGTTGCAGTAAACTAGAGTCATCGAACTCAAAAGTCACTGGTTTAGCAACAGCTGGTATCAAGAGAATGTTAAAGGATCCCGAGTTCAATTTTTGGGCAGTATTTTTCTCTAAAGTAATGCCCCATGTAGATATTTTGTTTTCACAGCTTCAATCCATAAATATGATGCAGTTGAAGCTAATGCTGCATTGAATGCTTTTAATTCTGCAGTTCAAAAGATAAGAGTTGCATGTGATGAGTGTGATAGAGAGATGCAAGAGCTACCTGAAGCAAAAAGAAGGAAACCTAAATTGCCTGAGACAGGTAGAACAACAACTGCAAAGGAGGTGTGTGATGTAATTATTATGCAGTATAGAGAGAGATTTCGCTTCACTAACCATCTGGAAGCAAGCAAATTACTTCTGGTGAACAATTTTCCTACATATTCCAGCACAGACAGTTGAAGCTTACCCAATGCTTGTAAAAGAAAAATTAAGAACTGAACTTACACTGCTATACACCAGAGAAGATTTATGGAAGTCACAAAACCTCACAGATCTACTCAAGAAAATAAATGATAATAATTTACAGTCAGCATTTTCAGAAACTGTCAAGTTATTGAAAATTCTAATAACAACTCCAATGACAACAGCCGAAGCAGAAAGGTGCTTTTCAACTTTGAAAAGGACTAAAACTTTCCTACGTAGCCTATGGCTACTAAAAGACTGTCTGCTTTAGCAATCTTATCAATTGAAAGTGCAATGGTAACGGAATCAAAGAACTTCAATGAAGCTGTCATAAATCATTTCGTTACAAGTAAAAGCAGGCGCATGGATTTTATCTTCAAGTAGGCTAACTAACTAGCCTACTTCTGTATATAATCTCCTTTCCTTGGTTGCCACTTGTACCAGTCTACCCTCCTTCCCCATCTCCCCAAGCCAAGCTACCTATCTAAGGACCTGAAATACATGATTTGACTGCTGTACTGCTGTGCTGTATACTGCTGACTGCTGTCGATAATTAAATGCAAAATAAGTAAGTATAGTACTATAGTTTTATTTGGTTAACATTATAATGTAATTTTAAATTATTATGCAGTCCCCCCACTTTTTTTTACCACGAGCCGCCACTGTATATATATATATATATATATATATATATATATATATATATATATATATATATATATATATATATAAATAAGGTTCTTTGAGAGATAAATTAATAAGTGAAGCTCGGATATCTCACTTGGCTTGTAAATAACTATTCAGTATGTAAATCCCTATACACTTATAATGTTAGTAAGCTTCGCGTTGAAGTTGAAGAATGTGAAAGGGGAGGGTTACCTCGGAACCTGATGTTCGGGTGGCGCTGGTGAGTGAAGGTGGTGAGATAAGGTTCTCCAGGAACCGACCTGATCCCACAATTCCGTCACGATTCTGCTGCAAGAAGGCGGTGACGGGAGCTTCTTGTTAAATAGGGCCCCACGCTTGTGAACTCGGAGGAATCTTGGGTGCCTCTGTGAGAGGGAAAGGGGGGGGGGGGCGAAATGACCTATCGACGCGTGAGGTCACGGGGAAAAGCCGGGAAGTAGTTTTTTCGCTTAGGGAACCAGAGTGAAGCTGTTTGTAGCTTCGGCTCTGAACGTGAGTGCGAGCTTGGGTCCGCACTGACTTGCAGACCAACGGTGTAAGGAGCCTACCTAACTGGGACCGATCTTCTCTCTGAAGACTTAGTGCTTCGACGATTTACCACTTCACCGATAGATGGCAATTCCTGCCCCGCTAGACGCTGTACAAGCTCTACTACTGAGGCTAAAAGAATTCATCTTTTATACTCGAAACTCGGGAGAGGTTCTAAGGGCGCCGGAAGTAGATTAGATGCCAAGCTACTCCATTTCGTCCTTTATAAACTTCCGGCAACCATCGGAAGCGAAGATGGGCTCCCATCTATCAATAACCAGTCGAGGAAGGGACTCGGTGGTTAGCTGAAATGGCCGGCGGTTTCTTCCGGTGGTAGACCATCAGATATCGGGCCGGAAGGGGAAGGTTTGATAACCTTGCCCGCCCGGAAGGGAGGTGAGAAAAACTTGGGAGCATTATGCTATTCTCCTACATATATATATATATATATATATATATATATATATATATATATATATAATATATATATATATATATATATATATATATATATATATATATATATATATATATATATATATATTGGGTTGAGGAATAGTTCTTGCGGTTTTATCATATTTATTCCTTACCATTAACAATTTTAGAAAAACTTCATTTTTAATTGATAACAATCTGCAATTTAATCAATAATGTATTTTCCGTTGTTATTTACGACTTCTTCCCCACGTTCAACTAGTTTTTCGATGCCTATGCAATAAAAATCTCTGGATTTTGACTCGAAGAATTCGTCTAACCAGATTCTTAATTCCACATCAGTAGTGAACGAAACGCCGCGCAAATTATTGGCGAATATGGAGAATGCGGCAGAGTTTTTCCAATTATGCGTTTGGATTTATTATTGTTTCTTAATATGTGCACAAATCACGTCAACAAAACTTAAATCAACACAACATTAAAAAAACGCAAGAACTTATTCCTCAACCTAATATATATATATATATATATATATATATATATATATATATATATATATATATATATATATATATATTTATATATATATATATATATATATATATATATATATATATTTATATATATATATATATATATATATATATATATATATATATAATATATATATATATATATATATATATATATATATATATATATATATATATATATATAGAAGATGGGTCCACCAGAGCCATCTTCTAGGCTAGAATATTAAAAATTTATCTAAGAACAATTGCCTGACAATTTTAAGAACAATGATAGTTAATGGCTCTAGGCTAAAAATGTACTAGGCTGAAAAAAAAATAAAATGCAATATAAAGGACAGAAACCTGTATATTAAGATAAAAAATAAATAAATTCAAACAAAATTAATAAGGTTGCAATTAAAAGAAAAGGAAAACTTCAATAAATACACTAAAATTTGTTACC
Source organism: Ceratothoa steindachneri (assembly GCA_963969495.1). Taxonomy (NCBI): domain Eukaryota; kingdom Metazoa; phylum Arthropoda; class Malacostraca; order Isopoda; family Cymothoidae; genus Ceratothoa; species Ceratothoa steindachneri. Next base: position 161,752,237 of record OZ018317.1, on the reverse strand, counting down.
TGATTCGGAGAAAGCTGTCAACTGAATGAATTTAAAAATTATACTAACAGGAAAGATGTGTTTTATTATTAGTTGGTTTTCTGATCTATGTAGTTGTTTAGTCGAAAAACAACAATATATATATATATATATATATATATATATATATATATATATATATATATATATATATATATATATATATATCATCATCATCATCATCATCATCAAATTCTAGAATTATTGATGATGATGTTATATATATAAATATATCATCATCATCACTAACTCTAGAATTTAAGAAGGCGATTTTTTGAATATTTGAATAATAATTTCATTTTAGTTTGGTTATGACATGTTTTTATCAAAGTTATTTCTAATAATTCTTTTATAATATTAAAAAACAAAATGGTGAAGTTCAGAAATAAATATAAGTATCGAAATCTTGTGAATTTTTCAAAACCCAAGATTACAAATTGTGAAGTTCAGAAAATTTATTCTTATATATCTTCTTCTTCTATAACTATATTTTAGCAACGTGATATTTTGAAACGGGGGAAATTTAGTTTAGAGTTTCTTTTTAAAATTATTATAATTGCCGAAGTTCAGGAAATTTATAAAAATTTAACCATGGCTGCTGTAGAGGAATTATAACATAACTATACCCAGAGGGCCAAGCGGAAATATATGTTAAAGTTCCTCGTGGGAGACAGCGAGAGAGAGGTATCCAAAGGAGAAGAGGCGTGACAACGTTAGTCGTCGGACTAACAGCCAAACTGCCGAAGCTTGGATCTCCCCGCCGAATAGGTAGTCGGTGGCGAGCTCCTGTACCAAGGTAACCACAAAAGGGCATTAAGCAGCTCTCAAAAGATCCGATTACCTACGAGGTCCAGAGGCCCGCGGTTAAAGCGCCTCCCCTAAAGCGGTGCCAGATCAAAAGGAAGACCGAGGAGAAATATTGTGACGGTCGGCGGTTCTTCTCATTAAGAAACTGACCTGGGCTTCGCGGTGCCACCACCCCCTCACCCTTCGCACTTCCCTCAGCGGCCTCGCCCCGTCCCCTTTAGGTGGGGCGGTCGCCAGGCTATAAATAAGCCCCATAAGAAAAGAAGGAAGATCATTATTCTGTGAGAAACCATAGAGGACTAGATCAAGGAGATCGGTCCCTCACCCCGTTCCTAAATCGACGTCTAAAACTTAGAAGATCGTTACGTTTTCGTATCGGTGCCATACCGAGTTATCCTTCACAGACTTAGTAAGAAGTCTGGCTGGATCACAATTCTTAGTGCCAAACAGGAATTTCGGGAGCAAAAGAAAAGAAGACCCGTTCATCCTCGAGTGACTCTCAAATTGCAATCTCAATAATTGGGAGAGAAGAAGAATTAATACTCGAAGAAGTTCCATTTTTAAGTACTTTCGAAATCACCTCGTATCCTAAAACCCAGTTGGGCAACCTCTCGAAGAAGATGAGGATACTAAAAGACTTCAAGAGCTACCTAGAAGAGCACTCCTTGAGCCAGAGAGCACAACTTCTCTCTCCGTCTTTTAAACGTATAACCGGAGATAAAGTTATAAGAAGAATTTGACATCGTGTCCTTCCCCCCTCCACATCTCGTGGAAAAACTCCAGTCGGCTGCTGCAACTCAAAGAAGCATGAAAAATCCAATATAGCGACATCCGTCAACCCCAGATCCTTTCAAGGTCATGTAAGTCCGAATAACTATTTATATTTGTTTTGATTGAGTGGGATTTTTAATACTGTACCCAAGCTAACTAAAGGAGAGATAATATTTAGTGACTGCTGTCATATTGTTAGTTAAGATTAGTGGAACGTAAATTGTGGCTAAACGCTATACTAAAAGGTCTCCCTAAATTAACTAACTGAAAATTGGTTTATTTACGTAGAGCTTACTTTGCGTTGTTCATGACTCTCCTCTGGAATAGGCCCTTGCTCAATTCGTGTAAACCATGTTAAACTTACTCGTAGATATGTTATTGTAAATATTTTGAGTTAATGGATAAATTAAAAGATATATTTTTGGTTAATTCTTGGTGTTTCAGTGGATCCTTGCGTGTTGACCGGCTCTTTCCTTAAAACGGATTAAACGCTGTTGTACTCTCATAAATACATTAGTCAATAAGTCCACTCAGCCAATAGAGGAATGGTTTCCCTTCCTAAGTAGAAGTATCAGACTGGCGCTCTAAAGTCCTTAAATATATAATTTTCTGACTGACAAAAAGAAGGACACCAACAATACTTCGACAGCTGCTTTTTTGTTAGATTTTAAGTTTTAATAGCGAAGCCATTGCCTGGTATCTATAAATTATTAAAAGTCGATATTATCTTGAATATTACGAGTATTTTCTTTTCTTTTGAATTTCCAGTTTTGTATTAGATTTTAAAATGAAATAAACAGAAGGCTTTGATTTCTTACCTTACTCCTATGCTTAATCTAAGCTTTCGTCATATACAGTGGGTCGCAAAAGTTTACAACGCACTGTTAGAAATACAAATTTACATACTTTTAGTTAATGCAGGTTAATGAAATTTACAAGACATATGAAACGTTATGTATTAAATACAATGTAATGATCAGAAGAGCAAAGTAGCGAACAAGAAAACTTTATATGGACAATAGAAGAAATTTAACAACGCAAAAGTTTGCAACACTTATATTAATAGGTTACATCTGCAAAATGTCTCATTGAAAACGTCTCATTTGTTACCGAATATCTTGAATATTCTAAACTAAATGCGAGGTTTCTTTCGTCATGACGTAAAGCTACTGCGTCAGCCCTTACAAAATAGTCGTAACGGCAACATCTTCGTCATGGGAAAAAACAAACAAATCTGTCAAGATCTTCCTGACCGCATTATAACCCTTCATAACACTGGCATTGGGTACAGAAATATCTCTGTGCAGCTTAAAGTACCCCTAAATTCAATTGGTACCATAATACGCAACTGGAAGTCTCGGAATTCAATTGATCTTTTTGTATTGCTCAGTCCACCACATACTACACTTAGAGAGCTGCAGGAAGATCCGGAAACAAGTGGAGATGAAGTTAATAAGGATACAATAAGTAGAACGCTGCGACGTTATGATCTCTTTTCTTGTACTACAAGAAAAAAAAATCAGGGTATGGTGTTATTTTGCTCATCAGAGGTTGGAAGAACGGAAGTAGTCGAAGAAAGAATGAATGGCGAATTCTACAATGGAACTTTGGAAAAAAATTTGTTATCTAGCATTGTCTCTCTTAACTTGAAAGGACGGACATTTCAGCAAAACAATAAATGACCCTAAATAAAAAAAAAACTAAGAATTGGCTGCATACAGGTTAAATTAATGTTTTTAGAATGGCCAATTCAATCTCCTAACCCGAATCCCATCGAGATCTTTGGAAGATATTGAAACTCATTGTTTAGAAACGAGATCCACGAAACTTATCTGATTTTAAGAAAATATCTTTGGAGGAATGGAACAAAATCAGCCGAAACATCTGTAGAAAGCTTATAGGAGACTATTCAAAGCGCCTGTAAGCTTTTTTTTTGGAGAATCCTGTAGAGATTCGTAAATTAAGTACTTCACAAATTGCAGATTACCACTAATATTAAAGTTTAATGTCAAGACCGACCAAAGACCAATCCCCTCACCCTACCCTGGGTTCCCTTTTAATTGGCTATATATACTCGCTTGTAGGACGTTATAATCAAATTATCTCACTATGTCATAAGTATATGACGAAATTCGCCACTCTACTTAAATAAAACGACAACAGTACTCGGCATCACTGGCACTAAAATGGCAATAGTACACGAGAAACACAACAAACAAAGCAAGGCGAAAATAAACACACTTCGAGCACTCACAGAAACCACATTAGGGCAATCCAAGGAATCCACCCCCACACATACTAGCAATATATCCGTCCTTCACTTGCCTATACCTCAATACACTGGGCACCGAACCTCGCACCCACTCACCTCGGTACACTACAAAACACACAAAACAAACCACTCCACCTTGCAACAGGGTGCACCGGCACGACCTTGATTAATCACCTACATCGCGTACCAAAAGTCGTGTGGTTAAAACACCATCTCGAGTCTGGAAAACCCAATTTCATCATAATGCAAAAAAAAACCCTACATAAAAACCATACCCTCTCCATGTAACATTCGCAACATTCCAATGATATACGACACCGAGACACTCCATGGACGCCCCTTTACCCCGAAACCAGACCCCCTTTCACCCACAAAACTACCCGCACACAACTCAGCAAGACATACAATCTCTGGGTTCAAACGACCTCCCCAACGTCTATTCCAGCGGGCATTAATCCAGAGCAGGTCGTTCTGCTAAGGTTCCATTGAGATCACCATCTAAAACTAAATAAAAATACTACAGTAGCCTGACCGACACAGACATTCACTCGCCCTTGCCAACAGGACCCGACCCAAGCACAGCATGGCGAAATCAGTCCGGTCAGAGAGTTTATTGTAGTTGCCGGCCTAGAGAGAGCCTAGTCTGGAGAAAAATAAGTAATTAACAATAAAAGAAATCCCATTGGATGATCAGTAACTTTATAAGTAATTTTAATATTGGCCCTCGTTTGTTTATACTCGATGCTTAAATATTAAAATTAATTTAAAAAGAAATATCATCTCGTTAATGCCTTTATTGTTTTTTTATCATCCTCTCTCTCTCTCTCTACTCGCCTCCGACCTGAATATTGTCGTATATCTATTGTTAATTCTTTAGGCATTATTTTCGTTGTCCTATTTTTTATTTTATTAATCTCACCTTTTGTCTTCGACCTGACCTTAGCCTTTGGGTTGACCTTTTCTTAGAAATGAAGCCCTTAGCAACTCCATTTCCCTTGTTATTGCGCGCCTCCTTGGTTTTATGATGGGTGGGTTTTTCGTTGTTTATACTTTTGTTTTTCTCTCGCTTCTTGTATTCATTGAGAATAAACTGAATTGAAGTTCGAAAGGACCTGGAATTCGTCATGTGAGTTATATCTGCATCAATATTGAGGGAAATTATAGTTTTATGATTGCACTGTTGACAAGACTGGATTGGTAACGACTTTGAAGCGATATTTCGGGTTCAATCGTGTAGATACAAAGTAGAGAGATATTGTTTGCTGGGTACAGCGGCTCGTTGATTGACTCGGATGCCCCCTGATAGGCCACAGTAGCTTTTGTTATGCGTTAACCCATTAGTCGCCCGGCTTTTTTGCTCGAACTCGCCCTCTGCAAAATACAAATGGTACACGTTATCGAAAATAATTAAAATAAAATATTTAAATCCTTTTTTATAAATCAAATAATATATCATTTTAATTAAAAAAATATTAATAACCTTCTACCTATTTATAATTATGATTGATAATTCTCAGTTCTTACGCAAATTTTCATCAACACCCATGGTTCTTTTATGCTTTTTAAATCAGTTGCGCTTCAAAACCTATGTCTAGTTATAGAAAACAGTGCCGTCTTTCATGGGGCACTATTTTATATCTTAAATTTTATGAAAACTTTGCTCACGGCCTATGAATTAACAAATAAAACTGTATTTTCCAGACAAAATAGGCTTGCTGGTTTGTGTGCTTTCAATAACATACTAACTTAAGGCATTTCCTCGTTTTAATCGGATGAAAAATGAAAAACACAAGTGTATTTAATTAAAAAATAAGGAAGAGTCACAAAAAACGGTGTGTTTACACAGTGTGAGTAATAAATCAGCCTCTTTTCGCGGTCATGTTGTGGTGAGGCTTAGAATAGGAGTCATGTTACTCTCATTCATAAATCTTGATTTACAAACAAAGAAGGCCTGACCTAAGCCATTTATGTATTTTAATTAGATCCTTAATCACTAACATAAGAGTTTGAAAAAAAATGACAAATTATCATAATTAGCAAGGCAAATACGAGTCTATACGTGAAAGGCCACAAAAGGCCCTCGGGCGACTACGTAGCACTGGTTCGAGGACTTATAAAGGCCCTCGGGCCACTGATGGGTTAAAGTATGTTATTTTGTTTTGAGGGCTTCATCCAACTCAAAACCATACTTCAGTTTAGCGTATAAACCCAATGAACTTGTAAAGGTTCAATTATGTTCGAATCAAGTTTTGTAATTAATTTAATGACTGCTCTGATCTCATAAATTGGTTTTCAATTGTTTAATAAACTTATTTTTTGACGAAGTCACATTCTTGGGACAAACGCACACGGATAATAATTAAATGAGAAGAAATGCTTGCAGGTTTCCATATACCGGAGGAGATTATTGTACGTGCAGGATAAGTTCCGTGTACAACTAAACTCCAATTTTCTCTTTACATTTTACGGGAAACGGAACTATTTTTATTTTTCATCGATGACTAAAATAAATTAAATTGTCTTTTAGATACATAATTAGAACAATCTTGATGTAGACTTATTTTAGTGTAGGAGTTAGTTTAGTAAAAATAAACCATGTAAGAGAAATATTTATTTAGATATTAATATATACTATTATGAAAATGATCAAAGAAATTAAGAATGTTTAAGATACATGTTTAGAAAATATATTTAACTTTAAATTGGTTAAATATAAGGTTTAAGAATTTTAAAACGTTCAATTACTCAACGCTTTCGTGTATTTTTCTATAGAAACTCATGAGCTCATCAATGGATAAAGAAAATGCTTGGCATCGATCAGGATCTTTTATTTCAGAGGTGAATTTTTTAATTGTCTCTGCCGTTTCCAAAGATTAAACATTTTTTCGATTTTTTTACCTTTTGCTAATGTCCCAGAATTACTTGAAAAATCTTATTAAGCCTTATCAATAACGGAGTTATATTCAATTTGCGAAAGTTCTTCAATGGTAAGTTCACCCGCGTAATTCTCAAGAACATCAATTTTATCGTTGGTTACAATTTCATCAAAACCAGCTTGTCGATCGCTATGTACAGGCTCTCGTGTACACTTTTTAATAACGTTCACTCGTCAAGTCGTTCACTCGTGTAAACACATTCGGGCCACAATTTTTTTTCCAAACTCTGTTCATTGTTGATCTAGTTACTGTCGTCTAAGCATAATTAATATTATCGAGGGGTGTTTTTATGTCGAATTTCTTCCAATATAATGCTACGTTTTCTTCTTCTGAAGTTGCCTTTACAAGTTTCTTTATGGTTTCTCGCAAATAATAGGGATTAAATAAAGCAATAACCCATTGAACAATGGTTTGGAGAAGAGAGGTTGTGTTTGGTTAAAGAAATACGACTTTGATATGAGGATAAAGATGATCCAAATAAGGATGGTAGCCAGGGGAATAATTTAGGACGAGCAAGGCTTTATTATCTAGATTTTTATCGTTATTTTATTATCCAATGAATGGCACCAAATAATTGATAAACCAATTAAAAAAAAAACATTTCTCATAACCAAGTTTTTTTTGAGAGAGAAAGAGAGAGAGAGAGAGAGAGAGAGAGAGAGAGAGAGAGAGAGAGAGAGAGAGAGAGAGAGAGAGTTAAAGAAGGCTATAGAAAGAGAGAGATAGAGGGTTAGAGAAGGCTATAGAAAAAGAGAGAGATAGAAGGTTAGAGGAGGCTATAGAAAGAGATAGAGAGAATGATATAGACCTTGCACACATTAGCAACAAAGGCTTTGAGAGATTATCCACTCTCAAAATTGATACCAATAATTTTAACATTCTCGGATAAGTCAACCACGGATCCGTCACTTTTAAGAAAATGAACAATATCTTTACATCGAGCCCCATCCGACCGAGATACTACTAGTAACACTTCAGTTTTGTCGCTATTTAATTTAGGAAATTTCTCCGAGAGCCATTAAGTAATGATGTATGGACATGGAAGATTTCTAAGTGCTAGCAAACGAGTGTTGCGAGAAAGAGAAATAGGTTTTCTTGTCATCAGCACAAAAATTGGATGATTACGCAAGAAGAGTCCTAATAATACCGAGGGAAAGTCGAGTGTTACGAAATAGTAGCGAAACAAGAACGATCCCTGAGGAATACCATAGCGTACATCCGCCGACCGAGATATATCTCTGTCGATATGAATAGACTGATTACCAGATGATAAAAACGAGGGAAACCACTTAAGTTAGGTTACAAACACACCGAAGAATTCACGAAGATGATGAAAATAATATGATCGACATTATGAAATTATGCGCAGAGGTAAGAAAAAAAAAGTACCTGAATGTAAGGCTGACCAGCATAATCCGGCAATTTCGCCAGATGGGTGCTAGAAAAATATATCCGCCCGATTAAGGCAGTCAGTTACATCTAGGAGAGCTGATTCAGTGCTGTGATCTGCCTTGACACCATACTAGAAGCTGGCATCAATATTGGTAGAGGACATCTTCTGATGAAAAAGGACTGATAAGGACCCGAGAAAGGAAAAGGAGTTGAGTTGATAGATTGGTCGGTAGTACGCAGGTCGCATGAGTTCAAGCTAGGTTTCTTAAGCATTGCTATCAGCAGCGAGGTGGAAATCAGATGGCACCGCACCAAACGAGGAGGCGTTAAAAACTTGTAGGGGAACAGTTGAGAAGAGGATACCTCTTTTACGAAGAGAGGAAGATTAGTTCCTCATTGTACACTGGGGCGAGATAATTGGTTTCATGCGCTGTGGAGGGATAATCACCCGCTGGCGAGAAACCGACTCAAAGGGAATCACGGAACGGGTATGATATATCTTGCCAGATAATAGAATAGAGAAATCGGCAGAGTTGAGTGGAAGGACGAGTAAGACGATTGCAAGGATAAGGAGGATGTGATCTTGATGGAGAAACTTCAGAAGAGCGGTCTAGGTGTAAATAGCATACGAGAAGGCTAGAAATGGTGTCTCGGTCTCCCTATACCGAGCCCGAGTAGCCCTTTGGCGACTCTCGCAGGTTCACCTGTATTCCTTTGCATTAAAATAGATTTGGAGACCCAAGGGGCAGGCCGTTGGCGAGAAGAAGTGAGGAGAATGGGGTCATTGAGATCAAAGCAGGAGGAGGTGATCCGGAAAAAGCGGAGAGACACGTTGAGGTCAGAAGGAAGGTCAATAGGTCAGCTTCTCATTTCCCTAACGTTCCCAACTTTGCTTTAACCTGGCTCCAACCAACTCCCTTTCTCTCTTCGTTCCTGCCCGAAGGCACGGGACGATACGCCACATGTGAGCAAGCCTCAGGGTAAGAGGAAAAGGTTACATCTAGTCTCATTTAAATTATCCTTCTTCGCTCTCAACCAAGTGAAAGTAAGTCCACATTATGTTTTTTTATATATTTTCCATCATTAAATTATACACACGTGTAATTTCAATAAGAATAACAAAATATTTGAACAGGATTCTTTAGTAAATGTTTTCTGTACTACGTTTTAACGAAGCCTAACGCAATATTTTATGGGTTTCTTCTTTTGTTGTAAGCGATACACAACTGTATCGATCTCCATATAGCCTCAATAATTTGTTTAGGGATCGTACAAAAGTTATTTTGAGAGTAAGCTCAGTTTGGGAACAATGAGACCATCTTCAGTGAGATAGATTCCGGAGTTAAATCCCAACAGTCTATAATATCGATAGGTCGATCCAGACATTCGTTATTTAATATCGATTCCGTGAATTAAATGAGCTGAGAGTAGGCCACCCGGAAGCTTCGTGCCGCTGTAGAAAAAAATTATATTAACTATGACTAGGCTAACCTATTATTCGAAATAGCTAAGCGAATTTTGACAGGGACGAATATGTTGGGATTCGTTATAGTGTTGATTAACTAGGTTAGCCTAGTCTCCCTTTCTGGCTCATTAGGGGTGCCTTGAGTTCAAATTGTTTTGCAGAAATATTTTGATTTTTTCAAAGATTTTTTTTTTAAACAATAATATAGGAAAAATTGTGTAACAAAATGGTAACTATACATATAATCGCTTAAATTTATTTATGTCCAAAGCGGCATAAAATTTTCGTGATTTTACTTTTAATTAAAGGGAAAAAACAAACGAGAGGAGCTCCTGCTGATAATTTATAACAACAGATGTTTAAGGAAAGTGAGAACGATAGAATAAGTGAAATTGTGCTAACTGTATATATATATATATATATATATATATATATATATATATATATATATATATATATATATATATATATATATATATATATATATATATATATATATATATATATATATATATATATATATATATATATATATATATATATATATATATAATGTTCACTACATAATGGGAGCAAATTTCTAATTGTGAAGTTAGGACGAAAATAGATTGGTCGCCATCTTGAGAGCCACATTGTTTTTAAATCACATCATATTGTATTATTTATCATTTTGAAGTGTATTTTTTTCTGAATTAAAATATGATATGGACATTTTTCATATTAATCAATTTTAAAGAAAACATGATTGATTTGAATAGCATTCGTATAAAAACTAGAGGCCTAATCACATCTCGCAATCGACTTTGAATTCGAATCTAATGCTAGGCTTTCGAATTAGTAATATTACGAGTTTATTTTAAAATGGTGGGGGGCACTTCCCCCACAATTAAATGGAAGGCATGTGGGCCGACGCCACCCATTTCGAAATTACCTTGAAAAATATATATATAATACAATATGAGGAGATTCCAATAACCTAACAACAACTCCCTCCCCACGAACACAAAATCACTTTTGGGGGAATTTGCCCAAGAAAAAGCTAAATTAAAAGACACTTGTTTTTTATGCATTAAAATCTAAAAAAAAGCAGCCATGGTAAAATTTTAATAAATTTTCTGAACTTCACCACTTTGTTTTTGATATTATAAAAGAATTATTAGAAATAACTTTGATAAAAAAAAGTCATAACTAAACTAAGATGAAATTATCATTCAAATACTAAAAAAAAATCCCCTTCTTAAATTCTAGTTAGTGATGATGATGATGATGATGATAATGATTATCTAAAATATAGAGGACGGGCATTTTCCGAAATTTAACCCGAAAGTTATTTCTAATAATTCATTTATAATATATAAAAAATAAAATGGTGAAGTTCAGGAATAAATTTAGGTATCGAATTTTTGTGAATTTTTTAAAACTAAAAGAATTACAAATGGTGAAGTTCTGAAAATTTATTAAAATTTTGGCCTGGAAATTATTAGTGCAAATTTAGATGGAGAAAAAAAAAAGAATCATGATGGGCCGTAGGCCAGAGACTCAAAGTCTGCCAGCGAAGCGCAAGCTCCTTCTGTAACCTCCTCTTGTTTTATATATTTTCAAACTAATAAACAAAATTAAAAAGTAAATAAATTTTAAAGCTACTCTTTAGCAAAGACTATAAGAGAATTGGGTTCGATTAAAAAAATAATAGTAATTATTATTAGTAGTAGTAATATTATTATTATTTTAAGGTAGAAATCATCCTACATGAAAGCCTATTAGTAAAAATCATGCTACAGTACCACCGGTATTTTGTAACACCATCTGGCCACTGCTTACAAAGGCATACGTCGCCGTACTTATCTTATAGCCTAATGCTAGGCTAAATAAAAACAAACAACAACAAACCCAACAAACGCGAAACCAAAGGAAAAAAACAACAAGCAAAAAGCAAGAAGGAAAGACTTTAAAAAGGCAACAACTACGAACGAATCGGAGGCACTGGTAACACGGAGTAATACAAATGAATTCTCAGTTGGGACAAACAGTGCCTGGCGCACTCATCATGGTTAGATGTCTTTTTTCATAATTTAGCTACTTCCTCCTTGTCCACTGGCCCCTGTTGGTCTCTTCGTATCAGTCTCGCTGGTTCACTATGGGCTATAGTTCGGAGAATTGAGAATCATTTCCCTCGATCGGACTTTTGGGCTTCTCACTTCTCTTTTAAAAATGCTTTATATTTATTTCAATGCAAAGTTGTTGACTTATTTTTCTTTCGTTTCTTTTGGCTAAAGCCGTTCTTGGAAGTGTTCGGACACTTACAAACTCTCGGCTTCGACATTCGGGAATGAAAGAGAAACATATTACTTCCTTACATTCTAGTTATTTTGTTTATTTCGCACTTTTTTTGTGTATCGATCTTCAAGTTATTTAGCATTGAACCTCCTTTTATTCGTAGCACATTTAATTTCTAGTTACTTTTACGCTCAACCCGAATGTGTATGAGTCAATCCTGCTCACCTTTTTTTCTCTAAGAAGCCAGTTTGAAACGAGTTGGTGCTAGCCTTGGCTACACCTCCTCCCTTCGGCTTAAAAAAAAGCGAGTGACTTGCCTTTAGCCGCGCCTGTATCAAGCTGTGAGTGGTTGAAGCGCTTTGGATCAGCCATCTCGGCTAAAGAGTGAAAGTCTCTTAAATCTTTGGGTTCTTTTACATTTATGTATATTTATGTCTTATTTTTTTCCTCCCATTTATTTCCTTTGATTTGTATACTCTAGAAGGAAAAGTAGTTTTAGCTGGTTCATCTTGAATCAATCTAACTTCTTTGTGACTATCGATACCTATTCCTGGAGTCGAAATTTATTTCCGAGTTCTTTGAAAAACTTCCAGGAGGGTTCGAATACGATCTCCGCTCTCAATATTTAAGGTCAAAGATGTTTACTTTCTTATTTTTAATTCTTTCACTATTACTGCTCTTTTTTTCATTGATCTTTTTCTCTTATCTCTTCCCCTCTTCTCGTTTTCCCCTACGGTATATAAATGCCTTGTAGGTCACACCTGGCTCTGTTTAATAATTTACAATCAAATATAGACCTTTGCTCCCCATCATATTTATATAAATTAAAGACTTATTGGACCTTAAGTTGACGTTTTATGTCCTCTGATGTTTCTCAATAAACCAGTGAAAAAGAACCTTTAAAATCATCCGTAAGTCTTTTCCAACCCTTAAAATTACTTGTATATTTACATAGTTATTTTCTTCATGATACTGATTTAGTTGCAGGACAGTTTCACAAAAGGCGCAACCCCATTTAATTATGGCAACGTTGGCCGGCTCTACAACATATAGGATCCAAGCTTTCTCCTTTAATCCCCCAAGCGGCGGATGAAACAGAGATGCCATATGCTTCTCGGAGCTTATAAACAACAGCTGACGAATGGAGGTACCTAAGGAAATAATATTCGCTTTATTAAAGTTTCCCTTAAAAATATTGCTGTTTCAACATAACCTCTAAACCTCTCCATGCGTACCCCCCAAAATCAACCATATTGTGGGTAAACATCCAGAACGATGGATTACTCATTATATAGTTGTTGTTAATTCTTGGGTGGAATGACGCGACGAGACGTATAATTAAGGGAATTTGCGAGAACTTGTAACCGGAGTCACAGATTTAAGTGAATTTCTCTTTTCCACTTATGTGGGACACTCCTTCACTCGCTTTGGTTTTGATTTTCGTCCTTGACAATTACTGGTGGAAAATTATCCACAAAAATCGCTAAATCATGCACGCAACAATCGACCAGTTCGCCTCAAAGCGATGAATCATCGTTTGCGAGAGAGCTACACATTGGCTCTGCTTCACTGAATTATTTCTCCCGCTTAGAATTGCTTCTACTTGAGTCAGGCGGATTCACAGAACCATTTCTTCCTCCTGGATGCAAACCGCTTTTATTAAATCCACCACTAACTACTACAACGCCCTTCTTGCTGAATCACCTGCTTCTACTCCGACTCGTTCAACTCGTATGAAACTATGCAGCCCTTGTTCTTCCCCAGCAGCAACTTTTTTTTCCCTCGTGTAACGCCCCCCCCCCCCCTCTCCTTCACGCCCGGTTCCGCATGGTCTTTAACGTGATTTTTATTCTTTACAAGATCTCTACTAACACTCCTCTCTACTACTTGTCTTATTCCTTGAAGCTCTCCCGACTCCAGAGAGCCTTACGGTCTGGCTGTTTCAAGAACTTCGTAGCGGCGTAGCCATTTTCTCGGATTGAGCTGACCGTACCTTCTCAATTTGTGCTCATGAGACGTGGAATGAACTGCCGGTTACTCTGTGCCCCTCTCCTCGAATCCTCGAAGGACCATCACTTCTGTTAAGGCTCTCTCACTCCTATACCGACGATCTGCGATGGCTCTGAAAAACATCACACAAATGTATTGTATAAATTATATTATTATTATCCTCAACTTACACAGCTTCAGCAGGTCGGAACGAGGGGTCGAACTAAGGCCTTGGATCAGAGGCCAATATTGCTAACGCCCTCTACTAAGGTACCCATACAAAGGGTGGGGGTATTAGTCCTACCCAAACCGTTAGCATAGGTCATGACCACATGATTTATTGTATAGTTTCTGTAGAAACCGTTTCAATACTAAATGTTGTATTAAATATGTATTTTTCCTGCATAGTTTAAGGGGGATTTCCTGGACATGGCCTCGTTAGAAAATGCCTGGGTGATCATTATCATTCATATAATTCCTTCCATTTCCTTGGAAATATTTGCTGTGGGGGTCCTCGGAGTTTGGGGCGCCCCAACACAAGTTTACTTCAATCACCCTACGAGAGAAAGAGTGAATACACGAGTCTGATGACGTCGCCCTTATGGTTTAACATTTGGGTCAGACGTCTCACTCGACGAGAAGAGTAAAATATTCCAAACCCTCAATGTACCATATGTGGCCAAATTCGTGGTCAACTTAAGAGAATGGTTAAGTGGGTGAGAAGAATGAAATGCTTTGTTGTTAGTGTGAGAGAGAAATATAATCCAACGGAAACTTGAACGCTGAGTGTCAAGATGTGAGATGAGGGAAAAGAAGATAAAAGCGGGGAGTGAAAGAATAGAACCGTGCAATAATAGCCAGGGGCGGGGGGAGAGAATGCGATCGCACACGTCCACACTACATGCTGTTGGAGTACAATCATAAAATGCTGGAGGAAGTGTGAAACAGTCCAAGGACTGATGGAGGTAACGTGCGGGGGGGAAGAAATATCCCCCAAACACGGGTTTGGCTGGAAAACTGGACTCGGGTGGAGTATTTCCTGTGTTCAATTGTTAATGTGTGTCAAGATAAGTTGAAGAGAGTGAAAGTACCTGAGATCGGATGGATGTGGGAGAGAATCGAATAGAGGATTCAATCAATATAGAAAAAATGGAAGATAGAGAGTGAAAGGTAAAGTGTATGAAACTGTTAGACAGCGATTACTTATGTGGCAGAGACGTGGATTATGAAGATGGCAAGGGAGTGAAAATGAGGGTGGCGACATGGGAATGTTTTGATGCATGTGTGGTGACAAGGATGCGTAAATTTCGGAATGAGATAGTAAAAGTAGTAGATATATGAAAGAAATTGCACTGGTTTGGGCATGTTATGAGAGATGAGGACTATGCGGTGGATGTGAGAAGGAGACGAAGGCCAAGGTGGAAGGATAGGGTAACGCAAGATCTGCGCGAGGGAGGTAGATAAGCGGAAGAGGTGCTGTTCGATCGGAGAGAAGTAGCTGGTCTGAAAAGTACACCCATGTGAAGATGCGAAAAGCTTGCAGTGGAAGAAGAATGTCCGTCAATACACAAGAAAATATAACATAAATTTAAAAAACTCAGGAAAGTGTGAAAACATTTAAAACAAAATCCCCTCTAATCTCCCCTAAAATCTCCCTCTTCACACAAACACGTCATCTGTTTGGAAAGAATCAATCTGAACTTCCTCTACACAACCCAAATGTGAACACACCAAACAAACCGATAAGATGACCGTATCATATTGATAGCGTTTCCTCCTAACAGTCAAAGCCATTTTCCGCTGGTTAGATAAACGTGGCTGTCATAGGATACAAAAACACTCACATTATGCAGGATTTTTTCAACGAACTCATATGTATATTCATTTACATATGTATATTCCTTTACATATTTCTATGGTGCTTTATAACTCGTATATTTTCCTAGTAATTATTCCGTTAATTATTCAAAAGGGGCCTAAGTTGGATTTGTATTGAGGAGTATTGCAAAAAAGAATGGATCAATCCGGTGCTGAACTCAAAGAAACTCCGTTAAGCGAAAGATCAATGTACTTGACTCAACCGCCTCAAATGAATTGAAGGGCAAATGTACGTAGGTACGTTTGTGTAAGTGTGTGGGAGAGTTACCTTGATTATACTAATAATTATAGGTTAATTAACTGGTATATTTTGAAAATAGAAAAACTGTAAATCATGTCTGTAAATCGGTATGGTGGTGTATGGAAGAAAAGTTGACGTCATCCTAGCGGAAGTGAAGGTTGGGTGACGTCTATGTAATTCAATAGACCAAAATTCTAGATTGAAATCAGTTGGGAAGAATCCCCCAACTTAATGCTATTTCCAAGCACTGCAAAGAGACCGGTTTTCACAGCGGGACCGAAGCGGATCCAGGGAGCTGTCCCTTTCTCCCTTTCTTCTGCCTCTATCGACCCAAATAGACGTTTCTAAACGTTTCTTCGAATCGCAGGAGCGTAAGGGAAAGGTAAGGCGGAGGAAGAAGATAACACGGATTTTCAACGTAGGCGGCCACAAAGAGGTGAGAGTGAATGTTATGATTTGTTTATTGTTCTCATATTTGTTTATTGCTCTTGCATTTGAAGTTTATATGCGCGTAGCAGTAAAGTTCATGTGAGCGTAGCGGTGACGCGTTCATGTGCGTGTATCAGGGAAGTTCATTTGCCTGTATCAGTAAATTTCATGTGCATGTAGCAGTGAAGTTCATTTGCCTGTTGCAGTGAAGTTTATGTCATGTGGCAGTAAAGTTAATTTGTATGTGGCAGCGAAGTTCATTTGCGTGTAGCAGTGAACTTTAGGTGTGTGTAGCAGTGAAATTTATGTACGTATAGCAGTGAAGTTCATGTGCGTGTAACAGTGAATTCCAGGTGCGTGTAGCAGTGAAGTTCATGTACGTGTAGCAGTGAAGTTAATCTGCGTGTTGTAGTGAGATTCATGTGCCGGTAGCAGTGAAGTTCATGTGAGTGTACCATTGAAGTCCATTTGCGTATAGCAGTGAAGTCCATGTGAGTGTAGCATTGACGTTCAATCGCCTGATTCACTGAAGTTCATGTGCGTGTAACACTGAAGTTCATGTGCGTGTAGCAGTGAAATTTATATGCATGTAACAGTTCAGTTAATTGGCCCCTATCAGTGAAGTTCATGCGCGTGTAAGTGCCATTCATGTGCGTGTAGTAGTGAAGTTCATGCGCGTGTAGCAGTGAAGTTGATGTGCGTGTAGCAGTGAAATTCACATGCGTGTAGAAGTGAAGTTCTCGCGATTTAATGAAGGCACCTTATAACGCGCCTCTCGAACATTGAAAAGACAACCAACCACCTCCGGGGTTCGAAACCGCCTCTTCTCGCACAAGAAGCGCGAGCGTTCACACAGAGCCCTGGGTGGACCCCTCGTTGACTGCCGACAGATGGAGCCGTTATCCGTTGTTACCACTGAACCACAATGGACAAAATGCGGATGATGGTTCGTCTTTTGCCAGACGTACCTCAATTGCAGAATGACGTAGGTCTTAGTGTGACAGTGGATACTTTTGAACTTGAATGTTACCTGCACTACCCGAGTGTGGACGGGGAGACGTCGTGTAAAATACCTTTACAAAATTATAGAATCAAGACCAGCAAAGACCCCAAGATACGCTCTATGGTTAGTCGTTAAAGTGTGGGGATGGTAGGATAAGGAAGGTTTTGCGAGGACCTTTGGAGTTTAAAGAAAAGTTAAATGTTGTTTTATTTCATGTGCTTAATAAGTAAATAGATGTTCATCCAATTTATTTGTAAGCATGTATTTTAAACTACAAATGATAAGACGGCATTCCAAGTTGAGACGGTTTATAAGTAAAAAGGTTTGCCCAAGATATTCTTCTGATAAAGGTTTAAATTCAATTTAAGTCCATTTGTTCGTGAAGTGTTTTCAGTAAGTTCAAAAGATGGAGTCAAATTCTACATTATCGAAACTATTCTGAAGAGGAAGACTTCCATCAATTGGCCACGAAGGCGTCTATCTTCAAGCAACAGCAATTTTAATTCTTCAAGTGTTTTCTCATAGGCTTTGCTTCGCAGCTCCGGAATGAGACTTGTCGGGTTTTGCTTTACTCTCCCCAATGCAACGATGCTATTTTGAAGATAAGGAGACCAAAACTGAGCTAACTGAGCCAATTGCATTGCTGTCTTTCCTCGGAAACCTTAATAGAATTCAAGTCACGTTTCATTTTAGTCCATCGTGGTTCAGTGGTAACGAACGCGTTATACTTGTGAAAGGTCGCTGGTTCATATCGAGGTGGAGGCATGATACAAACAAGAGGGAAATTAATTCATAATAATGAGAAATAGTCGGTTCCCTTTGCCGAGCAACATCAATACACATGCAGCCGCGGTGAGTGTAAGCATCGCAATTCCCTATACATTGGCGCGACGATAACCACACTCTACAAAAGGCTTCTGGCTTCGTTGAGTGTCTGGCTGATGGTAGGCCTTCCTTTCCTTTGATGGCTTCTGTAGTGGGAGCTGGTTAACTTTTAGCAGGGATGAAATGTCGCTGCTAATTGGGATATCCACAGGTTGAAGGTTGAAAGGTTTTGAAGCATCCTCGATTTAGTATCTTATTCAGGTGACCGCTCGCACTATTTCCTTTCGAAGATAGGTTTCCGTGTAGTGTGTGTTTATGTCTCACATAAAAATGACAGGTTGTCTATTGTGGAATAATTTTGTGAAGTTAGTAATCTGGAGTCTATCTCTCTTTGAATGTTGATATCCCGTGGCTATTATAAGAGTGGTGTGTTCGAGTTATATTTCTATTGCAGCGCATGATTCTATATGCGTCTTGTAGTCCGTCTACTTATTGACCGCAATAAGGGCTGCGACGAATCTTTTTCTAGAAGGGTTAGTTGATATATTCTCATAGTTCTATATCTTCATCCTTTTTACGTCTAAGTCTATTCATTGTCCTAAAAAAAACCAGGCCTGCACACGCTTTTTGTGATATATCCTTCATGCATTCACTAATTACCATTAATTGCAGGACATGACAGAAGCAACGCCTGTGAACACACCTAGATCTCAATGGGAGCTTCAACAAAGAATATACTGCGTCAAACATTACTACAAGACAGGCTCGTTCAAGAAAGTGCAGGACACTTTCCTGCATCAGTTCGAATGTGAAAAAGCCACCTCCAAAAGCAGAAATCAGGACTGGATGGACCACTTCAAGAACTATGGGACAGTGGAGAACCTCAATACAGCCATTGATAACCGTCCAAGCCATTCAGGACACCCCAGGAAGTGTACAACTGAGCTGGTCGTGAGTGTGAGAGAGTCAGTTCAGCAGAGCCCAAAACGCTCTGTGCGCAGGTGAAGTCAGTCCCTCGGTATATCCCGTTAGACTTGCAGGAGAGTGCTAGTAATGGATGTAAAGGCATATCCACACAGAATACAGACGAGGTAGATAGACCCTTACAGATTTAGACAAGGAGCAGAGAAAGGCTATGGCATTCAAGATGCTGGAGAAGATTCAGGAGACCCCAACTTTTCTTAGCCTCCTTTAGACCTCCGATGAAGATCACTTCAATTTTCAAGGAAAGGTAAACTCGAAAACAAATGTCTTCTGGGGAACCTGCAGACCAAATAAGGTAGCCACCCAGCCCCTACACTTCCCTAAGTGTACGGTATGGACTGCAATCTCAACCAGAGGTATCATCGGACCATTCTTCTTCGAGGAATCTGGCGTGACAGCGACAGTCACAAAGGAGTGGTATGTTGAGGTCCTCAAAACCTTCAAGAGAGAGCTGCAGACCCTGTAGACGTCGCCTATGGGGAAGTTCTGGTTCCAGCAAGATGGAACAAGTTCTCACACCTCAAACCTGGCCCGAGATTGGCTGAAAGAGAAATTGATGGCCGTGTGATCAGTCTCAAGACTGATTTTGAGGAACCTCACAGTCCGGATCTTAGCCCCGCCCCCCCCCCCCCGATTTATTTGATGGGGCTACATTAAAGACTGTGTACGCAGGGAGACCCAGGACTATCACGGAACTCAAGGAAGCCATCAGGGAGGAGATCAGAACCATTATTCGGTCGGTTTGTAAGGACGTCATGGACAATTTTGTGCTGCGCCTCAAGCAGTGCACAGAGCTAAATGGAGGTCATATCGACCACGTGCTCTAAAATAAAGAAGAAAAGTCCAAAGACTCTCATGTTTTGATATGTCCTTTTTAAACACAATAAACTAGTTATCGCCATAGTTTCATTCAATCCTTGCAGAAAATTAAGAAATGAGGCCTATCGAAAGTTGGGGCCTGTTTGGGGAAGGGGGGGGGGGGTCATCTTGTAAATCAGGGGTCTAATTTTCTAAAAATGTTTCCGTAAATGCATTCTTTATCTTTCCATCCATTTGTGTTTATCTTTGAAATTTTACTTTCCGTTTATCTAGAATGAAAGTTCCGTTATTTTTTTGTTGTTCCTGGTAGCCTTGGGCGGTTGGATTTAACCTTTTTCCTTTCTCTCGTTCTGTTCTCGTCTTTATTCGACTTTTCCTTCTCGGGTGATTGGAGTAGATGGGGCCGATGTTTGCTCTCTGGGGGAATACTCCTTTTTCGATTTAGATTTTCTAGTTTTAGTTTTCTGTTTTTCTTCTTGTTACTCTCGCTTCCTGAGGGGATTCATCTGTGCTAGTTTATGAGTCAGATTCTTCTGGATCTGTTTCGTCGTCTTCTTCTTTTTCTTCATTTTCTTTCGTTTGTTCCATCAGTTGCTTTGTAGTATTCTCCGTTTTGTATATATATTGAAGATCACTGAAGCGTCAACTTTTTAGGAGAACTTTATCGGTACAAGTGTATTCATTATCCTCGAGCGTCTCGTTGAGCGACGTAGCATAGCTTCTTGGATTCGCTATGTTCATGATGTGTGAATGAAGTATTCACGTCAGAACTTTTACATTAAATTTACCGTCAATGTAACTTGTGTTTTCATTTACGGTTGTGCGGTTGTTTTCTCGGCTAGAGCGTATGGCATGTTGATTTATCCATTTGATCTTTTTTGATTTTCTCCTTCTTTTTGCTTTACTATTTCCGTCTTTTCGGGGCGGGACATGGCCATGATCCTGTGTGGTCATCCGCGATGAATGCATTTCTTAGTTGCACTTTGACAGTTTCGATAGGTGTGACCTTCCATGCCACATTCCGAACACATCACGAGCTCTTTTGGTTGGCATTCTGTAGTGTTGTGGTCTTCCATTGCCACGCAATGGAAGGAAATCAGAATATTGATGAAGTACTCTCTTTGTATGTTGGCCTGGGGATCCTCATGTAGAATGCAATAAATCATTTTTCTATGATTTTGGAGGCCATTTTAGTATTTTCACACACGATTTCGAATACGTGTGTGTGTGTGTTTTCTGAATTTGATTACTTCGTGTATCTTCGGCCATGGTTGTCCTTGTTAGAGTTCCTCTTTTATTTCTTGTGGTGTGGTGTTCCAACCTAGGGTTAAATTTTTATTCAGACCACACTCTTATTGGCGGTGATCTAGGATGGTCTTCACTTTGAGGTTGAGTTCCTTGAGGGTGATGCTTTTTGCCTGTGATAGTAACTGATCTACGTCTTTGTTCTCGGGACATTTTACTAGAAATCCCGTCAGCACTTCTAGGCACTTGATGAGGGAGGAATTGAGATTGGTAACTATCCTCTGGGTAACTTCTTGCGGCGTCCTCTTCGTTCCATTTGGTGTAAGTCTCAGGGAGAGTCACTTGCTGAATTCGGTTTCCAAGCTGATGAGAGGGTGTGTTCCCCCCTTTTTCCTACTCTGAAAAAGCGAAAGAATATAGAGGTATAATCTCTTCTGTGTGCGCATATATTGGTTCCTCGATTACCTTCCTATTACCACATTCCACATCCCCGCCTAACTTAATAGGCCTACTCTATTAGACGCCTATCCACTGTCTCCGGATCGTGTCTTTAAAGGGTACCCTTCTTCGCCCCCCCTGACACGGCTTCCTTCTGGGGTTCGTATACCGTACTACTACGGAAGTGCGAACA
Organism: Ceratothoa steindachneri; assembly: GCA_963969495.1. Taxonomy (NCBI): domain Eukaryota; kingdom Metazoa; phylum Arthropoda; class Malacostraca; order Isopoda; family Cymothoidae; genus Ceratothoa; species Ceratothoa steindachneri. The sequence goes on along the minus strand of OZ018317.1, from coordinate 161,730,255 downwards.
CAGTTGAGAAGATATGAAAAATGTAGAAGTTAAAAAGAGCAAAGTGTGGATGACCACTCTTTAGGGAGAAACCTGTACTTAACAACAGGATGTTCCTCCAATCGGTTTCCCGTGAAAATACACGTTTTTAGCTTCTCTCTGCTTGACCTTTCCTCCTTTACCAGTGAATAGCTTTACCAGAGCGTAGTACGCGAGCAAAGAAGCTGACTGAGTTTTTCTCCTGACTGTAATTAGTCAATTCTATATTTTTATTTCACTTTTTATGGTACTGTGATTTATTATTATGTATTCTTATGTTCACCCTTGAACATATATAAACGCTTGCATACTCTATAACCGCGAGCCGTACCTTTTTCTCCCTAAACAACCCCCCCTCCCCCCAAAAAACAAACAACCAATATTAGGACTGCTATGATTGATTGTTGTGTTTACATCTCTCTCGTATTTTATAAACGGCAAAGGCGGCAAAGCCAAGCGTAAGTGTGGAAACGCCAAAAGCTTTTGCGATTCCACACTCAAACCTAATTATTTTTTCTTCAAGTGTGATTCCAATGGAAAGTAAAGTGCCTCAACAAAACTAAACTAAGTGCCAGTGCCAGTATAAACCAAGGATTAGAGCAATTAAGCAGATAATGGGAGAAAAAAACACCACTGACAGGGTAAAGTAGCATTGGACGTAAAAAATTATTTTCTTTCTTCCTGTTCTCCAACTATAACCACCACTAGACCCACACAAAAAGGACGGACAATGACAACATGACTGGTGGCATGCTTCGTATTAGTCTGAGACTCCCCCTCCCCCCACCCGCCCCCGAAAGGTCATAACTTGCTAAATTGTACGTGGATTTAGACGTCGCGCTCGTCATGCTAATTGATACACCGTTCAGGTGTATAAATTTGGCAATCTGCCAAAAAGAAGCGCACGCGGAACTTCTAGCTTCGTCCAAAGCGACCCAGATGTTTAGCAAAATCAACCTGACCCACAAAATCCCTCTCCAAATCCAAGCACACAGAAGCATTATGTGTAGAAGGTTGGACTACTGGTTGGGTCACCACATGTATTTAAGATCATCTTCCAGGACACGGCCATTACCCCAAAATAGCAAAAGAACTTGGCCTCCTGCTCTTCCATGTCAGGGTGTGTCCGGACCAAATCGAGAGGGGAGAGTTCACAGAGGTACAAACCTGCTTTAAGTGTTACAAGTACACAAAAAAAACCTGTTCGCAAACTCACAACCTGTGCTCGATATGTGGTCAATCTAGCCACGTATGGAGGGACTGCAGGAGCAGTACATGTAGATGTGTGAATTGTATAAAAGAACACGGGGCCATGGTGATGTCATGCCCAGTTAAAAAATGAGCAATTAAAAAAGTTCAACAGCAAAAGAAAGAGGAAGATGAGGCAAAGTTCAACAGGACTTACGTCAAGGTCGCAAAAGCAGCGATTAACGAAACCACAACCCAATGGACCTACCAAAAGGTGGAGAGTGAACAATCAACTAAGATCATGTGTTGCATTTACTATGAGCACATTGCGAATCTTACCAACCCGAGAACCTTCAGTAAAGAACTGAATCAGGTGCTCATCAAGAACGGCATGCAAGAGATGTGGTTCCCTAAGAACCCTGCCTCTGAGGACGTGCTGAAAATCAAAATTCAACCTCCCCAAGTAACCCCTGTAGAAATGGAGGCAGTCCCTCCCTCCTCAGCAGAAGTCTTCCAGCAGACTGCAGTCCAACAACCAACAATAGAGACACCCCAGCCAATAGTTGAAAAGAGCAAATCAATTCCAGAAACAAATCAACCCTCCCAACAAGGATCCCGCAGTAAAAGATCCCCCAAACGACAAAGGGTAAAATCTACCTCAATCTCAAGAGAGCATAAGCATACATACTATGGTAGAAAGATTAATTTGAAAATCTTCACCACGGCGCAGAATCCATTCCCCAATGAAAGAACAGATAAAACCATCAGTGAAGGCATCACAACTGGAATCTAAAAATGGGAATACGAGAAAGATATCGCAGAGAGGCGTGGTTGTGGAAGCCCTTCTCCTTGGGGTGGTCCACCTCAACCAGGAAGCCTTTGCCACGATCTCGACCAGGGAATTCGACAAAAAAGATCCGAAAAAAAAACAGATCACCACCATCTAGCCCCTTCACCCCGAAGAGGCACAACAAAAGGTCCGAATAAACGTTAGACAACATGGACAGACTGACTAAAGACCTATCAATTCTACAGATGAGACAACAAACAAACGAGCTATGGCAACATAATTAGACAATGCGATCCTGGTATTGTACTGATCTCCGAACATGGAGTTAACACCGCGCTAAAAAAAATAAAGATCTTCAACTACAATGTCATCTCCAAAAACAACAACTCAGAGCGATACGATGACACTGCCATCGCAATCAAAGGGGGATTTGATTGAAAGAACTTCCTACCTTAGACAAATCTTATTTGGCTATCGAGATCCAAACCACTCTGGTACCCCTAGTGGTGTCCAAAGGATACCAAACCCCAAGACGAGACTACCTTATGATGCACAACTTTCTCCAACTCTGTGCACACAGAAGAATAGTCTTGTTTGAGGGGGACCTCAACGTTAGGTGCCAAGAATCCGGATATACCGGACGACAGAACAACAAAGGTAAGAATTTGAAAACCGTTCTAAATATGGACATTGTAGTCCACGAGGGACCACGATTTCCCCATTTTCATAAATGAACGATTCGCAACAAAACAAGATATCATTCTAACCAGCCCGCAGTTTCCCTATAATTACTCCATTCAACCCGGCCCCTTGATACCAAGCGACCACATCGCTACAATAATTAAAATATCCGCCAGTCCAATCCAAATTCCGGTTAAGGAGAGGAAATGCTTCTCCCGAACAAACTGGGAGGAGTACCGAACTCTTCTTAATGAATACGTCCCTCAACCTCTTGAAGAAGCCAAACTGGAAGAAATCGACCAGGAACTGGCAACACTAACCGAAAAAATGCTGGAAGCGGACTGCGCAACAGTGCCTAAAAGGGCCTACAAGACGTTACCAGTACCAGTATGGACTCAAGAATTACGTGACCTATGCGACGAGTACAAAAGACTGTATGAAGAAATAAGATTGCTATGTACCGACAGACAAAGGGGCAGACGAGTAAGAATAGTAAAGACGGAAATGATAGCACTCATAAGGGAGCTACAGACGAACTTATGGAATGACATTATAAGCAAACTAGACGTAAAGATAGACCCTCGAACATTTTGGAATACCGTATCGAGACTAAAAGGAAAAACGACAGACAAAGACATCTACCTCAGAAGAGACGACGGGACAAATCTAGATGACGATGAAACGGAAGAAAAGTTCAGTAAATTCTGGAAGAACATCTTTACCATATCACCAGAAGCAGACGAACAATTTGACCTTGACTTCGAAGACCATATCCACGACCAATTAAGACAAGTGCTTGACGGGACTTACCCCTTCAACAACGCATCTGCCAACAGAGAGATGACGAGCTATGGGAGGAAGATCCCCACAGATGAATTAACAACGACCCTGTCTACCTTCAGGCAGAGAGCACCAGGCAAAACTTAACTTACCCAAGGCACCCCACAACATCATTGAGGGGATTGTCAACATAATGAATGCATGCCTAAACGCTGGTTATTTATAAGACGAATGGAAGATCGGCAAAATTATATTCATTCCGAAATCCGGAAAGCCACCTGACACACCAGCGAACTTCAGACCAACCTCCCTCCTCGAAGTGGCAGGCAAGCTACTCGAAAAGATACTTGCAAACAGATCACACGAATTCATGGAGAACAACAACCTCCACAACCAACATCAACATGGGTTCAGAAGAGGGAGAAGGACTGATTCGGGGCTGGCAATCATCACAGAGAAGCTGGCAAAAATTGCTAGCCAAAAAAGGTATGCAGACCTTGTGCTCAGAGACATCAAGAAGGCATGTGACAAAGTATGGAGGACTGGATTACTAGTACAAAATACTAGGACTAGGCCTAAACCCAAGAGTAGAGAAAATACTTTGTGACTATATAACAGACAGAAAGGCTTACATACAGATTAAAGACTACACCAGGCCAGAATTAGAGCTGTCTACAGGCGTACCGCAAGGTGGGTGCCTAAGCCCTATCCTATACAACATTTACACCGTCGACCTCCCAGATCCGGTCAGGAAAGACTCGTTGTACGTCCAGTTCGCAGACTACATCTCCCAGATTATTACTGCCCCCTTCAGAAACTCCCAACACCTGGCAAAAATAACTGCCAAAGAAATTCACCAAATCACCAGGCTCGAGAAAAATGTGGAAAATAGCCACAAATACACAAAGTTTAAAGTGATACCACTCTTCTAGAGGAAGCTGGGCCACATAGAAACTGAAGCCGCCCGCATTCCATACAGCGCAGAAAGGACAGTTCTGGGACTAAGGATAGGTAAAAATGGGTACGGCAGCCACGTTGCTCAGGCATCAGTGCGAGCGAAGGCCGAGCTCAGCAAGCTGTTCAGGTTTAAAAACCTGAACATGACAATATATATATATATATATATATATATATATATATATATATATATATATATATATATATATATATATATATATATATATATATATATATATATATATAATGCACTCATAAGATCAAAGCTGCTGTACCCACCTATACCTATCAACACAAGTCCGAAAAACAACAAATGAGATATCTCCAGAGAGTACAGAACAAGGCAGTACTCCTAATCACCAACGTAGGGAGGAGAGAAAAAAGGGAGACAGAGGGACCTACAACGGGAACTCCAACTGTCCCCGATTAATATCGAGCTTCATTCAAGAGCCCGCAAAATCTGGGAGAAAATCGAAGGACACATGACGAACGAGCTCAAACCTAGACACATTGACATTCCAATATGAGACATATACTTAAGGATGAAAAACTTTACTAGCAGTAAGGAACAGACTGTAAGACAAGTAGAAACAATATATACCTAAGACAATGCTTAAGAGAACGAAAAACAATCCACTGCACAAAGAATCACACAATAAGAACAACACAAAAAATACTTAAACGGAAAACGAGAGAAACACATTATACACCTACAAAAGCTTGAATCCAAAAGAACAAAAAACAAACAAACGAGAAAACTAAGAAACTTCCACAATCCTGATTAAACAAAAAAGAAAACACATAAACAAACATGCACTAACTTCAAAAACCAAGAACAGTTAAAACAACAGCTACAGAGTACAGATGTTGTACTGTATATCAGGGTCGCACGGTGGAGGCTGTGCAGCCCTCTCATGTCTCTCCTCTCGACATTCCTCCGTTGCTGTTCAAAGTTGTTTATTCCTTCACGGCATCTTGTCCTCCATAGTGTCCTACCCGAGGCTAATGTTTCCAATTCACTTGGGTTGATATTTATGCTGCGCAAAGCACGTTTTGCATTATCTATATATCTCTTCTAATGACCACCAGCACTTCTAACACCCTGTTCTAGCTGTCCGTACATTATTTTCTTTGGCATTCTTTCATCTTGCATTCGAATTACCTGCCCGACACATCTCATCTGGTTTTTCAATAGTATGCACTCGAGACTGGTGATTCCAGCAAGTGTCAAGACCGTTGTATTTAGTATTCTATCTTGCAACGTTATCTCCAGAATTCTTCTTAAACATATCATATGGAATTTTCTGAGAATCCTCATATGTTCTCTGTACAATGTCCATGTCTCACAACCATATAACAGCATGGACAAGCATGCAGCTCTATAGACTGAGACTTTTGTTTCCAATTTTAAATTATGATTTGTTAGGACGCGCACTCTCAGTCTTTCAAAAGCAGATGATGCCTGGTTTATTCTACTTTGTATTTCTTCGTCTATGGTGCAGTTTGTAGACAAAATACTGCCCAAGTACTTAACATTGGGGACAACCGTTACAAGGTTTTCATTTAATGCAGTGAAGGGCACTTTGTCAGGTAATTCATCCCACTGATACATGATTTCTCTCTTGTTGCAGTTTATTTCTAAACCTAGCTGCTGGTAAACTGTATGTATTAGTCCAAGCATTCGTTGTAGTGACTGTTGGTCGTGGGCAACAAGAGCGCAATAATCTGCATATGGGATTTCCAGCACACATTCTTGTTGTGTTCTTGTATGGGCCTGTAATCGTCGCAGGTTGAAAACACTGCCATCAAGTCTATAAGAAATCTTTAGCCCATCTTGAGGCTCGAGCAGATTGTGGTATACTTGGGTGGCTGCTGTCATGTAAATGTTAAATATTACTGGAGCTAGGACAGAGCCTTGTTGGACATTTACTGGAAATGGCTCTGATTCTGCACCAGTCAACACAACACGACTCATCATCCCATCATGGAAGGTTTTAATAATGTTCAAGAATTTCTGAGGACATCCATATTTCCTTAATATTCTCCAAAGTAAGTCCCTATTCACTGTATCAAATGCCTTGGAGAGGTCGGTAAATGCAAAACAGAGATTTTGTTGTTGCTCTCGGCTTTTCCCTTGAAGTTGCCTCGCAGCAAAAATCAAATCAACTGTGCTCCTCTCCCTGCGGAAACCACATTGAGACTCAGGAACAACTCTGCCAATCAGATGCTGATTAATTCTGAATACTATGATGCTTGACAGAACCTTCCCTGCCACTACTAGCAAAGATATTCCTCCGCTGTTCCCCCAGTATGCACAGTCACCTTTGTTCTTATATATAGATATGATATTAGCAACTTTCCAATCCTGTGGTAGGTCTTCTTTTCGCCAGATGAGGGCTATTAAATCGTGTAGCCTATGTATGCCTGTTCCTCCACCATTTTTATATATTTTTGATGGGACTCCATCCATGCCTGGTGATTTGTGGTCTTTAAACTCTGCATTGCTCTGTTAACTTCTTCTATTGTAGGCTCAGCATCTAGTTCATTTATTGTTGGGTAATCTTGTAGTAGGTTTAGCGCTGTGGGGTCAGTATGATTGCATGTTATTAGGAGTTAGCTATAGTTTTCTTTTCATCTTGCGACAATTTCATCTCTTCTAGTGTATAGTGCGCTTCCATCAACTGATCTAACAGGTGTTATTTTGTGTCTGAATGGGTCGTATACTTGCTTTAACGCATCATAGACGTTGTGGCTGTCTCCCACGTTGGAAAATCCTTGTATTTCCCTGACTTTTTCAATCCACCACTTATTTTGCATTTCTCTTGAGGTTCTCTGTGTCTCACCCCGAATTATTCTCCATTTTTGTAATAAAAACTGAGATCTCCTGTTATTCAAGTATGTAGAGTGGGCGTCATTTCTTCTTTTCAGTAGTGTTTTAATATCTTCAGAGCTCTCGTTAAACCAGGCTTGATATTTTTGCGTGGCGAAACCAAGAGTATCTTTTGCAGCACTTGATATGGCATTCCTGAATTGTTTCCAGGCATCATTAAAGGGGCCCATTTCATTGAACGGCGGAAGCTCGTTCAGCCTGCCGCTTATTTTTGTAACTAGTGCAGTTTTTGTTTGTGGATCTGTTATTGCTCTGCATTTCAACTTATTCTGAGGGGCTCTGCGTCGGCAGGAAGGTCAAATTCGTAGCTGAAGGACAGATCTGACCAGCCTGTGGTCGGTCCAACATTTGACTCCACTCATTGCTCGTGTGATTAATACCTCTTTTTCTGTCTTGTTGTTTAACAATCACATAACCCATCATGTGCCAATGCCCAGATCTCGGATGGATCCATGTGCCCATGTATATATTTTTCATCTGGAAGATGGTGTTGGTAATCCCAAGGGGGTGTTCTGAGCATAGCACAAGAAGGTGATTTTCATTTTCATTCATTTTCACAATGCCATGATGCCCAAGTACTCTTTCCCACACATGATGTTCCACACCAACGCGGGCATTAAAATCTCCGAGAAGGATTATCTTGTCATTTTTGTCCATCAGCTGAAGATGTGCATCTAAATTTCTATTCAGTTTTTGTTATTGTGTATTCATTTGTTACCGTACACTATTATACTGTGTACTATTACTTTGATTTATACATTATAAATATGTTATTAATTATATAAGACTGTTGACTATGTTAACTACAGATCTTTTGAAATAATCGCTGGAAATAAAATAGTTTTTTAATTTATCTCTAAATTTAAATAATATAATTATTCGTTATTTGCAATCTTTACAATGGTTAGGTTCTCAAATGTATACTAAGTTGTTTATATTTTTATAAACATGAAGGGATTTTATTCTTGATAATGTTATGCTTAGTCTTAAGTTTTAAGTTTCTGCCTTAAAAGTCACTGACTTATTTTGGGCTCATAACTAATCTTTGTATGTATATACATATATACGAGTATGTATAAGTACTTATTGTAACTTGTCATTAAGATTTAAAATGTAATATGTTTATACTGTACATTGGATTAATATGGAATAAATAAATAAATAAATACATAAATAAAGCAAGTCATAAAAGGAGTCCTTATCCTCTTCGGTACTATTTAGAGTAGGTGCATAGCAGCTATAAATTGTGGTATATCGTCCCTCAGTTAAAGGAATTCTCCATTTCATCATACGTGTATTTATTGCTATCGGTGTGTTAGTGATTAATTGCAATATACGTTTTTTGATAACGAAGCCAACACCATGGTTGCGTTGCTCCTGAGTTGAGTAGCCTATCCAATAGAATGTGTAGCCGCCACCATCCTCCACCAAGGAACCTTCGTTGGGCAGCCTTGTTTCACTCAATGCTGCAATATCAAGGTTGTATCTCTGAAGTTCAAGAGCCACCAGAGCTGTTCTCTGTGGGAGTCGCTTGTCATTTCCATCATCTGCTGGTCCGTCCATCCAGGTGCGAACGTTCCAACTTTCAATAGCGAGTTTTACATTTTTGTTTCTTATTCTTCGGCCACATTTATGGGGTGACCATTTGCTCCACGCCGCCAGACGTGTAGACTGCCAGCCAGGGACCGCCAGTCGCAGCCACAACCTGTCCTCGTCACCAGTCACCCATCGCCTCCGGACTACTCATGTAAGGCACAAGCGCCTGCACTAAATGTTTGAGTGCGTCATGAGGCGTGTAATCTTCTGACCCACTATCTTGACCACCAGCCTATGGCCCCAATGGCAAGGAGAACCAAGAAAATTGGGATGAACTAATAGTTGCAGAAGGTTGCCGATAGCCAAGGAAGTATCCTGCCGTCGTCTTTATGCCTACCTCCGGGGCATGCTTTTTCCTCAGGGTTATGCTCCCGAAGTCTTTTGCCCAAAAGGGGCTAACCCACAAGACAGTGGGCCCTCTCACTTGGTTTGGTCCATCAGTCGAGAGATGGTGTAGCAGGGTGTGGCGCTGGGAGCCACAAGCGAGATATTTAGAGTGGCTGAGGAGAACAATTGGCCAGAACCACCCCTTGGGATGCGACTGTTCTGAAACAAGAGTTACTACGCCTTCAGACACCCCAGACACCCCATGTGTCTAGGGGTGTCTGTGATATGGTATAATTGGGGAAATTAACGGAAGCTGGTTTGAGGAGTAGCCCACAGCAGAAATAAATTTCAGAGGCTCCCCGGGAAAAGGGACGGACTGCGAACTCCGTTGATTTAGCTTTTAGCATTATCGATGGGGGTTTACCGCCCAGGATCATGGGGAACAAGCAACCGTCTTTATGCTATGGAGGATGCAGTTGCGATTTAAATTACGCTAAAAGGGCGGCCCCCACAGGTGAAGGAAGCTGATTCGGTTTCACCAATCATCAAGTCCGCCATAATTCACCCCATGGAAGGATCCCTTCCCGGGTCCATCCCTTCATCATCCATCACCCCATCAATTGATCAATTGCAGTACTGGTTCGCGGGAGTACGGGGCCGCAGTACGGCGGAGGACACCCCTTTTCTGAATTTTCATCTCACTTACCTAAACACACAACACATCACTCACATTAAACTTTTAACTCACAATAAAAGAAAGAAGACCAGAAGAAAGAAGAGGACCAGCTTGGATCAAGAACCCCCACCCTCCTTCAGGGGAGATGGATATCACGAAGTGAGTCCCCCTCAGGGGATCCCCGGCCAAGCAGTTCCGAACAAAGAGTGAAATATGCCAGACCCTCTTTGCTGAACTAAAAGAACCTTGATTCGGTTAATAGAGGTCGACAATGGATACATCGCACTCTGCTCCCAGTTAAAAGACGCAGACGAACTCCTCTCAACTAAGGGAACAACAGCGTTAAAAAAATTGGACTCAAAGCACGGTCCCCCCCCCCAGTCCCCCCCCCCCCCTCAAATCGCGGCAAACCGAAGTATTGTCTGCCGTAAGATCGAGAGCTGGATCGGGGGACGACCGACAAGAGAAATGAAAGAAGAAATTGAGAAAAAACATACACGGGCAAAAATTAGAGAACTCCTGAAGTTCAACAACCCCACCCATGTGTTCAAGATCCAATTCGAATCCACGGAGATGGCTATTAAAGCTAAGACAGAGGGACTTCTTGCTTTTAATATAAGAATCCCATCTAAAAAACATAGAACAGAAGAAGTTTCACAACATCCAAATGTGCTTCTCATGCTACAAATTAGAGACACATAACAGCTTCAGCTGCCCGGAGAAGGGTAAGAAGACGTATTCGGAGTGTGGCCAAGAGGGACCCCGGTTTAAAGATTGTGCTTCAACCGCCAAAAAATGCCTAAACTGTGGCGGCGAGCAAAGACCCCGGCATTAAACTGCCCAAAGAGAAAAAATATCATAAGAAGAAAAGAAGAAGATGAGCGAACTTGAAGCAACCAGAGCTACGCGGCCACATCTTCAAAAAACACACCTCAAATGACGAACCCCACGACAAAACTGAACAGTGAGATGAGCGCGAAAATTCTAGCCTGCATAATTCACGCTCACATCACGAACATAGGGACACCAGGGTGATACGAGAAGGAGCTGAATTCAATGCTCCAAGCTAACAATTTTCCGATACTCAAGATGCCCCAAATCCGAGACTCGGCAAAAATTTTGAATATGGCAGTCACCAAATCCAAACCCTCAACCACAGAAGGTCAAGATAAGCAGGGAACATCTGAAGAATAAACAGAAGAAAGCAAAGAGGAAGAGACCAGTAATAATGACTCGCAATCTGATTCAGAAGAGGAAAGCGAGCCAGTGCACAACATCAGATCGCAAAGGGCCTCTAGAAGCAGGTCCAAAACTCGCAGCCCCATAAAGAAAAAGAAAAAAAGAATAAACGCATGGAACCAATCAAGGAAGAAAAACCTAACCATCCACCGCCGAAGACAGTCCATAATAGGGACCCCAGACAACAAAGTAGATAAAATAACACCTTAAAATGCATTGAAACAACCTAAGGATCCTATGCATTAACACCGATGGATGGATAAAAAAAAGAGTGCAGTACGGAAACATTTTTAGAACAATTGATGCCAATATAATCCTAATTTTAGAACATGGAGTCAACACCAATAGTGAAACTATCAAAATATGGAACTATGGAACTGTAAATATGGAACTGTAAACCACTCACAAGAACGATACGACGGAGGAGCCATTACGGTAAAAAAGGGAATTAAGTACAAGCAACTCAGGAACCTCGCAATTAAGGTAGGCATGGGCATGCGGAAAATGATCATTGCTACGGGATATCAACCTCCGAGGCGCGACTATTTACTTAACCATACTATCACGAGTATATTCGGGTGAAGGGTCCCCACAATTCTAATTGGGGATCTGAATGCACGATGTGCAGAGTCCAGATATACTCGCTCAAATGGAATAGGTAGATGCTTGGACATCAACATCGCCCAGAGACTTGGTCCTGACTTTCCAACTTACATCACGGACAGAACAGCCACCAAGTCTGACATCTGCTTGGCCAATTTTCTCACCCCTTCAATTATTTCATGACTCCTGAGGTAATTCTTTATAGCGACCATATAGGGATTAACCTACAAACCAATGTAAATCCTATAGCAATTCCAGCCCGTGCAGGGAAGGACTACAACAGGGAGAATTGGGATAATTCTGAGCGCTTGCTCACAAACTATATCCCGGAAAATTGAAAGAAGCAACGCTGGAAGAGATTGAAGAAGAGATGGAGAGGCTGGAGGACCAATTAATAGAGACGGACAGACAGTCTGTTCTCAAAACCGCGTACCGAATAAAATCTGGGTACAAATGGACCGCTCACATGAAGGGTTCACATCGTGAACTGAAAGAATAATATCAAAGAAGCATCACCACGGCAACATTACGTGAAATAATGTACCGTATAAGAGAAATCAAAGAAGAACTTAAGATACTGATCTACGAACAACAGGAACAAAGGTGGAACGAAACTATCGAGGAACTAGATAGCGAAGTAACTCCAAAGGAATTCTGGGCTAAGATTAAAAGGCTCAAGGGAATTCCACAGAAAGAAAAAAATGGAGCTCGTAGATGCCAACGGTGAACTAAAAGCGGAAAACAACAAAATAGAGGAGATTCTCAGAGAACACTGGGAACAGATGTTCAGAATCAGTGAAGAAGAAAATGAAGACTTTTACATTGATTTTGAAAATTAAATAATAGACGAGCTAAATGAGATGATAGATAGGACGAATCCGAACCACCAGGTGATCAGGGGAGAAGAAGATAAAGTGAATAAAGTGGCGCTAGGTGAGCTAGAAAGCGCACTTTAATCCTTAAAACAAAGAGCACCAGGTCGATCGTGGCTTACAAGCTCAACTTCATCAAAGCACAGAGATGCGTCCGGGATGGAATGCGAAACATCTTCAATGCCTGCTTAAATGTAGGCTACTTTCCCGATTTTTTTTATTATTTTTTTTTTATTTATAGAGCCCATCTGGCAATTGCCCACTTGGGCATCAGTCGCCGGAAACACGACAGCCTACTACTTTCCCGACGCTTACAAAACGGCTAAGATGATCTTTATAGCCAAACCTGGAAAAACCCCGACGAGAAAGGAGCGCTATCATTTGGAAGAAACCTCGCCGTATGGCTTCAGGAAAAGAAAATTGCACAAGCGAAAAAGGATCGGAGCTATATCGACATCGTATGCAGAGACGTATCCAAGGCATTTGATAAAGTCTGTATAAGGGGTATGCAGTATAAAATCCTGCAACTGGGTTTAAACCCCAGGCTCGAGAAGATCCTCTGCGACTACATCATGGAGAGATCAGCATATGTCAGTATAGGTAACACGGAAGAGCCTTCACCCCCCTTTCCGCTGCGGGCAGGATTGCCCCAAGGCGGGTGCCTCTCTCTGACCCTGTACTCGATATATACAACCGACATCCTTGAGCTCGTCAACCACTAGAAACTAAACATTCAATTCGCCGACGATTTAAGTCAAATCATCGTTGATGTATATCGCAATGCACCTATGCAAGCTCGCATGACTGCTGAAGAAATTAGAAACGTTAATGAATACTAGAATAGATGGAAGATACGAACCAACCGGGGAAAGTTTTAGATTGTCCCGCTGAGAAGGAGAACTTTAGTAGATGTGAGAGTGGAGGATACACGTTATCCCTACGTGAATGAGTGCAATGTACTTGGGATGAAAATCACTTCTACCGAGTACAGGAAGCACGTCTCAGATCGGATACTGAAAGCGAAGTCGGCAGTCAGAACCTTCTACACTTTTAGAAACCTGAGCATGAAAAATAAAAGGAAAGTATACATGGCACTAGTAAGATCAGCTCTAATATACCCTCCAGTAACCCTCTTCAGTGTCTCACATACGGCATGAAAAGAGTTGCAAAGAATGCAGAACAAATGCGTGTATATCACCACAAACACACGCAGAAGGGGAAGGAATCGAGTAGAAGACCTACACAGAGCGTTAGAGATCACTCCGCTCAACTCTCTACTAAAAGCAAGAGCAGAAGCCATGAAAGAAAAAATAACATCCAATACGACCAACGAGATCAGAGCACTCCTAGAAGAAAATCAACGGAATCCATGCCAAACTAGATTCCCAAGCAGCGCCAGCAAGCTTGGAAACGAAGAGGTCCCGTTTTATGCATAAGAATAAGAATCAAATCTCGAGCAAAATGACAACCGGCAATGAAAATAACCAACCGAATTAGACTGAAAACCCGAACAAGATAATCTTAAACATAGAAGACTACAAAAATAAACAAGAGGAAACAAAAAGAAGAAAAAAATAACAACAAGTTAGCACGTAAGTACAAAGAACACAACAAACAAACATAAGAAACGATAAAAAACAACCACATCAAACACAATCACAACAACACAAAGTAGTACAATGAAAACAAAACTAACAAGTTACTCAAAAAACATAGAAACGTAAGAAAAACACTTTAACAACGATAAACAAACACTTAACTAAGAATACGTCAATAACATAAAAGAGAATACAAATAAACGAATTCAAAGGCTTGAATGCCAAACTTATACATATATTTGCATGTATATGTGTACATGTAAATATATGAAAGGAAAGAGGGAGGCCAAAAGGAAGCTCGACGCTGATGGAGTTAACTTCTCAATCTATGCATCCGAACAGTTCCCCTTCCCTAAAGACATGAAGACCAACAAAATCTTCGTCTGAATAAAGAAAAAATATTAAAAATGGGACTTTGACCCTCAATGTGACAAGGAGACTGTTGAGGAGGCCATCTACACTCAAAACGTTACCCTTCACCGGGAAACATTTGTAGAGCTCACCCCAGCAGAATTCAAAAAGTAGAGGAACGGGAAAAGGAAGTCCACAACTAAGAAACACTAAGAGCCAGAACAAAGAATGAAAAACCTGAACAACAGACTAAGGATCGTGACACTCAACGTTGATGGATGGGAGGTAAAAGCCACTGCATATGAAAACATATTCTGCGTGCTTGACGCCGACATCATTATAATCACGGAGCACGGTATCGACACTACTTCCAGCCAACTGAAGATACCGGGCTACAGAGTAGTCACTAAGAACCATTCTCAGGAGAGGTTTGACAGTACTGGCGTTGTAATCAAAAGGAATCTCTAGTTCAGCGCCTTCCAGAACTGGACGAGTCCTTCGTGGCAGTGGAGTTGCCCACCTTAGTAGGCATTCTCGTGATAGCGGCAGCATACCAACCACCTCGACGATCGTAATTGCCCCTCACTAACTTCTACACCCTGTTCGGCCATGGCAGAATGGTATTCTTCTGGGGAGACCTCAATGCAAAATGCCAAATGGCTGGCTATGGGAACACGAACAAAAGATGCCATAACTTGGAAATAATTATGCGTCGAAAGAACATCCAGAGGATAGGACCGGATTTTCCGACCTATATCACCTATCGGGCAGCAACAAAGCCCGAAACAATCATGACAAGTGACGGCTTTCCCTTCAATTACCATATCGAGCCAGGCGCAGCGACCATATAGTGATTTTGACGACCATCTCACACGCACCGATCCAGCTTCCGGTCCCACTCCGCAAAAGTTACGCTTCGGCCAACTGGGAACAATATAGGGACCAGCGGACCTAAGCAGAGCACAACTAGAATAGATCGACGAGGAGCTGGAGAGGATAACAGCCTGCATCATCGACGCTGACCGCGAGTGTGTACCTATGAAAGGGTACAAAACTCATCCACAACACAGATGGACTGAGGACATGAAAGAGATCGCTAGGGAACACATGGAGGTGTATAAATAAATCAGAAGAGTAGGTACAAATCGGGAAAGAAGCTCGCTGCTACGTCGCCTGAGTGAAGAACTGAAGCAGGCTATAAACCAACAACAGGTTGAAATAGGGGACAGCTTGATAGCCAAAGTAGATAGCGAAGTGAGACCCGAAAAGTTCTGGCGATTAGTAAAGAAATTAAAAGGCCTAACAAGTAGAGAAAAAACCCTTATTAAGGAGGGCAATGACTACTTAGAGGATCCGATGGTTCTGGAAGAGAGATTCCGCACGTTCTGGAAGGAAATATTCTCAATTACAGAAATTTCCAGATTCTTCCATTAAACTGCCGAAAAATTGACGACGTCATAGTAAATGATGAAGTTTACCTGTACACCAACGAGGGTAAAGTTCTAGATCTGCGCATCATCTCAACAAGGTATAAGGCGCACATTAAAAACAGAATCTCCCTTCCAAGAGACAGCTTGGGAAATTATATAGGTTCAAAAGCCTCAGAGCAAATAACATTAAGAAGCTGTACACTGCTCTGGTACGCTCATCATTGGTGAACCAGGCACTGGTCATGCAGGGCGCGAGTTCTACCTATCTCGGACAAATGCAGAGAGTGCAGAACAAAGCAGCCCTGCTGATAACTGGGGCGCACAGGATAGACCATATTCGGCAGACAGAACTGCACGCAAGAGCAGGACCTAAGCCATTGAATATGGAACTTCAGAGGATAGGAAGAAAGACCTGGGACAAAATCGAAGAAGAAATACTCCCAAACATGGACACCGATATTGACATTCCAAGAATCCAAATTGGACGCACCACCAGGAGAGCCCTACTCCCTAGTGGGTGGAAGAACAAGTTCCCGAGAGAAATCAAATGGAATATTCACCTGATCACGACCAAAAAAAGAACAAATACAAAACAAGAACAAAAGAAGCGAAATGCCCGACTTCAATTAAATACTAACAAATAAAACTAGACAACTAAAATAAAGAAATGAACAATAATATTAAAAAGAGGCGAAGTGCCCACAACGAAGAACAATCAAATAAGAAAAAAAAGAGGCAAAGTGCCCACAATGAAAAACAAAGAATAAATGAACAAAGGAGGCAAAATGCCCACAAACCGCTGCGATAAATAACTATAAATCAAATGAAACACAAAAAAGAAACCTAAGGAGATAGCAAATACTATAATTGAAAGGCTTAAATGCCATGACGGTGGAAATAGAAAAAGTTGATTTATATATTTATATTTATAAAATAATTAAATAAATAAAAAAAATATAAAAAAAAACAAACGAGTGAGAAAAATAAAAACTGCAACAATGGCTACAAAGCGGCTAACTCCACCACCAGTAGGGAACACTGGTGGTACAGAAATGAAAATAAAGGAGAGTAAAGAAAAGCAAAGAGAAGAACTCAAGAGATGCCCTCAACACCATGGCAATAATTAACTTCTATTTTACATATATTTATCTAATACACATTTCCACACTTTATTCATCTGATCGGATCTGATCCCCATTATCATTGTACTGATATCTGAGTCTTATTTTATGGGCTTAGCGACCATTCAGACCAACAGGAAATCGAATCCAGGTTCTCAAAGGGGGATGGGCCTTAGCAGGGTTGAGAAATGGTCTTGAGTTATTCTTACCATCTCCTTGTTTCAAATTTATTTTGCCCTGCTCTAGGATATAGCCTTACTGTGAAGGAGACAACTCGCATTTCCCTCCCCACCTCTTTTGATAGGGCCAAGCCTGAACGTAAAAAAAGTTTTGGAGACAAAAAACGGAGAATTAAATATCACATGAGTCCGACTTGTGGGTGTTTCATTTGGTTATGTTGCTATCTACCAAAATAAAGAAAAGTTTTGGAATCCTAACTTCGAAGCAATGAACCTGATGAAATTTATTAATTTGTTCCTAAATTTCCCCAACAAATGCTTACCCAGCGAAGCATAGTTCGCCGATGATTGGATCCCTGGATAGGATCTCATACTTCTGATGAAATTAAGTTAGAAATGGAGCAAAACTACTCATGGGCCAAAGTTATGGAAATTATAAAATCTATAACTTACATCCATGTGCTTAAGGTTATTTTAGACAGACCCAAATAGTACAGAAGACATAGAAACTGAATTATTTCTTTATCATTTGCGCATTTGCCCCGACCAAGTCTGTCTTCCTTGCCATTGCATGTAAGACCGCCTGACCAAGGCCTGGTCTCAAAGAAACGAATAGTTTTACTTTGCTCTGAGCGCGGTGTTGCAGGATATGTTTGGCGCAACTGCATTGTCGTGGTATGACTAGGTATACGCTGTTATATGCACACTGGCCTACTGGCTGACCGAAATTAAGGCTCCACCTGGAGATGGCTTTAAAGTGCTTTAAATACACAGTTGCTAGGCCAAGGAATATTCAAACACGGTTACAACAATATACTTTAATAGCACTAAAGATTAAATACACATATAGGTCAAGTTAAATGGCAATGCAATTAAATATTGACCGTTCACGGCTAAAATGATTGACACTATCAATTAAGTTTAAACCGAGGGATAATTAATTAAGAAATGATCTTACAATTATGCAAGTTCTAGAGCAAAGGGGATCCTTGAGGTTTGACGCGGTAAAAGTGGGAGTAGGACCAGGGAAGTAAGTTTGACCTTAAACTTGTGGGCACCTCACGAGACGCTCAATCCAACTTCGGGAAATTGAAGATGGGAGGCCTCTTATCCTTAAGAGGCAAACAGAGGATGCTTCGGGGATGGCTTTTCCGATCCTTAAAATCTGAAGACGTGGTGAGAAAGGTTGAAGCGCGCCTAAAACTATCTCCCCGAACAACACTGAGTGACGACTAGCTCTTCCTTGGCTCTTCGAAAATCACTCAATTCTTCTCTGGACGAGAATGTAGTCGATTCCCTCTCAACTAACGAAGACGTCAACGGCTAACGTACTAGACGGTGGCTTCAGACACAATCTACCTGTGAACTCCGTAGTCTCGAATATATACTCCGAAATTATCTAGACGGGAAGAGATATTCATCGCCAACAGACTTCCTTAAATGCCTTGGGTCGCGATAAGAGTCCATAGCGGGAATTCGCGATGCCCCGTTAACGGTCTTTCCATTGTTCTAATATTCACAGTATATAGGGAAGACGAATTTAGAGCGGTCAACGGCGAACTTGGGAAGTCAGGCGGGGGGGGGGGGGGATTTATTTTCTCTCTCTCTCCTTATTCTTCCACATGCACTAGTGCTTCACAAAATGTATAAATCGTTGACTAGTTCATAACTTGCACAATAACAAAATACATTATTAAACGAAAATCTAAATAAAGCTCTCAAGAGTAGTAAAAGAGACCAAGCCTTACTATGGCCTTACTGTGACCTTTGCAAAAGTTAAAATGCATCTATCAATGAACCAATCTCACCAAGCTAGGCACTTTTGTTCAACAATTGAACGCTATGCTAGTAAAAAATAGGATGTCTACTCGTTGTCTCGTTGTCTCGCTTCTGACTATACTTATACAAACAGGTTTGGCCCTAACATTAAGAATTTTTAACAGCGACGTTGCAATAAGAATAGACTCTGATTTTCCTACTTTTTTTCTAGAGTTACTACGAAGCGTGAAATCATATTTATTAGAACAGTTTTCTCCTATAACCTGGCCCGGTCACTGCCAGCAACCATATGTATACCCTGGTAACTATTTCAGCTAATATAGGACAGGTTTCCATTTGACCCAGGAAATAGTATGCAAAGAGTGACTAGAAACTCTATATGAGGCTCATTATAGATTACTTTCCTGACCCACTTGAAGAAGCCATTTTAGAGGACATCGACACTGAGTTGAACAGAATAACAGAGCCGTTGAAACTCGCTAACTTAACACAAGTCGGCGAATAAAACTTTAACAGGAAACTACTATATATGCGGTTACAGGAGACCAAAGACGAGTTAAATTAGTTAATATCTCAGAAGAATAGTGAAAAATGGGATAATATTATACGAGGACTCAATTAGTAATACAATCCCAGGATCATTTGCCAATCAAATTATAGATTGAAAGGCCGGTCCCCGATAAACAACTCAGAATAAAATCTGCAAATAGAATTGAGTTATACTTGACAGAAGAGATAGAAAGGCAATTTCGTTCTCACCAATCCACAGTGGGCCAGAAGGCCAAATTTTGGGACAAAATTATTGATAAAAAACTGAAATATAAAGCTTCTGACAACAAAATAATGAACTTTCACAAAAAATTATATAAACAAAATTTGTAAAAAGTAAAGTAATATTATATTAATTGTTAGTGTCTTCAGAATCAGTATTTTCAAAATTGTCCTCTTGGTAGATCATACTGATTGCTTCAAAGAGTAGTTCTAACCTCTTTTTCTCTGGTGTTTGGCGCATAGAGCTCCATAAAGGATCAGAAGAGCATAGCAGTCTTGACATAATATCCTGATTTACATTTATTCTTGACCTTTTCTAGAAAAGCTCTGCCTATATGAGCGAAACTCCTTATTTCTCGCTC
Organism: Ceratothoa steindachneri; assembly: GCA_963969495.1. Classification (NCBI taxonomy): domain Eukaryota; kingdom Metazoa; phylum Arthropoda; class Malacostraca; order Isopoda; family Cymothoidae; genus Ceratothoa; species Ceratothoa steindachneri. The sequence continues at coordinate 161,710,047 of OZ018317.1, read as the reverse complement.
CTTGAGCTTCCTCCGAAAGTAATCCAATTGGAATGTTGAAATTTTCTGTAGCTTGAGCTCCATGAACGAGCAATTTATGTAGTGATTGTGGCATATAATACCAGTTGTATAAGGAAAGAAATAGGCCTGCAGTTGAACGAAAGTAATCAGAGAATTTGGAAATGTCTATTCTCTCTCCAGATGACGCAAGACAAATTATGACATGAACTCTTTTCAGAAGGGAAGCATCAAGACCTGTTATTTCTGCAGAAACATCGGCTGTTTGAAAGAATCCTCGTGCTGTATTTCCGTCGTTTGTTGTCCCAGAACCATCTGGTTTTGGCATATCAATTAGAAGTCTAGTTTTATCCTTGAAATCTTTTTGAATTACAAATTTTCTTGCTGTTTCTAAAGTCTTAGATTCTTGTGTTCTTGCTTACCAACGTTGTATTGGAATCTTATAAGAAATGTGTAAAAAACATTCCATACACCTTATCCAAGAATGTAGTGTGGATAATCCAAAGTTGAGACTTTCTTGAACAACTGGGCGTGGAAAAGTCTCATCTAGCAAGTTCATTTGTTTTGGGGTACATCCACAAATGCTGCAACATTGAAATGAAGATGTTATTGTTGATAGAGAAGTTGCAACTTCTCCATCAATGATTGTAATGTTAAGTGAATGTTTGACTTGACATAGATCCAAAATAGTTGTTGGGCGAAGTAATTGGATGATTTGTTGCAGATTATCCTCTTCTTTTTTAAGCAGGTCACATGTTTCAGAAGCCTGCAATATAAGGTAGAGGATGCTTTCGAATTTTTCCACAAAATGATCTCTTTATTATGTAGGTCTGTTGCCGTAATCTCAATCGGTACATAACAGGTCATAAATATAGAATTCTCATTTGCAAGAAATCTTTCGCTTTCCATTCAAATTTATGCTTGTAAAGTGACTGTCCTGTTGCTCCATCAAAACCAATTTTTCCATGCAAAGTTAGATTCTTGAGTTGTCCAATGTCAAATGAGTTGGCTTCTATAATGCGCTTTGCAGTGGGATCTAATAAAAATTGAAGGCTAATTTCGACTGAGGATTCAGTGAGTAGCCACTCTGTGACGGAGCGGGTTAACAGGCTTTCTTAGCTTCTCTGACAATGTTATATGGGGGATACAAATCAACACCTTTACTTTTGGCTCCATTTCTCAAGCGCTGGTAATTTCGCTTTGATAGGGAGCAATCAATTATTTATACTAAGGTATCATTAACAGAATATAAATGCTTTTTTGACATGCTACCCTGCACCTGCCTTGAATGAGTTGTAGATAGAGCTTTTAATGCTGCAAATCTTAGCCTCTCTCGTGTAACAACTCTTAACTCCGCAGTCTTTCTCATTTTTGTTTTGACTGAAGCCTCTTGAAATTCAATATAAGGGCGACCAACTTTCAAGAAATGTGAAATAGGGGGTGAAATTATTTCATTTAAAAGCCATTCTTGATTTTTTTTTAAGGAACAAACAGTGTTCTATTCCGTTTTACTGATTGCCACTTCTGGCAAAGATTGTTTAAAAAATTAACGACTGCAGCTTCTAATTGTTCAGGACTGGAATTTAATTTGTTTGCAGTCAAATAATTAAGTAAATAGGACTTACACTTAGTGTCTGAGAAGCCACACAAATGTTTCTCAACCATAGCTTCTGTCAACTCGTCAAAACAATCTTGATTTTTCACACCCATTCTGCTGATTATAAATCTTGCAAATCTGGAAATGGATAGAATAATATTGCCATTCTCCCTGCTAACAGTTAGTAGCAATTTATTTTACCTATAACAGGTTCCTAACATGTAAATGAAATAAAAAATACATGTCAGGTTTACAGTTTTCCATAGCAAAATCTTTTCCAGCTATTTATTTAAAAATTAAAATGGTCGATATTGTTCAAAAACTATGCATTTTTATTAACCGCATTACTTGTATTAAATATCATTACAAATGTAAATTAACTATTGCAATATAAAATTTTAAGTGTTATGTTGTGACTAGTTCTGGACTCTGCGACCGGACCAGCGTTTCGCTCTTCCTCACACCAACTACATGGCAGGAATACGGGCAGCTCTTCGGGTTGCTTGGCAAAGAAGATAGGAGACGGTCCAGTGGAACTTAAAGTTGCGTGCTATTGCGCCTCGACTGTCCCATGAACCTATTTCCCAATGTCGCGACGGCTTCAGGTCGTTTTCTGTCGTCTCCGAATCGGACACACTCGTGTGACGCATCGCCTTTTGATGGAGCGCTCGCCTGCGCCCTATTGTGACGACTGCGTCGTCTCCCAAATATTCGGCACATTCTTGTCGAATGTCCCAGTCTGGGCGATCTTCGCGCATGTTACCTGTCCTGGTACCAGGATGGGCGGGGTCGCTACCGCCTGTCCCCTGTACTCGGGACGAGTGCGTGCACATTGACTGGTGGACTTGTAGACTTTTGGGGGGAGGTCGGCCTTCTCCCCGTTATTTAATCTTCGACTACGGATCGCGGTCTTCTTCGGCGGGGGAGGGCGGGCCTTTCCCCGTCGACGGAGCTCGCTCTATATTTTTTCAATTCGTTTGTTTTTCTTTTGCTTTTTTTTCTAATTTGGCTTTTAATATAGCCTAGATTTAGGCTAGCTTGAGTACCGCGACTTATGCCCTAGAAGGCAGTCGCCAGATGAGATATAAAAAAAAAGAAAAAAAAGTGCCTACTTCTGATACGAAAGTAAGAATGAAAGAAGCAACACGTCTCACCACTCTGCAACTTGCTTCAGTAAATCGGGACTAATCATGTATCGTCAGGTTTGACTCTTTCTGTTTGCCAACAGATTAAACTCAGACAAGTTTATTCATGGGGAAGGATATTATTAAACATTAGGAAAGAAATCAAAACTTCTAAAAATTCTATTTTATAAACTTCATTTCTTGACTTTTGTCCCACTTGTGGTCCACTGTGAAATCGCAAGTCTTCTAGATCTCTCCTGAAGAGAATGAGAATTTCGATTTAGCTTTGAGATTGTAAACTAACTAAACTCCGTCATTGCGGAAACCTAACTTTCAAAAATGTCTATAGAGATCGTCCAAGGATGGAATGTGGTGCTAGAATTGTCGTCCTTTAGCTGACTGAAACCCTTGAACATTTCGTCAGAACGCTCCAAGGGTCTCATTCCTGACAATGGCTAAGTTTGCCATTGCTACCCTAAATTTAATTCAAGGCCTTTTGGATGATACGGATATCTCTATTAATTTAGGTCATTTCCTCGACGAGTGGAAATGAAAAACAATATCTTCATCCCTATGGTTGGCAAACCACTTAACAAACTATGGAACTTTTAGAGATAGATCATAAACTGTTAGAAAAAGGATAATTTCAAAATGTCTTCATTAATTCTTGGGCTCAAACAAAATGCATGAATTACAACAACACGGCTTTCGACGTGGATGAGATACAGATACCCGTCCTATCATTTTCGAAAAATATACCTTCCTACATACAGAATATAATATAAATTCAAGTCATTTAGTAATAAGCCTTACTATAAATTAGTGGTTTATTTTACCACATCGTTAATTGCGGATTTCAATTATCTTCTTTTTTTTCACTTGTACGCTTGGCCAATCGCATTTGTTTAGCTATGTAGATTATATCGGGGAAAATTTCTCTAGATTCTTATTGTTTGCTTAAATTCACCCTGTGTGGTTCACCGCAATGATCACTCTCGCTGTAAAGACTTTGTGATTTATCTCGAAATCTTTCCCTTGTCATATTCCTTTGACATTAATATTGATTGCCAGTTTAGCAAGTGTTGAAGGTGTAATTATACCGAATATCCTTCAGGTGTAAGTTTTATACATATATTAATTTGATAGTAGTGATTACACTCTTTAATTTCCAAATCCGTAACTCTGCCATTCGTGGTTCTAGAAGAGCAATATGTTCGCTGGTACAATAAGCTATCCAATTACTCTAAGACAAATTTATGTATAATCATCACTGAAAAGTTCGCCAAACTGGAATCAAAGGGAGAATACATTAATATCTTCCTTAGGAGCGTTAAAAAGACCATATGGTTTGGCATCGAGACCTAATATTCAAAATATTAAAATTGAACGTTAACCAGATCCGCTAGAAAATTAGGTGTGGCTAGATTATGAAACGTTAAGAATACATAAGTATCAAAAACTTTACTGGACCAGAATTTAACCTAAGAACAGGAATCCCAGATTGTGGTTTCCTTGTCCCTGTTATATCTGAGCTATACTATCAATTTCCAAGCACCATTGATGGAAGAATTTTGTACGTCAAATTCCTTAAGATATAGACAGAATCGTGGCGTATCTGTACAAGAAAAAATGTTTCATGGCAAGGACAACATAGCGAAAAAACTTTAAAACAAGGTCTGCTGACCAAAAGGTCGCGTGCTCTCACTTATCCTGATTTATGACCTTACGACCTTCAAAACTTTAAATAATTCCCGGACTAACCTTGGGAGGACATTGACGATTCTATCATTCGAAAGAGAATATAAAACAACATAAGGGTTTCAAATTTCGTTAGAATCGGCCGAATAGTTATGATGTTATTGACCAAACAATTTAATTCCAAGGCTAACCTGGAGAGGACTTTGGAAATTATATCATTCGAAAGATAATGTAAAACAACATGAGTGTTTCAAATTTCGTTAAAATCGGTCGAATAGTTTCAATTTTATTACAAAAACATGAGTTTTGGAGGAATCGGTAGATAGAATAATTTTATAGCTTGTTCCTCTTCCAGCCCCGTTATAGTTCGTGCAATAAGAAGAAATCAACCTAACCTAGCCAAAAATATCGAAGCCCGCATCGAAAGCACAATTAAAATAGTTCAATCGTGTGAAATTAGAGCAATTCCTATAGGAATATCCCGTAAGGGGCGCGGTGATTGGCCATCCTGGCCGCCGTGCTGACGGGATTCAGTGCTCCATCTGGCCCCAGCTTAGCCTCTCCTCCTTCCTTCTGACGGGCGACAATAACTCTTGATTGAAGTTGCGTAGCACTTAAACAATCAATAATCAATCCTATAGGAATAAGCTAGGAAGTGACGACATAGCGGTCGAAACTCAAAGAACTAAGCCTGAAGTGGCCAAAAATTGAAGAACTAAACAGAAACTAGCTCCCAATATCGAAGCCGCATCGAAAACCCAATTAAAATAGATTTAATCGGGTGAAATTCACGAAATTCCTATAAAATGCGCTAAACTGTGACGCTATAACGTTGAAATATGAGAGGAATAGACCGCAATTGGAGAAAAGTACAATAGCTAAACCTAAACTAGCTACAAGTATCGAAGCCCGCATCGAAAACACAATTAAAATACCTTTAATCATACGCAACAATTCCTATATAAATAGGCTAAATGAAATAACGTATCGTCGGCCATTTTGTTTTGTTTGTTTTTTTCTTTGAGTATCTAAGCGTCCCCCACTCCCACCATCCTGGGTTTGGGCGGTTAAAACGCGAGCAAGGATTTGTAGGGTAATGTTCGAAATTATTTTAAATGACTATGGGCAGCTATTATTATTTTATAAGGTTAGTTCATATATTTTGCTTAGTCACGTTGGTGTTTTTTTTATTTATTTGGATATTTAATCGTTTTCCCGCTGGGTTTGAGATGTTAAAATAATTTCAGGAATTTATAGACTAATGTTCAAAATTATTTGGCAATCGCTATGAACGGTGATCAATTTATTATAGGTTCTATCCTTTTTTTTTGGTTTAGTCACATTTGCAGTATTTGTATTTAGTTGGTTACTTAATCGTTTTCCCTCTGGGTTTGAGCTAGTAAAATAAATCCAGGGATTTAAAAACTAATGTATACAATTATTTGGACACCGCTATGAGCGGCTTTTTATTTTTTTTAAAGGTTATTCCCTATTTTTTTTGCTTAGTCACGTTTGTTTACATTGCGATGGGTAGCACTTTTTCCCTTTCGTGACACATTTTTGGCTATTTTCCTGTTTTTCCCAGGGTTTTCGCTAATGAATTAGATGCATGGATCTTTTAGTTGATTTATTTGAGTGATTTTCCATATTTCAGACTGGCTATTAAAGAAAGAAAAAAATGAGTTTTTGCAAAATTTGGTAGCTAGAAGAATTTTATAGATTGCCATTTTCCAGCCAGGTTTTTCTTGCGGTTTCGTTTTCTTTGAAGGCTCTGAGATGACGTCAGGACCTTAAAACCCGGAAGAAATATACAGACTTTGGCGAAACGTATAATAAGAACTAAAACGAAATTGACCAAAATTCTAATAAGAAGAAATCAACATGACTTAGCTAAAAATATCGATAAAACTGAAGATTCATACCCCGCGAGCTTCCTCGCTCGCGTTGCCAAAATACTTCGTCCATTTCCCAATATGTTTCACTTAACTGTCTCATTAACTTTCGAGCGTAGCGAGCGGAGGGATACAATTAAATCAGATAACCTTGGGATGACCTTGTGATTCTATCGTTCGGAAGAGAATGTAAAACAACATAAGTGCTTCAAATTTCGTTAGAATCGGCCGAAAAGTTACGATGCTATTGCCAAAAAAAGCAAAATGGGGACCGACCGACTGGCCGACATAGTGGGATGCAGAGTCGCTCGCGACTCAAAATCATAACGAAATGAGGTGGAAAATTTCTACCAACCTACTGAATTTATCCTTATCTCGCTCAACAGGAGAAAAGTCTTTTTATTGCATATAACCACGAAAGCCTTTGGAAGGCAAATCACCAAACGGATAGATCGTTCAATGAGGAATCAGAAGGCCCAATTTTGGTTCCGTAGCATGCTCTAATCAACCATCAATAAATTTATACCGCCATGAGAAAGCCCTTAGCTATTATATCTTCCTGTTCCACTAATTACGACCACAAACGCTTCAATGTTTCAGATGCAAAACGTTTCGTTGAGAATACAAGATCGTGCGATTTTCACAACATTGATCTGCCTCCAATTAACATTGAATTAAAATCCAAAGTAACGAAGATTTGAGAGAAAGTGATTCGTAAGCTCCCACTTGAATTTGTTCATATACATTTGATCTGCCCCAATGATGAATGACCACGAGAAAGTTCTCCAATATTTACCGGTGCACACAGATTTCTCCTCCCCTAACAAAATAATAGAAACACCATATTAAATTCAAGTTTTATTATTTAATATCGAGTGTGCCCTTCTTTAGCAGAAATAACTCTTTCAATGCTAAGAGGAATAGTCATTTAAGTTTAGATAATGGTTGTAGGAATTTGAATCTATTCCTGAAGCAAAACACCTCCCTAGCCCTTTCAGAGATGACGGCAGGAGAAAGCGCTTCTTCTTTATTTGATGTTCCACAACACACGAGGAATGTTGGATTTTATTAAGATCTGCCGAATGTGGAAGTCAATCCAAGTGTTCTACATCATTGATCTGTTCTTCGTGCTTTGTTAAAAATTTAATCTGTGTGAATCCGAGCATTATCGTTCTGGAAGATGAAGTCACCATTGGAAAAGTGTTTATACCATTGGGTGAATTTCGTTCCCCACAAATTGATAAATACTCTTTAGAAGTAATCGTATCATTCAGTACTCTCACAGGATCAAGAGAATTCCACGCTATTACCGCGTAACTATTACAGAATGGCATCCATGTTCCATAGGTGGAATCAGGCAATCGGGATCAAAGGCTTCTTTGGGCGTCCCGAAACATAAATTCTTCCTGAACACTAAAAAAGCCCTGAATAATAATTTATCAGAGAAGATAACATTCTTCCTCTAGCCAATTGTCCATTTATACAATTTAAGGCATTATGTAATTTTGATGAGAAAAAGAAAAGGTTTGGCAATGAGAGCTCTTCCATGGTATTATGGTATCCAAATGCAGTAAGCTCTCGACGAACAATTTTGGTTGATACTGGGTTGGCAAGCAGCTATTTTAGCTCTGCAGTAACTTTAACAGCTGTGGTTCTGTGATTTATCAGCACATTGCGTTTCAATGTTATGCGGTCTTTGTCACTGAGTTTCGCCGTCATTCCTAAGTTACGCTTGTGATAGCTATTTTTTCCTCGTCTTTTGGTATGCCAGCTTCACTTTAGACACAGTTACTCTCGAAACGTTATACAACTCTACGTTTTTTAACCAAAGCCCCAGATATTCGCATTTCAAAAATTGGCCTTCTCTGGAAGACAGAATAGTTACACAGTTTGACATAAACTGATGCAAAGCTATCACAAAAACATCTTGGTATTTAATCAAGTACAGGATGTCTGTCGTCCACATACAAAAGGTTTATGTATCATTGAGATTCTCATTTATGTCCAAATGTTGGCAGAAATATAAGATTCGAAATATCATTTGTTATTTTCACCAATTCCTGTATACGTATATATAAACTAAGTAATAATAAAGCAAGAAAATGAAATTCATATATATAAAATAATCTTTAGGGAGCTATCCAAGTTCTCAAACTTCAGATTATGTACGACGTTTACTGTTCAAAGTTAGTTATTTCAAAGGCTTAAAAGCTATGAATATAACATAATAATACTAATAAATCATAACAGTACACTTATTCGATTAAAGAGATACCCTTTCACTAGGTTTAATTCTTCTATCTCTACTCTCATTTCTAACCTCTCAAAGTACTCTCACTTATTGGCATTCTTTAATTCTTAACATTTTATGCCTATTGTCCATTATCACCCACTGCATATGTACGATGGTTTATGTCACAAACCTTTACAATTGTTTGCACAAGATTTTTTAGTTAACCGACATGACTCAAATTTATCCCTTCAACTTCAGCTTAATGTTCGGATACTAACGTCAGCTGTAGCTGCCTAAGATCCTCTCAGACCACAGGAAATCGAACCTCGCGGTGTACCAGGTAAAACCCGGGGTATCAAGGAGGGAGCTTTAGAAAGGCTGAGGTACTGCACTGCACAGAGATGATTGGCGAAATACTGATAGAGCTTGGTATACCTAGGTAGAAGGGCGACTCCATTAACTGTTCTCTGTTTCCTACTACATATTTTTCATTTAGCTGTCTTAAGCTCTTGTCTTAAAACTGAGGGGAACGACTCAAGTCCCGCTTTCGCACTCTCTTTAATCGTGTGGAACGTGAAATTTGAAGAAGTTCAAAGTGATTTTTTTATGGGAATTGAATGTTGCTCTAATTACACCTGGCTTTATAGCAAAATTAAAATCATGTAATTAAAGTACTCCCTGAGATTAAGCCACCCCGTGAATATTCGGCTGATTCTAACGAAATTTGAAAGCCTTATGTTTTTTTACATTCTCTTTCAAATGATATAATAATTGACAAAATTGTACCAAGTTTAGCCCGGGAATTCTTTGGCAATAACATCATAACCATTCGCCTGAATCTAACGAAGTTTGAAACCCTTATGTTGTTTGATTTTATATTGTCTTTCGAATCATATAATTACCAAGGTTCTCCAAAGTTTACCTGGGGAATTATTTGGCAATAACATCATAACTATTCGGCCAATTATAACGAAATTTAAAACCCTTATGTTGTTTTACATTCTCTTTTGAATGATAGGATTGCCAATGTGGATGAATAAGGAGAGAGAAAAGGAATTCTTTTTCCTCTTCCCACCTTCTCCGGTACCTCTGTCCTCCGTCATCTCCCTCCCCCATCCCTGAGTACTCCAGTTTGTCGTTGACCGTCTGCCCCAAGAAATTAGCGCGAGGGCGAAACGCCATTATTGCAGACGAATTTAGTCGGCCTCACGTCCCGTTCGCAGCGCTGCATTTATCTGCCCTATATACTGCGAAAATTAGAACAATGTAAAGACCATTAAGGGGGCATCACGAATTCCCGCCATAGACCATTATCGCGACCCAAGGCAATTAAGGAAGTCTGTTGGCGATGAATCTCTCTCCCCGTCTAGATAATTTCGGAGTATATATTCGATACTTCGGAGTTCACAGGCAGATTGTGTCTGAAGCCGCCGTCCAGTACGTTAGCCGTTAACGTCTTCGTTAGTCGAGAATGAATCGACTACATTCTCGTCCAGAGAAGAATTGAGTGATTTTCGAAGAGCCAAGGAAGAGCTAGTCGTCACTCAGTGTTGTTCGTAGAGATAGTTTTAGGCGTGCTTCAACCCTTCTCACCACGTCTTCGGATTTTAAGGATAGGAAAAGCCATCCCCGAAACACCCTCCGTTTGCCTCTTAAGGATAAGAGGCCCCCCCATCTTCGATTTTCCGAAGTGGATTGAGCGTCTCGTGAGATGCCCACAAGTTCAAGGTCGAACTTACCTCCCTGGTCCTAATCACCGCACATCAAGGTAAAAGGGATTTAACCCCCGCTTCGTCACACTCCTCCTACCTTTACCGCGTCAAACCTCAAGGATCCCCTTTGCTCTAGAACTTGCATAATTGTAAGATCATTTCTTAATTAATTATCCCTCGGTTTAAACTTAATTGATAGTGTCAATCATCTTAGCCGTGAACGGTCAATATTTAATTGTATTGCCATTTAACTTTCCCTATAAATGAAAAATCGAAAATAGTTAAAACTTACAGAAAAAAAGGTCAAACCTAAATGATGAAAGAAACAATAATTACAAAGATCACATTTTAACAGAGATTTTCCCCTATTTCCTTTTGTTTCATAGTTTTTACCTCCATTCTCTTAGTATGTAACTTTAATCTCTGATAAAGGTTCCTTCGCCTTATTATTATAAATATAACATTTATCTCAAAAGGGCGAAATGTTTTCTTTAGAGTTTTATTTAGATTTTTAAGTATAATTCTCGAAAAAAACACATAAGAAGCTTTAAATATACAAGGTGTGTAAAAAATAGATGGCATAACTTCAGGATTATGTTCCCTATGTCTAAATAATAAAAGTAGTTCTCATGAACATATGTCTGGAAATGCTTGGTTTCCGAGTTATAGGCTATTAAGGCACATCCTAATCAGAATTCCTTTATTTTCAACAGGTAGCACATACACAATATTTTTGAGTGCCATAGAGAAACGGTTCAGAATATGCACCCCCTTTCCCTCCTGCCGTAATGCAGGCCTTTCATCAACGTCTCATGGACTAACAAACACGCCCCCAAATTCCTGGCGTGTTTCGTATTGTTTCACACCCTGCTACAATTCAGTTGCGGAGAGTGTCCTTATCATCTAGCGAAGATGAATACGTAAGTGATTTTAAATGGCCCCACAGATAGAAATCCAAGGGATTCAGATTAGATGAGCGTGGAGGCCATGTAATTGGTCCAGATCTTCCTATCCACCGACCAGGGAAACTTCTATCAAGGTACCTGGGGGCTACGAGACTGAAGTGTGCGAGAGTACCATGATACATGAAATGCAGTTGACGACCAGGAATAAGTGGAACGTCGTCCAAGAAATCAGGCAGGTTCTCTTCCAGAAAGCGCTTGTATTCCTCACCCGTAAGCCTGTTCGGAAGTACATGGGGTGCAAATAACGTATAACCAACAACAACGGTCCAGATGTTGAGTGAAAACCGTTGTTGGTGACGTGATGATACAATTGCATGTGGATTTTCCTCTGCCCATAATTGCTGATTGTGGACGTTGACTATTCTACCTCGTACGAACTGTGCTTCATCGGTGAAGAAAACGAAGCTGTAAAAGTTTGGGGTTTTAGCGCACTGCACCAAGAACCATTGAAAGAACGAAACTCTTGCAGGATAATCTGTTGGTGACAACGCCTGTACACGTTGCAGATGATATGAGGACAACTGTTGTTCTTGTAACACTCTCCAGATACTCGAATGAGGAATAGCCATTTGCTTTGCCAACTGCCGTGTGCTGATTTCAGGAGCATCATTCACAATATCCAGTATCTCCTCTTCTTTCTCAGGTGTCATAGACCATGGTCGTTATCTGTCGCTACCATGAGGTTCGAAGGTCCCATGTTCATACAGTTGGTGATGGATATTCACAAATGTTTTCCTATTGGGGCATCTTTGGTTTGGGAACCTTTCCTGGTACAGACGACGAGCTTCTGTAGCTTACTGTTCGCCAAACCATACACGAAGTGCATATCTGCTCTCTCTTGATTCGAGTCCATGTCCACTCACGATGCACCACTATCCAGACAACTACTTGATCGATTTCCTTGGAATCCTGTGCTGAAATACGCCACCTGTGGGAGAAAAGGAATTCTGATTAGCATGTGTATAATAGCCCATAACTCGGAAACCAAGCATTTCCAGGCATATGTTCATGGGAACTATTTTTATCATTTAGACATAGGGAACATAATCTCGAAGATATGCCATCTATTTTTGAAACACCCTGTATATTTATTATTGTGCACAGACGTTTCGTTATTCATACGGATGTATCTTTATAGTACCGTGGTATAAGATTCATTGTTTTAATTAAAACATTGAAACCAGAAATAAATATCAAAGGGAAAGAATTGCGGCATAGGTTACAAATGGTTTTATAAGATCTTGTAAATGATAAGTTATCCCAAGTTAACCTAACCTAAAAAAGCGTAGCCTATTCTAGATTAGGTAGGTTAGTTTAATTTAGATTAGGTTGAATTAGGTTAGGTTAGTTTAGTTTAGGTTAGTTTAGTTTAGGTGAGGTTAGATTAGGTTAGGTTAGGTAAGATTAGGTTAGGTTAAGTTAGGTTAGGTTAGGATTGGTTTGGTTTGGTTTGGTTAGACTTGGTTAAGTTAGAAAAAACCTTGGGATGCTTTCTTTTTACTAGATCTTTTCTCTATTATTCATTTCCCCAACCATCTCTTTATATAAAAGTTAGATTAATCATATATTACCAGTCTAGCAAATGTTAACCGTATGAATAACGAAATGTCAGCGCATATTGAATAAATATATATTTAAAGCACCATATGTATATAAATATTTGAAAATTATACTTAATAAATTGAATGAAAATTCAAAGAAAACTATTGTTAATATATATATATATATATATATATATATATATATATATATATATATATATATATATATATATATATATATGTATATATATATATATATATATATATATATATATATATATATATATATATATATATATATATATATATATATATATATATATATGGAAAACTCACACAGTATCGCGTGAGTAAACAATAAATGCAACAAAGCTCACAGGGAAAATTAATACGAGGATTTCAAATCCTTTCGAACTTTATTTCGAGTTCTTTATCAAGGAATAAAGTTTGAAAGTACTTGGAATCCTCGTATTAATTTTTCCTGTGGGCTTTGTTGTATATATATATATATATATATATATATATATATATATATATATATATATATATATATATATATATATATATATATATATATTAGGCTGAGTCATAAGTAATCTTCATTTATCGGAATAAACTCTAATTTGGATCTTCCAGAGTTTTAAACTTAACCGTAAATTACCTGTTTAGAAAGAACTTTCAGTGTTCATTCTTACATCAGCAGTAAACAAGTGGACATCATAATTTAAATTGAAATATCATGGTTTAAAATGGAAGGACTCAATTAGTCTTTTATGTCCAAGGTTCCCATTACTGATCGCCAAGTCCGAAATTGGTTTCCAAGTTTCGTTCTAGCGATCAATCATTGACAGATGAACCAAGAGCAGGACGATCATCAGACTTCGATGGAGATGTTCTAAGAGAACTGTGGAATGCAAACTTATACTGCCAACAGCTGCAACGTGTGCAGGAAAATCTTTTAAGAAACGCCTTGCACTCGTCATTAGAAGATCAGCTGTGCTTCTTTATTATGATGCAAGGCCACGCACACCGAGAATCACGTAGAAGAAATATTGGAATTATTTACTCTGTTCTACCCCATCCACCGCATTCACCAAATCTTGCACCAAGTTATTTCCATGTTTTTTGTTCACTACACAATGCTCTGATTAGTAAACACAAGGTCTGCTGACCAAAGTCTCGTGCTCTAACTTATTCTGATTTAGGACGTTACGACTTTCAAAACTTTGAATAATTTCCGGACTAACCTTGGGAGGACCTTGCTAATTAATCATTCGAAAGAGAATGTAAAACAACATAAGGGTTTAAAATTTCGTTATAATCGGCCGAATAGTTAAGTTATTGCCAAATAATTCCCCGGCTAACCTTGGGAGGACTTTGGAAATTATATCATTCGAAAGAGAATGTAAAACAACCTAAGGGTTGCAAATTTCGTTAGAATCAGCCGAATAGTTACAATGTTATTGCCGAATAATTTTCCGGCTACCCTTGGGAGGACTTTGGCAATTATATCATTCGAAAGAAAATTTCAAACAACATAACAGTTTTGAATTTCGTTAGAATAGACCTAATAGTTATGATGTTATTGGTAAAACAAAATAATTATCGAGCTAACCTTAGGAGGACCTTGGCAATTATATCATTCGAAAGAGAATGTAAAACAACATAAGGGTTTCAAATTTCGTTAGAATCAGCCGAATAGTTACAATGTTATTGCCAAATAATTTTCCGGCTACCCTTGGGAGGACTTTGGCAATTATATCATTCGAAAGAAAATTTCAAACAACATAACAGTTTTGAATTTCGTTAGAATAGACCCAATAGCTATGATGTTATTGGTAAAACAAAATAATTATCGAGCTAACCTTAGGAGGACCTTGGCAATTATATCATTCGAAAGAGAATGTAAAACAACCTAAGGGTTTCAAATTTCGTTAGAATCAACCGAATAATTACAATGTTATTACCAAAACTAAAAAAGCAAATCGGGGACTGACCGACTGACCGACATAGTGAAATATAGAGTCGCCCGCGACTAAAAATGGCGAATATACTATTAATTGAAATTATTTAATTGTTCAGCTATTCATGAATAAATATATTTTACAAAAATGTAAATTACTTATGAGTTTCATAAAGGTGTCGATGCAAGTACAGGGGCAAAATCCATTCAGAGTACTTATGGGGATGATGCAGTAAAAGAAAGAAGTTGCAGGAGGTGATTTTCCCGTTTCTGAAGTGAGGATTTCAGTCTAAAATACGTACCAAAAGAACTTGATTCCGAAGAGTTGGAAGCTCTCGTCACAGCAAACCCTGCTACAACTTCTAGAGAACCCTCAGAACAATTTAACCTAACCCATACAGCTGTCCTACACTAACTGAAAAGGAGTGGAAAGGTCCCAGTAATTGGAAAATGGGCCCCGCACAAACTGTACACGGCAAAATCTGCAACAGCTAGTTACTTGCTAGGGGTTGTGGCGTTCATATACCTTTAGGCACCATTTTTTGGTCAGGTTTGTTACTGGTGTTAAGAAGAGGATCCCTTATCCTAATGTTAAACGCCGCCGTGCGTAGGTCGTTCGAGGAAGCAGAATTTCTCATCAACCGAAAGGACTTCATCTAAAAAAGATCATGTTGAGTGTATGGTTGGATATCGAAGGAATCGCCAATTCCGAACTGCTAGACAACAATCAAACAATTGATGTTAATCTCTACTGCAATCAACTCCGTCGTTTGAAGGGGTTGTCATCCTTCATTACGATACTACCCGTCCTCCCACAGCTCAAATGACCCAAGATCTCGTGGAGGAGATCGGTTGGTAAACATTGCTTGATTCTCCATAATCTCTTGACCTTGCTTCTTCTATTCTTTTTTAGGGGATTACATAACCATTTGGATGGTTTTAGGTTGACATCAATAAAAGAGGTTGAAAACGAATCGAATTCTTATTTTGCATCAAAACCTAAAGAATTTTACAAGCTTGTTGACAGATGGAATGAGGTTCTAGAAAGCATTGAAGGTTGTGTTTATGATTAAATATTTTCATAGTAAAAATTAGTTTCACTTTTAGTATATACTGTTAAATCGGACATTACTTTCGCTTCAACCATATATATATATATATATATATATATATATATATATATATATATATATATATATATATATATATATATATATATATATATATATATATAGATATATATATATATATATATATAGATATATATATATATATATATATATTCACGGCGAAGGTAAGGACACAAAGGACGCTCAGGTACATGTGATTTATTTGGTATTAAGAAACAACATTTCGGGCGTATTGCCCATCTTCAGGTTCTAAAATCATAAAACGTTACAAATACTTGAGATAACATTAAATTTTAGTCATTAAACTTATTAAGAAGTCATAAAATCTGTTAAAACAAGGAAAAGTTGAAATATTTTCATAGGGAAGGTGCGTAAAAAAAAATTAAACGCTAAATTAATGCAATTTCATTAAATTAAAAAAAGTTCAGACAGTAAAATAAATTAGGCGATTATAAATATAAAAACAAAAATTATGATCAAACTAACATCATAGAAAAGACATATACAGGGTCACATCCTAAAAACCGGCCCCAACTTTCAATAGGCCTCATTTCTTAATTTTCTGGAAGGATTGAATCAAACTTTAGTGATTACTAGTTTATTGTGTTTAAAAACATCATATCAAAACATGAGAGTCTTTGGACTTTTCTTCTTTATTCTAGAGCTCGTGTTCGAGATGACCTCCATTTGCCTCTGTGCATTTCTTGAGGCGCAGCACAAAGATGTCCATGACGTCCTTACAAACCGACCGACTAATGACTCGGATCTCCTCCCTGATGGCTTCCTTGAGTTCCGTGATGGTTCTGGGTCTCCTTGCGTACACACTGTCTTTAATTTAGCCCCAGAGAAAGAAATCGGGGATGGAGGGGGGCTAAGGTCTGGGCTGTGAGGTGCCCCCTCAAAATCATTCTTGAGACTGATCACACGGCCACCAAAGTTCTCTTTCAGCCAATCTCGGGACAGATTTGAGGTGTGAGATCTTGCTGCATCTTTCTGGAACCAGAACTTTCCCATAAGCAACGGGAACAGGGTCTACAGCTCACTCTTAAGAACATAAGAAAAGAAGGAGACTGCAAAAGACCATTCATGGCCTACACTTGGCAGCTCCTGTTCCAGTCAACACAC
This sequence comes from Ceratothoa steindachneri, assembly GCA_963969495.1. Classification (NCBI taxonomy): domain Eukaryota; kingdom Metazoa; phylum Arthropoda; class Malacostraca; order Isopoda; family Cymothoidae; genus Ceratothoa; species Ceratothoa steindachneri. The sequence goes on along the minus strand of OZ018317.1, from coordinate 161,693,070 downwards.
AAAAGATTTCTTACCAGAGAAAAGTCATCAACATTGTAACCCTTTACAGGAGTTCGTCAGATCTAATCTACAATATACATAAAATGCATCCAGAGGATTATGTCCATTCATGCAACCGCAAAATAATCTCCCCACTTCTTAGAAAAATATATACATATGTACATAAAAAAATCAGTCCCATCTAGCAGCTTCATTCATATATTTATCTAATCTATTCTTAAAACTACCCAGAGAGGAGGCTTCTATCACATGTGTAGTGAGCCTATTCCATTCATCTACCACACGATTTGTAAACCAATTCCTCCCAATCTCCTTCCTAAACCTATACTTATCAAGCTTAAACCCATTGCTACGTGTCCTGTCATGTTCACTAAGTATAAGAACCTTACCCAGATCCCCTTTATTATATCCTTTTACCCATTTGAAGACTTCAATCAATTCCCCTCTGACTCTTCTCCTTTCCAATGTATGTAGATTTAGTTTTCTGAGCCTTTCACCATAAGGTAAGTTCCTTAGCCCACCAATCATCTTTGTCCTCCTTCTCTGCACAGACTCAAGCAAATCAATATCCTTCCTATAATATGGTGACCAAAATTGTACTGCATAGTCTAGATGAGGCCTAACTAGCGCCAGATACAGTTTTAGAATGACTTCAGCACTCTTATTGCTTACACTCCTCCTAATGAATCCCAATATCCTATTAGCTTTATTCTTAGCATTTAGGCATTGCTTTCTAGGACGAAGGTCTGAACTTACCAAAATACCCAAGTCCCTCTCACAATCGGTCCTCCCTAAATTTCTCCCATTTAATTTATAACTATTCAGTGGATTATTTCTACCTATACTAAGTACACTACATTTGTCTATGTTAAACTTCATTTGCCATTTCTCAGCCCAATTGGACAGAATGGTCAATTCCTCCTGCATTACAACAGCATCAGAATCAGCCCTAATGGCCCTACCTAGCTTAGTATCATCAGCAAATTTACTCAGGTCACTACTTATACCTATGTCAAGATCATTAATATAAATTAAGAATAGCAAGGGACCCAAAACAGATCCTTGCGGAACTCCACTGCTAACACACCCCCACTCAGATTTAACTCCATCTATACTAACTCTTTGCTGTCTGTCACCAAGCCATGACTGAATCCACCTAAATATACTGCCATCGATCCCGTGTGCTTTAACTTTGCTCAGAAGCCGTAAGTGTGGCACTCGATCAAAAGCCTTACTAAAGTCCAAGTATAAAATATCATAGTTTTCATCATTATCTGCTGCTTCATACACCTTACTATAAAAAGACAGCAAATTAGTCAGGCAGGATTTACCCTTACTAAAGCCATGCTGTGATTCTTTTATCAACTTATGCTTATCCAAGTGATCCCTAATATTCCTTGCTATAATAGATTCCATCATTTTTCCTACCACTGATGTCAAACTTACTGGTCTGTAATTAGACATATTTGTTTTATCCCCTTTCTTAAATATAGGTATCACATTGGCTTTCTTCCATGCGACTGGCACAATGCCACTCTCCAATTATTTTCTAAAGATGCATGCTAGGGGCTCACTTAACACATCCTTACATTCTTTCAAAATTCTAGGAAAGACCTCATCAGGACCGGGTGCTTTACTACTTTTGATTTTATCAATTTCCTTTGTCACTATCTCCTTTGTGATCAAGATATCCTTTAATTTCTCTTCATCATTACCCCGAAAGATCATTGACACCTCGGGTATATTTAGAGTATCCTCCTGTGTAAATACTGAGAGAAAAAAAGTCATTTAGCATTCCAGCCATTGAGTCCCTATCACTCACTAATTCTCCATTGGAATCTATAAGTGGGCCTATTTTATCTCTAACCTTAGTTTTGTATAATTGATAAAAACTTTTAGGATCTTCCTTTGCCCTATTTGCCACTTTAATTTCATAATTTCTCCTTGCTACTCTAACTAACTTTTTAACATCTCTTGCTAGTTCATTATATCTATGCCTTAAGTGATCCTCTCCATTTTTTATTTTCCTATAAATGCCCTTTTTAATGCCAATATAATGCTTAATTTTATCTGTCATCCATTTTGGGTCATTATTTTTAGTCCTAATCTCCTTATAAGGAATGTTAATCATCTGACCTGTAATTAATTGCTCAATTATTCTTTCATACTCCTCTTCAATTGTAATCTCTTCCTCCTGGTGATTATTATCTCCACTAACTGATATCATTGAATCTATTCCTGAATTGATTTCATTGCCTGGTTTCTGTACAACTGCCTCCAGGTAAGTCCTTAGCCCATTATAATTTGCTCTTCTAAAGTCAGGAATTTTAACATTGTTCATGCTACTATCAATACCATTCCATTTCATCTTGAATCTAATTTCACAATGGTCACTATTACCCAAATTTCCTCCAATCTCAGTATCCTTAATAACTTCTTCCCTATTTGTCAGAACTAAATCCAGTATATTATTAACTCTAGTGGGTTCGTTAATAATCTGCCTCAGAAAATTATCTTGGACAACATTAAAAAATTCCTCAGCTTCCTGATCACCCACAAGAGCTTCCCAGTCTATATTTCTGTAATTAAAATCGCCCATTATACACACATGCTTACTTCTACATGCTTGTTCAATCTCCTGCCACAGAAGATTTGAAGCTTCCTTACTAAGATTTGGTGGTCTGTATAATAATCCTATGACAAGCTTGTTTTTACCTTCCTTTACATTTAGCCATAATGACTCTGTGTTATCATCTAATTTAATTGTACTGTTTACAAAACACTGGAGATTATCTTTAATATAAATAATAACCCCTCCTCCTCTCTTCCTATTCCTATCTGTATGGAACATGTTAAAGCCCTCAATCTCAACCTCAGGTTTAAAGTGATTTCCTGCCAAATCAAGCCATGACTCTGTTATCGCAATTATATCAAAATTCTCTTCACTCGCTAACGCTCTTAAGAGATCTATCTTATTCCTTATACTCCGAACATTTGTGTAGTATATTTTTAAGTTTTTTTTATTATTCCCATCTTCATTGCATCGTGCTTTTCTATTCCTAGTTATCTGCTCATTCACTTGTGCATTAGTCCCCCTATAACGCATCAGTATGCCCTCTCCCTTAGCTATTCCTCTATCTCTGCATCCCTTCCATTTCCTACACCTGCCCTCTATTCCTGTTATTCCCTTACCTCTAACAGCTTCTAGTTTCCCACCCGTAAGGACCTAATCACACTATCCAGCTCCCCCCATAGAACCTCAACACCTGCCCGACTAAGATGGAGCCCATCCATCGCATACAACCTCCTATTCCCGTAAAACCCTCCCCAGACATCTACAAACACCAATCCTAACTCCTCACACAGTCCTTTCACAAATTCATTCAAACCAATTGCACGCGACAACCATTCTACCCCCACATCCAATCTCGGAAGCACACCAGAAACAACACCTTTTACCCTGCTTTTACTCATCCTTTCAACTAACCTTTTATACTGCTCACGTAACTCACATGTACCCACCTTCTTTACATCATTCACTCCCACATGCGTAATCACAACTGCATCCCTCTCACACCCAGAAACCAGCCTATCATACCTCTCATAAACATCACTTACACCAGTACCCGGCAGACAAACTCTCATTCCCTTCCACTTGCTATCACTCAACTTCCTATCTAAATACCTAATCTGAGAGTCACCCATCACTAGCACCTCAGTCATTCTCCTATTCTGTCTTGGCCTAACATTACCCTCCCTCCTGCTCTCAGTCACACTACCACCCATCCTGCTTTCATCCACAATCACACCAGGCAAATCACTTTCACACTCTTCCTCTCTCAGGACATTGAATCTGTTAGTCAACCTAACAGGTTCTATGTCCCTCTCATTCACACACCTAACCTGTCCTAACTTATCTATCCTATCCATTTTCACCCACCATTCATCATCACTCACAACTTCCACACTGTTCCCAGTCCTAGCCCTATCTTCCACCCTCTTAGCACTAATCTCACCCTTCAATCGCACACTTGCATCTCTTCTCACCTCAAACACCAAATCATTCAACCTCTTACATTCCCCACTCAACCTCCTAACCTCCCCTTCCAGAAAACACACACGGCATTCAGTTACATTCACTCTCCTTTCAACTCCACATGCATCACACACCACATACACACTACTTTAAAACGGCATGCTCTCACCATCTATACAAACAGCCATACTCTTAGAAATTTACTAAGGAAAAAGTTAACACTCACCCCAAAAAATTCTTGCTCAGGATTGCCAGTTATCTTCCCCAAAAGTGTTAATCACTAATGTATTTATTACACAGTGATTGATGTATTAAATAAATACAAGAAAAACTATACACCCAAATCAGTATTATATCCCAATCTTACAATGAGAATCAAGAGCTTCCTGCAAGACAACCTTCCAGAACAAAGCCAGACAGCCAACTGTCTGAAGGTTTTGAGGACCTCAACATACGATCCTTGGTGACTGTCACTGTCGCGCTAGATTTCTCAAAGAAGAATGGTCCGATGGTGCTTCTGGCTGAGATTGTAATCCACACCGTGCACTTAGTGGAGTGTATGGGCTTGGTGGCTACATCATTTGGTCTGGAGGTCCCCCATAAGACATTTGTCTCCGAGTTTACCTTTCCTTCAAGATGGAAGTGAGCTTCATCGGAGGTCCAAAGGAGGTTAAGGAAAGTTGGGGTCTCCTGAATCTTCTCCAGTATCTTGACTGCCATAGCCTATCTCTGCTCCTTATCTGAGGCTGTAAGGGTCTGCCTCATCTGTATTCTGTATGAGTAGGCCTTTACATCCATTACTAGCACTCTCCTGCAAGTCTCACGTGATATACCGAGGGACTGACTTCGCTTGCGCACTGAGCGTTAGGGACTCTGCTGAACTGACACTCTCTCGACCAGCTCAGCTGTACGCTTCCTGGGGCGTCCTGAATGGCTTGGATGGTTGTCACTGGCTGTATTGAGGTTCTCTACTGTCCCATACTACTCGAAGTGGTCCACCCAGTATTGAATTCGGCTCTTGGAGGGTGCTTTTTCACATTCGAACTTATGCACGAAAGTGTCCTGCACTTTCTTGAACGAGTCTGTCTTGTAGTAATGTTTGATACAGTATATTCTTTGCTGGAGCTCTCATTGAGATCTAGTTATGTTCACAGGCGTTGCTTCTGCCATGTCCTGCAAAGTAAGGGTGATTAGTGAATGGATGAAGGATATATCACAAAAAGTGTGTGCAGGCTCGTTTTTGTGGGGTGACCCGGTATTAAGATCTTAAAATGATAAGAAATATGCTAAAGTAAAAGATCCATATGGTAAAAATAACGATATATAATACTAAAAGTTTAAAAAAAAAATACTAGAACAAATTTAACCTTGCAATATTAAAAATAATCAAGTTAAGACCATGTAGATAAATGAAAAAAATTAATAGATAACTCAGGAATTTATAAGACAAGAGTATCAAAGAAAAAAGTGTTTCAAAGTATCTATCATTGTAACCACTAATAAAACAAAAGAAACACGAAACATAAGTAAATTATTAAAGTATAATGTTGCTTACCGATGAAGTTCAATTGAAATCACGAATTGAAGAAATTATAATGGGAGTGGCTTGAAGAAGGATAAGTTTTTGATTGGTAGATTTGTGAATAAGAGAAAGTTGGTTGGTTGTTGAGTGAGGTAGTTATAATTAAGAAATGAGAAGGGTAACAGCGGTATTATCAAGGTTAAGTATAGGAGATTTGGTCTTTATCAGTAAGGATTCCAAAATTCGGATCAACTGGAGAATCCGCCGCCCAGCTTGCCAAAAATGTTCCAACTGGAGAATCTGCCACCCGAGCTTATATAGATAATTTAAAGGCATAGAATAGTAAAATTCAAATAATGTTTTTCTTTATTATAAACAAATTAAATATGTAAGCTAACATAATAAACAGTAAATAATTATAAAAGATTGAATGATTTTACTTTTTTATACAAGAAACAACACGGCATTTGCTCATCTTTCAGAATCATACCACCACTACCCAAACTAAAAACCTATCATCAATATAGTTCGCTTATATGTTCACATAAATAGTGGAAAGTATTGGTTGCAAACCTATCTCGCCATATCATTTCACTTAAATAGGTTGCTAATAAATTTCTTCGACAACCTCGCATTTGTTTAATTTTCTGTTTCTGTTTATTCCAATATGACTCAATAGCTTGGGTCTGCACACCCGTGTGAGGATCTACAAAGTTAATGCTATGATTTACTGTCCTGTGCTTAAGTCCAAGATCTTGTCGAATATGGCAATAAGATTTCCATTCATCCGTGTGAATAACAGAACCAGGTCGTACAACAGCCTCGATTATTCCAAGAAGCGTAATGGAATCTCTGCGTTCTACAATTTCCATGTAGCCAACAGCTGGAATGAAACTAGTGTCCACTAGTCCAAAACCCCAAATAGGTTTTTAATTTCCTCGTCCTCTGTGGTGCTTTACTTTATGGGCAAAGTAGGATTCATTGGCTTGAACAATGACTCCAGGTCCTCCCAGTTGAATTGGATGCCTCTCAAATTACTTTTGACACACTTCACGAAAAAAATTGAAAATGTCGATGACAGTTTTTTCGCAAATCGACACAATATTAACTGCATTTTGTACACTTTCTTGGATGCACTACATATACATTATGTGCAACCAAACACTTAATTTCAAATTGGACTTCTCGAAAAAAAATCCTTTTCTGTTGAAGTAACACATGCTTTATACTTTTGGCATCTTATCATTTGGATTTTATGTAAATTAGATTATGACTAAAAAAAATTTATGATGTCAACTTTAGAATCTTTAGTCTCCAGTTGATCCAGCTTGCCAGAAATGTTCCAACTGGAAAATTAGCCGCCCATAAATACTCAACTGGAGAATCCGCCGCCCAGAATTACTCAACTGGAGAATCCGCCACCCAAGACATCTGGGCGGCGGATTCTCCAGTTTATCCCCAAATTCTTATACTACTCGTATATTCATTGTTATTGCGACCAATTATTTTAAAATTCTCGATAGAAATTCTGTCTTGCATTATATAATATGATTTCTAATTACAGAAGTCTCCTTCTTAGACAAATTCTTTCCAGTGCGATGGCTTATTCCCATGTGAGAACAAAACCTCTCTTTCAATGAATGAACCGCACTACCAATATAGGTTCCTTGCAAACAACAAGGACAAGTAAAAGCATAAACAACATGGCTGCTCATTTCTAGAGGAAGTTTGTCTTCTGACGAGAAGAAACTTTCTATGGAAAGTGGGTTAAAAAAAGTGATTTTGAAGTTGGTATGAAAGAAATATTTTTCGAGTAATTTGTTGCATTTTCTAGTGAATAATTTATTGTAAGGTCCCATTTCTGGTACTACGAAAGTTTTTTTTCATTTTGGGAAACATCATATGAAAGAAAGAATGGAGAGCAAATTTTGGTTAGAAAATTATTGATTAATTTGTTAATCAAAGGTAGGGGGTAACAATTATTTTTAAAATAAGACTTTAGAGAGTCTGCAATTCATTGTGCATTAGGGAATAAGTAGAGGATAGATGGTAACGTCTATATTTTAGAGATTTTATTGCACCAAGTTTATGTGACAAGTCACAATGGCTGAAAAAAATCGTCATTTTTACCCTATGTATCTTTTACTTTAGCATATTTTTTATGATAATAAGAAAGATAGGCTTTCTGTTTATTGAGGAAGTTAGTTTGTCGGTTTTTTCTATAATGACGTCTAGGAAAAGAAGTTGATTGTCACTCTTTAATTCAATGGTATATTTAATGTTGAGTTGATAAGAGTTTATAAAATTGAAAAACTGCTTAGCACGTTCTAAATTATTAAAAATAGAAAATTATGGGTTTGAAATCTAAAGGGCAATCAATGTTTCATAAAGTTGTTTTCAAGATGAATCATGAAAATGTTAGCTGCTATTGGAGCTATTGGTGATCCTATTCCTACTCCGTCTATCTGCTGGTAAGTTTTGTTATTAAATAAAAAATAATTATCATTAAAATTCATTTCTGAAATAGTCTTAAAATTTTGACGAGAGAAATTATGAAAGGGTCAGTTTTGTTAAAAAGCGAGGATAGATCGTAACTGACTAGGACATTTGAGGCGGCAAAGTTGTTTGCTAATAATTCATTATGGTGTATTGACCAATGGCTAGCCCAGAGAGCAAATTAGCGCCATGTTTAGAAAGGTTAAAAGCGGCAAGAGAATAGGAAGTCAAAATTGGTCGGACAGGAACACCAGCTTTGTGTAGCTTAGTGAGGCCGTATAATAAGCCTAGCCCAGAACCACTAGAATGGAGATCATCATAAGTTTGCTCGTCTATAACTTTAGTGGATTTTAGATTTAACAGGACTCTGTTAACTTTATCTTCTAGTTTTAGAGCTATTTTTGCAGGTGTTTCAGAGAGCAGTTTAAATTTTGTAGTGTCTGCAAGTATTGATTCCATCTTGTGTACAAAGTCAGTTTTATTTAGTAGAACAATTCCATTGCCTTTCTCAGGTTTGGTAATGACAATTTCTGGATTATTAGATAAAATTCGTATTAGATAAAATTCGTATATATAAAATTCGTGTGCCACATGTGAAAAGTAAGATTTCAATCTACTGTAGTTGTAGTTTACGAGTAATTTGCAAATGTCGTGTAAAAGAAACTTCAAAGTATAAATAGTAGGAGGGATATTTGATTTTTAAGTTGGGTAGTTTAAATTGGAAATACAAATAAATAGAAACTCTTTTCGTGGAGACAGGCGATAGCTAGATAGATTTTTTGCATAATTACCATTGGAGAAAAGGTCAGGTTGTCCCAAGCCTAATTTGTGAAGATTTTTGTTATGAATACTAGATACTTATTGAAAGTACCTTGAAATATCATGGTAATTTAGGATAAGAAAGCATATGAAATCTAAAAATGAAAAACGAGTGCTTAAATCAAATTTTGAACGTTCAAAATTGAGCGATAGGCGATCGTAGGACCTAATCTTAAATTCAATTTCATGGTTTAACAAATAATCCAGAGATTTGAAAAATTCGGAATGTTATAGGGATTTCCGATAAAGCTTGGAATAGGCAAAACCGGGATATACGTTACCATTGCGACAAATTTCAAGGAAAAGTACAGTCAAGGAAAGATTTCCTAAGTCTTCTTGATAACTTGGAAAAAGTTCGGTAGTACTTCAATCCTTCAGGTCCATATTTCTTGTAAAGGGCCAACCTTTGGAGGACTTTGGCAATCATATTATTCGTAAGACTTATGTAAAACAACATAAGTGTTTCAAATTTCGTTATAATCGGTCGAATAGTTATAATGTTATTACAAAATAAAAGCAAAACGGGGACCGACCGACCGACATAGTGAGATGTTAGAGTCGCACGCAGCTAAGAACAAGAGAACGGGAAGGGTCTTGCCAGACCCCCCCCCCCCACACACACACACACACACTTCACACTTAAGGAGAGCGAGAGGATTCACTTTAAACGCGCAAGGACTTTAAAGAGACCGCCTCGGGGCAAATTAGTGGCCGCAAAAGTCGAGGTGACTGGTAGTTGCGGTTGGGCCAAAACTGCATTTGCGTTGGAGAGCGAACTCGTGAGGTCGTGTAAATATCGCCTGATTTGAAGAACAAATTAATTTATTTTGTATTCGCTTATTCTAAATTTAGCGTGTTTTCTGCGTCTTCTTGTTTATTCTGTATATAATATTTTCTTTCGTGCCTGTATTGGGTGTTGGGGATATATATATATATATATATATATATATATATATATATATATATATATATATATATATGTGTGTGTGTGTGTGTGTGTATAGTTGGGTAGCAGTCCTTCTTGAATGCAAATTTTGTTGAAGACCATTGTGTATTTCTCCTTAATTAATTTCCTTTGGCAACTTTCTCTTCTTGTAACTATCTTTTTTATTCCTGTATTCATCTCTCTTTTAAATGAATGTGTTTGGTAAAAAGCAAACTAAATTGCTAAGCTTTCGATCTTATTCGATCATCTTCGAAGCATTTTGATATATTCTTGCCTCATATACCGATGTAATGAGTGGAGTGAGGATCTGACAGAACGAAAGAAAACGATTTTTAAGGGGATATTTATTCCGCCTAGGTTGAGCGTAACGTTAGCGGAAACGGGCCAGGCCGGTGAGTGGAATTTTAAAGTAATTTTAATGTTCGATTCCAACTTGTCGCTTGACTGTTGATGACCGGCTTATCTTTGTTTATTAATATGGCTTCTAAGATGTTCAGCCTAGCTTTATTAACCTCTTTTCTTTTAATAACCTTGTTGTCAACTAGCATATCTCTCGTTAGGTTAATGTTATGTGCACACTCCATATAATTTTTAAGCCCTCCGCTTTACAGATGCATGGTTAAACATCTCGAAAGTGTAGTGGTTGTCATGCCAATATATTTTGAGTTATTATAAAGCTTACAGTCTTTATCGGGGCAGATGAACTTGTAAACTATGTTGGTTGACTTGATATTCGAGGAGTTTAGGCAGCTGTTGTTTTTCATCAGGAGATTGCTGGCTTTTGTTGTTTTATAATAAATAATTAATGGAATTTTATCCATTTGATTTTTAACTTAAATGTTACGGTTAATAATCTCCTTGATTTTTTTCATCTATTTTATAGGCCGTGGACATCTGGTTTCTGTAATACACTTTGATGTTGTTGTCTTCTCCCTGATTACTTTCAGTTTTATTCGTATCTTTACAATGATTATTTAAAAATGATTGGAGTTGTTTGTCAATATATATATATATATATATATATATATATATATATATATATATATATATATATATATATATATATATATATATATATATATATATATAATGAAGTGTTTATTAATAAAATAAATTGAATATTCACTTTTCCTTGAACCTCATTTCGATCTAACGGCGTCTAACGAGCAAGTGAGCAGACCCTTGCGGCGGGTGGTTTCCGGGACCGTCCGCAACAACCTCAGTCAACAACAAACCAACTTTCTCTTATTCACAAATCTACCAATCAAAAAATTATCCTTCTTCAAGCCACTCCCATTATAATTTCTTCACTTCGTGATTTCAATTGAACTTCATCGGTAAGCAACATTATACTTTAATAATTTACTTTTGTTTCGTGTTTCTTTTGTTTTATTAGTGGTTACAATGATAGATACTTTGAAACACTTTTTTCTTTGATACTCTTGTCTTATAAATTCCTGAGGTGTCTATTATTTTTTTCCATTTATCTACATGGTCTTAACTTGATTATTTTCAATATTGCAAGTTTAAATTGTTCTAGTCCTCTTTTTTTTAGTATTTTCAACTTTTTGTATTATATATCGTCATTTTTACCATATCGATCTTTTACTTTAGCATATTTTTATCTTGATAAGATCTTAATATGTCTTTTCTATAAGGTTAGTTTGTTCAGAATATTTGGTTTTTACATTCGTACACGCCAAATTTATTTTATTGTGGTAATTTTTCTAGTTTAATGAAATTGCATTAATTTAGCTTTGAATTTTATTTCACCCCTTCCCTTTGAAAATATTTTAACTTTTCCTTGTTTTAACAGATTTTATCATTCTAACAATTTAATCATATCTCATTGTATTTTTATTGTTTTGTGATTTTAAAACCTGAAGATGGGCGTGTAGTAGTTGAACTACATCATAAGTAGTTTTTGTGCTGGATTCAATAGGCTCGAAAATCATTTCCACAAAGTGGACGCGAATTGGTCCTATTTTATCCAAGTATGCCTTACTGAAATGTAATGGAAAGATTCAATATTGTATTGGTTGTTAAATGTACATATATATTTGTATTTTAGCATGAGACCGTGAAATTCAAAGGGAGCAAAGGCCAAACGCTCGAACACCTGTTTGATAAGTCTGCCCAAGTCGTATCTCGAGATAAAATTATAAGACATAGTGGTTTACTTAGGAGACTGATTAAATACAGCTGCCGACCGTACGAGGCGATGCAGCGAGAAACATATCAAATGACACGAATAAACATTGAATCCAAAATGTAGATATGGTGTACAGGCAGCTTGGCTCCGCCCAAGGGGTGGAGAGTTGAGACTCCTAATATGGACGTGGGTCCTTTCTGGCTACGCTTTCTGTATTTCAAGCATATATAAAGAAGAATCAAAATAGGAAAAGGAGATCGAGGTCAGATCAGACTACTCATAATCATTATTAGTCGGATTACCATTGCCATTGTTACTTAGTTTGACTCTCCCGGTTAATCACTGAGTCTAGTCTCGCCTTCATCTCGTATTCGCGTTGTTAATACTTAGAGAGACTAATCTCCCGTCAAATCTGCTCTGTAATCGCACCGCTTATAATATAACTTTCGTAATTTAAATAAAGTATTTATTTTCGTAAGTCAATTTTTCCCCTAATCCTTCGGTAAGCCCAGCTAAGCCAAAGTATACCCGAGAATTATTGATCTTTGGAGTCAGATTAGAAATCACCGCAACGACACCCATCACTCAAAAGTTAGGACCTCGTCGCGCCCTAAGCTGGTTCCCGTCATTTGCTTCCTACAACTAGTGATCCATATCACCAATGGTGACTGTGTCCTTCCTCAACCATAACTGGTGACTATATATATATATATATATATATATATATATATATATATATATATATATATATATATATATATATATATATATATGAGAGACTCACAAAGTAGCCCATGAGTAGAGCAATAAATGCGCAATATCCCACAGAAAAATGAAAGGCGGATTCCAAGTACTTTCGAACTTGTTCAGTTCATTCACAAGTTAGAAAGTACTTGGAATCCGCCTTTCATTTTCCTGTGGATTTTTTTTGCATATATATATATATATATATATATATATATATAACTTAAATCACATAACACGTGATATAATGGATGCATTTAAAGGCCAAAGGAAATGAAAATTGGCATCACGACATTAAGGAAGACGACCATTGAAAGCTTAAGAAAGAAAATGTGAGATATAGAGACGGAGAAAATAGTGAAAACTAATTTTAACCGTTATATGAAAAATAAATAAAGGAGTAGGATTCGAACCTGTGTCCTCAAGCATACATCGCTATTGTGACCACGACGCTCATCGACTGAGCAACCATCCTGAACCAGACAATTAAGCCATTATATAATGCAAGCTTCTAACTGTTTAAATGTTATCGTTAATATTTCTTCCCCTTCTCATTAGTCGATACAGTCGCTGAAGATGGTCCTTCACATCTTCAGCCACTGTATCGACCAATAATGATTAGTGAAAAATATATATATATATATATATATATATATATATATATATATATATATATATATATATATATATATATATATATATATATATATATATATATATATATATATATATATATATATATATATATATATATATATATATATATATATATATATATATATATATATATATATATATATATATATATATATATATATATATATATATATATATATATATATATATATATATATATATATATATATATATTAGTGTAGTTGGGTAGCAGTCTTTCTTGAATGCAAATTTTATTGAAGACCATTGTGTATTTCGTCTTAATTAATTTCCTTTGGCAACTTTTTCTTCTTCTAACTATTTTTTTCTTTCCGAAAATGTTCAAATAAGTTCAAAAACTCAGCAATTTAGTCGTGTTTTTACCAAACACATTCATTTAAAAAAGAGATGAATACTGGACAAATAATCCACCATCTACAAGATGGAATGAAAAAGATAGTTACAAGAAGAGAAAGTTGCCAAAGGAAATTAATTAAGGCAAAATACACCATGGTCTTCAACAAAATTTGCATATATATATATATATATATATATATATATATATATATATATATATATATATATATATATATATATATATATATATATATATATATATATATATATATATCTATATATATATATATATATCTATATATATATATATATATGAGCAGACTCAGTAAAGGACCAGTAGTCGAAAGGCCTCGCAGTTCTCGATTGTTTCATTTTCCTCGTGGCTGTAACGTTATTCATAAATTCCTCACGTTCCTTATTTTCGTGATTCAGTTATACATATATATATATATATATATATATATATATAGGCATATTTGCGCTACGCTCTAAACGTTGTTCCTTAATTTCAAATAAATCACATGGACCTGAGAGTCGTGTGTCTCCTCCTCTTCTCTCTCTCTCTCTCTCTCTCTCTCTCTCTCTCTCTCTCTCTCTCTCTCTCATATATATATATATATATATATATATATATATATATATATATATATATATATATATATATATTGTGTGTGCGTGTGCGTGCACAATATGGCTACGCTAATAGCAACTATCTGTTTTATGAACAAAGGGACGTCGCAGAGGCCTCAATGATGAAAAATAGTCTTTCATCGCGAAGGAAATTGCTGAAGACACCTCTCTTCATGTTATTTCTGCGAAGTTAGTTCGTTATTTGGCCACGGTTAGACTATTTTTGAATTAGCCTTCGCTAAGGAAGAAGCACTCCGATTGTGGTGCCTCAAAAAAATGGCAACTAGGGATTTGAGGAATATTGGCTGCCAGTTACGTGGGAAACTTGGACAAACAAGCAATCATTTTTACTGCCGATAGTCGTCCCTATTCCCTGAAGACCACCAGGAATCGTATCCTATAGGGACCATGGCTTCCATACGAGCTCCCCTGAAACTGCGTTCTTTAACGCCCCGTCACAAGATTTTTGGGGTTCAATGTGCGCGAAAGTACATTACCCTGGGCATGAGTTGCGTTCTATTCACTGATGAGACCAGGGCAACCCTTGACGTACATGACGGTTGGGCAAATGGTTTGGTATATTTTGGAGATGAGCGTCTCTAATGTTTGCGACGTCAACAGCAGGGAGGAGAGGTCATGTTGTTGGCAGATATAATTGGAGACATTTGTTTGCACAGTCAGAGTGTCCGATGGGTTTAAAGTGGCCGCAGCCGCCTACTGCAATCTCTCGAAAGAAGTTTTGGATCCCTGGCTAGATGACATAAGGCTCCATTCTACTCTCCCAGGGCCACCCAAGCGTCCCTAGGCTCTTAATGCATTCAAGGTGACAAGTTGATGGTGTGGCCGTCAGCCTCTCCGGATTTCAACCCAATCAAAACTTTGTGCTCCATCATTAAACAAGATGTTTATGCCGATGGACGTCAAATTTCGTCTAAACATGGCTTTTGGGCGATCATAAAAGCTGCATAGAGGCAGTCCAACCTGATACTATTAAAAAATGATAGATTTCATGATTGATAAGGTTTTTGAAGTAATCTAGTCGAAATGGCGTTCATGTGCCCATCAATCGTGTGTTATAATTATATTTTTCTGTTAAATATATACGTAAGGTATGCTTAATGTATATAATTATCCTTCGTTTTCTCTATAATATGCCTGTATGGGCTACTTTCATCCAAAAGCTATTAGCGTTGTTCACCCAAAAAGCGACGTATCTGACAAAATAATTAATGGACGTAACACAGCATAATAAAAACAACATTGGTGTTGCCATATTGAGCGCCAAGCTGCGAAAGGTTTAAACAAAATTTATTCCAGTGTTCGAAGATGGCTTTTGGTGTAGGTTGTGTCTTTAATTGAAAGGTTGTTTGAGGTGGGTTTGTGGTGCGGATGTCTAGTTTTATAATGTAATCGGATAGGGAGTAACAAGGGGCGCTTCAATTTTGTGGCTGATCCCTAAATGTGCGCAGATACGGGCATGAAGTGTCCACTGTGTCGATTCCAAATATACCTCGGAATTGTGTCTTAAACAGGGAAACTCATAATTGGTCATGTTGAAAAGATGCCGTACTTTGGGATTTGAAAATGGGTAAAAAATGCATGGCGGGAAAGGAACTTTAGAGAATGGGTAAGAGTTTGGTCCACAGGAGTGAGTTGAGAGATGCTATATGTTTGAAAGGTACAAAAACCTTTTCTTCAGGGACGTTGTATGAACAGGCTACTGTTTGAAAAAAATCGAATAGTTCGGTAGTATAAGTTTAGAGGATGTCCGTTTTGTTGGGAATACCTCGTGAAGAAAGTGTCCTCGTTGACGAAAGCAAATTTTTGATAGAGATTAGTTTGAATTTGGCGCCTCATTGAGTAAGAAAATGGAGCCCAGAGTTCGTATACGTAGGTTTTTGGTGAATTGAAGTGGAGAAACGTCGGTTGTGCGTGTTATTTATAGTTCTAGGAAGAGAATGGAGTTGTTGTATTTCTTTTACTGAGTGAATTTGTAATTGTTCTTTGTACTCTAGAAATTTATCAGATGAACTTTTGGAGCGGAAAGAGACAATCGTGTCGTTTACGTATCTCATGTAGAAGATAGGACGAAATTGTAATGGGTGTTTGTTAAGTGCTTCTTCTTCTAAGTTGGACATGAAGAGATTTGCGACAGGGGCCGCAATAGGACTTCCCATAGTGAGGTCATCTATTTGGTGGAAAGTGTTTCCGTTAAATGAGAAATAGTTTTCATGAGAGACTGTAAGTAGTATTTTCTTTATTTGTTTCTCATTAAAACCGTAACAGAGGGAGTTAGGGGAAAGGAAGGCGAGAGAAAGAAAAATATTAATTGTTTCTAGAATTGGCACACTGATGTATAGGCTGGATACGTCAAAACTAGCCATATATAAGTTGGAATTTTGTTTTGTAATTTATTCTTTTAGGTGTCAAGAATTTTTGACAGTGTATTGGTTTGTGGCAAAGGGGGTAATAAGTTGGGCAATTAATTTGGCGGTTTTATAATTAGAGAGGTTATAGGTTGGTAGAATAGGTCGAAGGGGTACATTAGGTTGACGAATTTTAGAGAGACCGGGAAGTTGCCAGTCATAGAAGAGAGCCACGAGGTGGCTCCATTAAAGTTGGCCGTAACAATCTACTATCTTGGTGGTTCAGGGGTATCAAAACTTAGTTAAGCAAAATAAACTTTCCTTCTAAGAAACCAATATATATATATATATATATATATATATATATATATATATATATATATATATATATATATATATATATATATATATATACAATTTAACAAGGGAATAATACAATATACTATTGGGTTAGGTGCAAACTGGGGACGGAACAAGGGAAAGTTTGGACGCAGTAATGAATTACAAACAAACGCACGCTTGTCACAATTCGGGAAGCCTGAGTCACGAACGACTCACACGTAGCCTCGATTTAACGGGAAGGTCTCCGGGGAGTGGACGGAAAGAGAGAATCCTGTCAATGGGGAGTTATGATTACCATGGGTGACCTCGAGAGTAGGAACCAACGGAGTATGTCACCGAGCTAAAAGCGATGCCGGGATTCAGACAATAGCCTCTATATACTAGGCTATTAATTAGCTGAACGGGATTCCTGCCTCGGAGTGGGATCTGATCGGGAGAGTTGCGCGACGCGTTCGGTCAAAGCGAAAACAGGCGATGCTCGCGGAAACATGCCATACTAAATTTTTAATTCTATCTTCTGGGTATTTATGCGAGGCAACCGGAAGCGGCTTGCCCTATACGGTGATAGAGAGACTCCCAATTATCAAGCGGGTCGCCGGAAAGACAAATCTTGGCTTGGTTCACGGCGTCGCAAAATCCCTTTTCTTCGCGACGCTCGACCCTGGGCGTACCCAACACAGCGTCTTATCGGCGGAAATGCCTCTGTCGGCTGTAGATTGAGGATTTTATAGGCTGCTCGATGTTCTCTCTTACTTTCATGGAGACACCTCGTGGTTCTCTTCTATGACATCTCCTCCCTATTATAGTTTCGCGACCAAACAGACATAATTGGAGGGTACATAAACGGATCTGACAAAAACAAATTTAAACACTAGTGGAACAAAGAGGCACAATATACCTACAAATTAATACAATAAAAAAATAAAATAAAAATGATTGGCAATGGTTATAGTAATCTTGAATACCTTTTAAATGGGGATCATCGGCCTTGGTTAGTTTCAACCTAAATTATACAATAGTAAAAAGAATTCAAACTACACAAAGACAAATAATACAAGAACAAGAAGATACATGTTTCTATAAGAAGTTACTACTGAATATTTACAATAAAAAAAAAAAAATCAGTCTTAGAATCACAAAATGGCGCAGGATTAGCTTGGGAGGGAATCCACTAGGTTCATGTTCAAACTATCCGCTATGCAGTTATCAGTCCCCTCTATGTATAGGATTTTAAACTGAAATTCCTGGAGGAATAAACTCCATTTCATTAATCTACCATTATTGTTTTTGATATTACGCAGATATGACAGAGGCTGGTGGTCGGTCTCTATTACAAATTCTTTTCTTACAAGGTACATCCTAAATTTTTTTATCCCCAAAATTATCATTAGTGCTTCGCGCTCAATCACAGCATAAATACGTTCTCCAGGGATTAATTTTAGGCTCGCGTAAGTGACCGGAAATCTCTCGCCATTGTTTACGTATTTTATTAACACACACCCTATCACATCATTACTCGCATCCGTTCTGATACCAAATGGTTTATTTGGGTAGGGCAGGTGGAGAATTGGCGCAGACACTAATTTCCCTTTGAGTTGCGTAAAACTTGATAGACAATGGTGTCCACTCGATGCGCTCAGGGGCCTTCTTCTTTAATAACTCGCATAGGTGAGCGGAAATAGATGCGAAGTTTCTAATAAATCGCCGATAGAAAGAGGCGGAGACATGAAAGACCGCAATTGTTTTTTTATTCGGGGGCAAGGGCAATTCTACAATAGCCCGTATTTTATCGTCCTGGGGAGCTAGACGTTTGTTCCCGATATGGAATCCTAAATAATTTATTGTTTCCAACGCGAAGTGGCACTTGCTGGCCCGATCGTTAAATTATGTTCTCGGAGTCTGGATAAGATGGATTGGAGGGTAGACAAGTGCTGGGACCAATCTTGGGTGGCCACATAAATATTGTCAAAGTTAAAGGCTACTCGAGGTAAGACTTTCAAAATTGTTCTCATCGTGCGGTTGTAATTACTGCAGTCCGTCACCAGACCGAAAGGTCACCGACGGAATTGCATAAGACCTTTTTCCATGGGGAAGGATGTGAATTTCTTAACTTCCTTCCTTAACGGAATTTAGTAGTAGGCTTTACACAAATCAAGCTCGGTGATATACTTGGCCTTCTCGAAAACATAGATGTTTTGATCAATGAGGTGGATGAGTTCCGCATCGAACACAGTGTCCGCATTCAATTTCCGGAAGTCGATACACATACGATATGAGTTATCGGGCTTCTTCACCATAACGACTGGGGAACAATAACTAGACTCTTACGGTTCGATGATCTTCAATTTTAATAGTTTTTCCACCTCGTTATTTAACGCCTCTCTGTTGTATATAGGCAACGGGTAAGGCTTGGAACGGATGGGTTCCTGGGTCGTCAAATTGATGTTGCGTTCGAAGTGAGACGATCAACCGGGAATTTCGGTGATGAGGTCATCAAGATTCTTTAAGGGCGTTTGTAAATGCTCCTTCTGAAGGGCGAGACAGCTCGTCGTTTGTTTTCATCTCTGACGATGAGGAAGCGGTTGCGCCTGGAGAGACGTATAAAGGATATTCTGTATCCTGTTCGACGCACGCAACCTGCACCACGCCGAGTGAGTCAAAGGGATAATCTGATTCCAAGCGCGACTCCTCGTCTAGCGCCACAATTTGATTAGCGCTTACGCGGCAGTGGTATCGCTTTAACATGTTTAGTTCATGTAATAAAGCTTCTTGCCGGAGGGAGTCGCAATCAGGTAGTCGACGGGGCCTCGTTTCTCAACTACTCGATAGGGACCTTTCCATTAGCTTAACAGTTTATTTTTATCCGTGGGGGGCAGCAATAGAACTTCTTCGCCAGTGGTAAATTTTATATCCTTAGATTTGGCGTCGAAGTACGTTATGTACTTTTCTAAGTTAGTATCTGCGTTTTGGTAGGCTATTTCTGCACATTTCTCCAACCTTTTTCTTAAGTCGAGTAAGAACGCATAAGAAGACTGGATCTCCTGATCCAATTCCTGGTTGGTAAAATGCTCCTTTAGGATGTTTAACGGGCCTCTAACATTCCTCATAAAGCAATTCAAATGGGGAAAATCCCAAGGTGCGATGGGGAATTTCTCCGTATGCGAAGAGGGCTACCTGGAGTTAACGGTGCTATTCTTGAGGCTCATCTGAGCACAGTTTCTTGAGAATGCCCTTCAGGCTACCGTTTAGCCTCTCGCACATCCCGTTTGCCGCCCACGTATTCCATTAATTCGAAGGTAAA
The DNA here is from genome assembly GCA_963969495.1 of Ceratothoa steindachneri. Taxonomy (NCBI): domain Eukaryota; kingdom Metazoa; phylum Arthropoda; class Malacostraca; order Isopoda; family Cymothoidae; genus Ceratothoa; species Ceratothoa steindachneri. The sequence goes on along the minus strand of OZ018317.1, from coordinate 161,672,705 downwards.
TTGGCATCCACGATATGATAATATCTCTTTTTGGAGACTAACGCGGAAGAAAATAGTAATTAGAGCTTCTGCATCGGAAATACTATAATTTTTTATGAGACACAGTCTCCGGGAACCATGTGCCAAAATCAACCAGAGTCAATACATGGGTATGACCTCTGCTGGACGGGGGGTGGATTGGACCGATGAGATCGTAGGCGACTCGGGAGAAGGGCTCGGAGATTAAATAACCCTTCTGTAAAGCGGCAGGCTTAACTCGCCCTTTTATTGCCGTCTTTTGGCAAATGTGGCAAGAGCGACAATAGCGCAGAATTTCGTCTACTGTCCCTGGCCGGAAAAAAATTTAAAATCCTTTGGGCGGGCTTGGAATGTCTAAAATATCCGGAAAATAGTCTGTCATGGGAGGTTTGTGAAATGAGATGGACGTGAGAGCGGGGAACACACAGGGCTCGGAATTCATTTTATTTTCCTCAGTGCACGCGCGATAAAACAGGTCATCTTTAATGAGGAAAGAGACCACTTTATTCCCTCTAATGTTCTCACGTGTTTTATTCCGGGCCTTGTCCAACGGGGGAGAAGGGACTCGCATTCCTTTTGATTCTTAGGGAAGTCCTTGCTCATCACCTTCGGGGAGTCGGGAATACAGGGGGGTTCCAACGGTGCAGGTGCTTCTAGTTCCTGTCTTGCTTGGGCACGGGTAGTGACGGGTTGAGCCACGCTGGGGGTAGAAATCCGTGGACACTGGACAATTAATACAGAGCAAAATTTAGTAGGCAAGTCGACAACTAAGGCCCAGCCATTGTAATAAACGCACTCGATGTGACACTTGACGATGGGGAAACGATTCGCGCGCCCCAAATAGTCGTGAACGGTGGCGAACTTATCGTGATCCGGAGCTACGGGTGGAAGTAGCTTGTCTGATATTACGATACATGTACACCCCGTATCACGTACAAGGGTGGAGGTCCGACAACCGTCCACGGATTCAGTCTCGAACTGGAGGCCTTCAGGGGTACTTTTGTCAAACAGGAAGTTTACCTGGTGGCCGGGGTGGTTTGACGTGCTTGGAGGAAGAGGGGCTTCTGGTTGCGATGGTTGGAGCGCAGAAGTGGCACTGACTTGGTGCACGTGATGGAGATTTATATTTCTTAGCGCAAAAAGTGGTTTATGTTTTGAGGGACCTGTTACTTTAACGAATTTAATTCCACTGTGTGGGGGGGGGAGTTTACCTTTAGGGGCATTTGCCTTGGGAGAAGATGGCTCTGCCTTATTTCCTTACTTTGGATAGCAATTGTGGCTAGCAGCAGATACATCTGCTACCTCAATGCACTCCTTGAAAGTGTGACACCTTCAATCCTTGACAAAAGATCTGATCTCTGAGGAAAGCGACGCTAGAAGTTGATCCTTCAGGACGAAGTCCGTCAAGGCCTCGAATTCCTATAGGATTTTGGAGGAGTCAAACCAAAAGTTGAAGTGGAACTGAAGAGTGTATCCGAATTGTCGGTAGGTTTGACTCGATTGAATATGACAGTGTCGGAACTTCGCACGATAAAAATCTGGGGTCATTTTTTAGGCGGCCAATAACTCTGCTTTTAATCTTGAGTAATCGATGGTCGCATCCGATAAGAGGGATATAAAAATGTCTCTGCCTCAATATCCCAATTATTTACCCACATAATCTTTTCAAAATGACTGAGGTATGATCCGAAATCTTTCCCTTCCTTAAATACCGGCAATTTTACTGACGCAGTCTGTTGTACTTCTGACCTGGAGTTGATAGACAGGGTCTCATTCCTTATGCTACTCATTTCTAATTCGTGGGAACGAATTTTTTCCCTTTTTTCCATTTCTTTCTCTTCGCTTTTTCTTCTTTCTGCTCTCACTGCTTGCTCTTCTTCCTGGATATAGGCTATTAGGTCCTTTCTTCCGAGTCCGAGGGACTCACCCTGGGCTTTAAATCTATCGAACCTAGATATGTTATCTATTTCACGAACTTAGACACAGAGAAGAAATTAACGCACGATCCAACCAATATATATATATATATATATATATATATATATATATATATATATATATATATATATATATATATATATATATATATATATATATATATATATATTAGAGCGAAATTTGACGAACCCGATTCAATCGTAATTTGTTAGAATTACTTAGTCGACAAATAGAGGTGCTAATGGGATTTGTTCGGCCCATAATAAAATACCCAAACACCACAAAAAAATACTCGAAGTACGCAAAACTTCGCACGGTGTGAGTTTTATCCCGTATGATCGTTGCAATAAACTTTGGGAGACGAAATCCCTCGTTGTGATTGCCACGAGCTTACCGCGTCTATACACAGTAACTAACACAAAACAATACAAATATCACTGTATCTTTCAATTGGCAGAAGGTTTGAGGCTGGAAATATAGAAATTCCACGGTTAATTATTACTCAGCGATGCACAATCGCAAAAATTCACAACAAAAAAATGAAATCTCAAAATAATGGGACGGATAAATTGCAAATTTGTTTTATAAGTGAGTTACGCAACGATTATTTCCTTATATTTAAATCTCCAGAACCAACCAAGATTAACTAATAAATCAATCAAGATCAACTAAGATTAACTAATAAATCAATCAAGATCAACCAAGATTAACTAATAAATCAATTAAGATTGACCCCACACCTGACACCAGTTTATTATATACTATGCATATATATGTCGGAGGTCAGGTAAAGGTCCACCTTTACTCGACTCATTTGATCCTCAATAATCGAGTCTACGTGCTCGGATTAGCCGTAATGTGAGTGTGAATTTATTTACATGAACAGAGTGCGATTAATGTTGGCCGTAACAATCTACTATCTTGGTGGTTCAGGGGCATCAAAACTTAGTTAAACAAAATAAACTTTACTTCTAAGAAACCAATATATATATATATATATATATATATATATATATATATATATATATATATATATATATATATATATATATATATATATATATACAATTTAACAAAGGAATATTACAATTGGGTTAGCTGATGGGGACGGAAAAAGGGAAAGTTTGGACACGGTAATCAAATACAAAGAAACGCACGCCTGAGCCACGAACGACTCACATGTAGCCTTGATTTAGTGGGAAGATCTCCGGGGAGTGGACGGAGAGAGAGAATCCTATCAACGGGGAGTTATGATAATTACGGGTGACCTCGAGAGTAGGATCCGAGGGAGTATGTCACCGAGCTAAAGGTGATGCCGGGATTTAGACAATAGCCTCTATATACTACGCTATTAGTTAACTGAACGGGATTCCTGCCTCAGAGTAGGATCCGATCAGGAGAGTTGCGCGACGCGTTCGGTCAAAGCAAAAGCGGGCGATGCTCGTAGAGACGGGACCATACTAAATTCTTAATTCCATCTTCTGGGTATTTATGCGAGGCAGCCGGAAGCGGCTTGCCCTGGGCGGTGAGAGAGAGAGAGAGACACTCTCAGTTATCAAGCGGGTCGCCGAAGGGCAATTCTTCGCTTGGTTCACGGCGTCGCGGAATCCCCTTTCTTGTCTATGCTCGACCCTTTGGCGTACCCAGCACGGCGTCTTATCGCCGGAAATGCTTCTGTTGGCTGTAGATTGGGGATTTTCTGGGCCGCTCAATGCTCTCTCTTTCTCTCTCTCTCTCTCTCTCTCTCTCTCTCTCACTCTCTCTCTTTCTCTCATGGAGACACCTTGTGGCTCTCTTCTATGACATTGCGCGTAGGTAAAGCCTGTAGAGTCAGCTGTTAGTAGTTGCCTTCGTCAAGAGCGTGCAATTTTGTGGAGGGAAAGGAGAAGCCTATTCACTTGGTCTTCAAGTCAGAGGGAGAGCTTCAGCGGGTCTTCTTTAATGAGACCAAATTTGGAGAGTTCATCTAAAATCCTGTGCATTTTTCAGGTATGTTCATCTGTATTCATTATAGCTACGCTCCTATCAGGGCTGGTAATGATAAGATTATCTTTTGAAGATAGTCCTGGTATCAAGATGATATCATCTTTATGGAAATATGAAGGGATTGTACGAAATCGTATCAGTTTAGGGAAGAATTCGTGGGCAATGTTAGAGATCCGCAGTTGTGCTGTTTTAAATAGGCCTTGGATGGGGAAGGATTTAATTGGTTGTAGTAACTTTTCGAATTTGTTCGGGGAAGCTTGAGGTAGACAAAAGTGGAGTCCGAATGCTAGTAGTATTTTCTCTCGTGAAGTTAACTGATGAATTTTATATAAGAGAATTCTCCTTATTTCTCGACAGCAAAATATTCAGGGACTTCATGGCCTAAACACAACCATGAATGAATCTGTGGTAGAAATTGACTATACAACAGAAAAGACGGAGTGGCTTGAGAGAGGAAGGTTGTGGAAAATCTCGTATCACAGCAACCTTATCCTGAAAAAAAACAATTTGGTCAGAAAAAACATGGTATCCTAGAAAGAAAAGTTGCGAGACATCGAATAGACATTTATAAGTGTTGTGTACAATACCCTTCCAAACGGAAAAAGACTTGACTTAGGGTCGAAAGATGTTTCTCGAGGGACACAAACACTATCAGGAGAACGTCGATAGAGCAAAACACAAACAAAAAACTTTCAGAGCCTATTTCATGAAGCAGTGGATGGGTTGACCACTGTTATGACGCTATAAGGCATTCGGAGCATTTCAAAAGAGCCGAATGGGGTGAGAAAAGAAAGAAAATCTGAAAAGATAAGAAGTGAAATTGGATAGGTAGGTAGGGTAAGGAATAAAGGGATAAGGGGATAATTATCAGAGATAATACGATAATTCAAAGTCACGCAATCACTTTACAATTCTGAAGATACTAACTGTAAACTTAGGCAGTACTTGTAGTGGGGAGGACCAAGGAGACGTCGAAAGACAGGAAATGCCAGCTTCTAGCATATAGTAGAACTACTTATGCCTTTCAGAAAGTCAATCTACGATTGGACGTCTAGGATGAGACAAATCATGATATCCTCCCTTCTTTATCCTGCAAGTTACATTTTGTTTGATAGGCCTTTCCCTTGATAAGGAAGGGAAAGGGTAGGAAGCTCCTGAATACGGCGATGAAAGTGAGCTTCAATAGACAGGAAGGAAGTTTGCATGGGTGAACATAAACCACAGACAGTAAGAAAGATGGTGCGGTCAATAATCTTGCGATTCCGAGAGTCAACCAAGATATAGTGGGTAGAAAAAAAATCGAGGCTAAAACTAGAATAGTTCTACTCTGCAATAATGTAGGTATATACAGAAATTACACATAGCTTAATAGAATCTTGAGGGATGCGCCTTCCAAAAGTACTAATGACAAATAAATTAGTCACGCGTAGAAATAAATCCGAAGGTGGGTGGGAGGCAAGCTAGGTAGCAATGGGAAACTTCAAGGACACTTTATTCAGCGCCAGTGTTTACCAGTAATAAAACCCCCAGGAAATGAGCCATAGATATGAAAAGGAGGACCATCCTGAAGTGGAAAAGAGACGGCAGAGGTAGTTGACTCATGAACTACTTGAGTTTCTAGTTGAACTGAGACGAAGATTGATAAGAGGATGATGAGTGAGGAGAGGAAGAGTGTGAAGCTAAGTTAAAATTCTAGCGAAGAGAACCAAAATGTAAATAAGTGCAGGGATGTTTAAATGTTACAGCTTTATTGTCGTATTCTTGTTCTTACAAGCACATATTCCACGATTGAGATTGAGAATGAGGAGAGGGACTAAAGCCGGAAGAAAATAAGAAAATATAAATGCTTTACCTCACCTTGCGGGATGGAATGCCAGCGGTGATTGCTTTTATTACTGAAGCAAAAGCTGTGCATCCCGCAATGCCCGGCCTACTGTGCCGACGTTTTCGTGTAGCTATTGCCGCACCTCAAGCTCACGGAGCTTCTTTAAATCTCTTCCATCAGGATGATACTCCTCTACGATGGAGGGGCTGTTATCCTATTATACCCTGTCCCGTTGGTAGAAAACTCTGTCGAATCCTAGACCTGCTAACAAATACATTTATTAACATTGCCTGTAGCAAGACTAAAGGAAATGCTTCTCTAGTTGAGATGTGGTTTGGAATACAACCCCTCGTCTATCTTAGCAATTTCCTCCAAGGTACGTGACTTACCTCTCGTCAATAGGGACGCATATGTTGTGACATGGCTCTCATGAGGATCTCCTTGAAAAGCGTTTCAAATTACTTACTTAGAATGAGCATTAGTGTTGAAGAATAACTGAAATTCAATAACGGGTTTATAAGCGATCTTTATTTTGAAAAATAGCTAAAACTCGGTATTTAGTTTATTTCATATTTGTAATACAATTATGACAATGATAGCTAGGACGCCTATTTTTATCGATAATTATACAAAGGTTGCAATATTATATGTATGGATATGAAACAAAGTAACAATTTTTACAAATAATACATCCATTAATATTTTTTTTCATATGACAATTCTTACAAATGACACTCCGACTAGCGGCCACATCGTTGTCAAAAGATAACATTCCTCATGATCAAACTTTTGTAGCCAGTAATCAGCCAAACGCATTCATTTTTCTCCATTCGTCGCCTTTTGAAATAAATTTGAATTTACATTGCTTGTCTCATCGAGTTTTTATTGCTGCGAATCTTAACTCTTGTGTTTATTTAATCTCTTATTTCATTTAATGATTTCATTCTTGAACTTATCTTTTATATCATTTAAATCCTCTCAGTTCATTACATTTTATCACTTAGATTTCATTAAAAAGGAGGTGCCACTTTTCCCTCAGAGCAATCAAACAATCTCTCTTTGCTTATTTCTATGATGCTTCGAGATTAAACTTCATTCTCATAATCCAAGGGCAAATGTTGTTTATTTTAGGATAAGGGTTTACTATAAAGGGTTGGGAGCATTTGGAGAATAGCGGCCACAACTAACCTATTTGAACGATAAGGGTACCAATTTTACCCAGTTGAAGAATAGGAGCTCCAGTTTATGCACATTTGAAGAGTAAAAGTCCCAAAACAGGAAATATGAAAGTAAAAGTCGAAAAAGAAAAAAATATTTTATTTATACATAGGTTTGGTTTGGTTTCATTTGATGAACGAACGGAGCGTACGAGTGGGATATATACAGTGCCATATATACAAACATCATCATAACCAAAACAATGGAAATTCCAACCAAGCACGCTTATCATTCATTATTTCGGAAGGGTTCGTACGCGAGACCAGGACTACCCATTTTAATCGGGTTATTTTAAAATAGACCCATTTGAAAAATAGAAGCCCCCGGGTTTGTCCATTTAAAGAATAACAGTCCTTAGATTAATTGGGACCGCTATCTTCAAAAGTTTCAAGGTTGAGCTTAAGTTAAAAGTTGCAGAAAGTTAAGTGAAATTGATCGATGCGATACTTGTGACTACAATGTTTGAGGATGACTTCACAAAGATAGATTGTCTTGACTCGCAGAAAAGGTTGAGTCTTGTGTGCGCAAGACTCAAGGGTTATTCCAGTCTGCAGAAGTAGTCCATCGGAGGAGGCACGCGATTCCGTATAATCGAGTTAGATGTGGTTTGTATAAGCCAGCCGATGCGTTCATGCTTTCAGAAACAGTATTATAATTGCGCAAGTTCGTACTTCTTCGGAGTTTTTACTTACATAAATACAAATTATTGGATGGATATTGGTGTGCTTGAGTCCCTACAAAGAAGGATGACTAAGATAATTCATGGGTTGAGGAGCTGACCTTGTGGTGAAAGGCTTAGGAGACTAAATCTTCATACGTTAGAAAAGAGAAGATTTCGATGGGTCTTGATGGAAGTCTTTGAGTGGACAAAATGTGATGTCAATGAGAGCAGTTGAGGGGGGTAATAACCATCAGGTAGAGAGGAATAGTGTAGATCAGGAATATGAAACAATGATTGAGCAATAAAATGCCAGATAGACTATGAAAGGCTTAGGAGATTAAATCTACATCCATTAGAAAGAGGAAGACTCCGATAGGGACTTGATTGAAGCCTTTAAGTGGGTAAAAGAATAGAATAGGGAAGACATGGGTTAGGTTCTTATTTTTAGTGAACAGGATAGGATACGTAGCAATGGGTTTAAGCTGGAAAAGTTTAGGTTTAGGAAAGATATTGGTAGAGATTAGTTTACAAATCCAGTGGTAGATGATTGGAATAGGCTTACTAGTCATATGATAGAATCATCCTCCCTGAGAAGTTTAAAGAATAGATTGGATAGAATCATAGATGAAGGTGGTTGGTCGGACTGAACTGGGTGATGGGAACAGGAGCTGCCTCGTATGTGCTATTGATTGGCCTTTTTCGGACTCCAATTTCTTATGTTCTTAAATCTGGTACTTGCTAGATTCAAGTAAGAACAACTAGTGGGCAAACGTTAGTAGATGGGTCATATTTCGAGGGCTTTAACTAGTATAGCGTAGATTCCTGATTGTACGAAGCTTCTTTTTACTTGCAGCTACGGGCATTATTTTTTTCGGACTATTTGTTTTAGGGTTTAGGTTTCCTTATGCTCGGGTACACAGAGAAGGAAGAAACGTCGGCTCTCAGTGGCACGAATTGTTTTTTTAGTTTTCTTAAACAGATGTCTAAAATTATCTTGTTTGTCTATTTTTGACACGCGCTTTAGAGCCATGTGTATCTATTAGCTACAACTTTAAGAATCTACCGCACAGACGATCTCTGCTTTGTTTAACTCTTTGATGCCCGAATTGGATATATATAAATATATATATATATATATATATATATATATATATATATATATATATATATATATACATCTATAACCCTTAAATCAATATATATTAAGAGTAAGGGTGGCTTAAAATTGTGGTTCCACATGGCAACATAGGCACTTAAAGCGGTAATAATGGCGTGAAGAAGTATTCGTCCCAATAAATGACCAATTAAAAAAAATTGCCCCCGTATTAGAAAAAGGGCAATCTATTCTCACCTAGACATTTGTAGACCAATCAACCTCCATCCTTAATCGAATGACATTCGGGAACTAGTTATCAAAGTAACGACCGTAGAGCCTTTAAATCACAAGTGGTTTCGTGGTATTTTAGATCTCTTTCGAAAGCACACATGGTATTTATTTCCTCGAATTCTTAAAATAACAAATACTTGTTACATAATATCCATAAAATAAAGGGATAAATTGGAATGCCCTCCCTTAATTAAAATCAAATGAGCCGTGGTAAAGATGCACGATTTTTCCTGAGCTCCCTATTTATTACAAAAATCAAGCACGAACTTCATGCTAGACCATGAGGAGCAATTCCGTGCTTCTCACTTCCATCAATTCCTCCAAGAAAGAATCTGGAGATTAAATCTGGACATGCGACCCAGACAGGCCAAGTCTTATTCAACAAGTTCATCAAATCAAGTTAACACGATGACATTTAACGCGAACTCCGCCTGGAAATTTAGGTCGCTTGATTACCTTCGCAATCAGGTGGATGAAAGTGATTCCTATCAAACACACTGGTCTTAAAATGTCAATGTTTCCTCCACACCACTTTTTGCGAAATTTCAATTTTTCCTCCACACCAATTTGTGTGAAATTTCATAATTTTTGCATAACCAATAACCAGTCTGTCCCTCAGACCACATATTCTGTGTATGAACACAATGGTGCTTTAAGTCAAACATGACAATTTCAGTTTTGCTGTTATGACAGTTGAATTGAGTTGTTTTTTCGTATAGGTATGCTTTTTTTTACTTTTGGCAGATTTGGAATGTGTAATTAATGTTTCTTTATTACAACGTGATATTGAATGTTTGTACTCGGTTTAAAGTCGAGGTACTAAATTTCATGATAGAAAACCTCTAAGTTAGAATACCGGTTCAAATTTGAATCTTTATTTAATAATAAATAGAATAATAAGATTTGAGGCAATTATAGGAAAACTTTAGAGAACACAACGTCATTTGATGGGTTAAGATAATTATTATTTTATGTAAGCATGCTAAAGAACAAGAGCCATTCAAGAATACTTAACAAATATCCTCCACCCCCAAAAATGCGTGAGCCAAATAAATTCATTTGCATTCGAAATAAAGACCCTAATAAATGTGTTAATAAAATAATTTATTTAATTATTCGAAATTGACTTTGACAATTAATTGGCAAAAATTTTAAATCTCTTCAATACTGATTTTCATTCAATACAATTTCGTCTCTACATTTGGAGATTCCTTTTGTAAAACTGTAAGAGATATTTAGTGGTTTTGCTTTTTTCTGTATTTATTTTCTTTATCATCTAATTTGATAAGGGGACTCACAAGGCTCCACTTTCTTGGTGCCTTTTAAATTTTGTTTTCAAGATACGAAACAATTCTCACTAATTGTTATCAAGGAATCTATGAACGAGAGATCTATTTGTAACCAATGTTCAAAATGACACAAAACCTAATTTTAGCTCGATTCGTAATTCGCTTAGGTCTTGAAAGTCTGGACACGTAAAGGTTTTAAGATTGCCCAACCAAGACTTCGATGCTAGCCGGTTCTCGTAAGGAAAATCATTACCCCATCGAACGCACCATCGGCTGGTGGATGCTGGATTGGACCAATGATAATTATTAGACTAGTATATTGAATAAACAGGTGTGAACTAACTGATGAAGAGTTCTAAAGAAGAGGACGAGTACCATTTGGTGTCGCCCTTTCGTAGGTGACCTCATTTTGATGAGGAGCTAAGCTTACGTGGTGCTCCTGCATTAGGCGATTTTTAGTTGCTTGCACGCGACTCTAATTTCCCAAGTCGCTCGGATGTAACCATTTTACTTTGCAATGAGTTCTTTGGCAATAACATCGTAACTATTTGGCCGATTCTAACGAAATTTGAAACCCTCATGTTGTTTTACATTCTTTTTCGAGTGAGATAATTTCCAAGGTTCTCCCAAGGTTAGTCCGGGAATTATTGAAAGTTTTAAAGGTCATAAGTGAGAATAATTGAGAGCATGCGTTTGATCAACATCGCTCTTTACTTCTATCCCTACAGCTTTGTCCCGGTGGAGTGTGAGAGTGATCCACTTCGTCTAAACATTCACAAGGTAAAAATAACAGTAAAGGTGGCGTATCCTTTTTTTAGGGATGGGGGGTAGCAATGCAAATAGCAATTTAGTTGAATGGCTTGTTAAGAAGAATTTCACGTTATCTGTTGCCCTTAAATGGTTCGAAGAGTATCTAAGTAGAAGAAGAAGAGGAGTAAGAGTGACTGAACCTAAAAAAGCTGTAGTAGAAAAGTTCAAGAAGGGAAAATACTTGGTGTAACAAATATTCCAAATGCTTTGGGGATGAGAACTTCCATTGAAACTTCATGTTATTTTGTAAATAGCTATCAACAAAGTATACCATTAAAAAAAAAAAACTAAAATAAAAAACAATGAATTAAAGTTTCATTTTCGCAAGACCGAAATTATTTGTTATTTTGAGGCATTTCGGAAGTTATTCTTTCATTATGATGAAACCGGGCAATGGCTTCGCCACTCCCCCCTACTTGAGGAGCTTGTGCTTCGCTACTTCCCCCCTACGTGGGGAGCTTGTGCTTCGCTACTCCCCCTACGGGAAGGAGCTTGCGCCTCGCTACTAAGATTAAAATTTAAAATTAAAAAAAAGCAGCCATGGTTAAATTTTGATCAATTTTCTGAACTTCGCTAATTTTAATAATTTTAAAAAGGAACTCTAAACTAAATTTCCCCCCTTTCAAAATATCACGTTGATAAAATATAGTTATAGAAGAAGATATATAAAAATAAATTTTCTGAACTTCACCATTTGTAATTCCTTGGGTTTTACAAAAATTCACAAAACTTCGATACCCTATATTTATTTCTGAACTTCACCATTTTGTTTTTTGATATTATAAAAGAATTATTAGAAATAACTTTGATAAAAAACATAAGTCATAACCAAACTAAGATGAAATTATTATTCAAATACTAAAAAAAATCTCCTTCTTAAATTATAGAGTTAGTGATGATGATGATGATGATGATGATAATATTAAAAAAAAAATTGATTCGTCTTAAACTACCCGATAATTAGAATTATGTGGATTTGATTTGACTTGTGAATAATATTTAAATTTCAGAAAACAAAGAAAACTGACAGTATGGCCAGCTTGACGATTTTGACTCTAAATTTGGCAAGTTGAATGAAATTTATACTTAAGTGGTTCAAAATCTAAGTTGTAACTAGTAGATAATATATCATAAATATTCAGTTTCACCATAATTTTCGGTTTAGAAGGATCACTTTGAAGACATTTCTAGCTTTTTGAACGCTTATTTAGCAAAATGAATAATAGTATAGTCGAAACTGAAAACAGGAACGTTAAATGGCATCTTAATAATAAAATATGGATTAAAGAGACATGAAAAATGCTATGAATACCAGTTACCTAGGAATGCTATGCATAAAATTGGTATCGCAGAAGCTTTTGAAACTAACGAAAATTACCTTGATGAACTTATCCCTTATCACAATTATGAAGTAACGAAATGCAATTACTTAAGTACTGTACTCAAGTAACGTTGTCATTCTTTTTACTTCCCCCCAAATACTCAATAATTAGAGTAATTTCATTTTTAATTGTGTGTTTTCCCTTATGGTACTTTTACAGCATAGAAGTATTCGTTACTTCTCAGTTAATTTTGGCCAACCACAGACGTAGAAGCAAAAGTCAGACGATGACTAATCACAAGCATGTACTCTGGTTTGAACCAATCATAAGCGCTTGTTCATGTTTGGACCAATCACATGCATCCTTTCATAACCGATAGACAATTCGTTTGTCTCTCCCACTTTCCCGCCTGAGAGAGGGTGTCAGTTTATTTAAATTATTCCTCATTGTCCTAGATTCGTAGCGTGCTGCCGCGCAATTACAGGACCATCATGAGTTCTACTCCTACCATTGAAAATAAAAATAGTGGCGATTCCTACCCATGGCCATATTTGGAGTCAATGTTTGTTGTGTTTGCCGAAAATTGTCCAGGTCACCGCATACATCAATTCGCCTTCAAATTTAAAGAAACACATTGAAGTAAGTATTCATTCTTTTAACCAAAGTTGAAAGTAAGCCGGGACGGTCCGGTGCGCCGTTCCGGAAAGAAATATACAGCCGGTACTCAGCGGAACACCTTTTGGGGGACGCAGCAGCTTGTCGCACAACAGGATCAGTACAATTTTCAAGCGAATTTCTCCAAAATAAATGTAAATTTGAGGGATACATAAAAATCTCTGGTATTATTCATTCTATCAAAAGAATTGAATGTGTTGTTACGTGTTGAAGTGCATTTTATAACGCGCTGGACTAGAGCACTTCCATACATTCGCTTACAATGTAAACGCGCTTGCCTCGGCAGTCCGCATTGCACTAATGGTAGTAGTGATCGCGTTAAGTGGGTAAGCGTTCACGGGTTACCAGTGATAGTAGGCCTATTATGAGATCTTTGGAATTTTAATTTTAGGAAACACTTCTTATGACTACTTTTTAGAGTGGCATTGTTAAACCATCTCTAAGTAATAAAGAATCTCTGCTATGGAATTTTGAATGTCTGGTTTGGCTTTGCAGAAAGAGGGAACAATGAAAACGTCAGATCAGATGCTTAAGATTGTTGAAGGGAGAAAAGAAAAGTATCAAAATGCAAAGAAAAATTGACCAGATATTTAAGAAAAAAAGAGAGGCCGAAGATGATACTGTTGTTGTTAGGATAGAGCAAGATCGGGAACAGAGGGAGGAATCAGCAGAACTGCCACGAACGGGTAGTTGAGGGTGAGAGACATGAGGCAGGAAGAGGCAGAGATAAGGCAGAAGTGGCAGGATCCTCAAACACAGGTGAGGCTAGGCCATCAATAGCATACCCTTCTATATGGAAAGAAGAACAATATGAAGAAGAGTTTAGTCGTAAAAATGAATGGTTGTATGCTCGTGATTGTTTAGCTTGGCTGTACCTCATGCCGTAATGTGAAGAACCTGGATGTCATGGCATCCCGTGGTGTCAATATTGCTATTCACTGGGCTGAGGGAAAGATAGCCCCATACGGTAGTTCTAGGGATACCCAACTTGCAGTGCTATGCAAAGAATCCATGAGCATAGGATCTCCAAAGCACACAATGAATCAAGCAAGATTCTTCAGACTGCCAAGAAAGATGTACTGATGGATATTAATACCAGGAGTCAAGAAGCTACATTTCATTTTACCGCCAAGATATTCAGGATGGCATATTATGTGGACACGAGGGACAAGCTATTCACTGATTTTGAAAGTCTGATCGACCCGCAGAAAGCCAATTCTGTCGATTTAGGGCGTGTTTTGCACAACAAGACTATCTGTGTTGATATTATTGAGCATGTGTCAGCCCAGATGAAAAGGAATTCCTAAATAAGATGATCAAAAACAAGAATAAGATCAGCATCCTGGCTGATGAGTCAACAAGTGTGGGACAGAAGTCAACACTTATTGTGTACATGAAGACGAGTGTAGATGGGGAGATGGAGCCCATTTCCTTTCCACTGGATCTGGTAGAGTTGGAAAGTCTCTCTGCAGCTCACATCAAGGAACAGCTCATGGGTTGCTTTCTGAAGAATGCATTCACCGTTGAGCTACTCTAGGAAGTCTTCATTGGATTTTGCAGTGATAGGCCAGTGTAATGCTGAGAGTAAAGTTAGGTAAGTTATGTTTACTTGACATGTAATGCGATAATTTCATGATGGTGTGCGATTAAACCAATCATTTATTCAGCTGTTGAAAAGCTGCTCCAGGATGACTTCCTCGGGATAGTGTTATGGCACTGCATCAATCGCCGACTGGAGCTTGCTATGGACCAAGCACAGGGTATGACAGGAGCAAGAAAAGACTTCCAGGCCTTCCTCGACTCTCTCTACTCATTATACAGCCATTCACCGAAGAACGTCAGGGAGCTAAGTGAATGTGTTCACAACCTCCACATCACCCTCAAATGGATCGGCAAAGTGTCAATGTCCGCTGGGTAGCTTCATCATACAGGGCTGTCTCTGCAATTTAGCAGTCCTCTCCAGCCTTGGCACATCTTTTCTGGAAGGCATCAGAGGATGAGACTAAGGATAGCAGAGAGAGAGAGAGAGAGAGGGAGAGAGAGAGAGACAGAGAGAGAGACAGAGAGAGAGAGAGAGAGAGAGAAAGAGAGAGAGAGAGAGAGAGCTAAATTCAAAGGTTTACTCTCCAAGTTGTGTTCGATCAACTTCCTGAAGAGCCTTGCAGTGATGGCAGATGTTCTCAGTGAACTCAATGACTTCTCTGAAATGCTCCAGAACAGGAAGATAACAGTCCCAAAGGCCCACACTACCATGACAATGTATGTTATATGCATTGAAAGCCTCAGTATCTACCCGGAACAACATACAGTCGCTGCCAACAAAACAGAGGAAGCGATGGAGTTCAAGGGAGAGCAGCTAAGTGTGAGCAACTCTCCCATCATCAACTCTGGTCAGTTCATTCAAGCAGTGTCTAACAACATGAAAGGAAGGCTTTTCACAAGCACAACAGGCCAGTGTCACAGCCAACCAAAATGAGACCTACAACACCCTCATCAATTAAATGTCAGTCCTCGATTCTGACAACTGGAAACATGACAATCCTCACGTTAGGGAAGAGGAGGTGAAGGCTTTAAGTCAGGTCCTACATTTGAATGAAAAAGAGGCCCACCTTGATTTCGTGGAGTACAAGACAAGTGGAGGGAGAAGCATTCCTAACAAGATGAAGAAGCTGCTTATGGCAGTAGACGCACTGTGTGCAAGCAATACAGATTGTGAAAGAGGGTTCAGCTCAATAAACATGACCATTACAGAGTACAGGATCAAACTCACAACCAAGAATGGAGCCAATCTCCTCTTCATCAGCTGTGTGGGACTACCACGCAGACAGTGGGATCCACTGCCTTATGGCGAAGACATGGCTGGCAAAGGAAGAAAAGCAGCCACCTCAACAAAAAGAATGCCTCGCCACTATACAGAAGAAGAGGCCAACTACTACAGTTCTCTGTGGAAATGTGTGTGATTCCATTTTCCCTGAATCTCCCCTGCCTACATCAAGGACAATTTTCATAACACCCCGAAAGGGACATGGCCATGGCCAATTTTATTTATTGTTCACACAGTATCTAATTACTTAAAACAGATTATTGCATTGTTCAATGAAGTTGGATTTCTTTTAAGTTCCTGTTCTGATATTTTCCCAAATAACTGTGCACTTACATGAAAATAAATGTTTTGCTATAAATTATGTTTTGTGTCTAATTATCACATCATACAGGCATTTTAAAATCAAATTTGTGTCTGGGGTGGGACGAGGGCCTAGTTACATCGGGGCTGAGTATTCATGCTTTTAACTATATAGTGTATAGGCTCTTTAGTAAAAATACCCACATGCTAGAGAGGAAAACGTGTAGGCTATTTATCAGGTCAGAAACCCCATGCACTGAAATCTCTACGTTAGCTTCCTAAATCATCCTTTACTTGTATCGGTAAATACTTGAATAGGTATATCTTATTGTGCATTGAAAGGTTTATATAATCCATAATGTGTTCCCATTATTTGTTTTTAGGAAGTAATTTTTCAGTTATGCCCAGTCGTTTCAATTGGGGGTTAGCTTAGATCCATTTTAACTTTTAACATAATATAATCTGGTTATGGTTTAAAATATTTAACGTTTTATTAACAAACTCTGGCCCAGTCAGTCAAAACTTATTATCCTTACTTATTTTCGCCCCAAAACGTTCGCGGTTAGATAGCTAGAACTTTGAAAATTAGTTATTTGTGAAGCTGAATAAAAAATATATCAGTAATTAATTAATTTGTATATTTTTTTACCTAATAATACTGTCTAATCTTTGTCGACTACAAAGATTAGAATAACATCTTTTAATGTAGTTTTATGTGTAGATTTAAAAAATGGAAGTCATTTTTATCGAAATGACTCCAGTTTTTTGTCAGTTACCAATTACTATTTTTGTCAAATTTTGAAGATTTTAACGAATTTCCTTCTTTTATTTCTTATTTTCAGGTTATTTAACTAAATAAAATTTTAAATAAGGCAACAATTTTAATTAAAATGCCAAGAGGACAGTGAAAAATAGCCCAGATAAATTCTGCTACATATGTGGTTCAGTAATTTTTTTAAAAAATCAAAGAAAAATTTCTTCTCTAGTGAAAAAACTATATAATTTGTATTTTGGATGTAAAATTGGCGACCAAGATAAACCATGGGCACCACATACCTGTTGCACGACATGATTTAATTCTTTATCAAAATGGTCTAAAGGAAAAATAAAAAGCCTTTAATTTGGTGTTCCAATGGTATGGCGAGAGCCCCAAGATCATGCCAATGATTGCTATTTCTGTTTGGTAGACATACAAAATAAGTAATTGTTTATTATCCACTGTACCTATATTTTGAAGTAACATACTGTAATATTATTTTTTAAAAATATAAAATTAATTAAGTTTAGAACCACTTTATTGTAATCACACATATGTACATAACTTTAAATATTATGCATATATGTAGTTTCCATACTTTTAGGTAAAACAAAGAAGTGCGCTTCACCTGTGGTATATCCCAACCTTAGCTCGGCTATTCGTCCTATACCTCACTCAAAAGACATTCCAGTACCTGAACCACCTGCAGAAATTGTTTTGTCTAACTCTGATGAATCAGATATGGAATCATGTGAACTAGAGACTGAAATTTATGTTCCTGAAACTGTTGATACTACTCCAAAACCTTTCTCACAACTTGATCTAGATGATCTTGTAGAGATCTAAACTTAACAAAGCAACAGAGTGAATTACTGGCCTCGAGACTGAAAGAAAGAAACTTAGTAGCAGAAGATGTTCGAATTACTAAGTTTCGCATTCGATCAAACGATTCACAAGACGAATTTTCATTTGACCACAATTTATGCTACTGTAATAATATTTCACGTCTCTTTGAAGAATTAGATATACATTATGAACCCAGTCAATGGAGACTTTTCATTGACGCTTATTTATATAGTAGTAAAGCCGTGCTTCTGCATAATGGAAATAAACTACCATCGATACCAATAGCTTACTCTGTTGTTTTGAAAGAAACTTATGAGAATTTAGATTTCATTTTAAAAAGCATTAAATACAGTGAACATAAATGGTTGATTTGTGCTGATATTGAGGAAGTAGCCGTTTTAAATGGCTTGCAGTCAGGCTACACAAAATTCATGTATTTTTTGTTCCAGTGGGACAGTAGAGCTCTGGGAGAACATTGCATACGCTCAGAATGGCCTTTAAGAGAAGAGACAAAAGTAGGTTTCTAAGGAAAACATAATTTTGCCATCACTTCACATAAAATTAGGTTTAATGAAACAATTTGTGAAAGCCTTAAAGCATGACCAGCCATCCTTCTAATATATAAAAACAAAATTTCCTAAGGTTAGTGATGCTAAAATTAAAGAAGGAATCTTTGTTGGGCCTCAGATTCGAAAACTTATGCTAGATATTGAGTTTGAGGCAAAATTGGGCAAGCCAGAATTTGAGGCCTGGCATAGTTTCAAAGGTGTATGTAATGGTCTCCTTGGAAGGCACAAATCAGAAAATTACCACATTCTTGTTCAGAATTTGATTAGGTCTTATAATGAGTTGGGATGTAGTAGGTCATTAAAGGTGAATTTTTTGCATTCCCATTTATCTTTCTTTCCTGAGAATCCAGCAGACGTCAGCGATGAGCATGGTGAAAGATTCCACTAAGATTTTACTACTATAGAAAATCGTTATAAAGGAAAATGGAGTCCTGCAATGCTTGTTGACTCCTGCTGGACCCTTTACAGAGACAGACAAGATGTTGTACATAAAAAAAAGCCTAAATATTCTAAAAATATATGACTATCGTATAAATTTGAGCAATTTTGAAAAAAAAAAATCTTCATTATTTTTTAAATATATTTTTATAATACTACACTCTGAAATGTATTAAAAGGACTTATTAATTTCTTTTGATGAATAAGCTTTAGGTTTCCACTTATCTTTCTACTTTTTGTCAAATAAAATAATAATAAATATTTCATACCTTTATATACTGAATAATTTAATATTAATAAAAAATTAAATGTGCAGATTACAAAAAACGGAAGTTATTTCATGAAAAATAAAGGTCATTTTCGTAATCTACGCAAAAAAACTACAATAGAAAACTACATTTCTGTAGCAAAATCATTGTTGGACAGTGTAATTAGTTTAGTTAACCAGACTCTTATATTCTAGAATTCTGTTAAACTGGAGAAGTTTGTCGAGTTAATTTTACTTTTCATATAAACTAGACTTTCTGAGCAATAGAGTGATATTTACAACTTAATTGTTAAGTCTAGTTTTACCAAATTCCAATATATTAGGGTCAGTACAGCGAATAGTGTCTGAGGTGCTGGGTACTTTACTATTTGCCGGTACTTTTTACTTTCACTACTTGAGTACTTCGTGAATAATATACTTTATTACTTTTACTTAAGTACATTTACGTTGGGGATACTTTTACGGGTACTTTGAGTAAAAAATTGTCCGGGTAACAATTCTTTTACTTAATTATCAAAGTAGGGTAACTTTTTACAACACTCCCCATATGACTATATTTTAGGAATTAATTTTTTTTAACAGTTTGAATTTTAGTTTGTGAGTCACTTAGGCATATTTGAAGCTTTTATCCTCTTTTTTTTTAGAATTCAGAAAAAATAAATATGAATATCGAATTTTTTGGAATTTTTTACGACAAAAATAATTACAAATCATAAAATTCAGAAGATGTATTAAAATTATAGCATAGCTGGTTTTTAAAATATATTTTCCGTATATAAAAGCAAATGTAGATGGAGAAAAATGACCATTGAAGATTGTATTTTCCATATATCAAAAGAATTCTGATAAAAGTTGGGGGGGGCGTTGCTTTTAGTCTTAGAAAATAAGCATGGATCTGAGAAAACCTAGACCAAAAGTAAATTATTAGGAGATATGTACTGAAAACCTTTTAATTGCTTTTAGACCAAAACCCTATTGCTATAGCCGGATAGGACGTAGGCCACATAACCAAGATCTGCCCGTGCAGCGCAAGCTCTTCTTGTAAGGAGTGGCGAAGCCGCTTCTCTCGCCTCTAAATATTTATTTAAATAGGAATATAATAATGCTAATTTTAAAGCTCCTGCAACCAATTCATACTAAATAACGCATACTTGCAAATACTTAACTGAACCCCTTTCGATGTGGGCCTAAGTACAAAGTCTCTATTCAGGGGCTTCAGCGGTGACAGAACATGTGAAGGAGATGGAATGAGGACGTAGGATCGGAACTTCATCATATCCGGGAGGGATCGCGAGGCAATGATTTTTGTTTTTCATTATCCTTGAACTATTTCAGGGAATTTTGTAGTTGCATCCCGCCAATGCTTCGCTACTTACGTAATGCCAAAAAAAATATATATTCGCTTATATGTTAAATTTATATTTTCAGGGTTGTGTTTTCTTCTTTTCTATATGTTCTTGGTGGGAGTCGCCAGATGGACCCCATTTAAAAAAAACAAACCTATCAAGTCTGTATAATAAAGTATAAACACGAGGTGGAAAAAATAATTGGAACAATTCTAACTTTGGAGACTTCGGAGGTGTTGCTCGTATGTATTATCATAATCATGTGTACAGCTTGCAACTTTAACGGCAAATACTTACGGGCTGCTGTTAATTTTAGTTAAAAATTTACTTTTAAAAAATTGACTGCAGTCAATTAATTCAAATACAGAGTTAGGCTTTGGAATTTCGATTAGAATTATTATAAAATCCCAGCACAATCAAAGTTTCCTTCGAAGAACTGCAAAATAGGATTCTGTGTCTGTAATCTGTTGTGCACACTTAAATGTCGCATAAACGTAGAGTAGGAAAATTATTATTATGGTAATAAACCAAAAAAAATGCCTAAAAAACAAGTCAGCAGTGGCATTGCATTTTGAAAATAAACTTATTTGGCTTCGCATCAATTAAATGGCCGCGGGGGCAAGAAGTGATCGGGCGACATCTGATGACGGTGCGACTTGTCAAGCCGAACCACAAAGTGATTTATCCTATTGAGTTTTTATCGTTATTTTAAAGTTTTATTTCAGGATAATTTTAAGAGTAAATACCAACTTCTTTTGAATTGCGATGTGGTAACGAGAACTTCCTCAGATGTGGTGGGATACAAGGTGACCCTTCTTTCATCTCTGCTCTTATTTTTTTATTATTATTTAAAGGAGCCGATCTGGTGACTGCTACCAAGGTCTACAAAAAACGAAGACAAAACAAAAAACCTAAAAGAAACAAACCACAAACAAAAAGCAAGAACAAAACAACAGCGAGAATAAGAAAGCACGCTTCGGCGTCAGGGTACCCTCGCAACCCACCTCTCCCGGTGCTTGAGCATGCGACCAACACCGAGGAGAGTGAAATAAAAGGGAGGAAGCAGCCTCATCTAAAAAAACAACTTGGTCACAAGTTCCGTGTGCATGAACTAGTACCGAGTACAAAGGACAAGATGTAGCGACCCCGATCGTCTCTGCACCGCGACAGGTAAAGTGCGCGAAGATTCCGTAGATTGGAACATTCAAAATGAATGTGATAAGCAGTCTATTGAACAACGCACTCGTCGCAGAATAGGGATCTCCTAGTCAAAGGGTGGTGCGTTAAAGGGTGGTGCCTCTGCGATGCATTCGTCGCAGAAGGGGGATCGCCCCGTCAAAGGGTGGTGCGTCCCGTGAATATGCCCAATTCGAAGAGGACAGATAGCGACCTGAAGCCGCCGAGGCATTAATGTTATATCCACGGAAACAGTTGCCACGCGATGGCACGTAACTTTAAGTTCCACTCAGCTGTCTCCCATCTTCTTTGCTAGGCAGACCGTAGGGTTGACCTGATTCATGCCATGTAATCATTGTAAGGAAGATTGAAATACTAGTCTCATAGTCTACTCCTTGCAGACTCTTTGGCGCCCTCTTCGATGCGCTCATTATCCGCAATACCTACATGTCTAGGTTCACGGCAGATGATAATCTCCACATCCAACAGGCTCGCAGCAACCCTGGAGTCACGAATAACGTGAAAAAAGTGGGGAGGGGGAAGCATTTTATGAGTTGCTAAAGATCACTTTCCGGTCTCTGAAACCGAGCACGTCGTGTTATCTCCGACACCGAGTGCTGTATTGCAATTAATTTGGCCGTGAAGAGAGGCGCAGTGCCTGGTAGAGCAGCGTTGACTTCAAATAGAGTAGATGCGCCGTTGATGCTTAACCCATGTGGACTTCGAGCCATCCGTGTACACTGGTAAGGAGTTAGCGTGACACGAGGTGTGCTTCGAAAAGGTTGAACGCAATACTTCCGACGCTGTGGAAGCTTTGGGAGCAGAGATGTGGTGACAAATAGTCAGAGATGGTAACCTCCAGGAAGGCATCCTGGGCAGAATCAGAGGCGCCATCGGCCCGAGAGCTAGACCGAGTACTCGAAAGAGTTTCCTCGCCCTAAACCTAAAGGCATAAGGTATAACTGAGTCTCTCAGCGGCATAGGCATCTTCGAGATCAGCAGCGGATGTAGTGAGAGACGTTAGCGACTGAGCTAGACGCCGGGCTCACGCGTACAAGCATATATTTCACTGTTCACGGCGCAAAGTAAGTGGTATATCCTTGTCATCGACAAGTAGGCTCTCAATGGGGGACGTGCGGAAGGCACCGGCCACCATACGGAGACCGGTTGGGTAGATCGAGTCCGCCCTCAGTATCACACTCTCGGGTGAGGATGCGTAAAACTCGCATCCGTACTCAGATTTCGAACGAACAAAGATCGAAAGAAAAGCAAGTCAGTAGCCCTATCACCACCCCAAGTGCTCAACGTCACGTAACGAAGAATGTCCATGGAACGGGTATAAGAGACCCTAATTCTGAATATGGGCCTCCCAGTTACGGTGCCGGTCGAAAACAACACCAAGGAAACGGTACGATTACACCACTTCCAGGAAAGCACCGTTTAGGGACAAGTTTGAGTCGGTATATAGCAGTAGATGGCGATAGAAGTGCACTAGCTTAATCATAACCAAAGAAAACCGAAACCTGTGCGTTTCGGCAATAGCAAGAGAAGTGGTTCAGTGGTTGTTGGATTTGATGCTCCAAAGTTGTCATCTGGTCCACACCAGAAGAGGTCGAAAAGTCGTCTACGTAGAGTGTAGTGAGGACACAATGCGATTGCACCGATGTGATAACGTTGATGCTCAAGGCGAAGTGTGTGACATGATAACACTTCCCTACTGGACGCCGTCTTCCTGCTCGATGGGACTCTCCCCACCCCTAGACGGAATCGACGGATCTCGTAGGAATCCAGAACTGAACATTGGTACTCATCCCATCATCCCTCTCGGGTAGATGGTTTTCATGGTACCTTATCGCCATGCGGTATCATGGGTCTTTTCCAGATCGAAAGACTCAGTGGCGTAGTGCTGTAGATGAAGCATTTTCCAGTCGGAACAGAGCATCCGATGTGGAGTGAACTTGCTGAAGCTGCACCACGAAGAATACAGGTGGTGCCCATTATCCAAGAAGAAGGTAAATCTAGCATTTATCAATTTCACCATTAACTTGCACTCGTAGGAGGTTATAAAAATTGTGTGGAAACTGGGGCTGAATAGAGTAATCTCTCACCGGTTTGTCAAAAGCGAGAACATTAGCGATTCACCAGGAGTCTGGGACAATACCCTCTATCCAGATCCTATTGAACAAACCTAACAGAAAGGCTATGTATATCCCACTCACGTAGGTGTTGAAGCATAGAATATGTGACATCGTTCGGACCGAGGGCGGAGTCCGCGCATGAAATGAGAGTGAAACGGAACTCACTCGACGCAAGTAAAACTATCGTTGAAGAGTTCTCTTTCTCTGGGGGTAAAATTCAGTCTGAGGCCTTCAGCGACATTACGACGTGCATTGAATGATAGCGAATTAACACCTCGGCTAGAAAATGTGGGAAAAGCTGTTACGAAAGCCTCCGATGTGGACTAGTGATCTTAGATTGCAGTCCCGCGGTCCTAGAGAACGAGAGGGTAGGGGTGGGGTCTTGCGAGAACCCGCCCCGAATCATTTTGACTCGCTTCCATAACTATACAAGAGGGGTCTTCCTGTTAAGTGAAGACAGGCATGCTTGCCAGGAAGAGGTCCGGGCGTGCTACGAAATATACAGGATCCTAGCCCTAGCTCGACGAATTTCACCGGCGGTGAAATCACTCGGGCGGTGCTTATAGCAAATTTAAGCATATCACTTCTGTCTGAGAGCCATCTCACACCCAGTCGACCACCAAGGAAACATACAGCGGGCAAAACGACCAGACGTTCGAAGGTTAGTATGTAGTTGCAGCAACCACATCGTGGTTCCTATAACTACAAGTAATTAGGCCCATGGTCATGAAGTTCCCGGAGAATAACTCAACGGGCTCATCCACCGACCTAAACTCCTCGAATGGGACAGATAAATCAGCCTTTCTTGATTTGCGCTCAGTTTAATCACAACCGAGGTGGTTTTTCAGGCGCCAGTGCGTCGGGAGAGCACAGATGCAGATCCAGACAGGAAAGTGAATCGCTTCTCTGCAATAATGCGAAAACTTATCAACATTTATGATACCTATATCCACCTAGTTGATCCGGTCGGTAAGGACTTGACTCCTGGGATTGATTGTGCAGTCCCCTTTCCAAAGGGGGTCGCCTACCGTTCAAATCCCCGAGCAGGATATTGGTGTTGTTACCAGTAATGCTACATCTCGAATCTCAGGTTAGCTCTCATGTTATCTCTCATATTTTATACTACCTATCAAATCACATGTTACGTCTCATATCTTATCCAACCTTTCAAATTACATGTTACATTTCATATAGTATCTCATGATACCTTTCAAATCTCATGTTTCCTCACAAGTTACCACTAAAATCTCAAGTTATCTCTAAAAATACCTCTCAATTCTCCCTGTCACCCACACATGATACCCATCGAATCTCGTGTTACCTCATATGCTACCTCTCAAATCTCATATTACCTGTCATGCTAACTCTCAATTCTTTTACTTCTCAAATCTCACGTTACCTCTCAAAATATCATGTTGGTTCTCTTGCTAACTCTTAAATCAGATGTTACCTCTGATTTAAGAGGTAACCTAACCTAACCTAACCTAATTATGCTACCTCTCAAATCTTATGTTACCTCACACAGTACCCTTCAGATCTCATATTACCTCGCATGCTACCTCTCATATCTCATGCTACTTCGCAAATATCCTATTAACTCTCAGGCTTCCTCTCATATCCCATGGTACATCCTAAATCGCTTGTTACCTACCATATCTCATACAACCTCTCAAATCTCGTGTTACTTCTCATGCAACATTTCAAATCTTATTTCATCTCTCAATCTACCTGTCAAATCCCATGTTACTACGCAAGTTACTTCTCAGGCTACTTCTCAAATATCATGTAAGTTCTCATGCTACCTATCAAATATCATGTTACTTCTCATAATACCTATTAAATCTCACGTTGCCTTCATTCAACCTCTCGAATCTCAATTTACCTGACATTCTACCTCTCAAATCTCAATTTACCTGACATTCTACCTCTCAAATCTCATGTTAATTATAATTCTACATCTCAAATCTCATGTTAATTTTGCGCTACCACCTAATCTCAGATTACTTATTATGTTATCTCCAAAATTTCATGTTATCTCTCAACCTACTACTCAACTCTCAGGTTTCCTCTCATGTTACCTCTCAAAATTCATGTTATCTCTTATGCTACTTCTCAAATCTCATTTTAACCCTCATGCTGGTTCTCAAATTTCATGCTACTACTCATTATAACTCTCAAATCTCACGTTACATTACATAATATCTCTCAAATATCAGGTTACTTTCCATATTACCTATCAAATCTCATGTTACCTCTAATGATAGCTTTCAAATATCATGTTAACTTTCATGCTTGCTCTAAAAGCTTAAGTGAATCTCATACTATCACCCAAATCACATGTTACCTCTCATGGTAAGTGTCAAATCTCATGTTAACCCTCTCTAATTCTCAAATCTTATGTTACCTCTCATGCAACCTCTCAAATATCATGTGTTAGCTCTTAAGCTACCTCTCAAAACTCACGTTAACTCTCATGCTACCCCACAAATCTCATGTTACATTTCATTATACCTCTCAAATCTCACATTAGCCCTCATGCTTCACCTCCAATCTCATGTTAACTCACATAATATCTCTCAAATCTCAGGTTTCCTCTCATGTTACCTTGTCAAATCTCATGTTACCTCTGATGCTACCTCTCAAATCTAACGTTACCTCTCATGCACCCTTTTAAATCTCATATTACCTCTCGTGTTACCTGTCAAATATTGTGTTAACTCTTTTCTACCACTCAGATATCGTGTTACATCTCTTCCTACCCTTTCATGCTAACTTTCATATTTCACGGTACCTCTCAAGATAATTCTAAAATTACATGTCACCACACATTTTACCTCTCAGATCTCATGTTATTTCAAATTCTCTTTCTCTTGATATCTATCATATCTCATGCTTCCTCTCAAATCCCACCTTACCTCTCATGCTACCTCTCAAATATCATGTTATTTGTCATGAAACATCTCAAATCTCATGTTACCTCACATACTACCTCTCAGATTTAAGGTTTCCTCTCAAATATCATGTTATTTGTCATGCAACATCTCAAATCTCATGTTACCTCACATACTACCTCTCAGATTTAAGGTTTCCTCTCAAATATCATGTTATTTGTCATGCAACATCTCAAATCTCATGTTACCTCACATACTACCTCTCAAATTTAAGGTTTCCTCTTTCTGTTACCTCTCATGCTACCTTTCATATCTCATGTTACCTCTCAAGCTTTTTCTAAAATTTCATGTTACCATACATTTTACCTCTCAAATCTCATGTTACTTCTCCTGCTACCTCTCAACTCTCATGATACTTCACATGCTACCTATCAAATCTCATCTTATCTCTCATGCTACCTTTGAAATCTCTTCTTACCTCTCCTTCTACCTCTCAAATCTCATGTTAGGTCTTATTTTGCCTCTCAAATCTCACGTTTCCTCCCATTCTACTTATGCTATCTCTCATATTTGATGATCCATTCCAAATCCCACGCTCTCTCACGCTACCTTTCAAATCTCCGGTTTCCTTTCATGTTACCCCCAAATCTCATCTTACCTCTCAATTCTCATGTTAAATCCTTTGCTACCTATCAAATCTCATGTTAACCCTCTAGCTACCTTTCAAATCTCCTGCATCACTCATACCACCTCTCAAATCTCAAGTTATCTCTCAAACTTCTTTTAAAATCTCATGTTACCTCTCAATTTTAATGTTACTTATCTTGCTACCTCTCATGCTACTTCTCAATTTCCTATTATCTTTCATGCTTCCTCTCAAATCGCACCTCTCGTGCTACCTCTCGGATCCATAGTACCTATCAACGAGTTAATAATTGTCTACCGCTCGCTCTGACATCTGTGCTTGAGAGTTCGAGGATATGTTTGATGTTAGAGATCATTATTGTATCCTCATGGACAAGGCTTGAAACCGTCCTACCACTTCCAGTTTGAGTTTAATTACTTAACCTAACTTTGCCACACACTCAATGGCAAAATGCAGCAACAGAGATGTGTCTGTAGGCGGCTGTTAGTTGCTACACTAACCACATACAAGAATACAGCTTTGACGACGTCCAATGACCATTTAGGGCGAAGAAATGTCGCATTCCGTCACCGAGACCTTTATTTTCCGAATATTTACTAGCCAATGCCTCTTCCATGTGAAAAGGTAATCGTCCAAATGGCTCTTGCCCACATTTTTAGTCGCGTGCGACTCTATATATCACTATGTCGGCCGTACGGTCCGTTGGTTCCCGTTTTATTTTGTTGTTTTTTGTAACAATATTCTAACTATTCAGCCGATTCTAACGAAATTTGAAATCTTTATGTTGTTTTACAGTCTTTTTCGAATGATGTAATTGCCAAGGTCCTCCCAAGGGTAGCAAGGAAATTATTTTGTTTTGGCAATAACATCATAACTATTCGATCGATTCTAACGAAATTTGAAACCCTTATGTTGTTTTACATTCTCTTTCGAATGATATAATTGCCAAAGTCCTCTCAAGGTTATCTGGGTAATTATTATACAATAAATCATAACTATTCGGCCGATTCTAGAAACACTTGAAACCCTTATGTTGCTTTACATTCTCTTTCGAATGATATAATTGCAAAGGTCCTCCCAAGGTTAGTCCGTGAATTATTGAAAGTATTGAAGGTCGTAAGGTCATAAATCAGAATAAGTGAGAGCACGCAACTTTGGTCAGCTGACCTTGTTTTCATTTATTCCTGATCTTATCATGAATGTGTTTAAAAGAAAATTTATTGAATATTTTAATTAACTATTTTAAGCATCTTCCCATCTTTTGAAAAAGGGGTCTTGAATACGACTTGCTTCCAACTACTTGTTCCGGGAAACTTTCGAAATCTAATTGAGGCACAGAATTTATGGTCGTTTTGACTGAGGTTTAACGCCGATTCAGCACCGTTCGACAACTATCTCATTGGAGGAATAGAGTTTAACTTTGCCATTGCAACATCTAAAAGTTGCCATCTCGACCCAATTAAAATTCTATCCTTATTTGACGAGTAATTTACCCAATTTGGTTTAACTTCATTCACGCTCAGAAGTGAGGTTCCACTCTGTAAGGTTTTATTCCTCAGGCACATAATAGGATTCATCCGGGGCCATCCCGCGTCTATCATTCGCTGGCAACCTTGGAGCTTGGGTAGAAAACGGACGAAAAAAACTACCACGGGGAAGATATGGATGCGACGAGAATTAATATACTTATGCTACCCCTCTGCACTCCTTTTGAGTGTTTTTTATTGCTCAGGGGGGACCCCTACACTCAGCCTACAGTTCAATGTAGGACCCAAACCACTAGTATCTAAATGTATGGCAGCCGGCGTAAAGGGACTAACCCCATCCAGATGGCCTAACCTCGCTGAAATAGGAAACAGTGTTTCTATCCTGGTAGACCAGGATTTACAGGTCATACGTAGGTGAGTCAAAAAGTTCTCAGACAAATGCCAGATTATTGAAATGTTCGATTTTGTACAAGTAAATACAGGGTCAAACACGACTTTCATGTTTTCTGAACAATTCCTACAAAATTCGTCATTCAATTTGTCGAGACTCTTTGTATTAGATGTGCTTCAAAAAGGTTACTTTTTTGAACCCATAAAATGGCAAATTTTGAGATAAGAGCGAACATTAAATTCCTGACTAAACTTGATTGGAAGCCTGTTAAGATTATTGACGCTCTACAACAGGTTTATGGTGACTCTTCGCCATGTAGAGCGGTAGTTTACGACTGGATTAAGCGCTTCAAGGGGGGCAGAGAAGAAGTTGAAGATGATCCACGTGAAGGGAGACCCTCCACCTCCATTAACCCAGAAAATGTCGAGCTTGTGAGGAATCTAGTGGATAAAGATCGCCGTATTACTATTGATGAAGTTGCCAATGCATGTGAAATCTCTCATGGCTCAGCATTTGGAATTCTAACTGAAAATCTTGGCCTGAGCAAGCTTTCAGCACGTTGGGTCCCAAAAGCGTTGCGAGAAGACCAGCTGAATCATAGGGCCAACCTTTCTTTGGCTATTTTGACCAAGATTGAAGCAAACGAGGATAGTTTTTTTGAGCGCCTCGTAACGGGAGATGAAACTTGGGTGTATCAGTTTGATCCTGAAAGTAAAAATCAATCAAAAGAGTGGCACCCAAGGGGGGCAGCAGGGCCTATCAAGTTCAAGACAGAGAGGTCCGTTAAGAAGATAATGGCTACAGTTTTGGGGGATTCGGAGGGAATTATTTTAATAGACTTCTTAGAAGGACAAAAAACTGTTACATCCAGCTATTACGAAGGAGTTTTAAGGAAGCTGAAAACTTCAATAGCCAAAAAACGACGAGGAAAGCTCCACAAGCAAATCTTGTTCCACCATGACAATGCCCCTGCACATTCGTCCAAAGCTGTGAGATCTCAGCTACGGGAATTTCGATGGGAAACTCTTGCTCATCCCCCTTATAGCCCTGATTTAGCACCCTCTGACTTTTTTCTGTTTCCAAATTTAAAGGGACACCTAAAAGGAACCCGGTTTCAATCATTAGATGAAGCAAAAAAGCAGGTCATTACTTGGTGCCAGAGACAACCCCGTGAATTCTACAAAGATGGTCTTTACCGTTGGATTCATAGATTAAGAAAGTGTATAGATGTTAATGGAGCTTATGTAGAAAAATGATTACAATATTATTACAAATAAAAATTTTATGCCATTTATCTGAGAACTTTTTGACTCCCCCTCGTATAGGCAAAAAGAAGAGGTTAAATTTAATGCCATTCAACCTTCTATTTTAATTCCAGAAATCTAAATTACCACCAGAGTAGGAACAAAGCTGTCAACACCCACTGAACCGCAATAAAAATGGTAAACAAGTACGAGTAATTGGCTGCTTCTGTGGGGGTCGAACCTAGTAAACATTTGTTTGAAAATTTTAAACGGTTCACACATTCAACCTTATAAATAGGAAGATAAACTTCCCGCTTTTAGTATCTTCTCTCATATTGTCTTGTCTTTGGGAAGTGGTGAGCATGTGAGTGTGAGAGATAGTGGTGTATTCGAATAGTGGGGTTTGGGAATAGTAGTGAAATAAGGAAGTCTGAGGGTTGCAAGATTTGCAAAGGTGCCTGGAGATCAGGCTAATCTCTTTCTTTGTTTGTTTTGTTGTTTATTTAGTATTGTGTGTCTTATTTGGTTTTATAACTGTTTTGCTATATTCATATTTGGTTGTTTAGTATTTGTGTTTTGTGTGTTCTGTGTTTCATACTTAGCTATTTTCTTCATTTTATTTTTGTGTTTCTTCGTTGTCTTCACTAGGTTGTTTTGTTCTTCTTTGGTCTTGAGGTAAAATCTGTTTGGTTCGTCATTATCGGTTGCTTTTCATCATCGGTTTTGGTCGATAGTTTATTCCTATGCAAAAAATAGGACAATTGCGTCTCCAAGCTTTCTGACGCTGCTTGCGAATCTTGTGTGACTTGGACCTCGTTGGTTTTCTGCTATGAGTGCTCTAATTTCCTCGTTGCTATAAATTGTAATTTGTCTTTTATATCTGACGCTCTTTCCTTTAAGACGTATTGAGCGGTTTGATGTTCACCGCTCTGTGCAGATCCACTTGCTTCCTCATTTGCCTCCTTCGTGTATTAGTAATAAGATACATACACTTATTTTGTATCTTTTGCAACTCTTTTTGTGCTGTTTTAGAGGCTCCGAACAGAGATGCAGAGAGATAGATGAGGGTTGGTCTGACTAGCGTCAATACAGTTTTTTTTTTTGTTCTTTTGGCTGAGGTTTCTGAAGCTGTAGAGGGTTCTGACTGCCGAAGTTGCTTTTTGGATCCGTTCTTTGAGGTGCTTCTTGTACCCGTTGAAAGTGATCGTCATCCCGAGTACATTGCACTCGTTTTTGTAGGGATAACGCGTATCTTCCACTCTCACATCAGCTGTTTTTCTTCTTCATAATGGGGCGATCTTAAATTTGTCGCCATTAGTTCGGATTTTCCATTTGGATTCATAAGCGTTGATTTTTCTTATTTCCTCGGCAGTCTTTCGAGCTTGCCAAGGCGCGTTTCTATATCCACTTACTATGATTTGACTTATGTCATCGGCGAACTGGATATTCAGGCTAGAGGGGTGGGTTGGCTCTGGTATGTCGGCTGTATATATCGAGTAGAAGGTTGGACTGAGGCACCCGCCTTGAGGCAATCCTGCCTGTAGATTAAAGGCGGGACCGTCCGTGCGCCCTATATTGATGTAGGCCGACCTCTCCATGACATAATCACAGAGGATTTTTTCAAGTTTTGAGCTTAAACCCAGCTGGAGGATCTTGTATTGCATCCCCCTTAACCATACTTTATCGAATGCCTTTGACACGTCCCTGCATACTATGTCGATATAGCTCCTGTCTTTCTTCGTTTGAGCAATCTTTTTCGTGATGACATTTATTGCCATCTCAGTGTTTCTCTTCTTTCTGAAGCCGTATTGCTGTTCGTTGTAGAGCGAATTTTCCTCCAAGTGTTCGACGAATCTTCTGTTAAGTATTTTCTCTAAGAGTTTCCTCCCAATTTCCAGAAGGGATATTGGGCGATAACTCTCCTTCCTCGTCATGGGTTTTCCAGGTTTGGCAATACAGATCATTTTTGCCGTTTTGTATGCGTCGGGAAAGTAGCCTACATTTAGGCAGGCATTAAAAATGTTGAGTAAACCTTTCTGCACGCATCTCGGTGCTTTGAGGAAGTTTAACTTTGTCAAGCCAAACCATCCTGGAGCTTTTTGCTTAAAGGAGTGGAGCGCGATTTCTAATTCTTCTAGCGTCACTCCTTCTTCTTTTTCTTCATGCCTGTTCAATTAGTGGTTATGATGCGTCCTCTCAATGATCTCATTCGGCTCGTCTATAATATGATTTTAAAAATCAATGTCAAAGTCTTGGAGGTTGGTATCCCGTGGCAACGACCATCTTTCCTAGGTTTATCTCTACCTCTATGGCGAGGTAGGATTCTTCCAAGTTCCTGAGTTGCTTGAATTTGATTCCCTTCTTTATCGCAATGGCTGACCCGTCGTATAGTTCTTGAGAATGGTTCACTGTCAATACGTCATAGTTCCATATCTTGATTATGTCCCTATCCGTGTTAACTCCGTGTTCCGAAATGAGTATTATGTCAGCATCGATTTGTTGGAAAATATTACCGTAGTGCACTCTTTTTGTAGTCCGTCCGTCGGTGTTGATACTCAAGATTCTTAAGCTGTCTCTTTGCATTACGAGGACTAATCTACCGCTTCCTCAGTCTGGGGTCCCTATTAGGGACCTTTTGAGGAGCAAAGGATGAATTTTGATTCGTTTTTTCGTGGATTACTTCCAAGCCCTTGTTCTTCTTTGGTAGTTGTTTTCTGGGTTGGCTGGGAGTCTTCGATTTACTCCTCGAGGCCCTCTGAGATCTCGTTCTTAGTTCTTTCACTTCCGTTTCGGGTTACGAGTCGCTTGATGACTCTTCTTCAGTATCATCCGAATCTTCCTCGGATATAGACTGCTTCTCTTCTTTTCGTGGTCGTATGGATGAGGCTGTGCTCATATTCAGTATTTTCAGTGAGTCCGGCGATGTGGGTACTTTGATAGTAGAAAGGTTGTTTGCCTGTATTATTGAGTTCACCTTCGTAGCTTCCTAGGCTTTTCATGTTAGTGATATGGGCGTGGATGACGTATGTCAGAATCTTCGAGCTCAGTTCTGAGTTGAGCTGCATCGTTGGTTGATTTACGACTGTTTGATTAGTTCTTGAGGTTGCGGTCGCATAGCTTTGGGTAATACGGACTCGAGCTTCTTCTTCCTTTTTTTTTATTATTTCCTTTCTTCTAGGGCAATTTAGTGCCAATATTCGGTGGTCACCGTTGCAATTTTGGCACTTTTTGGTTGTTAAGGCACATTCTTTAAATCTATGTCCCTCTTGCCCGCATTCTAAGCATAGCTTCTTGTCCTTATTAGGGCAAGGTTGGCTTGTATGACTCTCCAGTTTGTAACAGGAAAAATACATTTGGATATTGTGAAATTTTTCCTGTTCAATGTTTTCCGATGGGATCCTCATGCTGAAGGCTAGGAGCCCATCTCGTTTTGTTTTATGTGCCATTTCAGTGTTCTGGAAGGTGATTTTAAACACATGAGTGTGGTTATTGAACTTGATTAATTCCTTAATCTTCGCCCATGTGTTTTTTGCCTCAATTTCCTTCTTGATCTCTTCGGTGGTTCTTTCCCCAATCTAGCCTTCAATTTTGCGGCAGATGACGCTCCTATTGGCCGCCACCTGGGGGTGGAGGGGATTATTGCTTCAAGCCCGATCTTCTTTAGGGCTTCCGTTCGTTGGGAGGACAGTATTTCATCCATGTCCTTTATTTACGAACATAGGGCTATGTAGCCATTGGGTACGTCGATCAAACGGATCAGCGCAATCTTAAGTTCTTCAAAAAGAACCAGGCACACCTAAGCTTGGCTGGAACTGCTTGGCCGGGGAGCCTCTGAGGGGGATTCTCTTCGTTGTTTCCATCTTCCCTGAGGGGAGGTGGGTCCTTGTTCCGGGTTATTCCTCTTCTTATTTTTCCAAGTTTTCTTTCTCATATTGATGATATACTCAGTTTTTGGTAGAAGTTGGGATAGTGGAAGATATAGTAGGTAAAAATTAAAGAGGGGGTGGAGGTATTTTGCCCTAGTAAGGAGGGCATCGCTTTATTTTTACTTTTATTTATTTTTGCCTTTGCTTTTGTTATTTGTTTATATTTTTTATCCTATGTTTGTGTAATTTCATGAGTTTTAGTGTTCTTCTTACTGTTTGTTCTCTAATGATTAGTTGTACTTATTTTTGTGGAAACCTTCAGCTTTCAAGCCTTTATTAGCTCTAATTGCCGACAATTTACCTTGTATTTCTTGTGTTGTAATAATTGTATTGTTCGCTGTTTTCATTTATGTATGTATTGATGCAATGTTCTTATATGTTGTATTGTGTTTTGTCTATGTGTATATTGGTGTAATTACTTTTTGTATGCATAGTTTTGTGCTCGGGAACCGACTTTGGCGTGAGACTTTCGCAGGTAACCTTGCAGGTATATTAGGTCTGCTTCATGTTCCCTGTAGCTCAGGAATGACACTATTCGTTAGAGTGGACCAGACCTTTTTTCCAAGGTTTTGGGTGACGACATTGATAGGCTCCAAACGTTTCCTCCTGTGCAAATCTCTTTGCCTAAGTTGATCCCGCATTCTAACTTTGTTGATAAGCAGTGAGGAAATGTTCTGGACACGTTGAAGCCTTTTCATCTAGGTTTAATTGGCCGCTTGAGAAACCACTACGGGGTAGATGAGCCTAGCCCGGAAATACATCTTCTTTTCTATATTTTTTTCATGTTGTAGGAGTAGATGTAGGTAGGGGATGGAGTAAGGGTGTGTGGACAGATAGCGGAAAGTAGACCAGTGATGAAAAGAGAAAGAATTGTGGAAGGGTGCAAAGAGATGCTAGAGCCTGGTGATCAGGCCTATCGCTTTTAAGTATTTTTGGTTTTGTAGTTCCTTTGTTGTCTTTGAGTTAGTTTATATATATATATATATATATATATATATATATATATATATATATATATATATATATATATATATATATAATATGGCGTTCAAGCCATTTGTCTTCAAAATCAATTAATGTCTTTGGATATGATATGCGCATTTGCTGTTGTGGTAATAATTACTTTATTAAGTACTTTATTGTTTGGCTTAGAGTCTATGTTTTTTTCGTATATTTTGTAATGTGTGTAATTTGTGTTTTTTGTTTTTTCGTGGATGTCTTCTTCGGTAAATTTCGGTCTTCATCGGTAGATTTGAGTCTTCATCGGTGAATTTGTAGTAATCGGTGAGGTTTCATAGTTCGGTTAGCTTTTTCTTAGTCAGGTTTTTTAAATTGGTTTAGGGCAAAAACATTTCTATTATCATGCGTAGAACGGCACTTCTGCTCCGTCAGCTAAAACCCAGGCGGAGCTTGGAAATCCGGCGCGACTTATTCTTCTTCTATTCTGGTTAATCATTTGGACGATTTCATCGTCCAATTCACGATTAACCATTTCCACCGTATTCCTTGTCCGTTCTTCTATGACAATGTTAATGGGACTTAACCCCACCTCCAGGTTCAGCTCTTCTTGGCGTCTTCTTTCTCTTCTGCGTGTACCTGTAATTAGGTACGTATATTTATTCTGCACCACTTGTAGTTTCCTCTTTTGTGTTTTCGAGACACACTAGAGAGCGGAAGCTGAGTATAACAGCGTCGATCTTATAAGTGCATTGTAAATCTTTTTCTTATTGCTTTGACGAAGATTTCTGCAGCAGTTACCTTGGTGATTCGTTCTTGGAAGTGCTTCTTGTACCCGGATGAGGTAATCTTCATTCCGAGTACATTGCACTCTGTGGTGTAGGGATATCGTCTATCCCCCACCCTGACGTCGTAAAGTAGTCTCCTGCCTATGAGACTACTTTAAACGTTTCCTGGTTGGTGCGGATCTTCCACCGGGCCTCGTAGGTTTAAGATTTTCAATTTCTGCTGCTGTCATACGAGCTTGCCAAGGCGCATTCCTCGATGTACAAGTGATTATCTGGGTGAAATCTTCGGTGAATTGAATGTTGCGGCAGGTGGGGCTTACAGGGGCCGGGACATCCGCGGTGTAAATCAAGTAGAGAGTGGGGGATAGGCACCCCCCTGCCGGAAGCCTGCAGTAAGCGCAAACTTTGATCCATCCGTGCACCCTAAACTGATTACGCCACTCTCTCCATGAGATAGTCACATAGAGTTCTTTCTGAATTTTCACTTAGGCCCAGTCGTAAGATCTTGTACTGCATTCCCCGTTGCCACACTTTATCAAACGCTTTTGATAGATCTCGACAAACAATGTCCACGTAACTTTTTTCACGTTTTGCTTGGGCTAGCTTTCCCGTGATAACATTAATCGCCATCTCCGTACTTCGCTTCCTCCTAAACTCGAATTGATGTGGGTTGTAGAGAGAGTTCTCCTGCAGGTAAGACACTAGTTTTTTGTCGAGGATCTTCTCTAAGAGCTTCCCGCCAAATTCTAGAAGTGAAATTGACCGATAGCTCTCCTTCAACGTTGGGTTCTTTCCGTGCTTAGGCTTGGGCTAGCTTTTCCGTGATGACATTAATCGCCATCTTCGTACTTCGCTTCCTCCTAAATCCGAATTGATGTGGGTTATAGAGAGAGTTCTCCTTCAGGTAAGACACCAGTTTTTTGTTGAGGATCTCCTCTAAGAGCTTCCCTCCAAATTTTAGAAGTGAAATTAGCCGATAGCTCTCCTTCAACGTTGGGTTCTTTCCGTGCTTAGGAAGGAAAATCATTTTAACCGTTTTATAAACATCTGGAAAGTATCCCGTGTTCAGACAGGCGTTATATATTCTTCTCATCCCTTCGATGACATTGGCTGGTGCCTTTTCAAAGTTAAGCTTTGTAAGCCACGATTGCCCTGGGGCTTTTTGTTGGAATGAGCGGAGCGCGCCGAGTAGTTCTTCTTCGGTAATCTCGGCGTCTCCGTCGCGCTGTCTATCCACCTGGTGGTGAGGGTGCGTCTCATATTATTGATTTCAGCCGTGTTTATGTGTAAACGGTTGGAGCGTTAATAACATTTTAAATCTATGATGGCGCTGATTGGACATCATTACAGTGCTTATGTCTAAAAGCTGATTGGCCAATTTGTCAACACTAAGGCTGTTTTTCCAAAAATGAACGTAAGAATGACTATTAAATGTATATCAATCCTGATTGGTTGAATTGTTGTAGTGTTATGTGTAGATGAAATAACTATTAATATAGGTGTATTTTTGTGTAAAAGATAGTCAGAAGAGTCAGAAAATATTATTATTATTTAAGAAGAAAAGTTATATTCCATGGTCGCCATATTCAAAGCTTTTTCCAGTCATATACCCAGGAATAAAGAATCCATATATAATTATATATTTTTTTCCTTCATTCCATAAGGAAGCGGTTGACCACTTAACCCAGCCTACAAAACTACAAGAGAGAGAATACTTTACTCAGACTCCATATGTCAACGTAACGACGCAAATCGTCCCTCAAATCACCTTCGCACCAACCAGAAAATTGGCCAAATAATTAAAGATAGCCTTGAAATTGCGCCATATTTGCTAAAAGTTCTTTTCAAAATACTTATCACGTAACGCCATCATCTCCACTTCGTGTTGAGAGCTGCGAGGACGCACGAATTCGTGCGGATACAGGATAAAGATTTGGGTGGGGCTAACCAGAATTCCTCCCTCTGAGTAGTCTTATAAAAGAACATTGATGATTAATAAGGGTTATTTATCATAGACAGAATTGATAATAAATAACAGCATCTCATAAAGGAGTGAGCACCAACTCTCTCAGATCCGAATTTGTTTATTGTAGTTTTTGGACGTCAGTCAAGTTATAATACTGAAGCTAATAATTATTTTTAAGATATACCTGCATTTTAGACATGTATCATATAAGATACATTCAATCGTAACGGTTTAAAAAATGTATATATATAAATATATATATATATATATATATATATATATATATATATATATTTTCTACATTATTACATAACTCTTTCTGAATAACAAAATCAAGTATGACTTAAAAAGGAAATATAAAAATAAACGGGTATGGAATTTAGGAGGGGGTTTCAGCCCCCTAGCCCCTGGATCCGCACCTACCATGTTCACTCACCAGGAGGTGTCTTCAAATCCTTAAAATTACGTTCCCGGATCCAGGAATTAAAGATAAAGACTTCCCGTTGATCTTTTTCCTCCTTTCATTTTTCCTTTGCTTATCTACCCACATTTTTTTATTCTTCCTCTTTAACAAATAAGCTTGCTCTATTTTTCTACCTGATCATTTACCCTTTCATTCCTCCGATTCATAGAGCCCCAAGTAGCCAACTTAAGTAATGTACTTCCATATAATTTCACATTCTCTTATTCGCCACATATCAGAAGCTCTCCACAAAAATCCACTTTTTGACGATGTCTACGTTGCTTTTCTCCTTATTTTCCATAGTATAAACCTTTCTCAATGCAACTAAACAGTAATGGTGGACTTGGAGAATTTATAAGTTAATTTGGGTCTCACGTTTGTACTATCCATTTATGGAATGGAGGATTGAGAGCGTTTAATTCGACCTGTTATTTCGAAGTTGTTGCTGAAAATTGGATCAACAAACCGTTTCATAACGATGCAAAAGAGGCTTTCCCGATGTAATCTTGGTAAAAAAGGATCTCGAACGAAATTCGAAGTTCCGATTTTGGACTCCACCCAAACACACGTCAATATCTTGTTTCGATCTGACGACTTGTGCTATTTCCTTTTGTTCCTGTTGCGAGTGCATTGAGTATTAAGGGGTTAAGGGGGAAGAAGAATAGGGATGGAGAGTGTTTGAGGGAATAGGAGAACACTGAGAAGTAGTGACTACGAGCAGTGGTGGATCCAAGATAAAAGTTTGGGCGGAGCTAACCTGAATTCCTCCGAGTAGTCTGAGAAAAGGGCATTGGTGATTAATAAAGGTTACCATAGAGAGTATTGATAATGAAAAACAGCATCTCATAAAGGAGTGAGCACCAACTCTCTCAGATCAGAATTTCTGTTTCCGCACATCAGAAAATTATGAATTGTAGTTTTTGGACGTCAGCTAAGGAATAATACTGAAATTAATAATTATTTTTGAGATTTACCTATATTTAAGACATGTATCATATAAGATACATTCGATCGAAACGGTTTAAAAAACTGTATATATATATATATATATATATATATATATATATATATATATATATATATATATATATATATATATATATATATATATATATATATATTTTCTATATTATTATATAACTCTTTCTGAATAGCTGAATACAAGTATAGCTTAAAAAAGAAATATAAATATAAACGAGTCTGAAAGGGTTAATAACAGCATCTAACACACATTAATAACAGCATTGGTCACGGCATTTCACACGAACATGAACCTCCTCCTGTTCCTTTGGGTAAATTCATTGATTACGATCTGTGTTCTAGCATCAATTTCCTTGTGAACACCGAACAGGGCCAAGCCGTTGAGGCATTCTTGATTCAATTTGGAGGGGTTTCACCTCCCTAGCCCCCCCTGGATCCGCGCTTGATTATGAGGTAACTACCTTTAGAGTGACAACTTTACACACACGAGTTAGAGTAAAGGAGATTCTTCAGCTTTGGTAGTGTCGCAGCCTCTGTATCAGG
Source organism: Ceratothoa steindachneri (assembly GCA_963969495.1). NCBI lineage: Eukaryota > Metazoa > Arthropoda > Malacostraca > Isopoda > Cymothoidae > Ceratothoa > Ceratothoa steindachneri. Next base: position 161,632,631 of record OZ018317.1, on the reverse strand, counting down.
GCCTCCCAATCTCTTTGATTAGAGTTCTCTGACAATTAATCTGGCAATATGAGTTAAAGCGGTGAAGTTATTAGTTGTGAAAAGGATGTGGACTAGAGGATAAAATGTATAGTGGTGAAATAAGAAAGGAGTATGTTGGTATAAATTGCAAGACGCCTGGAGATCAGGCTAATCGATGTTTTTGTTATTATTTTTTTTGTATGTTAGATGATGTATTATTTCGCTTCGAACAATCTACTTGTCGTTACTTGTGGTTTCTGTTTATTTTGTATTATTTTTGTTTAATTTTTTATTTTATTTTGTTTTCGCTGTTTTTTTTTAATATCATGTGGTTGTTGTTTTTTTGTTGTTTTTTTCGGTTTCAGTGCAATCAAAATCGGGTGTGAGTTGTCGATTTCTGGTGATTTTTTTTAGGTCGTGTGCATTGTAAATTTCGGGGGAAATTCTCTAAAAAAAATTTGTCACGTTCGGTATATTTGGATCTTTCTTTTTTAAAAATTTGTTGGTCCCTTGTTTTTTGTTTTTATTTCTTCTTATGTTGACTCGCTGTTTATGCATGAAGACCTGCTTATTAATTTCTTAATTTAGCTGGAAACCTTGCATGGCTGGTACCTATTTTCAAATGTTTTTTATAGATACTTCCTGGCTTTCCATTATATTCTCTTTTATTTGCTTTGTTCTTTTTTCTAGTACTTTATTGAGTATAGTTTCGCATCTAGAAGTAAATTCTCTTGCCTTCCCATTTCCTTTCTTCTTCTACCGGTAATTAAATATAGTGCTTTCTGTTTGAAGGAGTGGATGGCGCTTTCTAGCTCTTCTATTGTTATTAGCTCCCCATCGCCTACTATTAAGTTCCTCCTTTCTTCCTCCTGGCTGTGATGCGTCCTTTGAATATTTAAATTTAACTCGTTGATTTTCTATTCTCGAACTCTATATTGAACTGTTCATTCTCTTCTTCGCTTATATTAAATATATTTTCCCTATGTTCGCGAAAGATTTGTTCAATGACTTCTTTCTCTGTTTTGATTTCTCCTGTTGTTTTGTTATTTCCATTTTTTAGCACGGTTGCAATTCTTTCATTCTACGTTTCTTCCCTAGAATTCTTTGATTGAAGCCTCTTCGTCTTATTTTTCGATAGCTTCATCGCATTTTTATTCTTGCTGTTCTCTTATAATCTACAATAGTTCTTTTATCTTACGTTTTCTTCCAAGAGCTGTCCTTGAATATCCTGTTTTTTTACATATATCAGCTATATTTTTTTCTAGTTCAAAATGGTAATCTTTTCATATATGGTCACATCTATATGGTGAAATTGTTTGTATAGGGGATTAGGAATCGTTGCGTTGTCAGCATCAATATCAGTTTCGTCCAGCTTATGCAATGCTGCATCTATTATTTCTAGATGTGCATCCTCGTGCTGTGACAGTGTCCAATTATGTAGCAACTTTCTATTCCTTTGTCAATTTTCTTTATTATAGTTTTTCTTATGGATTGTGAAGGGTTTTTGTTGATGGCCAAAAAGATTCCATTTCTCTTAATTGTGGTTTCGCACAAGCACTATGCTATCTATTAATATTTTTCCTCTTATTTTTTCAAGAGGTATGTTGGATGGGGCTAAGAAAAAAGTAATGAATGGCAGGTGTTTTGCAAAAATATTGCCTTATTGTGGTTACATTATTTAAAGTATTCATTTTAAGAACCACCATTAATGCCCTTTCTTTGGATGACACGATGTGTCTACTATGAAAGGTTAATATTTCTTTTCGACATATTGTCATTTTATTTATAGAGTGCCCTCGTCTTGGTTTTGTATATAGTTTTGATCGTGTAAATATTGTCTTGAAGGCCTCTAACCTTGAAGAGTGATACGAGTATATAAAAAAAATGCTTATTCTACTATCTGAAGATGTTGAGCGATATCTTGGACCAGTATGTTCCAGTCAGCGCAAGTGTTGATGTAAAAAATGATTTGTGCACTGTATCATAACATCATGACCAAGGAGTTCTCGCTAGAAAGTTTGATCCTATGTTAACTATAGAAACTTTGGATTTTCAAATGAAGCATTCTTCATTACGTCATCTAAATAACCGATATTATCATCATCTTCATCATCACTAACTCTATGATTTAAGAAGGGGATTTTTTTGGAGTATTTGAATAATAATTTCATCTTAGTTTGGTTATGACTTATGTTTTTATAAAAGTTATTTCTAATAATTCTTTTATAATATCAAATAACAAAATGGTGAAGTTCAGAAATAAATATAAGTATCGAAATTTTGTGAAATTTTTAAAACCCAAAGAATTACAAATGATGAAGTTCAGCAAATTTATTTTTATATATTTTCTATAACTATATTTTAGCAACGTGATATTTTGAAGTTCAGAAAATTTATAAAAATTTAACCATGGCTGCTTTTTTTTAGATTTTAAATTTTAATCTTAGCAGTGAAGCGCAAGCTCCCTCCCCTTGGGGAAGTGGCGAAGCCATTGCCTTGTGTATTTATAAAAAGAGCTGGCAATGTATAGGGTCTTTCAATAAGGCCACTCGATTTTTAAATGTAAATAAAACAAGTTGTGTGTGATATATGTACTCAATTTATTTTAAATTTGAAAGTACATTTTATGGCATTAAGTGTGGAATATGACGTCGTTCAAATGTCCGCCGCGGCTTCGCTTGGTGGAACGTATTCGGGAGGCCCAATTTTCGATGGCTTTGTCACATAAATCTAGCTAAATTTGCTGGATAGTGTTCGTTATGTTGACTATGAGGACATCAACTGTTTTCAGATTATTTGCATAGACCTGCGATTTAAGGTAGTTACAAAGAAAGTTGTCTAATGGCGTTAAATCGCATGATCTCGGTGGCCAGTTGACGTCGCCGCCGCGCGAGATGACCCTGCCCTGAAATCGCTGGTGCAAAATGTCTATCGTGGAGTGCGCAGTGTGGCATGTAGCGCCGTCCTGTTGGAACCACATGTCGTCAGTATTCATATCAGGCATCTAATCCAGTTGAGGCCACAACAAGTTGCTTATCATCGATCTGTAGGTCTCGCCGTTAAAGGTTATGGCAATCCCATCTTCGTTCTCAAAAAAATAACCATATAGACAATCTACAGATAAAGTATATTCCTCACCAGAGCGCCTCAAAACACTTCATTCATCACTAACGGTTACTTAATTGACACTAGCGCGTAAACTTCTGGACGCACGATGTTAAACTTTTACTCATTGTAAGGATATTATATGATAAGGAAGGTGCGCAACTCTTCTGAATCTGCCGTCACCTCACAAATAATAATAATCAGCAATTAAAAATATTTTTGTGCTACAATATAAGAATTTCAAACAATATGCAGCTGTATTTATTTGTGACAAGACTTTTTATCTCAGCTAGCGCCAAGTACCTAGGCTAGAGTTTTATAAATACCTAAACTCTGACCGATCATTGTGGACAAACTTTCGAGACACATAAAAAGAGATTAAGGGAGAAGCCCATGAGACAAACTGCAGGAAGGGAGATAGATTAGTAGATAAATCACACGATAATTCCAATTTATTCCTTTCATATTGTAGAATTAGAGACAAAGCGACAGTTCAAGGTTTAACGGAAGCAGGTAGATTAGTTTTGAATGACCGATAAGAGGCTTCTCTTTTAAATAATTATTTTATATGAATTTTGAACAAGGATACACCCAATTTAACTATTGTAAACCAGGAAGAATTATGTGGCAATTTTCCTATAATGAGCATTATGATATTTATAACTGAAGATATAATAAAAGAAATTAACAAAGTGAGTTGAGATAAAGCTTGTAGTGTAGACGGGATTTATGCTTATAATTTGAAGGAAACGAATCACGAAATTGTCGTTATCTTTGTGCATTTGCTCAAATACCTCCTGAAAGAAAATTTTATCCTTACTGACTGGAAAATAGCAAATGCCGTACGTCGTCGTACGATTGGTCCATAAAGCTCTCTCTCCCCAAAGGTTTGTGCCTTTTGTCAATGTATATATATTTTTTAGTTATTAAGTGTTTAGTTGTCTTGTAAATATTTTTTATAATTATATTATGCCGCATAAGTTTAGCAAATATGTTATGTGACTGGATGATGATCACGTTATAATTTTTCTCTCACTTGTCTGTTTACGTTTCCTACGTTTTATCCATTTTTTGTTTTTGGATTTGCATTATTTTTTCTATATTACATATACGAAATTCTACATACGTGGGCTATTATACCTGCGTGATTGTTCTTGAAACCCACTTGCTCTGGTTGCTCAAACTTTTCCTCCGTTTCAGGTGAAATAAACTCATTAATTATTTTTTAGTTTAATATATATTTTCCCAGGATTAATTGGTAACTCCATTTCCACAGTTGGCAAAATGTCATTGTTAGTATAGTTGGTGGTGATTCCAGGTGTAAAGTAACCTAATCAAGGCACATCAGTTTAATCCAGAATTAATTCCACTAAACTTAACCAATTCCTTACCTGGACTTCAACTCAAACTGTGTAAATTTCTAACGACTCATTAAGTACACCCTCTTATTACTGGAAAGTCGCATTTTTGCCAGAGTAAATGAGAATAAACTTATTATTTTATTTTCCAATAAAAACCTTATTCTTTGCTGCAGATATTTGGCATATGCCTTCTCTAAATAGGGTTTACTTCTTTGCAAGAATGGCTCCACACAAACGAAACTCTCATGTCTGTAGCGGTTTTTTTTCTGCTAGCCAATTTCAATGGAACGGTGGAGGTTGCAAATAGTGGGTGATGCTGAGAGTTAGAGGTTAAAATTAGTACTATGCAACAGAAATTGTGACCTTGCACTATGATCATCAAGTAGCAGAGTGTTCACATGGGGTAACCGCGAAAATGATCGAGGACTTTCAGCCACGGCTGATCCACTCACTGGAGAGAATCTTCCTGTTGGGGATTCTCTAGCTGAAGGCAACGCCTTTACTCCGGCTAACCGGGGAACTACACAGTGACAGCCAAAGCCGAGATTGTTAGTAATAATGAGGATGTTTTGAGATTCGTCATCTAGAGGACTCTATTTCTAGGTGTCAACTAGAAGAAATATGCGGAAGAAAACCAACGCGACAGAAGAGACAAAGTGTACCATCTTTACTACAGACAATGCTAAAACGAAACCAGGAACAAAGTATATACATATTTTTTCTTGTCCTGCTAAGACAAAAACAAAAACGAAATCTACCACTTTCTTTAAGGTTTGTGGTAAAACCAGACCAAGAACAAAGTCTATCACCTTCCCGACACTTAGTGCTAAATGGAACAAAGTCTACCACATTCCGTACAACACTGCTTCTATAGAGATCGATTTACGACGTCATTCGGACCAACAGGGATTCAGGACCCCTCCACTTTTGAGGGGGAACAAAATTAACTAAGTATCAAAAAGAATTAGTGTGATTTGTCAAACTGGCGTTTGGCTTTCAATATTTCATCAATGTTTGGTTTGGAATTGCTGCATCCAACCAAAAGAATTGCTTTCAAATATTCTTCAGTCAACCTCGTTCGAGGTTCTGATTTCGCATACTTCATTTTTGAAATTGTTTGCTCACAGACATAAAAGTTGTTCCAAACACTCGTCCCATACTAGAGGCAATTTTTTTCAACTTGAGAAATTCATCATCAACAGGGTTTACTTCTCTGTGCTTCCCTTTCCTCAAGTCATTTGCTTGCAAATCAATGAGCTCCAACTGCATTTCGATTAGCACGTCATCATGTTACAATCAAACCGATCCTGGAACAGAAGAATGTCACTCTCAATTCTGTCGAAATCTGAAAATCTCTCAAAAAATGCTTCTTCAAGTCACGAATAATAATTGTCGGAAACTCGAGGTTGACATCTGCGATTCTAGTGCAAAACTCTTTGTAAAACGGAAAATGAGAGAAGTTTCCTTCTTCCAGTTGTGCTTCAAACAATGATGGGTTTCTCCGAAATTCTTTGATGATTCTGTAGATATAATATACAGGGTTATACTTGCCCTGAAGTTTCAAGTTCAATTCATTCATGTGGAATGTGAGGTCAACTAAAAATGATAATTTGGCAGTCAGGTAGGATCTTACAGAAATGGCTCAGTTCTATATATTTTATTAGTGGGAAAAAATATATTTCGCTTCGGTGGTTAGAAAACGAAACAGGACTACCGTAGCTGAGCCACTTCACTGCTGTGTGATGAGGCAAGTCACAGAATTCTTAATCAATTTCTTCATGAAAAGCGTGGAACTGACATAATTAAGTGCATGACCCTGAATGAAGTTCACCTAAAAAATGACTGGGTTCAGTACGCAAGAAATATCTAAGTCTTTCCTACAGAGTGCTTGCTGATGTATGATGCAGTGTAAGAACAGAGCGCTTGGGATTTGAAGATCTTCCAACTCTGTCCTGATCTTTCCCACCAGCCCCTTCTTCGCTACAGCTGTTTTTTCTCCCACCAACTGTAACACATCAAAGCTGATTTTACTGAAGGTCTTGCAAAATATTTATGGACTTCCATGACCCCGTAAGGGGCGAGGCGATTTGCCATCCTGGCCGCCGTGCTGACGGGATCCAGCGCTCCGTCCGGCCCCAGCTTAGCCTCTCTTCCTTCCTTCAGATAGCCCGATTTCTCCCCTACCTCGTCGCTTTTCATACAACCTCTCCCACAACTTTCTCTGGTCAGCCTCTAATTTCACAGGGTAGAATGCTGACCTTCTTCTCAAGCCAACCACCCCGGATCGGGGCTGAGGGGGGGAGGGGACATTGTTCCCTAACCCCTCAGCTCCGGTTCGGGATGGGTTTTTTTTAACAACCTGCTTCATCCCCACCCACATCTTCCTCACATCCCTTTTCCTCTCCTCTTCACAACCTATATTTTTTACGCCGTGTCCAAGGTGGAGCCGCCATGCCGAAGGACTGCCAGGCCACCAGGCGGGAGGGGTGGTCCCGAATGGCGGCGCCTGGCTCTGCCGGGCTTGTAAGCACCTCTCGCAGTGCGGGCAACTGCGAGAGGTGATGAGCTATTGCGTCCCGTAATCAAAAGAGGGTCACCATGCCCATGTATGAAAAAAAACAAAAACCCCAACCCCCAACTTCCCCAAAAACATCTACGGAGCCGCCCTCGGGCAGCTCCACCGAGAAAATGGAGGTCCCCCCCCTTGTGCTTGCGCAAGGGACCCTCCATAATTCTTTAACCGGAGAGGAGGCTTACTCCTCTCCTACGCCTACGGGTGTAGGGGACTCCCCCTCACCCCCTTCTCTGGAGGTGCTTTCGGGCACCTCCCTATCTCCAGCGGCAGTCCCTCCTTTGCTTTCTAAGGGGACTGCCAAGAAAGCCAGCAGGCAGCCCATTGCCGACCGCCCCTCGTGCAAGCGGCTCGGTAGGGCAAACCCCCTTAGGGGGGAGAGGGAAGCCAGGCCCCTTCGGTCGCTTCCCTCAAAAGACCTGCTGGCAAGAATTTTGAACCTTGCTGGGGTCAAGGCCTGTGCCTCCCCACACCACCTGACTAGTGACAATACTGCCAAGGGGACCTGCGATGTCCTGGGAGGGGATGGCCAACAGGAGGCCCCTCCTGTGATAGACATGGTCCTTGAGGAGACCCAGCCCCAGACGGTAGGGCCTTCCATGGGGGGGAATTCGGGCTCGGCGCCAAGCACCGAACCCGAATCCGCCCCTATGCAAGGTCCTCCTCAAATGGCTGAGGGCTCCGAGGCAGTAGAAGGAGGGGAGGGATCTCCTCCGACAGGTGCCCCTACGACAACCAGGACCTTCTCCATTTCGGAGAGGGACCTGGCTGAGGCTGGTCCATCTGGCCTGGGGACTTCTGCCGGCGGAGGTGAAAAGCGGGTTCATTCCCCGCCCTCCTCTCCTAAAAAGAAAAAGACTAAAAAGACTCAAAAGACGAAGAAGACTCGGGGCTCCTCTCCATCCGCGGGGGCTGCGGGGACGGATGGGTCTGCTGCCACTTTGGTAGGCGACCAAGCCAAGATCGGCACATCCGGCCCCTCTACCCCCTCGTGTGCGGAGCCCATGACTACGACTAAGACCAAGAATGCACAGGGCGGAGCCTCGATGACATCGGGGCCCCTGATTCAGAGGTTACCTGGCGTTTTCGAGCCCGCTGGCTTCAAACGCTTCCTCGTTATTCGCTCCACTGATGGCACCATGTTGTCCAAGGGCAACATGATCCATCAGAGGAGAGGATTAGCTAGTGCAATTGGTAGAGAGCCGAAGGTAACCCGTTTCTCGGACGGGAGCCTTCTGGCGAATGCGGCGAATCCCGCCGAGGCGGCCAAGATAAGTGCTCTTCGGACACTTCATGGCACCCCGGTGAGTGTGACGCCGCACTCTACCATGAACTTTGTGAAAGGAGTAGTTTATGCGAGGGAACTTGTTGACTACTCCATTGAGGACATCACCCTAGAGCTGGCCGACCATGGGGCGGTCAAGGTCGAACGTGTGATGAGAAAACAGGGAGGGGCCTCGAGACCCACCCCTACACTCTTCGTCACGTTCGACTGTGACAAGCTCCCTGAGTCGGTGCGTGCCGGTTGGTACCGCTACCGCGTGAAGGCATTCGTGCCACTGCCGCGGCGGTGCTATTACTGCAACCGCTTCGGCCATACGAATCGATCATGTAGACGTGCAAAATCGGGGTCACCCGAAGTCTGTGTAAATTGCTCCAAGGTCGCACACGATAAGTCCAAATCGTGTGTGGCCAAGTGTGTCAATTGCGGAGAGCCGCACCCTGCTTCTTCGAAGCAATGTGGTGCATATCTCCTTGAGAAAGAAATCCTGGCCGTTCAGGCCCAGGATCGACTCTCATTCCGCGAGGCAAAGGACTTGGTCCTGGCGCGCCCGGCTCTGCCTGGGACGTCATATGCCTCAATAGTTAGAAAGGCACCCTCTGCTCCTGGCCCATCCAGGCCAACGAGCACGGTTGTTTCCGCGCCCATTTGGAGCCCTTCTGTGGGCTCTACCCAACCTGGGCGCTCCCCTGGTAAAGCTGGCGGCAAAAAGGGTTCATACCCTGCCCCGGCTAAAACCAGGGCTCCCCCCTCTTCCCCCAGCGTGACCGTTTCGCGTAAAGCGAAACGGCCACGCGCCTCCACCGAGTCGTTAGACTCACAGGAGGCAACACCCCTGAAGATGGTCGCTAGGCCATCTTCCGGGGTTCCTAAAGCTGTTCCCCGAAAGGAGGACAGCAACAAAGGAGCTTCGGCCCCTTTGCCCACGCCCCGAGGTGGAGCGAGTGGCTCGGAGACGGTGGTTCCTCGAAAAGAGGGCCCCCCGCCTCCGAAGCCGCAACGCCCGCCTAAAGTTTCGAGGCGGAGGGAGGAAAAGACTCGCATGGCGAGCCCAACCTCCCCCAATAAGTCCTCGAAGGCGACAGCGCCTTCAGCGCTTTGTCCGGCCAACAGCGCCCGGGGTTCTGCCCCCGGGAAGCGTACGGCCATTCCCGTGAGGGTCTTCAATTCGAGGAGGGCCCCCGCGTCTCCTCCGAGCTAGGCCTGGAGGGCATATTCCTTCAATGGAATTGCCGTGGACTCCGGGCCAACTGGGAGGAGCTGCGGAGGCTCGCCTCATCCCGTTCCCCGTTAGCTATTTTTTTGCAGGAGACCATGCTAGGCGCGTGCCCCCTGCCTGCCCTCCCGGGGTATAAGGGTCTTGCGACCCAACCACCGCGGGACGGCCGGGCTGGGGGATGCGCGGTTTACACCCGGCATGATGTCTCCGTTCTTCCTTTCTCTTTAGATACCTCCTTTCAGGCAGTGGCTGTGCAGCTGCACCTGGATAGGAGGTATACTATCATTTCTGCGTACATTCCACCGTCAGCTGACTTCGACGCGGGGGACTTTCGCCGCGTCGTGGCACGGTTGCCGAGGCCCTATCTCTTGCTTGGAGATCTGAACGGCAGGCATCCTCTCTGGGGAGATTACACCATAAATCCCAGGGGACAAGTCCTTGCCGATCTGATCGAAGAGCTTGAGATGGGTGTCCTAAACGTGGATGAGTTTACGCATCACTGTCCGAGAACCGCTTCATTTTCTTGCCTTGACCTATCTTTGTGCTCTTCGGATGCACAGCCTGATTTTGATTGGGGGGTGGTCGATGACCTCCATGGTAGTGATCACTTTCCCATTCAAATATCATTTTCAGGGCAACTGCCGCCTGAGAGACCACCTCGGTGGTGCTTGGCGCGGGCGCGGTGGCCTGCATTTCAGGAAATGACTGAATTCTCTATCTCAGTCAAGGAGTTTAGGTCGGTAGATGAGGCCGTCGAGTTCTTCTCCGGCAACCTCATCGCCGTGGGCCTGACTACTATTCCTAGGACGTCTGGCCGTTTTGCACGCCGACCACTCCCATGGTGGTCGGCCGAGTGTGAGACGGCCCTGAAACAGAAGCGTTATGCCTACATGCGCTATAAGCGCCGCCCGAACGATTTCACCGTCGCTGAATTTCGTCGGGCTAGGGCTAGGTTCCGGTATATTTCGAAGCACGCCCGCCGCTCTTCTTGGCGGGCATACGTGTCTTCACTTAACGGGAAGACCCCTTTAGCTGAGGTGTGGAAGCGAGTCAAAAGGATTCGGGGCAAGTTCTCGCAGGACCCCCCTCCCGTTCTCCAGGAGAATGGGACCGCAATCTCGGACCCCGCGTCCGTGGCGGAATCCTTAGCGACCGCTTTTTCCGCATTCTCTAGCCGTGATGCTGCTCCGCCAGCATTCAATGCACGTCGTGATGTCGCGGAAGGCCGCCGGCTGGACTTTACCTCCAGAGGCGGAGAACCCTTCAACGACAAGTTTACTGTGAGTGAGTTGCGTTCCGCTCTCGCTTCGTGCGCGGACACCGCCCATGGTCCGGACGATGTCCCGTACGCCATGCTTCGACACCTGGGTGAGCGAGGCATGGCCTTTCTATTAGATTTGTTGAACAGGATCTGGGTGGAAGGTCTCCTCCCAGACTCCTGGCGAATCGCTACTGTGCTCGCCTTTCGCAAGCCGGGGAGAGATCACTCTACTCCGACCGGTTTCCGCCCAATCTCTCTAACCTCTTGCGTGTGCAAGTTGATGGAGAAATTGGTAAATGTTAGATTAGCCTATTTCCTGGACAGCGGAGGCCATCTGTCTTCTGCACAGTGCGGCTTCCGTAAGTTCCACTCCACGTCGGATGCTCTGCTCCGACTGGAAAATGCCGTCTGCGAGGCTTTCCTTCGTAGACAGCACTACGCCACGGTGTTTTTTGATCTGGAGAAAGCCTATGATACCGCATGGCGATACGGTATCATGGAGACTCTCCACACGATGGGGGCGAGGGGACGCCTCCCAATGTTTATATCTGAATTTTTGCGAGATCGTCGATTCCGCGTACGGGTGGGGGGAGCCCTCTCCGGCCCAAAGGAGCAGGAAGAGGGTGTCCCGCAGGGAAGTGTCCTCAGTGTCACACTCTTTGCCCTGAGCATCAACGGCATCACCTCGGTGCTGCCGGAAGATGTTCTCGCTACGCTCTACGTGGACGACCTTTCGATCTCTTTTGGCGCGGCCCAGATGCCAACTCTGGAGCGCCGACTCCAACAGGCATTGAACCGCGTCTCTCGCTATGCCGAAGCGCACAGGTTTCGGTTTTCTTTGGCCAAGACTAAGGTGGTGCACTTCTGCCGCCATCCACGGCTTCACCCCGACCCAGATTTGTTTCTTAATGGGGTGCGCCTGGATGTGGTTGAGTCGCACCGTTTCCTTGGTCTTGTATTCGACCGACGCCTCACCTGGGAGGCTCACATTCGCAGCCTTAGGGTCTCTTGTACCCGCGCCATGGACATTCTCCGTTCCGTGACGTTCAGCGCTTGGGGCGCTGATAGGGCTACCGCCTTACTTTTTTATCGATCCTTTGTTCGCTCGAAGCTCGACTACGGATGCGAGTTTTATGCATCCGCAGCCGAGCGTTTATTGCGGAAGGTGGATTCGATCCACCACACCGGCCTTCGCCTTGCGACCGGTGCCTTCCGCACTTCCCCCATTGAGAGCCTGTTGGTCGATGCTGGGGAGATGCCACTCGCTCTGCGCCGCGTGCAGTGCATCACTCGCCTGTACGCGCGAGCCCGGCGCCTCCCCCAGTCGCCAACAGCTCTCACTGCATCCGCAGCTGATCTCGATGGTGCCTATGCCGCCGAGAGACGCCAGTCATACCCTAAGCCCTTTGGGTTTAGGGCCAGGAAACTCCTTCGAGAGGTAGATATAGCTCTCGGGCCGGTGGCGCCCCTGGTTCTGCCCAGGACGCCACCCTGGAGGGTACCACATTTGGCTATTTGTCGCCACGCCTCTGCTCCCAAAGCTTGTACTGCGCCGGGAGTATTGCGTTCGATCTTTTTGGAGCACACATCGTGTCACGCTGGTACCGTGCCAGTGTATACGGATGGCTCCAAGTCCCAAGAGGGGGTCGGCTTCCACGCCGTATCCCCTCTGTTTGAAGTCAGCGGGGCTCTACCAGGCGCTGCGTCTGTCTTCACGGCCGAGCTGGTGGCAATACACCACTCGGTACGGGAGATTACGCGACGTGCCCGGTTCGGAGACCGGATTGTGATTTATAGCGACTCACAAAGCGCCCTGAGTGCTCTCGGGGCATTGGAATCTCCGCATCCCCTGGTTCGCGAAATCCGTGACGCCACGGTTTTGGCGAGCCGGGCAGATGTCGAGATTATCTTCTGCTGGGTTCCTGGACATGTAGGAATTGCGGGGAATGAGCGCGCCGATGAGGGCGCCAAAGAGTCCGCGAGGACTCTGCGACCGGACCAGCGTTTCGCTCTTCCTCACACCGACTACATGGCAGGAATACGGGCAGCTCTTCGGACTGCTTGGCAAAGAAGATGGGAGACGGTCGAGGGGAACTTAAAGTTGCGTGCCATTGCGCCGCGACTGTTCCCATGGACCTATCCCCCAATGCCGCGGCGGCTTCAAGTTGCTTTCTGTCGTCTTCGAATCGGACACACTCGTGTGACGCATCGTTACTTGGTGGAGCGCTCGCATGTGCCCTATTGCAACGACTGCGTCGTCCCCCAGACTGTTCGGCATATTCTTGTCGAATGTCCCAGTCTGGGTGATCTTCGCGCACGATACCTGTCTCGGTACCGGGATGGGCGGGGTCGCTACCGCCTGTCCCTTGTACTCGGGACGAGTGCGTGCACCATGACTGGTGGACTTATTGACTTTTTGGGGGAGGCCGGCCTTCTCCCCTTTATTTAAGGTTCCTTTTTTTGTTATTGTTTTGTTTTAGATTGCACTCTCCTGCACCGGGGTGAGGGGGACCTCCCCCCGCTGCCGGAGATTGCTTCGATTGTTAAGTTTTTCAAATTTATATTGATTGTTAAGTTTTCATATTTTAACTTTAAAGTAGCCTAATTCTAGGCTGTCGTGTTTTTCGGCGACTTATGCCCAAGTGGGTAGTTGCCAGATGGGCTCTATATAAAAAAAAAAAAAAAAAAAAAAAAAAAAAAAAAAAAAATGGACTTCCATGAAAATGTTTTCTCCAGTTGTTGTTCCACGCATGCTGTAAACGGATGCCAACCCTTACGTGATCTGAAAGTACAAATTTACACCACAAATGATCACGAGAAGTTGTGACAGACTCGTCCAGAGCCAGAGAATACCACAAGATGTTCCTAGACTTTTACTCGTATCTGTAGCACTACCGGGTGTTGCAAACGTCCTGATACACTCGTTAGGACGCGCTCAACAAAGAACACAATGATAGTTTTGATGCAGTCAGACACGTTTTTATCGTTTTAGCATATAACTCTTTGTTCAAATTGCAATATTAATCAATGTGGCTGCCCTCGGTGGCAAGCATGCGCTCAAGGCTAGACCTTAATGACGCGCACACATTGCGGACGATGTCCTTCCTCTTGCTGACCCACACGCAATTGACGGAAGACCACAGCTCGTCGACGTTGCTGTGGCTGCTCTTGCAGGTCTTACCCTCGACATGCACCAACACTTTGTATTCGAGGGGATTGAGGTCTGGCGACTGCGGCGGCCAAAGTTTAATTCAACCAAAAGTTCATGTCCGACCCCAACCATTCTTGTACGGTCTTGGCTGTGTAGGCCGTGGCACCATCCTGCTAAAAGACGTGACCTTTCGTGACCTTTCTCACTCAGGGCAGGAATTTCTTGGCCAAGATGCCCCGGAAATCGGCCGCGGTGAGCCTGTAACCGGCCGTCAACCCAACCTGCGACATCTTCTCGTCACCTTGAAGCCACGACACCGAGCATTATCATGGAGGCCAGTTGCTATGTATATTGTCAATACGTAGCGGACCTCAGAGACGTCCTGGCCGAAGCTTACCAGGCGATCGTTCTGCTTGTTTATGGCCGGATCGACCGTGAAGGTTTTTTTCATCAGAAAAAAATGTAATTCGATTGCCTTGAAGCGTCAAGTCGCTGAGAAAACGACCACAACGCTCCCGACGTTGTTCTCGCATAAAGTCGGTGAGCAAAGGCCTCTCCACGAACTTCGTGCTTTTGTCCGCCATCCTTTTTGACTGCTGTGGGCACTGTGGTCAACGAAGTGTCCTTCTTCGCGCGCGCAGTCATTTTGAGCTTCGGGGGATTTTAGAAACCTTTTTTCCCGTTCTTGAGCCTCTCCGTGACTCTGTGGAGGGTCATCCTTGTGCCATTGAGCCGCTTGGCGATGTCGGACTTGTTTTAGCTCTCAATCAGTAGATTCTTTTCACTTCCATCTAAACACACCTGCACACAATAGAAAATACGTTTTAATGGCCCATGCTCAAATTTAGAACTTTAAGATTTATTGACAGAACTTTTCTATCACATATGTACATCTCTCGAAAGATAAAAAATCCGAGTGTAACAGAACCTTTGCAAAACCCGGTATTTTCTCTCCAAGCTCTTCTGTTCTCCGCAAAACTGAACTTGCTGAAAGGCTGATACTTTCAAACAAATCAGTTTTCTCAGGACACCAGTTATTTGCTGCTTCAATCATACACGCTTTGGTAAAGTTGCCGTCAGTAAACGGGTTTTCCCGCTCTGCCATCTTATGCACTATTTTGTAACTTGTACGAGTTACAGATTCATTTTCATACTATCTCCCTTCAATGCATTTTCTTTTTCCACAAAGTAATCAGGGATACAACCGAAAAGAATAGTAGGTTTGTGCATGGTAATCCGCCTCTAGGCGTGGCCTCGCCCTCCCTAGGTGTCGGGAGGACAAAGGAAATCGAGAAACCCGTTAAACCGGTGTAGGAGTTGTCGTTCCACCACTTATATTCTGTCTCACTGTATTCCTGATGCTACGGTTGTCACGTGTTGTGAGGGTGTTGAGATTATCTTCTGCTGGGTTCCTGGATATGTGCGACTTGCGAGGAATGGGCGAGCCGATGAGGGCGCCAAAGAGTCCGCGATGACTGGTTGACCAGACCAGCGTTTCGCTCTTCCTTAACCGATTACATGGCAGGAATACAGGCGACCCTCCGGGCGGCTTACCGAAGAAGATGGGGGATGGTTGAAGGGAACTTAAAGTTACGTGTCATTGCGCCGCGACTGTTCCCATGGATCTACCCCCCCCAATGCCACGCCAGCTTTAGGTTGCATTCTGTCGTCTCTGAATTGGACACACTCGTGGGACGCACCGCTAGTTGATGCAACGCTCACCTGCGCCCTATTGTGACGACTACGTTGTCCCCCAGACTATTCGGCACATTTTTGTTGAATGTCCCAGTCTGGGTGATCTCCGCGCACCTTACCTGTCCCGGTACCGGGGCGAGAGGGGTCGCAACCGATTGTCCCGAGCACTCTGGACAGGTCCATGCACACAGACTTGTGGACTATCTCATTTTGGGGGGATGAAGCTGGACTCCTCTATTTTAGTTGACTCTCTTTGTTGTTGTCGGGGGGGGGGCGTGCTTACTTCCACTTGTTTTTTTATTTGTTTGGTTTGGTTTGGAAATTTTATAGTAGACTAGAACTCGGCTGAAAATATAATTAGGGCGACTTGAAGGCCTTCGTCAGGTAAAAAAATTTAAATTTAGGCCTCTGTCCCTCTCCAGTCATGTTATGTATGCCTGTCCGTCTTTAATTATGTTATTTATGTCTACGCTCCTCTCCAATCATGTTATTTATACCTCGATCCCTGTCCAGTCATGGTATTTATACCTACATATTTCGTTCTCCAATCATGTTATTTATTCCTATGTCCTACTCCCTCATGTTATTTATATCTAAGTCTCTCTCCATTCATGTTATTTATGCCTTAGTCTATCTCTAATCATGTTATCTATGCCTATGTCCCTCTCAAGTTATGTTATTGATTGGGACAGTGCCAATCAATAACGGCTTGAATAACATCTGTCCCTAATTTCAATATAAATCCAGGTTTGTTTGCCTTTAATTTTTTTTTATTATTATCCTTATAAATTCCCGCCAGAATAGTAAAATGGTCGTGTAATTGAGGTTGTATTCACCTTTTTCTTCTCTATTATATAAGATGTAACCTTCCATCTTTGATGTGTACGATGGCCGTGTTTACCGTGTTTACATCAGATAAGCCTTTGTACGGATGAAGAGAGCTTTACACCTAGTCGTTCTTTATAAGAACGGCCCCTTTTAAGCGGAAGTTTTGACTCCGAACCCCCTACCCCCTCGCTCTGTTTACCGGAGGAGTGGATTTAGGACAGTAGGGGTGTGGGTTTGGGGGCGAAGGGGAAGAAAGCACCCGTAAAGAACGGGTGAAAGAATCCGGAGAGAAAGTTCTCGCTTCGCGCCATCCATGTATGTATATGCATTGAGGGAGACGCCTAACATTACTTGAACGGGACCTACTTACAGAGAATGGGGGAGATTACGAACCGTGACGCCCCGCGGGAAAAGAACCTATCAAAATTATCATCAAAAATAGGTCTCTTCGCATCATAATTCTCTCGGGGAAATTAAATTATCACCTCCGTAACTAATTATTTTTGCGGCAAATTAACGGCTTGGAAATTAAATTGATCCGTTCAACAGTTCACTTGTAAATGTCTCTTGAATTAAATTTTGTCACCACTCAATCAGAAAGAGTACAAATTCCTTTATAAATTCACGTGTACACAACACAAAACCATGCAAACGTCTACACAAGGAATACACGCGCGTACAAACGCACACATATTTAATATAAAGCCTTTACCGAAATATCTACGCGACTAGTTTAATTCTAGCAATATACTAGAAGCCCTATGAGTTTTTAAAGAGTGATAAAAATCGTAATAAAATATTTGTTCTAAACCTTATCTTAGAAGTACGTCAGTTAACTTTTGTTCAGATTGACCACTATAATATATTATTATTTAATATAATAATATTTGATGAAAGATGGAGTATTTGTGATATATTTAATCATAAATGTACTAGATATGGAATTTATTAATAAATTCAAAATAGTGGATCTTTTCCTGTTATTGCAGCATTTCAAGCAGTCCAGTCGAAACAGTTTGACACGGCTTTGTTTCGAAAACAGTGTTGCAAAATTTCAAAACTAAGCCCTTTTTCCATTTTAGTTACTTTATGTATTTATTCATATATTTGAGTTTTAATAACGGATATTATAAGAAAAATCTTATTAACAGTTAGATTTTTCTTCCTATAATTCATTTTCAAACCTTTGTAAGGAAAATTATTAGTTGGGAACATAGCACACGGCAGACTAGCGGCAGTCATCGAAAACTATTTGAAGATTTCTAGATTTTCTTTTAATTTAAAAAGCCGAACTGGCGATGGCCAACTAGAGCAAAAGTCGCCGTAATTAGCGGAAAGGCACGAATATGCGACCTACAACAGAGTCAAATAAAGTGGAGAAGGCCAGCCTCCCCCCAAAAGTCGTATAGTCCGCGATTATGTGTGCACGAACCAGTCTCGAGTACAAGGGACATGCAGTAGCGAGCCCACTCGTCCCGGTACCGGGACAGGTAAAGTGCGCGAAGATCACCAAGACTGGGACATTCAACACAAATGTGCCGAACAGTCTGGGGGACAACGCAGTCGTCACAATAAGGCGCAGGCGAGCGTTCCATCATATAGTGATGCGTCCTACGAGTGTGTCCCATTCAGAGACGACAGAAAGCAACTAAAAGCCGTCGAGGCATTGGGGGTAGGTCCATGGAAACAGTCGCGGCGCAATAAGACGCAACTTTAAGTTCCTCTCGACCGTCTCCCATCTTATTGGCCAAGCAGTCCGAAGGGATAACTGTATTCCTGCCATGAAATTGGTGTGAGGAAGAGCGAAACGCTAGTCGGGTCGCCCAGTCCTCGCGGTCTCCTTGGTGCCTTCACTGGCGCGCTCATTCCCCCCGATTCCTAGATGTCCAGGAACCCAGCAGAAGATAATCTCGACATCCGCCCGGCTCGCCAAAACCGTGACGTCACGGATATCGCCAACCAGGGGATGCGGAGATTCAAATGCCCCGAGAGCACTCGGGGCGCTTTGTGGAACGCTATAAATCGCAATCTGAACGGTCAATTTTAAAAGTTTTTATTAAAACAACGAAATATTCTGATAAGTTAAGATTACCATTTCCTTTTACATTTTATAACCAGGCAATGGCTTCGCCACTTCCATCTATGGGGGGAGCTTGCGCTTCGCTACCTAAGCTTAAAATTTAGAATCTAAAGAAAAAGTAGTTATGGTTAATTTATAAATTTTCTGAACTTCGCCAATTATAATAATTTTAAAAAGGAACTCTAAACTAAATTCCTTCCCTTTCAAAATATCACGTTGTTAAATATAGATTTATAGAAGAAGATATATAAAAATAAATTTTCTGAACTTCGCCATTTGTAATACTTTGGGTTTTAAAAATTCGCAAAATTTTGATATTTATATTTATTTTTAAACTTCCCCATTTTGTTTTTTGATATTATAAAAGAATTATTAGAAATAACTTTGATAAAAAAACATAAGTCATAACCAAACTAAGATGAAATTTTTATTCAAATACTTAAAAAAATCCCCTTCTTAAATTATAGAGTTAGTGATGATAATATAGTTTAATTAATTATTCTCGGTGTTTGTCAATAGAGCACAAAATCCAAACTATTTCTTTGCAATCATCCAGCGTAAAGAGCATACATTCAGCATCCTCCAAATTCACTCCGAGCAGTCAATGCCCTCCTTGGTATCGGAAGTGAAACAAAACAAAAGCAAATAGGTCTTACCGACATACAATTTAGTGGAATAAATGCCAGAGGTGCCTGCATAGCTTTTTTCAGGCGGAGTTACTGGTGCATGGTTCGTCTCGATAAGAACCCCAAACAAAAATATTATAACCGAATTTGTTTTTTCAAACATATTTCGATTTTTTTACTATATTTCTCCGCTTTAGGAATGAAAATACGGTCGCTGTGAAACATAAAAAAATTGTTATCGTATGGATTTTTACGGGTGGTTGTATTGGCACATGATAGGTTTGGTTAGGGTAGGTTATATTATATTAGGTTAGGTCAGGCTAGATTAGGTAAGGTTAGGTTAAATTAAGTTAAGTTATTTTAGGCTTGGTTATGTTAGGTTTAGTTAGGTTAAGTTAGTGAATGTTAGCTTAGGTTCGGCTAGGTTAAGTTAGGTTAGGTTTGGTTATATTAGGTTAAGTTAATTTAAGTTAGGTTAAGTAAATTTAGGTTCGGTTATTCTCAAAAAATAATCATGCAAAAACACAATCGTAAACATCAAACAAAGAAAACAAATGATCTAACCTAATAATCATAAGAGATCAACCACATCATAATCGCCTCATACAACTCACATATCTAACCTAACTCATAAAACCACAATTCATAACCATTAAATAACTCAACAAACCCAAAAGGAATTTTGGCAAGCCTAGTGAATACAACGTTGGATTTCTGACGTCGAGGCGGGTGGGTTTAATTCCAGCGAGAACGGAACAAAATCTAGCAGTGGCGTCATAGTTTGGCTGCCCATCGGCGGATACGTTAGTATTCACTTCGTCCGGGGTAAGTAGTTCCACATGTCCGTAGTCAATCAAAACACCGCTACCATTCCCCCTCCCCGTCTTCGCATCCCAATATCCCCACTTTGTTGCGCAACTGTACAGATGGAGTACGAGTATCCACTGTAGCTGTGGGGAGGAGGGGGGTCTCTAATCCATCGACCCATGAGCAAAGAACCGGTGCCCTTTGCCCCTTTCCTGTGGTCAGGAAGAGTCCCACCTTCCTCCGTGGTGTCCAAAACATGCAAATACGAGCCCAAAATCCCCTAGCCCTCCCAACCTCCAGTGAGGAGCTGTCCCCACTACACTCAGCCTCACCAGTGATTATCATTCTGATCTTTATGTGCATTTCATATGCCGGTCAGGTCATCTCGTCCACGATGCGAGGGGCGAATGGCGCTACCTACAAACTCAAGCCAACTGACCTAACTTACGTAACACGACAAATTATAACCATTAAATAAAACCCTCACGAATTCACAACCATTAACTAAAAACCAATACAAACTCATAACCATTAACTAAAAACCAACCCCAACCTAAACAACTAGATCTAGCGATCCTAACTGAGCAAACGACTCAAAACCATCGAACCCAATCGACCTAACATTCGTCCACCAGCTCAAACTCATCGAATAAATCTAAAAACCTAAACTTTGTCCCACCCTCAGCCCATGTTTGAGGTGGACTGAGGTCTTCTTACAGTCCTGAATGCCCCATGCGACGCAGAGACCTGTCGTCATGTTGTGTACTGCCCCCGGGTCGTCAAGAACCAGTCCAGTATTTGATGTTGACACTTTCTTGGCTCTTTTTCAACCCTTGTGCAACACCGAAATGTGATTCACCGATCCTCCGGGCGATTTGTCGATAGCTGAGATCTTTCTCGTGCAGTGTGGCTATCATAATTCTTTCCTCCACGAAATAGTTACGGGTTTTCGCTATTATCATATTATTATCAGATCCTGTCGACATGGAATATCATATTAATAAATAAATATGATGCGTTATATGAAGACACCAGGCAATAGCTTCGCCACTCTTCCCTACAGGGGGAGCTTGCGCTTCGCCACAAATTAAAATCTAAAATCTAAAAAAAAAACATACATGGTTAATTTTTTTTTAAATTTCCTGAAGTTCGTCAATTATAATAATTTTAAAAAATGAACTCTAAACTAAATTTCCCCCCTTTGAAAAAATCACGTTGTTAAAATATAGTTATAGATAAAATAAAAAAGCAGCCTTACTTAAATTTTAATAAATTTTCTGAACTTCACCAACTGTAATTCATTTTCTTTTAAAACATTATAAAGCATTCGATAATCACATTTATTTGTTCTGAACTAAACTATTTTGTTTTTTCAAACTCTAAAGAAATTCTTAGAAATTACCTTGATAAAAATTTAAAATATACATAAGTCATAACCAAACTAAGATGAAATTATTATTCAAATACTCCACCCAAAATCCCCTTCTTAAATTAAAGAGTTAGGGATGATGATGATGATGATGATGATGATGATGATGATGATGATAATGACTGCTACGCACCGCATACGGATGCCACGATTTTATACATTTCAATAGCATCGTCACTTTAAAAATTCCCTAAAAAATTTTCTAAAGAAACTTGTACTTTCATTTTGCTTTCCACATGTAGTGGATACATACACGCAAGCCTACACCAACATATTCATAGACATATCCAAGGAATAAGAAAAATTCCTGGTGTCCGAAAACTTTTGGCAGCAGCTTTACTAGCTTTTAAAAGGGCCAAGGGTTTAGTAGCGTGTATAAAGGCCTAGGCTTTACTAGGTTTTAAAACGACCAAGGATTTACTAACTTTTTAACAGGACTAGGCTTTAGTAAATTTAAAACGACATAGGTTATACTAGCTTATAAAACTATCTAGGCTTTACTAGCTTTTAAAAGTCCTAGGTTTACTACATTTAAAAAATGCATAAGCTTCACTAGCTTTTATAATGGTCGAGCTTATACTAGCTTTAAAAAAGGTTTAGGGTTTACTAGGGTTTACCTAGAATTTGCTAGCATTTAAATAGGCTTAGGATTTACTGACTTTTAGAGCGACATGTGGTTTATTAGTTTTTAAAAGGGCTTAGTATTAAATTGTTTTTAAAAGGACCTAGGCTTTAGTAGCTTTGTAAAAGCTTAGGCTGTAATATCTTTTAAAACGACCAGGGTTTGGCTAGCTTTTTAAAAGGACTAGTTTTTAATAGCTTTTGAAACGACCTAGGCTTTACTGGCGTTTAAAGAGGCTTAGGCTTTACTAGCTTCTAAAACGACCTAGTTTTTACAGACTTTTAAAAAGCCTATGTTTTACTAGCTTTTAAAAACTTTGTGTTTTTACTAGCTTATAAAAAGGCTTTGGCTTTTCGAGCTTTCAGAAAGCATAAGCTTCAATAGCTTTTAAAATTGCTGAGGCTTTACTAGCTTTCAAAAGGCCTTGGCTTTACAAGCTTTCCAAAAGGCCAAGGCCTTACTAGCTTAGAAAATGGATCAAATTCCCACTGTTTTACTAGTATTTAAACCAACATGGGCTTTAATACCCTTTACAACGGCATAGGCTTTACTAGCCTTTAAAAGCTTCTAAAAGGACCTAAAGTTTACTAGCTTATAAAAAGACCTAGGGTTTAGTAGCGTTTTAAAAGATCTAGGCTTTACTAACTCTTAAAAAGATATATGCTTTACTAGCTTTTAAAACTACCTGGGCTTACTAGCTTATAAAACGCCCCCTACTTTAATAGCTTTCAAAAGCCGTAGGCTTTACTAGCTTTTAAAAGTCTTACGATTTTTTTAGCTTTAAAAACGACCTAGACTATAACTTTTTAAAAGGGGTAGTTTTTAAAAGATAGGGCAAAGCCTTTTTCAAAGCTAGTAAAGCCGAGCCCTTTTTAAAAGTTAGTAAGGCCTTGGCCTTTTTAGAAGCCAATAGACACTAGGAAATTATAAAAAAGCTAGTAAAGCCTAGGTATTTTAAATGCTTCTAAAGCCAAAGCTTTTTCAGAAGCTGCTCAAGCCTAGAACTTTTTGAAAGCTATTAAAGTAAATGTCGTTTTATACGTTGAACAGCCTAGGCCTTGTTAGAACCAAGTAAAATCTAGTCATTTTTAAAAGCTAGTAATGCCTAAACCTTTTACACACAAGTAGGGACTAGCTCTTTTAAAGATTAATAAAGATTTCGTCTTTTAAAAGCTAGTAAAGGCCTAGTAAGGTCTAGGTCGTTTTATAGCTAGTAAAGCTTAGGTCGTTTAAAAAGTACTAAAGTCTAGGCCTTTTTTAAAAAGTTAGTAAATCCTCGGCCTTTTTAAATGTTAGTATAGCCTAGGTACTTTTAAAAGCTAATAAAGCCTAGCTCTTTTTAAAGTAATATTGCTTAGGTCTTTAAAAAGCTATTAAGGTCTAGGTTGTTATAAAAGATAATAAAGCTGTCGTAGAATGACTCCCGACGATATACCATATATCACTATTCGTTGAGGGAACTTCCTTAATTATCTCTAGAGTGCGTTTTTACTGTCTGGCGGCCGATATTATGTATCTTCAAAATGCTTAAGAAGTGGAACTGAGCTCAAGGATAATAATATTGCTATCATTAATAAAATAGAGTTCTATTAATAATAACTATCAGCAAGCACAAAAACGGAAAATATTGACAAACAGAATGGAAAGGGTCGTGGAGACTCGGGCTAATCCAAAGATTTAAGGGATCAAAAAAGGTAGAACAAATATGGAGTTAAAGAGATGGGATGGTTCGATAAACCATTTAAAGCACAGGATAGAATTGACAAATAAGGGATCAATACTCAAAAGGTGACGCTTGGCTTACGTAACTTCATTAGGGTGCAGTGGAAGGTACTTGAAGGAATATTCGGTCCGCTGGCGAGTTCCAGCCGAAGGGGGGGGGGATAAAAGGATCCTGACGTGGCGTCTTGGAAAGGAGAACCGTTACTCGACGAACGGCTTGACGAACAATGGCTGTTCTAGGTTGTTCTCTTCTGAACAAAGGGGGGGGATGAGAACCGTCTCTTGTCTACGGGCTCAAGAACAATGGCTGTTCTAATGTTGTTCTCCTTTGAACAACAGGGGGGGTGAGAACCGTTTCTTGGCGAAGGGCTCAAAACGAACAATGGCTGTTCTAATGTTGTTCTCCTTGAACAACAGGGGGGGGGGGATGAGAACCGTTTCTTGGCGAAGGGCTCAAAACGAACAATGGCTGTTCTAATGCTGTTCTCCTTGAACAACAGGGGGGGGGGATGAGAACCGTTTCTTGGCGAAGGGCTCAAAACGAACAATGGCTGTTCTAATGCTGTTCTCCTTGAACAACAGGGGGGGGATGCCTTGGGGACTTGGCGTCACTAAAGGCTCGAACCTTTGGCACTCAAGGAATATTGTCCTCCTTCTGGACAAGTGATGGTGAATCTCGAGGTCGAGGTCCCTTGGCGCACAAAGGGAGAGAGGGTCGTGGTGATGTTTCGCGACGAAAATCTGGATCTCCAATCTGATCTTAGTGGTAAAGTTTCCATATAAATAGCCAAGACATCTCCTTGGCGTGGGGGAAAATGGAGTGAAAGCTTAAAGGGAACGCACAGCCGGGCCGGCGAACAATGCCTTATCTGTTCATAAGCCTAACTCGATCTGGCGAGGTCGGCGTATGGGGGTGAACGGGGGGACGATAACCTCCTTGTTTAAACATTGGCATCCGGTAGCTGAGATAAGATTCCAAACCTCGAATCGAAGATGCACGTGGGCAGCATCGTGGTTTTTAATAATATGGGATAGGAGTTGAAATTAACTCGTTCTATCACAAAAGCCTAGCTCGTTTTAACACTAAAAAATATTAAAACATAGACATTTAAAAAGCTATTAAATCTAGGCCTTTTCAAAGATAGTAAAGCTAGGCCTTTCAAAAGCTAATAAACTTAAGCTTTTTAAGAGCTAGAAACCCCAGGCCATTTTAAAATCTATTAAAACTTAGATCGTTTTAAAAGCTATGAATGTATAGGTCGTTTTAAAAGTTAGTATAGCTTATGCCTTTTTAAAAGCTAGCAAGGCCTTGATCGTTTAAAATCTAGTAAAGCTAGGCCTTTTTAAAATCTAGTAAAGACCTAGGTCCTTTTAGAGCTACTAAATCCCAGGCTTTTAAAAAAGTTACGAAAAATTAGGTCGTTCAATATCTATTATCTCTAGGCCATATTAAAAGCTAGTAAAGCCTATGTTATTTTAAAAGCTAGTAAAGCCTAGCCTTTAAAATTTAATAAAGCATACATCTTTTTAATAGCTACTAAAGTCTAGATCTTTTTAAAAGCTAGTAAAGCCAAGGCCATTTGTTACTAAAGCCTATTTTTAAAGTAGCTACTAGAGCATAGGTAGTTTTACAAGGCTAGTTAAGCCTAGGTCTTTTTAAATCCTGATACTCTTGGTAGCTTAAAAAGCTAATAAAGCCTAGGTCTTTTAAAAGGCTAGTAAAGCCTAGGTCTTTTTATAAACTAGTTAAGTATAGGTCGTTTAAAAATCTAGTAAAGCCTAGATCGATTTAAAAGCTATTAAGTCCCATGCCGTTTTAAAGGCTAGTAAAGCCCAGGTTGCTTTAAATACTAGTAAAACATTTAAAATTTAAATTCAAAAGCTATTAATTCCTAGCCATTTTCTAAGCTAGTATAGCCTTGTCCTTTTTAAAAGATAGTTAAACCTTATCCTTTTTGAAAGCTGTTAAAGCCAAGGCCTTTTGAAAGCAAGTAAAGCCTCAGTCATTTTAAAAGCTAGTAAAGCATGTGCTTTTTGAAAGCTAATAAAACTAGGACTTTTTAAATGCTAGTTAAGAAAAACTTTTAAAAGCGAGTAAAACCTAGGTCGTTTTAAATGCTAGAAAAACCTTGGCTTTTTAACAAAGACTGTAAGGACTAGGTCGTTTTAGAAGCTAGTAAAGCCTAGGTCTCTTTCGAAACAAGTGAAGCCTAGGTGGTTTTAAAAAATAGCTTTTAAAAAGCTAGGTAAGCCTAGGTTGTTTTAAAATCTAATAAAGCCTAGGTATTTAAAAAAGCTAGTAAGTCTAGGTCGTTTTAAAGATTAGCGAAGTCTAGGCAATTTTTAAAGGTAATAAAGCCTAAGTTCTTTTAAAAACTACTAAATCATAGGCATTTTAAGAAGTTACTAAAGCACCAGTCGTTTTAAAAAGATAGTAAAGCATAGGTCCTTTTAAAATCTAGTCAATCTAGGCCTTTTAAAAGTTAGTAAGCCTAGGCCATTTTAAAAGCTAGTAAAGCATAGGTCGTTTTAAAAGCTAAGAAAGGCTAAACCCCATTGAAAACTTGTAAAGCTTAGGCATTTTCTAAAGCCAGAGTAAAGTTTAGCCTTTTGAAAAACTATTCAAGCTTAGGCTTTTAAAAAGCGTATATATTACTAGTAGTTAAACGACCTAGTCTTCAGTAGCTTTTAAAAAGGCATAGGTATTTCTAGCTTTTTAAAGGTCCTAGGCTTTACTAGCTTTTAAAACGACCAGAACTACTATTTAAAAAAAAATGCTTAAGCTTTACTAGTTTTTAAAAGGCCAAGGCTTTAGGAGTTTTCAAAATTAACCAAGGCTTTGCTAGCTTAATAAAGTTTAAGCTTTACTAATTTTTTTTAGGACTAGGCTTAGTAGCATTCTAAAAAAATCCTATGCTTTAATGGCTTTTTCAAAGGATTAATAGCTTCTGAAAAAGCCGAGGCTTTAGTAGCTTTAAAAACTACCTAGGCTTTACAAGCCTTTAAAGAGCCCTACTGTTTATTAGCTTTTAAGAGGGCCAAGACTTTACTAGCTTTCAAAAATAATTCGGTATTACTAGCTTTCTAAAGGCCTAGGCTTTACTAGCTTTTAAAAAGACATAAGCGTTTCCTGTTTTTAAAAGGTATTATGCTTTACTAGCTTTTAAAAGACATAGGAGTTTCCTGGTTTTAAAAGCTCGTAGGCTTTACTAGCTTTTAAAGAGTCCTAGGCTTGACATACTTTTAAAAAAGGTTTTCCTAGCTTTTATAGCGACCTAAACTTTACTATATTTTAAAAAAAACTTAGGCTTTATTAGCCTTTAAAAAGACCTACATAGGCTCTACTAACGGTTAAAATAATTTAGGCTTTACTAGCTTTTATAGAATATCTAGAATTTACTAGTTTTTAAAGATCTAGATTTTCTTAGTTTTTGTCGCTGGCGACAATATATCTCACCATGGCGGTCGATCTGTCGGTCCCCATTTTGCCTTTTTTTGGGGATAATAACATTGTAAATATTCGACCGATTCTAACGAAATATAAAACCTTTATGTTGTTTTACATTCTCTTTCGTATCCTATAATTGCTAACGTCCTCCCAAGGTTAGTCTGTGAATTCTTGAAAGTTTTGAAGGTCGTAAGGTCATAAATTAGAATAAGTGAGAGCACATACTTTGGTCAGCCCATGTTGTTTAAAAAGCCTAGGCTTTTCTAGCTTTTAATTAATTGCTTTTAAGAAGGCCTACTCTTACCTGGTTTTGAAAAAGGCCTAGGATATACTAGCTTTTAAAATGATACAGGGTTTATTAGCTTTTAAATTGGCATAGGCTCTACTAGCTTTTTTTAAAATGCCTAAGCTTTTCTAGATATTAAAAAGACCTATGTTTTACAACCTATTAAAAACGTATAGGCCGTACTAACTTCTAAAAAGACAAGAGTTACTAGCTTCTAAAAGACCTTGGCTTTACTAGCTTGTAAAATGACCTAGGCGTTACTAGTTTCATAACGACATAGGCTGTAATAAAAAACGAACTGCAATTCACTAGGTTTTAAAAAGTCACAGGCCTCACCAGCTTTTAAAATGTCCTAGGCTTTACTCCCTTTTAAAAGGCCTAGGCTGTACTAGTTTTTGAAAGGCTCAACCTGTACTAGTTTTTATAAAGGCATAGGCTTTATTAGCTTCTAAATTGAAAAGGCCTTACTAGCTTTTATAAAGTTTTAGGTTTTCCTAGCTTTTTATAAGGCATAGGCTTTATGTGGGAGCATGAAACTCAATACGCCGTTATCACACAGAATTTCTCTGGTCGAGACAGACCAGCACAGCTGTGTTTAATTTGGGGTGCTTTATCACCGTCTTTCCCCCAGTTTGATAACGCTGTCTCGCTCTCAGGTAGCAGTCGTGCCCATCTTCCTCCTCTTGGGGTAGAAGGAAATATCTCTTATTTCCCGTTCGCCTCGTCGATGCCCAAAATTATCAAGGTCCATGTTTGCTTAAGCCGCATCCGAAATCCCCTCGGGACGCCCTCGCTGCGCGCAGCCCTTTGTCAACCATGGCTGTGGCTCCTATTTAATGTGATGTCTGCAAATCCTCAGCAGATAGAGAGAACCCGAGCTTCTTGCCGTCCAGACCCTAGTATCTGTCTCCCGTAAAGTGGTCCCCTCGCCCTTGTGATCTCGTCAGCAGATCGTCTTCGCGTAATCCGCCCTGATCAGAGGAAGATTACGGAAACCCGTTTATACCCAGGAAGATTGTCCTGGGTTTCTCTCGTCTCACTACCTTGGTTGAGACTTCCTGCCGCCCGCAGACGAATCTCGATTTAGTGATTACTCCTCCCTCCCTGGAGCCGAGGTAATCTCAACCCCCTTCGAAGTCTCTCTGGACGCCTTCGCAGCATCAAAACTCCCATCGACGAAGACCTGGCCATTGGTCTTCTACATCCCCAGTTCATCCTCTAGAGTTAACCAGGAGTCCTTTCCTCGTAAGTCCCACCTCTTCGTTCCCAGTCCTAAGAAGAATTCCCCATTTGGTGTAACGCCAATAGACCTGCTAAATCTTTCATTTAACCCAACTTATTGGATCACTTATATATTTTCCCGGACCTAGTTTCGTTAAATTTTGCCTGTCATAATATTCTTTTGTCGTACTGATTATTATTTAGATTTCCATATTTATCTGTGCCCTTGTTCTTATTATTTTTATTAAAGTTTATTTTTGTAGAGGTGTTTATCTTTCGAATAACCCTTGAGATGAACCCGGCAAACGTATTCCCATTTAAAGAGCCAACCTAATAATATCGCACTCTAAGTAGAAGGTCCTTACCTTTCCTCAATTCAATGGTACCAAAGCGCAGCGCCGATAGTGGCTGCCTGGCGTACAGTAGTATGTACTTTTAGAGACTTTTTGGTCACACGCCTTTGCCCCTCGACACTTTACAATGTTTTAAAAAGGCCTAGAATTTACCACCTTATATAGGACCTTCGCTTTGCTAGCTTTTTGGACGACATAGGCTTTACTAGATTTTAAAACGCACCATGCGTTAGTAGTTTTTTAAAAACACCTAGGCTTTACTGTTTTAAAAAGGCATGGATTTGACTAGTTTTTAAAGGGCCTTGGCTTTCCTAGATTTTAGAACAACCTAGGCTTTTCTAGCTTTTAAAATGATCTAAGCTTTACTAACTTTGAAATAAGCGTAGGCTCTAATACCCTTAAAAGACTTAGCTTTTAAAAAGGCCTAGGCTTGAATAGCTTTTAAAGAGGCCTAGACTTTACTAGCTTTTCAAAATACCTTGCTGTACTAGTTTAAAATATGCCCTAGGATTCATTAACTTTTCTTTTAAAACGACCTAGGCTTTTTTCCTTTTTTTAAAGGTCTAGATTTTACTAGCTTTTAAAAAGCCTAGGATTTTCTAGCTTTCAAACCGACTAAAGCTTTTTTTAGACTTTAAAAAGCCCTACTCTTTTTTAACTTAGATAAAGCTATATTAGCTTTTAAATCTAAAAAAAAAAGCTTTTAAAAAGACATAGGCTTTTCCTAACTTTTAAAAACTCCTAATTTTCAATATCTTTTAAAAAAGTGTAGACTTTATTATATTTTTAAATAGCCAATGCTTTACCAGTTTTTAAAATGGCTTAGGCTTTACTAGTTTTTGTGTGTGTGTCCGTCTCTGCATTTTAATTATCTATTTTTTGTTAAATGATTCTTTTTCTTACACATCAATTTAGAATGTGTACTGAAATAAAAACGTTGCTTCCTGTTAGTCAAAAAAACTCGACCAGAATGCCGGGGAAATGACCACCAATACCAAGGGATCTAATTTTAAATAAAAGACTCTTATGATTAACACAATCAAAGGCTGAGATAAAATCAAGAGATACAAGTCGAGATTCATGACCAGCATCAAGAGAACTTTGAAGGTCATTGGTAATAAAAAGAAGAGCCTCAGAAGTACTCAGACCCTCCCGAAAACCAAACTGTTTTTCCGGCAGCAATTTATTATTATTCAGAAAATGAATTATGCGTTTGGCGAGCAAACGCTCAAATATTGTAGACAGAACCGGTGTAATGGAAATGGGTCTATTTTCCTCCGGATGAATTGATGGTAAAGAGCCTTTGGGGATCGGAGGGACATTTGCACAACGCCAGCATTCAGGAAAGGAACTCCGAAGAATAAATAATCTAAAAATAACAGCCAATTTTCTAAATTCTGTGAACAAAGCGAACAAGCGACGCCCCTATGGCAGATTTTTTCAATTTTTTTATAGGAATTCAAGCCAAATTCGCGTAGTCAAATATCGTCAATTATGTATTTTTTTCTTTTCCTTTTCCAAATAAATATGATTCTCCTATTATTATTATTATATATGAAATGAAAAGAAACTATCCAAAACCTTGTGAAAAATACATACAATTTTAATCATAATTTTAGAAATAAATTTTAATGTACAGTAAACCCTCGATATAACGAACCCCAATATAACGAATTTCGGATATAACGAACTAACTTTCCTGGCCGAACTCCATCGGTTTTAACAGGCAAGCGTTACGACCAGCCTGAATGAGTGTTGGTGTGTCACATGTCTCCTACAGTGCAAGGTTCGTATCAATACTATGTTGTGTACACAACTTAACTTTATTAGTAATTGCATACGTATTACATATCCATAACAAACTTGGTTCGTTATTTCCATTGCTTCTAACGCCCATCGAGTTTAACGAACTTTCGGCTTTAACGAACGACCTCCCGCCCCATATAGTTCGTTATATCGAGAGTTTACTGTATTTCGAAATGCATCATGCGAAAATGAGAGGTTGTGCTGTTCAGAGGAGCGGTTATTTTTACGACCGCCCCGGGCACCACAAGAGCTAGGTACAACTCTACCAGTTTTGGAAAAAGTTCTGTTTTTCATCTTTCGAGAGATTTACGTGTGTGGTAGAAAAAGTTATGTCTACTTTTCCAGCACGTTTCACTAAAAGGTCTTTTCCATTGTGTGCGGGTGAGTCGAGATGGTATCGAAAAGAATAGAGATGTCTGTCCAAGAGTCTGACCTCGCCAAGCGACTTCCCGTCAGCCGGATACCGTCCACAGAGTCCTGGAGAGGCTCAAGAACGGAGAAGACCTCGAAGATCGACCTCGTTCAGGCAGACCTCAAGTCAAGGAGGAGGGTAGAAAGCACTTGAGATGCGTGGGGAGGCCTCTGCTCACCGACCGTATGCGAGAACAGAGTCAGGGGCGCCATCGTCGCCTTCTTGACTACTAGAAGAGACATGGCGATAGAATTATCATTTTTTCTGATGAAAAACCTTCACGGTCGATCCGAGCATCAACAAGTAGAACGGCCACATTGATTAGTATTACAATTTAAACATATTTATATATTAAAACATTAAAAACGTGTTTAATTGCATCAAAACTATCATTGTGTGCTTTGTTGAGAGCGTCGTCACGACTGCATCAGGACTTTTGCTATATCCGGTTGCTCCATCTTATTCCAGCATTATGCTTTCCTACCTCACACCGTGTCACCTCTTCCCAGGTTCTTTATCGCCCTTTTACTTCTTTCTTTGGTCATTTCTCCTCTGATTCTTTCCATTCCGAGTCGAAATGCCGTCTTTGGATTAAATAAGTTTCCTTTCTTTATCACTCTTCTCTTCCATCCATTATCGAGTTCGGTCTTTGCCTCACCTTTTCTTCTTCCTCTTCAGATTCCCGTTCATGCGCAAGGAAGACTCCGCCAGTTTGGGAAGTCAGGGACATGAATCTCAGTCAAAGTGAGGTCGCTCTCGCTCGGTGTTTTGGAGCCGCTCATTCGATGATCACCGAGTCTCACTTCAGTGATCGGCTAACAGCAAATCGATCAACGCCTCACTGATCGAAGCATCGAGGCGCTCCTAATTATAACGGTTCGTTACCATGCGTAAATTTGGGCCTTGACTCAAACGGTTAAAGGCGTCGAGTTTTTCCGAAGAGTCCGATCGTGAATGCGCTGATCTCTCTCGATAAGCGACGTCCCTTCGACCGAGACTTATAACAGACAAGGGAACTTACATATTTTCTCTCCAGGCATTGCTTTAACCTCACGTTATAACACACACGCACATGAAAGTATATATTTAAAGTACAAATTATGCAAACATTGTCGAAGCTTTTTAGTATTTACAAAGTGGCATTCTGCCAGGGTTCCTTCAAACAATGCTCGTACTCCCTGCCCCTAGTAATCCAACTATTACTATTTGTGTTATGTGTACTTACCACATTTATTTTTTCTCCTAAATTATCACCATCTTAAGGAACCTCTTTAAAAAGAGTCCACCCAAATATCCTCGTTCATTTTCGGTTTACTATTAAGTTCAAATGAATTTTGGCTTAAGTATGAGACCAATAACAGTACTGCACAATTCTGACCATCTCTATACCTTATTCCTAACGGGATTCTAACCAGAGAGCCTATTTTCTTTTAAACAGGTGGACAAGTGGTTAGTTAGGGTTGTTGTATAGATCCCGTGTCCATTGTTTTGAGTAATTTATTGACCTGAAAATTCGCTTCCAAACATCAAATGATTAATCAAAATAGTGGGATGACTCATGTGGTCACAGCGTACAGGATTTATTTTCATTATTTATTTGATTTAAGATGAGAATTCCCGGTTATAAATCATAAATGTCCAGAGAAACGCATTTTGCTTGCTATCGCCTAAGGCTAAGCCATACTTATTGCGTCTTCATTGTGAAGCGCCGGACTCCAAGACAGCCTACTTGGATGTTGACAGCTGTCGACATATGGAATGTACGATTGTAACTGATTGATTGAATAATATATTAATAGGATTGAAAGCAGTGTTTCTTTCTGGGCTTTACCTATTGTGACGGTTGTGAGATAAACATCACTTGATGTCTGGTAATCTTTTTACATAAATAAACCTAACCTGGCGTTAAAATCAATTCCTTTCGATTCCACGCTCTCCGCGCGTTAGGATGAAATGGGAACGATGAAACATCAAGATAAAGGTACTAGGAACGTTTCCAGCATTATTGATGCTGGTTCTATCCATCACTCATAAATAAATACAGTTTTCTGGGCAGTGGAATTAACAGTGACGATGGGATACTTTTTTTCTAAACTTGAAAAATCAATTAATTATTTTCGATTGATAGAACATAAGGAATTTTTCTTATATCTTCAAGCCACGTCGCTCTTCACTTCAATAAGGTTACGTCAAGTTGCAATGAAGTCAGACAATCAGAGTAAAATGTTGATCCTAAAATAATTCGTTGCAGTGGCAGAGAGAAATATTTCAACCGTGATATTTTAGCTTTAAATTAAAGTTGGGCTAAAAATTAAACGTCAAATGACTAACCCAGTGAATTTGATCTGTTGGAGAGAGGATTAAAACATGAATATTCGGCCTAGAAGAATAAAATGATAAACCAAAAAATTTATTGGACATGATGAAATAGGAACCAACGGTAGGGTTGTTTAAAACGGACAAATTACGAACATAATGCATAATTATACATTATGCCAACTAAACTTCTAAAGTTCATTCTATGCTCAAATAACTGGGAGCCAGTAAGGATATGTTTCTGTTATACATTTTTACAGTTGTCTTTATGAACTCTTTTGAAAATTATTCTATTTGGGAGTAAACCCTTCAATAATTTCAAGATTCCTACATCATACGCAATGTTTTAAACACAACGTACGATATCTTTTTCCTGCCCCACAGAAAACCGGTTAACTTAGAAATGGAGCAGTTTCCACTGACGAAACGACCAGTTTTTTTTTAATTTTAAAAAGTAGTTACAATTATACGAGTCTGCTAAGTAACTCCCCGGGAACGCCCGAAGCTCCCAAATGTACTCTTTTATTGCCCTGGATTTCCCATCTCGCTCCTATTCAGAGAATTGTTTTTGTTGTTGTTATTTCTTCACTCTCTTGACCTTGAACCAAGAATGTGGCGGAGACGGTGTATGGGGAGGGGCGGGGGCCTTATATTCTATTGGCGCGCTCGTGTGTGTGTTCAGTCGATCTGCCAAATGCGGTTATTAGCTTATCATTACCAAAAGATTCCAAAAGGAGAACAAAAGAATGCTCTTAAATTTATTAGCATATTCCCTTTTCGCTCAGAAATAACTGCACTTTAGTGGCGTGAATAAATGCACTAATGTTTAAAGTCAAGCATAGATAGAAAATTAAAGTCACATTTGTAACTTAAGACCCCTAATAACGCATCGGAGCAGAGAGAGAGAGAGAGAGAGAGATAATGGTTTAAAACTGTCGACTGATACAATGGCTTCAATAAGGACCAAGCCACAAATGGGCTCCAAATCATTCTCCTCAGTCTAAGTGTTCTTTGCGCCAATTCGTTGCTGGATCCTATTCATGCTGCGCCCGTTGCAACAGCATTTACTTTTGGTAAGGTTTCATGGGAGGCATTTATAGCACTAATCTTTTCAATACTTACTATAGTGGCTTTCTGACTATACTTTCATTCTCTTTTGCTCAGTGCTGGAGACCTCGCTAGATTACAGAGGTTTGCAGTTCCTATCCCACGGATGCGTCCGGCACAGTTCCACACAACTATCATTTCCCCTCTCGTTGATCTTAAATTAATGAAGATGTACAGTACATCGATAAAGAGCAGGATAACCTTCGTACTTCTCCCCAGGGCGACGGGGCTGGAAACTAAAAGCATCGGGGTCAAAACTTTATTTTTAGGTTCTTTCAATTAAAAATTTTCCTTGTCTGATCGCTGCTAATGCTTATGAGAACACACAAAAGTATTTAAAAGATCACTATGTAGTAAAAAAGATCGTTGCAGAAATATTCAAATAAGCTAACGTAATTTCCATCTCCAAAAGGAGGCGATAATCAATGTCCTACAAACTGCAAGCCTATTAGTCTAACATTCTTAATTATTAACCTACTTGAATCAATCGTCAAATAAAAATAATCTAACATCTCGAGACTTCCAACACGGGTTTTCTTTAAACAAGGTCTGCTGGCACCTTGCGACCTTCAAAACTTTCAATAATTCCCGGTCTAACCTTGGGTTGACCTTGGCAATTATATCATTTGAAGGAGAATGTAAAAAAAAACATAAGGGTTTCAAATTTCGTTAGAATCGGCCGAATAGTTATGATATTATTACCAAATAATTCCCCCGCTAACCTTGGGAGGACCTTGTTAATTATTTCATTCGGAAGAGAATGTAAAACAACATAAGGGTTTCAAATTTCGTTAGAATCGGCCGAATAGTTGTGATGTTATTGCCAAATAATTCCTCGGCTCCTTGTGGAGACTTTGGCAATTATATCATTCGCAAGAGAGTGTAAAACAAAATAAGGCTTTCAAATTTCGTTAGAATCGGCCGAATAGTTAGGATGTTATTGACAAAACAAAAATATTCCCGGGCTAACTTTGGGAGGACCTTGGCAGTTATATCATTCGAAAGATAATGTAAAACAACATAAGGGTTTCAACTTCTGTTAGAATCGGATGAATAGTTACATTGTTATTACCAAAACCCCCCAAAAAACAGATCAGGAAACGACCGACCGACATAGTGAGATATAGAGTCACCCGCGACTAAACTCGCACGCACCTAGAATTCATGCCCTAATAACTTGCTTGAGGGGTTTTTTTCAGGAAAATACTTTAAAAATTGTGGGTCACAGGGAGTTGCAGACGTGATTTATTTGGACTTTCCAAAATTCTTGGATAAATTTCTTCATCGTCGACTGATTATAAAGCTCGATATCTCGGTATCATGGAAAACTTGCTCACATTGAGCGAAGACTGGTTCGCATGGAACCATAAATATCAAAAATGAATCAGGGTGTAAGGTAACATCCAGTTGACCTCAACATGCATCTGGCTTGGGACCACATATATGTAAGACATTTTTTGTTCCTGGCCAATGTTATTTTCCAATAACGAAACAAAAGTCTTCCGGGTTTTTTTCCCTTTTTAGTAAACTTTTCAGGGAATTCTGAACTATATGATTTTCGTGATTTGTGGTCCAACAAAGGCAACAGCTTTCACCTTTGCTTCAGTGAGTGTGAGAAAGAAATTTTGAAGGTACTTGAAGGCTGCAAACCTTTTGTTAAGAGCTCTAAAAGAGTAGTTCATGAGACCTAGTTTAACATGTAATGGAGGGAACAACAATTATTGAGGATCTATCAATTGCTCATGCTTGTCATTTTGCCTTCCAACAGAGAACTCAGTCTTTTATGTCTAGTGCTCCTTGTAGTAATGTGCTGTGTGGTATTCCCAATATCCCAAAGACAAAGATGACATGAAAACTTGGTAAAACCTCCCTGGAGACCCAACAATAAAAAATGCTACCATTTTGAAGTCTCCAATCACTTCCCAGCCATACTCCTTATAATTCAAAGCTTGTAGCATGTTTTAGTCTTGCTTGAGTTATACTGAATGAGCTAAGGGAAGGAATAGATGCTTATTTGATTATGGATAAGTACAGCTTTGATGCTTCTTGAGGAACTAGCAATAAAAAGCGTCCACTCATCTGGATTACATGTAATTCCAATTGCTTAAATAAACCAGATACATCATTGCAGTAGCATATCCCAGTCAGATAAGTAAAGAATCTTGAGAAATGTTTATGGCATTTCCTTTGGCTTGTCACTTGCACATTTCCATCTAGCAAATCACCCTCTTTGAGCTTGGAAATCAAAAGCTCAACACTTGACTTTGACAAACCAAGATCTCTAACAGGATCATTGAGGTCTCTTTGGTTTGGATAGTATGGCATCCTCTCAACAACCATATCTCTGACACTGGTAGTCTACATCTTCATTGATCTTTTCAGCTTCTGAATTGTTGCTTCTTTCTGAGAGTAGCTCATTCCTTTCTGGAGAAGTATGTACAGGAAGATCAGCACTGTGTGGTACTGGTGCAATAGAGGATGGAAAATCGGAAGAGCAAATAGCAGGTGCATTTTTGTTACTTCGACGTTTGGAAGGGTCCACCATGCAGAAGTAGAAATGGTTTGACTGGTTATTGGGTTCACGCCAAATCTTGCGAGTGGTAAACTTCATGGCTCTTCTTTTTCCTCTATACCATCCTGTAAAAGTAAAAAAAAATATGCTTTATTACTCTTTTTGATTGCAAAAAAACATAATAGCTTAAAAGCTTAGGGCATTTAGTATTTTACTCTTTAAAACAAACAATTTTCTTATCTTCCAAAGTTTTCTTTCTAAGAGTTTGTCTTTGTCCCCAACTGGCATGTCGAAATCAACTTTGTAAGCTTCACACTTTCTCATCGATGCTGTCACACCGAACTTTCTTGCTCTTGTTTTGATGGACTGTCCTCAGTTATGACAGAATGCATCTGGAAAATGATTGCAGCCTTTGGATGCCAATTCTCTTCTGATGTGTTCACTAGGGTAGCTAGTACTGAAATAATAGCAGATCTGTGAATCTCTTTAAAAATATTTCTGAAAATATTCCAGAAGGTTCTAGAATTTTCCAGGGGTGTGTTCTGTCAAGTTCTGGAACATTCTTGCAACCATAAAATTCTATAAATTGCTCATTAAATCTAGAATGTTATGGAAGCTTTGCTTAAAACAAATATTCAACGACCTTGCAATTTTTTTTTTAAATAAGATATACAATTTTCTACCATGCTTTGAAAAATTATTAAAACGTACAGCTTTTTATATATTCTCATTTTTTCCGTGAAATTAATAATTCGCTAGCATTATTTTCTAAATGGGCAAATTTAGAAATTTAGTGCCGTACCTACAAAAGCAAAACTTTTGGATCAAAGGGAACTTTTTAAAAAATTTACCCTACTTACGAACAACTGGGAAAAATATCACTTTTAACCCACGAACAAGAAAAAGATGAAATTTTGTTACATATCAAATGTATGTTGTGATACAAACGATGAACTTTTGTGTATAAACTGGAAGTTTGCTGCATGGTATAAAACTGGGAGGAAAAGTTACTACACCTGACTGAGAGAAAATTCAAGCAACAATCAACAAAATCATGGAGTGGTTACTTAAATGGCAGATGTAGCTCAATACAGGCAAGTACAATATATTACATATCGAACAAAGAAATAAAACAATTAACTATATTTTGTCGGGAATATCCATAGGTAAGTAAGCATTGGAAAATATTTAGGAGTGGACATCAGCAATAACTAAAATTTCAAAGCAATCACTGACCGTCGCAAGAAGATATCACAAAATTAAAAAAACAAAAATAACATCGTAAGACAACACTTGTCCTATGCGGCGGAACTCTGCCCTTAACTCGACATGATGTGAAAATGCATTAAACGGCGAAATTCCAGATCACGACAAAGATCATATAAGGACAGGTTGAAGCCTGATGCTGATATTAATACTGTGTAATATTCCAGTATAGCCTTTGCATCGGTAATGGATGTTACTTGTGATCTTCTTACTTGAGTTGCTCGACTTTACAACATTAGGGTATCATCATCAGTTTCCTCTCCGCTCACAGCATTTCTATATAAAGTTTCATACTCTCTCTCACTGACTCCTCCTTCTGCCCATACAGCAGCAGCTCCTCCAGCCTTCTTCTAACCATACCATTTTGAAGCCGCTAAATTTGCAGTCGCCTGAGACAGTTACATTTGAGACAGGAACTAATACAAGTTTTTTTTAAGATATTAAACGATTTTGGTAATGTTAAATTTGATTCTTTGATGTTAATAATTCAATTAGGACAAGAGACAATGGATTCGAGCTACAAGTAAGGCGTTGTAAAATTAACAGCTGAAAATAATTTCAATTACAAGATATTTAATCATTATATTCGCTTGCCTGAAACCTAATGTAAAGTTACACTATTTACACGTTAAAAAATGGTTTAAAAATGTATTTCGGAAATTTTGGTAAATTTTCACTTACAAGGTGACCTTGAGCGGCCCGCAAGTTATTTTCATCCCCTTATAAACTTATATAAATGGATTACTATAAACAGATCAGTTCTCCTCGTTTGGAAACGAATAGAAAACGATGCATTTCGCTTACAAAAATTACATCCATATTTTTAATAACGTGTTCGATCTATCATCCTTATAACTCATTAAAATTTGCATTTACGTTACCTTCATATGTGGTAGATAATATATGCAGAAGTAAAATTTAACTATTTTTAGTGTCTGCCTCCGATGATAAATGTTTTCAACCTTTTTTCAGATTGTTTTTACCTTTCTGAGACTGAAAAACGCCTCCATTGTCTTGACTAGGCGAGACGATCATTTTATTGAGATTTTGAATGATTGTTCTTTTCCGGATTTATTTTAAGATAAGTGTCGTGCTTCAGTGGCCAGAGGCTGAAGCAAGGTTATAAGAAATACGATGACAGAATACGAGACAAGGGAGGGAAAATCCAAAAGTTAGATTGATGCAAATTTAATTAGGTATAAAGAAATGGAATCTGGGGGACCACAAATTAGAGAAAATTAACGCATTGGGATATCCTTATGAAGTACGAAGGCGAAAAGTAAAATTTTTCTTTGCATCAAACGTTATAGTATCTTAACGCGTCTATTTTAGCAACGCTCATTAAAGCGCCACAAACTTGTTGGCAAAAACAACGCATACCACTTATATAGTTTTCACAATGCGTGAAACAAAGATCACACATAAAAAATATTTAGAATGAAATTACGAAGAAGCCAATAAAATCTTCGCGATCGAAATTTTAATTTCTTCTATTATTCATTTGTAGTTTGACAAAAGTATTTGTCCGCCTTTTTCAATTTCCGTTAAAATATATCATGGACACTCTTCTCGACTGTTCGATTTTTGTATTTTATAGATTGGATACCGAAGTAAAAAATTACGGCAAACATATTTCATTTAGTTCTGAGACTTTGTAGCGAAAGGTCACAAGAAAGTAATTATGCCCTCAAAAATAAAGTCACAGTAGTTTACTGGAAGCTCAGCAGTGAGTAAGTTACTGTGTATTTACAGAGCCATTGCTGTTCTATTTTATAATATAGCGTGTTACTGTAGAAATTACACTAACCCACTGTATAAAAATAACTAGCATGCATGTTACATAGCAATTCAGGCTTGAATAGCATAAAATTTATTATATCGAATTAGAAAATTTAGATATTCCTTAGGCCAAGTGTTAAAAGCTAAAGTTTATTAATAATAATCTCTTAGGAACAGAACTGATTCGACTGGATCTTTTTTCTTTCATTGAAGCCCTCAAATCTGATTTTATTAATTTCAGGGGCAAAATAGTCTCTGCACACTGACCTGAGTGTGTAGCACGGCAATAAATAGGTTGGAAACAAAGTTCTCGCACAACTTTTATTAACAATGAATTACAACAAAATGCAGGAAAGAAACATATTAATCAACAATGCAATCATCGTTATTTTCGAGCATCTGCTTCCAATGACAGGATAGATCATGGATACCTTTGTTGTAAATTCAAAGAATTCTCCATCTGCAGTTTTCAGTTCGTCATCATTTGCGAACGTTTCGCCATTCAAGAAGTTCTGCATTGCCCGGAATAGATGGTAGTCTACTGGCGCCAGGTCTGGCGAGTACAGTGGGTAAGGGAGAACTTCCTACCCCAGCTCCAGTAGTTTTTTATGTGTATGATTTGCAACGTGTGGTCAGGCGTTATCATGAAGAAACATGACATCAATCAATTCTGGTTGTTTCTATCCAATTGCATCTGTCACCTGTTTCAGTTGTTGACTGTATAATTGAGCGTCAATAGACTGATTGCGTTTCAACATTTCCCAGTAAATCACTCCTTTCACATCCCACCAGACACAAACCATAAGCTTCTTTTGATGTCAGTCGGCATTTGTCTTAAGTTGTGCATGTGCACCCTTGTCTGTCGACAGGCGCAAAAACGGTCATTGTGAATAAGTGAGGGTTGGACCAGTTCTTAGCTTGATCTTGGAGATGGAATTGACCACGCTGAAACTTCTTAACCCAATCGTAAGCTGTGTGACGACTTATTGTGTGTTCTCCAAATGCTTGGTTGATACGACGTTGCGAATGGGCAGTGTTTAGGCCGGACTTGTAATCATACAGTAAATGAATATGTTTCTGTTCCCGAGAAAGAGTCATTTGACGGATATTTTTTGAAGCTTTCGATATCATACAGGGTGTATTGGCCTAGGCTTTCCTAGGCCTCGCTTGGAAGTGCATAGCGACCTAGTCTACCTAGGCTCTAGGTCGCTTTGCACTTTCAAGCGAGGCCTAGGAAAGCCTAGGCCAATACACAGCAATTAGTTGGACACTCTATATAATATCTGTATAAATCTATACATAAATAAACTTAAAAAGAAAATCTATAAATATAAATCTCCAATTAAAAAAACTTTAAAAATGTCGTGCAGGAACTTTGTTTCCAAACTAATAATATCATATTATTTGTTTAGATGACCGATCGTATTTCTCTATTTCTTTTAGTCTATTAAAAATCTTGTTTAAATTCGATTAGTTTATATCTAAAGGCTTCGTCATCCCGTTTAAAACGGAGACCCTTCGCTTTCGAGCGTTCAACTTTATATAAATATTTTTCGAAATTGAAATCTTTATCATTTGAAGAGGATGAATGGGATTCAATACTATGGATATCTTGAATTAGAAATAAAAATGTTCTAATTTCTGAAAATGAAAAAGAATTAATGGTATTTGTCTGTCTGAAATGGAATTATTAAAATATATATTGAGGTTGGAGTCGGAATCGGAACATTTTTACCAACTCAGAATCCAGCAGCACTAAAATTGCTTCAGACTTCGACTCCGGTTACGAGTACGACTCTACAGCCCTGAACGTGGTCCCTCAGAACGGTCTTATACACGTGATGCGGCCCCACTTAATGGTGATAACGTTGGCGGAGGCCTACATACAACTGTAGAATCAAATCCCTTCTCCCTTAATCTTCCAAGTGGTCGGAGGGAGCAGTGATGCAATCTGCTCCTGGGTAGCAATGCAACGACAACAAACCATCCATACGTAAGTATGGATGAGTCTTCGGTATCGTGAGATTTTGGAGAAGAATTTGATTTTACCGACAAGAAAGTGTTAGGAGAGACGCAAATGGATCTTTCAACTAGATAATGATCCAAAACACATCAAATTTGTCTCGTGAATGGTTTGAGAGAAAGACAATTGGCCATCTTCAATTGGACCTAGCTAGTCTTCAAGCTTAAATCCGATAGAAAACCTCTGGGAAATCCTCAACGATGAAGTACGTCAAAGGTAACCACACTATATTCAACGCCTGAAGGAGATATGAAGTGAAGAATGGAGTAATATTGAATAAAAATAATTTTATCACATTATATAGTAATTGTCTACGGACTGCTACAGTAATAAAGGCTTCGTAACCAAATATAATGCCCGTAAAATGTTATGGTGGAATAATTTTGTCTCCTACAAAATTGAAACGTAATGAATATTTTTTTGTATATGAAAATTTGCGGATATTCTCTATTAAATTGTTTCTTATTGGTTATTCAATAATATGCTTAAATGCCATACGGTTCTGTTCTTTAGAAATATAATAAATTTTAAAAATCGTATGTGCAAATACTTATGTTGTTACACAAAACGACGACAATAATAAAGTCAAAGAAAATCCACCCAAACATAATGGCAGAACACTCTTTCCTAACCTCAGACACAAAAACCACGATCCAAAACCTCAAAAAATCACCAGCTATAGGTTCAGAACAAATATCCAACCATCCACTAGAACAACTAGCACCTATAGTTCTCAAAGTTCTGATAAGCATTTTCAATTACTCAAGGCTACACAACTCTATCCCTACCATCTGAAATAAAAGCTAACACCGTACACATTCTTAAACCGATCAAACCCTCCACGAACCATTATCATATAGACGCATATCTCCCTGGTAGAGATAGGAAGGGGGGGCATGATGGGCCCTCCGCCCCTGCTAGCACGTCTTGGAGGGGCGGCAATTTTTTAATGAATTTAAGCCAAGTACTTAATCAAATATAGTCCAGTATTTATTTTTTCGTTTTCTTTTTCCAGACATATATAGTTTCATTATTATTATATTATAGAAGAAAATAAAAGAAACTACGAAACCTTGTAAAAAATACATACAATTTACCTCATAATTTTAAAAATAAATTTTAGTGTATTTTGGGATACATCATGCGAAGGTGATAAAGTTGTGCGATTTGTGGAATTGCATGTTGTCTAGAGTGGGCGTCGAATTCTACGGCCGCCCCGGGCGGCACAACGCAAACTACGCTTCTTCTCTTAACAGTATTAAAAACATTTGAAAAACGAATAGAAAAAAAATGAATCTCAACAATAACCTCACTCGACTCCTCATTATACAGTTTCCATAAGAATCACTCCAAAACAACAATACTGACAAAGTTAACACAACACTTACAAAAGGTTTTGACCAAAACTCACCACCACAAAGAACCATACTGGTAGCCATAGACATAAACAAAACATATGATGCAGTTACCTTACAAACACTTATAAAATAAATACTGAACATGCATCAAACCAAACGATAAGAAATGGCTCGTCAACCTCCCTCTAAAGAGACTAGCAAGAATCACTCACAACCGGACAAACTCACATTACATGACACCATAAAATGATGTTCCAAAGGGGAGCAATCCCCTCTTCCCTATTCTGCAACTCCTTCGTGTATGACATAACCCAAGACAAAACTCATTTAGTAAGATAATAATTATATGCAGACTCAAAATAAAAGTGGAATACAGCAACATATAAACAAAGAAAACATATATCACATAATTAGAACTCCAAAACAACAGAATGGCAGTCTACAGACGAAAATCCACAGTAACTCTACTCTATTCATCTCATATCATGAATGAGACAGAGAAGAGATTGAGCTTTACAAGGAAAAAAACCTTAGCTTGTAGAGAATTGAGAGAGAGGAAAAAAGAGAAATAGAGAGAGAAGAGAGTGAGTTTTACCAGAAAAGAAGAGAAAAACTTAGCTTGGAGAGAATTGAGAGGGAGAGGGGAAAAGAGAGAGAGAGAGAGAGAGAGAGAAGAGAGTGAGTTTTACAAGAAAAGAAACAGCTTCGAGAGAATTGAGAGAAATAGAGGAAGAGAGAAAGAGAGAGAAGAAAGTGAGTTTTTCAAGAAAAGAAACTTAGCTTGGAGAGAATTGAGAGAGACAGAGGAAGATAATTACAAGGAGTTACAAGGAAAATAAGTACTTCAAAGGCCTTGCGGCCCATGCCGAGGAGGCACTCATTAGGTGATGAAACTTAGCTATTCTAAGTTAATCTAGATTCAACTATTCCAATGGTACGCGCCAAAAACTTGTTATCACCACATCATGTTCTAAAGTACATGTTATCCAGTCGACTCTTGAACTTGTTGACAC
The DNA here is from genome assembly GCA_963969495.1 of Ceratothoa steindachneri. NCBI lineage: Eukaryota > Metazoa > Arthropoda > Malacostraca > Isopoda > Cymothoidae > Ceratothoa > Ceratothoa steindachneri. The sequence goes on along the minus strand of OZ018317.1, from coordinate 161,587,971 downwards.
TGCTACTGTTGACAACTACCGCTGGCAGTCAATTCCACGTGTCGCAGATGTTGTACGCGAAGGACTTACCCACCGGAAGCGACTTAAATCTGGGCAACTCAACCTTCTATCCGCGATTTCGAGTCGCATTCCGGTTAAGGCGGAAGTACTTCGTGTAGTCGACATTTTTAAAATCCTCTAAAATTTTGAAAGACTCTATGAGACGACCGCGCAGTCTTCGAGTCTCGAACGAAAAGAGACCGAGTTCTTGCAGCCTTTACGGCTATGTCTTGTTCTTTATCGATGGGATTAGTTTAGTGGCCCTGGCTTCTACCTTTTCCAAACGATCGATGGCAGCTGAGGCCGTGCCATTGAGTTGTACAAGGGAAGAACACACCTCCTTGTTTCGAGAGAGAGGAAGAGAGAGAAAGTGAAAGAAGAAAGTGAGCTTTACAAGAAAAGAAACTTAGCTTTGAGAGAATTCAGGGAGAGAGAAAGAAGAGAGTGAGCTTTACGATAAAAAAAAAGATATTAGCTCGGAAAGAATTGTTGTAAAATACCCTAATCGTATTAAAGAGACTGGGTGATTTTCTCAAAAGGCTGAGGGGGAAACTGGTTTCATCCATCGTCGCATCTTAAATGCTCGCTCCAAAAGTATCACAATTAAAAAAAATCAAGCTGTTTAGGATTTAACCCTAAGTCAAGAGGATCAGTCGGTAACGAGTAAAATTAAAAATGAATTTGAAAGAGAAACTGGAATTTCTCGTTCCTTGGTTAAAAAAAAATCTAAGAAGCTTTAGGAGGTTAAAGCCACTTCATTATCAGATGTGGTCAAAGAAAAATGGTTGGCTAATGAAAATAACTTTCACTTAGATTTATAAAATCCAGTTTAATTAAGAAAATTTTGTTTTAATATAGGTTCACAGAGGAAGTTCTCCGGAATTCTCAAAAATGAGTCTTAAATTCTGTTTGGTCTGATTTGTCCTAGAGAAGTTGGTCTATCACAGAGTAGGAAAACTTTCTGGCGTAAATCAATTACGGAAAGAAATTCGCTCTGCTCGCGAGAATTTTCCTCCAACAATTCTAAAGTAGAAAACAGGATTAAAAGGAGTCATTATTTACACTAGAAGACATGTTGAACAACCCATTAATAATTACTTAAATTTTTTATTTCTAGGGCGATTTTTATACAACTTATATTTTAGAAATAATTTTAATATAATCAAGAAAATCAAATAAAGTTGTCTAGAATTTCAAATAGAATAAATTAAACTTTCCTTTGGAATTTATTTTGACTTCTTACTATGAGCCTTAGTTTTAGAGATACAACCTCTCCAAATCGGTCCGTTTGGGGGGTTGTATACATATATACTCATCCAACCTAAGAGAGTATGTATGTGTGCATGTTTGTGTTTATTCATATTTTACCATAAGATATACAAGTACGAACAAGTTCGATATCATTTCTCATATAAGGTTTTGACTGATGAGGGAAACCATAGAGTACCATACCATGGTGGAGATTGAAAATCTCGAGTTGAACTTGGAAGAAGTATTGGAGCCCTTTAAATAGATTAATCAACTGTGATATCCGATCCGTTGCGTGAGAAAAAGGATAGTTATAATAAGTTTGTGTCTCTCCTCTCCTCAAAATACCTTTGACAAAGGCAGAGAGATTTGCTCGCTTGACGATTTGTGGCGATAACACGGGTTGGTCACTCCTGCGATAGGTGATCATCGATTATTAAACATGTTAGAAAGTAATCTCGGTGTATTAATTTTGAAAGCGTTCAAATTTGCGAAGCTTCGTCTAAATAGCTAAACAACCCAAAACAACCATCATTGGACAAAAATTGGCTGTTATTTTTAGATTACTTATTCTTCGGAGTTCCTTTCCTGAATGCTGGCGTTGTGCAAATGTCCCTCCGATCCCCAAAGGCTCTTTACCATCAATTCATCCGGAGGAAAATAGACCCATTTCCATGACACCGGTTCTGTCTACAATATTTGAGCGTTTGCTCGCCAAACGCATAATTCATTTTCTGAATAATAATAAATTGCTGCCGGAAAAACAGTTTGGTTTTCGGGAGGGTCTTAGTACTTCTGAGGCTCTTCTTTTTATTACCAATGACCTTCAAAGTTCTCTTGATGCTGGTCATGAATCTCGACTTGTATCTCTTGATTTTATCTCAGCCTTTGATTGTGTTAATCATAAGAGTCTTTTATTTAAAATTAGATCCCTTGGTATTGGTGGTCATTTCCCCGGCATACTGGTCGAGTTTTTGACTAACAGGAAGCAACGTGTGTCGGTTGATGGTATTTTTAGCTCCTACAACTTTGTTAAATCTGGTGTTCCTCAGGGTAATCAAATATGGAGTCGAATATGGTTGCTTATGCGTACGATACAACTTTGCATGCAGCAATTCCTTCCCCTTTGGACAGATAAAGAGACGCTGAATTGCTTACTCTGGACATCAAGAGAATTTTACCCTGGTGTGATTTTGGGGGTATGAAACTTAATCCAAGTAAATGCCATAGCCTTGTTATTGGTCAATTAAGGACCTTACAACCGCATCGCCCTGACATCATTGTCAACTGCGTTGCGGTCCCTAATTGTTCTTCACTGAAATTGCTTGGTGTTACTTTTGATCCCAAGCTGTCTTATGAGCTGCACTTGCGCGTCCTCAATTTCTCAATAGTTGGTTTGTTAAATGAGTGCCGACAGATCTACTCTACAGACAGAGTTGTTAGGAATTGTTTTTATTCCTTCCTCCTGACTAATTTTGAATATTGTCATTCTGTCTTCCTCTCTGCATCGGAGACCAATCCAATTTGAAGCTCCTTGAAAGAGCTTTCAACCAGATTAGTTTTCTGGTACCCGATGTACAGTTGAACCTTAGGCATCGTCGACTCGTTTCTTTAAAATTGTTTCTGATCCTGATCATCCACTTCACTCTCTGATACCAGCTCCCTCACGGCCTGTTCGTGATACACGCTACTTGTTAAGGCAGAATGACCGTGCTTTTTCGTTCGCTCGAGTGAATACGACGCAGTTCTCTCGATCTTTCTTTCCTACGACCGTCGGTCTGTGGGACATTCTGCCTAATGATGTCGTGAATTCGGATAATTGTGACGTATTTAAAAGGCGAGTGAATGCTTTTTTTCTCTCTCGATTTTTATGTTTTCTACTTTTATCGACATTGCGCCACTCGATGGCCCCAGCAGGGTTTTTAGGTTCTGCCGTTTTTTTCTGTCGCCTTACAATGGGTCGCTTTCATTGACTTTGATAATAATAATAAAAATAATAATAATAGTAAACTTTGTTTTACTGCAAGAAATTTTGAATACGAGAGTAGATAAATAATAGTTCCATTGCTCAAATTAATCCTGTGTCATCAGCTGGAATATGCAGCTCAGTTCAGGTCTTCTTATCCACAGAAGAGTATCGCTGCATTGGATAGAGAGCATCAAACGGCGTCAAGGTTCATTGCGAAACATTACTATAAATACTTAAAACTACTCTCGCTTGAAGATAGACGCCTTACAGTATAATCGATAGAAGTCTTCAAGATTCTGAAAGGGAATGATAATATTCACTTTGATTCGATTGAACTAGCCAAAAACAACCTACGAAAAAATGATCACAAATTGAAATTAATTCGAACTAAGACGAATAAAGTGTGAAACGTTTTCCCTTATAAAATCGTTTCAACTTGCGACGTTCTTGCAGCTAATGTAGTTAAGAAATACATCAATGAGCACGTCTAGAAATACATCGGAAAAACATCAGTTCACTGATTAAAACGTCCCTATTAAAGCACATGTAATACTAACCATCATTTAACGCTCTACTTGATTTTTAAAGGATTCCAAATACCTCCTTATCTTATCTTACCTTCCTCACTTTTCATACTAGTCATAGAGAGGACCTGGGAGTCTTTGTTAGTCTTGATTCCATATCTAAACAATACAAAGCCAGTTCGAGATACTATGACCCAACTTAAAAACGAGACAGGACAGTTTTTTTAGACTTCGAAAAGTATCGCGAAGTTTCATATAGAAGAATTTCTGAGACGTTCATAACAATAGTCAACAATGATTTTGCTACTTGGGTATTAGCGTGTGATTTATACTAAATCAAATATGCTGATTCAGAATCTGTAATCATAATATTTCTAGCACGTAAGGTTCCTGAGTTACACACACACTCTTTAGTTACACATATGGGCAGTGTTGCTTCGTCTACCGTAGTGAGAGGGTGTGTTGTGTGTGTTTGGTTCCTGCGTTACACTCCTGCTTTATCACGTTGTCAAATTTAGCCATTATAGTAGTGGTGTTAAAACAGTATTTACATACAGTAATGAATTGCATTTTTCTTTCAGATTTATCTCTCAATTAATTTGTAAATGAAATAAGATTGTACAAAAGTATATAACAGGATATATACAAACTAAGTTGAAAACATGAATCGGCAAGGATGTATAAATAGCCCAGACAATTTTTTTTATATCTGTCGAAGATATACTCCAAGCAACCAGCGAAAAAAATTAGCTAAAAGAGTGAAAACTGCATACAATTATTATTTTGGTTGTAAAGTTGTTGACCCAAACAAGTCCTGGGCACCTCACAAATCTTGTACTCTGTATTATACGGGCTCACACAGTGGTTAAATTACAAACGATAGGGTATGCCTTTTGCTGTACCAATGGTGTGGCGTGAGCCAACAAATCATGTTTTTGATTGCTACTTTTGTATGACAAATATTGTGGGATTCTCAAATAAGAACAAGTCAAAAATTGCATATTCAGATTGCAAGTGAGCTATAAAACCAGTCCCCCATAATATGGAGATGCCAATCTCAGTTCCTCCATCAGCTAGTGCAGTTAAAGAATATAATTCATTGCCTGAAGAGGAAGGAGGCTAACAATGACGATGAAATGTATGAGGATGATTCTAAGGAAAAGAAGATCCAGTTGATAACTCAAGAAAGATTGAATGATTTGGTGAGGGATTTGTCATTGTCAAAGGAGAACGCAGACCTGTTGAGCTCCAGACTAAAGCAATGGAATCTTCTAGAGGAAGGTGCAAAAATATCTACTTTCCGTAAATGCCATAAGGCCTTAGCTGCCTTCTATAAAGAATAAGATGGTGCTTGTTTCTGTACTCATGTTAATGGCCTCATGAATCAACTAGGAAACGAGCATTTACCTGATGAATGAAGACTAGTCATCGATGCAAGCACTGCTAGCCTCAAAGCTGTGTTGCTTCACAATGCTAACAAAAAACCTTCAATTCCTGTCGCACTTATTGTTGGGATGATAGAGACATATGACTCAATGAAATTTATTTTGGAAGGTATTCATTACTCGCATCATAGGTGGAATATCTGTGGTGATCTAAAGGTAATTTTTTAACTTCTTGGACTGCAGCTAGGATATACAAAGAATACGTACTTCTCATACCTATGGAACAACCATGACGACAAGAATCATTATATTGTCAAAAAGTGGCCCAAAAGAGAAGAACACATAGTTGGCCGATACAATGTGAAGCACATGCCTTTGGTACATCCACAGAAGATTTACCTTCCACCACTTCATATCAAACTTGGCCTTATCGCAAATTTTTTAAAGCAATGGCCCATGATTTTGATGGATTCCAGTATCTCAAAGAGAAATTTGGTGCAAAGAAAACCGATGTTAAACTTAAAGCTGGCATTTTCGTAGGGCGGAGATCAGAGAATTGATACGCGGCCGGGAGTTCAGAAATAAACTAACTCCCCTTGAGTTGGCAGCATGAGATTCATTTGTCCATGTAGTGCAGAACTTTCTTAGTAACCATAGGGCTGAAAACTATGAAGAACTAGGGGACAACATGCTAAAGGCCTATCAACGAATGGGGTGTCTGATGTCTCTTAAGATGCATTTCTTGCATTCGCATCTAGATTTCTTTCCATCTAATATGGGTGATATTAGTGACGAACATGGGGAAAGGTTCCACCGAGATATCGCAATGATGGAAAGCAGGTATCAAGGCCACTTCAACGAAAACATGATGGGTGACTACTACTGGTTCCTAGAACGGGAAGATCCTATATCAAGCGTTCAAGCGCAAGAGCAAGAGTCTCAAATATTTTTTAAGAAATTTATAGTTAGGTGAGTACTACCTCTTTTATATGTAATACATATCTTGTCTAAGTCTGCAAAAGGACGTACATAATGCCAAATAGGGTGTCCCGATTCCAAACATTTGCCCTGAATAGTCTCATTCTTCACAAACTCGTAATAATTATATCATTAATTGATCCAAGGTGACAAAGTAAGCCACATAGCCTACTTGCATAACCCAGGGACAAAACTGAGTACATATTGGGAATCAGCGCACCAAAATTAGTTAGTTACAACAACATTTACTCAAGTAGGAGAGACAAAGTTAAAATTTGTTAGCTAGTGTAATTGAAGAGTCATTCAATATTCCCACTGCCCGCGATGTTATAAGGTTCGACGAGACAAGTGCATACCTAAGATGATATTACCGTATCGGAGGCTAAGTAGTGCTTTGTATTATGAAAATGATAGTTTTTAAATCGCTCTCCTAATTGAAATACATTCTAGGCTATAGACACTTAAAGCGAAGAATTAAAAAAAGCTTGCTGGTCAACTATTGGATTTTTTAACCAGTTTCTAAATCAAGGTGTTGTTCCAGGTGATTTTAAACTTTCAAAAGTTACGCCAATTTTTTTTTAAATAGATAAAAGAGACTCAACTGAAACCTATTAATTTGACTTCAGTAATTGGAAAACTCTTAGAAAATCCTGGCTTATTTAGTAACACGGTTTTATTAGCTGTGTAATACTAATATGTTGTAACGACTCCTGTACTAGAACTCGCGTTAAACATTAGCTCCACAAATGCAAATAGGTAACAAAAACATTATACTTACTATCTTAATAAAATAGTACAGCATCTTTCAATATATTTTAAACGTTTATTCAGTTTATAGGTACAACTATATTAAACTGAACTTCTGCACCATTGCTGTTAGCTTGTTAACCTGAATTTCCCTATGCCACGTTTCACATCTTTACGATTTGTCATCTTTACGATTTGGTCTCACTTCTTGGCATTTTTTTAAAAAAAGAATTATAATTTATTACAATAATATTTTTTTATAATTGATCACAATAATAGTATTATCATATCTTGGACAGGACACGAATTTGCAGGAGAGTTCAAGATTGAATCCAGCGGTTTATTTTCTACATGTCCGTTCTAGGAAAAGTGAGAATTCATTTAGCGAGCTTCATGTATGTTATGTAGATCTCGATGATGACTCCTTCCTGAACATAATCCAAGTCACTTATACTTAAATTAAGCAAATTAGGATGAGGGACGCGCCTCATCGAAGCCAATTAGTGACTGTATCCAATAGACCGATCTAACACCCTTCAAAAAACTGTATCAATTGGGTATTTTAACCACTTTTGTTGGCGCAGTATAGGGGATCGTTTTCGCAGTACACAGGATCGTTTGCACCCACTACTTTGATTGGTCAAGTGGATCCATTCCCTTGCTTACCGTTGTAGTATGTCGAGAAGTGCAGGCAACCGGTTTAAAAGCTTCGCTTGAATAAGTTGTTTTTGAGACTCAGGATGGCACAATGGATTCGCTGCTCGCTAGCAGTGATCCAGCGACGCGGGAAACTGTTCGCAACTCACCTACGCTACTTTCTTTGTTTTGTTTTTTTCTTTGTCCCCTTTCCTACTGCCCTCTATTTACAGCGTGGATGAAGAGTATCCCCCAGGTATGCCCGAAGCAGTGCGATGGTTCCTACTCATTGCTATAGCAACCGTATACCACCACTGTGTACATTATAGTTTACCATTACTATATCAAGATGAGCTTGAATATGAAAGAAGTGTTATGAAGGATGAATAAATAAACCGGCGCCAAATGAGTCCATGAAATATGTTTAGGAAGAAGGTGTCTGGAAAAAAAACCTTTCTTCAGAATCCTTCAAAGGAATGAGGCAAATCCCTTAATATCAACTTAATGAGCCACAAGGAAATAACGTGCATGATGTAACATCCAAAATGACTCTATTACAGTGAAATGATAGAAATTTCACCTTATGTACGCAATATTAAAAACTCTATGAAATGTGAATGTATGTCTTTCATAATAATTTCTCTTTACACCATTTTGTGATACAATTGTTTTCAAAGGGAAGGACCAGGAAGCACAATCTCAGGAAGGTTTAGGATCGTTATATGCTTTTTTCCTGGTACTTTGGGTCTATTATAATATTTTAGCGTCACTATTTCCATTATTTTGCTAAATTAAATAAAATATTTCGAATGCGTCGTATCTAATTTAGATTTCAAATATAAATTTTTATGGCTTATGAATGCGGAAACCACAATGAAAAAATTGAGTAAGTCATTTCGTTGTTTATACTTGTTTGCCACTATTGTGGAAGATTGGAAGCGAGATTAAAAAGTGCAACACACGTGAAGTCATGATGTAGCATTTATCTTCTTTCACCGCAGTTGCAGTCTGTGCCGTGAATGTTTCTTTGAACAGATTATTTCTCATTCGTTCGGATATACATGTACGTATTTCCTCGAACTTTGTCCATTATTTTGGGCAGGCGCGGGTCCAGGAGGGTGGAAGGTAGGAAGGCTAAAGCCCCCGCCAAATTTCAGACCTGTTTATGTTTATATTTCATTTTTAAGCCCTACTTCTATTCTGCTATTCAAAAGTGTGATATAATAATATAGAATTTATATAGAAAACAGTTTATTAAACCGTCGCGATCGAATGTATCTTATATGATGCATGTCTAAAATTGAGGTAAATCTCAAAAATAATTATTATACTCAGTATTATTCCTTAGTTAACGTTTCAAAACTACAATTCCTAATTTTCTGATATGTGGAAAAAAAAATCGGATCTGAGTGTGTTAGTGCTCACTCCTTTATGAGAGGCTGTTATTTATTATCAATACTGTCTATTATAACCCTTATTAATCATCAATGCCCTTTCTCAGACTACTCAGAGGGAGGAATTCAGGCTATCCCGCCCCCCCCCTTGTTTTTATTCTGGATCCGCCACTGAATTTGGGGGTGATGCTTAGAAAAGTCTCTCACCTAGCGTATTGTCTTTATTTATCGTCTTAATCCATCTCTCTTCCTTCAGGTGTTATTCTCCCCCTCCTTCTTCCTTTTATTTCCAACATATTATCCATATCTTACAAAACATAGCCACACATCCTCATTCTATTTTCTTTTCTTTAAAATCTTGGATAACTCTTCAAAATTAATCGTCTGTCTAATCTTCCGCGTTTTCGAAATATCAAGATCCGCTAATCCACAGAGCAATATTACCATTCCCATTTGTAATTAACGGGGGCAGCGTAGGAACTTCCTTATTTGAAAAGATTTTCATTTTTAAAAAAGGAAGTTCCCAAGCTCCACCCTGTACTTCACGATTTGGTCTTATCAATTTTTTTTTTTACACTATCCATCCCCATCGCTGGTTTGAGATGAACATTTTCTTTCTTTACAACTTATCCTGCAAACTAATTTTTAAGCGTTGTTTTTTTCATGCTGCCAAAAATATACCCTTTATTTCCTGCTGTTCTACAATGCCTTCCATGGCTCTCGCCCATATCTCCATATCCATTCTACCATCTCTCTGCTCGGCATTGAAAAGAATAATAAAAGGCACAAACCAACCGAGTTTATTTATTAGCACAGGGAAAAAAATCATTCCATAAGTGGATCAAGCCAAGTATAAATAGGCTTAAGGGAGAACCATTATGTAGACTGACAATAACAACAACAAAAACACGAATAAACGCAAAATCAGGAACTAAAAACCACGATACAAAACTCTTCACCAGCAGTACGGGCCAAAAGCCCTTCTGCTATAAAGGCTTGAATGCCTTTCATAATATATATATATATATATATATATATATATATATATATATATATATATATATATATATATATATATATATATATATATATATATATATATATATATATATATATATATATATATAACCAAAACGCAAAGAAAGCCAGACTATCCTTTCACCAGGGATCTGTCTTTCATTCTATTTTCACTTCACTTTCCTATTATTTCCCTAATTTTTCCCACTATTTTATCCTAGGGGTGGGGGCATATCCTTCTTATTCCCATTTATTTATTTATCAATATTCATTCTTCATCTTGATTTTTACTATGCAGGTTGTACTCATCGAATTTTTCTTCTTCTTGACTCAATTTTCTTTAAGTTGGCCCTTCAAACATTTGTCTTCACTTTATCTTGACTTCCGTATTCTCCTTGGCTGGGTTGATCGGTAATCTTCGTTTTCTTTTCTTGATGCATCTTCATTTTTCTTGAGTTGCTGATTTCTTCTTGATCGAATCTTCTTTTTCTAGACCAAATTTCCTTTTTTTATTTAAGTTGGGCCCTTCAAACATTTGTCTTTCCTTTATCATGACTTCCGTATACTTCTTGGCTGAGTTGGTCCTTAATCTTGGTTTTCTTCTTGATGCATCTTCATATTTCTTCCATTTATCTTGAGTTGATGATTTCTTGGTCCTTCTTATGCTTCTTGTTGAGTTAGTCCTTCAAGCCGTTTTCTTTCTTGGGCGATCTTCATAAAAGTTTTTGGACTTTTGTCCGGACGACCGGCTTTAGTCCGTTCCTGGTTGGTAATTTTATCGGCCATTTATATTATCGAGTTGGAAGGAATTTCTCTGATACATTTTCGCACCCCTACACAGGTCCCTTTCTAGAAAGCGGAGCGAATTTGAGGATTGGGGAGAGACTAGTCTTGGATTTCTTAATCGAGAATTACTAGTAGCTCTCTCTCCTACGGCCTCCAAGTCTGCGGGATGAGTGGAGCTAATTTAGTGAGATTGAGGAGAGCAAACGAAGTCTTGTCTCTAATCAATGAGTAATGGCTTCTCCTTCCCCGGGTCTCCGAAGTTCCCAGCAGCAATTGTTCTTAAATCTCTAGTAGGAGAAGAGGTGCAGTTGTAACGAAGATCAGAAGATTGTTCGGCCTTTGAGGGTCACCAATTATGGTGGGGGGGACATATCCATCTTATCCTCATTTTATTTATTTATCAATATTATTCTTGTTCATCTTGCTTTTTTCTTGAGTGAAATTCCTTTTTTTTCTTTAAGTTGGCCCTTCAAACGCTTTTCTTCAATTTATCTTGACTTCCGTTTACTTCTTGGCTAGTTTGGTCTTTAATCTTCGATTTCTTTCTTGATCCATCTCCATTTTCTTCCAATTATCTTAGGGGCTGATTTCTTTGGCTTCTCGATGAGTTGGTCCTTCGAACTTTTTTTTTTCTTCCGCTTTCTTTCTTGGGCGATCTTCATAAAAGTTTTTGGACTCTTGAGTTTCGAACGCGGTACCGTTGGATTTGAACGCCAATACTCTAGCCTCGCGACCGGCTTTAGTCCGTTCCTGGTTGGTAATTTCTATCGGCCATTTATATTATCGAGTTGGAAGGAATTTCTCTGATACATTTTCGCACCCCTACACTCCTACTAAACACCTCTACTACTATATTCCTCATTTATATATGTCCAATTATGTAGACTGACCGAGAATTTGAAACAGAAGCTTAAATACACATCACTGGTATAGGCTTTTGAATTATCAATAAAATATATTGGTCCACGGAATTTTGGAAAATCGGACCTGGTATGTCCTTAATTAATTAAAGAAATTTATAGAGGGAAGGGGGGCGTACCGCTGCTTCCAGTCATTTTCTCTCGACAATTTCTGGAATAAATGTTTTTTCTTAATAAAAATTCGCCCATTCCACGCTTGAAGATGTCGTTGATAGGATCCCTTATTAATTCTTGTGGTAATGAATTTCAATCTTGGACGACGCGTTTGGTAAAGGTTAATTTCTCGATTGATGTATTATATTAAATAAAATATAGTTCATTTTTTTAATTGAAAATATACATTTTGCCTGTGTCCAGACTTATGGGACACCCTGTATTTCCACTCTCTGAGATCTTCCTATTGTGCCTTCTCGTGGCCTTTATACATAGAGGCTTTCTGCCGTATCTCGAAATAATTTAAGTTTCTATTTAGTCTCCCATTTATTTCTTTATCATAAACTAAATAAATATAATTTGTTTAGTATTTCTTTGTAATTAAGATGCCTAGTCCTCCTCCCCCTTATTATTTTTGTATATGGGTACTGTACTCGTTCTATACAATTTATGTATGGAGTCTAGAAAGGGGCAGCATAATGTAAGATAGGCCTAGCAAAGTGTATAGTTTTAACAGTAGCTTTTTACTTTAGACGGACTTTTTAATAATTGATGCTTCTCTAGTTTCTTTATTTATAATTATCGATTTCGACTCTTAGATCTAATTGTTCAGTTATTTCTTTGAACTTATTAACCTCGATAAAAGAATTAAATATCGGATTAATTTTGCAAGGTTTTTGCGCGCTACATTTCAAAGTGACATGGCAAAATTCTTGTCTATTTCTTTCTCCTTCTTTTTTATTTGGTTGCTGAGCTTTTCATGATCGGCAAGTTAATTCAAAAAGTTATATATTTAAAATAAAATTAAAACAAGGGCGGTCAGATAAATAATTCCTTTTGTTGTATCCCAGTTGTAAAGGGTGGCCATTTAGATGTTTCCCCATCGTTAACCACTTTCGAATCCAATTTATGGTATTATTGTCAATTTGAATATATTGTAATTTGAACACTAGAATATTAAAAGGTAGTTTATCAAACGCTTTACCAAAATCTAAATACATAAAGTATACAAGAAAGTGGCTTATAAACCCGAATCGGCAGCTTTTGTCACGTGCTCATATAAATGGACGAGATTTGAAATCGCGTTTAATTACTAATAGTGTATTGCTCGCTGAACGAATACTCACTTTCCTGTCAATAATCAACTGCATAGTTTTGCCGAATAAGGATATTCAACTTACTACTCATTGATTTTCTTTATGATTACGTCCACTATTTAAAAATAAGTACGACATTTGCTACTTTCCATAATGGTTGAGTATTCTTGCCACAAAATAATATAAAATAATTATTTTTAACTAATCTACCTGGTTTCGTTAATCTTTGAATTGCTCCTTTGTATTTACCACAATAATATGAAATGAATTCATTGAGATTATCGTGAGACCTATTTGCGAATCTTCATTCCTGCAACTTTGTTTCCAAAGTTAACGGTCGGTCACTGAGTCAGGAATGCGCGTCGTTATAAGGCATTTTGATGGTTAATTCTGCATCCATGGGTACATGATCTGCAAGAATACCATAGGGCGAATGGGGGATGGGGGGATGCAGGCTTATTTTTTTCTCTCAATACGACCATTTCAGAGTTTATAAACTAGATATCGTTCGTTCCTTACCCAGAATCATGACGTTTTCAGAAGTGGTTCGAGCTCTGATTAAAGCTTCCTACAGTGGTAAAGAATGGAGGAGAGTTTCCAGGAAGAGACGTACGCTAGACAAACTGTTAAAAAAGCCGCGGCACCAGGAAGTGGGAGACTGAAAACAGACACAAAACCACAAAACGCTGATTGCATAAAAAATACAGGGTGACCACAAAAACACTCCTTAATTTCAAATATATACTATAGCAAAAGTTAAATGAATATTCTTACAATTTTGGTGCCTACAGTTGCATAAACTAACCAGGCAATGGTTCGCCACTCAGCTTACGCTTCGCTACTAAGATTAAAATTTAAAATCTAAAAAATAGCAGCCATGGTTAAATTTTTAGAAATTTTCTGAACTTCGCCAATAATAATTTTAAAAGGGAACTCTAAACTAAATTTCCCCCCTTTCGAAATATCACCTTGCTGAAATTCAGTTATAGAAGAAGATATATAAAAATAAATTTTCTGAACTTCACCATTTTGTTTTTTGATATTATAAAAGAATTATTAGAAATAACTTTGATAAAAAAACATAAGTCATAACCAAACTAAGATGAAATCATTATTCAAATACTCAAAATAATCCTCTTCTTAAATTATAGAGTTAGTGATGATGATGATGATGATTAGGAGGAAGAGGAGGATAAAGTTTCATGCGGTATTGGTTGATATCATAAACACTCGATGTGTGCCCTTCTTGTTGCTCGGCAAACATCAAGGCGATAATCAAGCTCGGTCCAGACTCCTCCAGGCATATCCGGCGTAATCGCATGTAGAGCTTCAGTGATGCGTTCCTGCAGTTCATCTATTGTCGTGGGTAATGGAGGTACATAAACTTTGTTCTTGACATGTCCCCAAAGGAAAAGGTCACAAAAGGTTAGGTCTTGGGATCTCGGGGGCCATTTGCATGCAAAACACCTGGTCATGTTGTCCATCACGGCCAATCCATCTTATGGTAGGTTCGCGTTGAGAGATGTGCGGACAGCGAAAGACCAGAGCGGTGGTGCGCCGTCCTGCTTAAAATTGTAGCCACCATCTAATGCAGTTAGTCTTGGAATCAACCAGTTAGTTAACATTTCTAGGTAGGTTTACCCATTAATGGATGATCCTTCAAAGAAAGCGGTCCGTACATAGGCCGCTCTGTTACTGAACAAAACACATTAACTTTTGGGGAGTTGCGTTCGAATTCCAGGATGGCATGCGGCGTCTGAGTCCCCCATACTCTCACATTGTGCCTATTGACCTTTCCACTTAATTGAAAGGTTGCTACAGCACTGAAAACGATCTTTGCCAGCAGATCAGGATCATTTTCCATTAACGCCGGAGATTGCTGCAAAATTCAAAGCGCCTTTCATTGTCTTGCAGCTTGCAAGGGGTAAACCTCAAGCGTTTGCGTAAGATCTTGCTTACTGCTTGCTTTGTGGGACTCGTAACTCTCGGCTACATCTGCGAGTCGACTTCTTGGGGCTGCGAAGAAAAGTTTCTCTCACCCGATCGTCAACTTCCTCCGACACCGATGGACGGCTTTTCTCACTGAAATCTCTGTACCACTTCAAAATTGACTTGCTAGTAGTTGATTCCCATGAAGAATGCGTCTGAAAGCACGCTGCACAATTTTAACACTGATGTTATTGCCAAAACAAAATAATTCCAAAGCTAACCTTGGGAGGAGCTTGGCAATTATATCATTTGAAATGGAATTTAAAACATCACAAGAGTTTCACATTTCGTTAGAATCGGCCAAATATTTACAATGTTATTACCAAAACAAAAACAGAGACCGACCGCCCGACATAGTGAGATATAGAGTCGCACGCGAATAAGCGCACGAGACTAAAAATGTAATGATATATTCAGTTTTTTATATAAACAGCAAAACATATGTTCATTTTTTTGAAACGGCAAAAGTAAAGTCCGTAAATTAGATAGAACTTTTATTTAGCCGAGATTTTATTATTTATGCAATTGGCATTTTCTGTTTCCAGACTGCTAAACCACCCGGAATAACCTCACTGTCTTACGCCCCTTACCCGAAGGCCTAAATTTACATGAATAACACTTATAACACTCAATTAATTTAAAGGGGACGTAAGAAGAAAGAGATAAAAACAAAATACCTGATCGCAGAGCAGTGAAGCAATAACCCACTTTGGGAACCCAGGCGAAAGAGGCTCGGCGACGATGAGTGAATTCGACCCAATTCGACAGGGGTGAAGGCGATGACGGTTTTCGGCGAGGAGAAATCCACAGACGGTGATATAGGGCGAAAGGCGTCGATACCACGGGGAACGATGATTTATAGGCCAAACTATCCAAGAGAAGGAATTAGAGATGACAGAATTCCCCAAAGAGGAGATGGCGAGGTGACTGGGGAAGAGCTTTTACGTGCCCAGTGAGAACGGCTTCCCAAAGGAGAACACTTGCAAACGTAACTGGAAGAGCACAATTTGATGCAGCCGACAGAGGGGCAGCGAAAACGCTGGCAGGAATCAATGGCAGAAAATCCTCGCTGCACGAAGGAATCCAGTCCGGTTCTCCAAAATGAACGTCAAAGTAAGTGACGGACAACGATTCAGCGGAGCAATCAGGCAGAATTCTCGCAACAGAATAAAATAAAACTTGACTTTTGTGTATAGAAAGAACAGAGAGGGACCGCTGTATGTGATACGGCAGTCAGATAGTCAGAGAGGAGCGAGGTGGAAAACATTTACGAAGAGGACAGAGAGAGTAGATAGGTCGGTGGCTATACACCGATGCGTTGTGTTGTTGTGAGGGCGTAGGTTATGTGGTATTGACTGGGCGAGGGTTGGGGGCAGGTCAGGAGGGGGAGGCTGACTGCTAATCCGGAAACGCGCTATTTATGATGCCTACTGGCTTATGCGAAGAACGGTACGGGCGGCGGGTGTTCGTGGGCCGCGGGATATCGCGGTGCCATCGCGTACCTTCTCACGTGTAGCGAGGTGTATAGTGGGTCTGTGGTGAGTTTGTCGAGTTGTTTAGTGAGTCTGGTGTGAGCGTAGGTGTTGAGAGGAGCTAGTTTGTTGTTGGTATGTAGTGCGTCTATTATCGAGTACCGCGGTGAACGGCAAGCGCGCTTCAGAGCAGAGTTCTGAATGCGCTGAGCCTTTCGCTTCCACGTGTCGCTCGCAGCTACGAGCGACAGCGGGGCGTACGTGAAAATGGGACGCACGAGTCCTTTATATAGGTGTAGTTTTAGTTTTTTTGCTCGCAGGGTAGAACCTACCCAGCGATGTGTTTGTGCGTGAGGCTCTTGCTTGTATTATGTTCTGGTGTAAATTGAACCTGAGGGATTTTTCAAAAGTTACCCCTAGGATTTTGGTGCGCTGAGTGTATCAAGCCTTGTTGGGTTTTAGTGGATCATGTCTGGTGTGTGTGAGTAGATTTGTAGGTTGTGCATGAAGTGATCTCTAGCGCCGTAGAGTGCATCTGTGTCTTCTGAGGATTCGTTGCAATCAACCATTTATCCTTGTAATCTGTCTTCTCGTCTAGTATTCTTTGTGCGTGGAGCGCGATTTCTTCAGGGGCCCGGCCGCTAGCGAGAATGGTCTCGTCGTCGGCCTAGGCCACTATGTAGGTGTGAACGCAGTTTTCTGGTGGGCGTGGGGTGTCGTTTGTGAACATGATGTAGAGTGTGGTTGCCTGTACGCTTCCTTGGGGAACGCCTGAGCGTGGTGTGAAAGGTCTTGATAGGGTGTTGTTGTATCTGATGTGGCAGCACCGTTCAGTGAGATAGGGCGAGAGGAGCCTTCTGGTGCAGAGAGGTAACTCCGTGTTGTTGGCGAGTTTCCAACGGAGTCCCTCGTGCCACACCTTGTCGAAGGCCTTCTCCATGTACTTACTGACGGAGAGAGTCTTTTGGTGTATCTGTCGTTTCTTTTGTATTCTGTCGTCCCCGATGGTCACGTCCGCCTGAGTCGACCGGCCTCTCCTGAACCCGTATTGATGGGGGGAGAACCAGTCCCTCTCTTTCAGGAACTCCCGTAGGCGGCAGTTGACCATACGTTCAAGTATTTTGCCAAGGTGCTCTAATAGAGCAATAGGCCTGTAATTGTTTGGGTGTTTTGGGTCTTTGTGTTGTTTATGTAGGAGTATGTTGTGAGAGACTTTGAATATTTTGGGAAAGTGGCCTGAGGCTAGTGAGGCGTTGAATAGGTGTGTAAGTGTGGGGTATATGTCTGCGGGGAGGTTGTGTATGAGTGTGGCTGGTAGACCGGAGGGGCCAACGCGCGTTTTAGTGTCGTTTTTATGTAGTGTTTTGTTTCCTCGATGGTGATTGGAGTGGTTAGTGTGGACGTGTAATCAAGCACCTCCATTCGTATCAGGGGGGCAGGCCTTAGCTCGTGAGCGTGAGCCCGACACCACTCCTGGATTTCCTGGAAGTGCTCCTGCGCATGTGGTTTTGGTGGGTTGTGTGTGTTTACTGTGTCCCAATGGGATTTGAATGCGTCGAGGATGTCGTTAGTGTCTGTGAGTGTGTGGTTGTTTATTTTGAGTGTAATCGGTTTGCATAATTCAGTACCCAGCATCCTTTTTACGTGCCACCAGAAGAAGGAAGGGTACGTGCAACGGGTGTCGTCCGCAATGCGGACGACCTCACGCCACTGCCGGCTCCTATCTAGCTGCCCGCACTGTAGGATGTGGGCACGTAGTTAATTTATGTTGTGTTGTCGTGGGCCTCTGGTGTAGTGGTTATTGTACTGTGTGATGAGTCTCTGTGTGTGTATTGAGAATGTGAAGTGTTTTATGCAGGTGTAGTTTTTTTGTGGTGAGTGTAGGTTTCGTGCGGTGATGATGGTGTCTAGAAATGAACACCAGTGGTGGTCTATTAGTTCTGGATTGGTGTCCTCCAGGTCGAGGTTATGTGGTGTATTTGTGGATATGTGACTCCTGAATTCTACCCAGTTTGTGTTCTTGTAGTCATATAGAGGTGATGTAGGGATGAGTAAGGGAGATGTGTATATGAGAAGGCATATCGGTATGTGGTCAGATAGTACGTTGGACCGGGTGATATGTGAGTGTAGAATCGTGTTTTATGGTCGTTGCGGAAGACCACATCCGGTGATGTGGTGCCTCCGTGCGAACCGAAGAACGTGGGGAAGGCAGAGCCGATGTGCTCGCAGCGGTAGCGCCGTAAGGCACCGGCCAAGTAACTTCCGGCATCGTTCGTGTTGTTGGAAAGGAGTGTCGAGTGGAAAGCGTTGAGGTCCCCCGCGAAGAAGATAGGCAGATTGTGGTTTGATAGGGCCCGGAGTGGGACTTCTAAGTTTAACTGTATTCGTGGTGGTCTGTAGTGGATGGCCACTATTATGGGGCCAGAACTTGTTTCAATCTTGCAGGCTAGAAAGAAGGTGTCATGTGTGTTGACGAAGGAGGTGTGTATATTGCACTTTACTAGGATCGCAGATACTAGGTGCCACGCCTGTGAAGATAGGTACGTGTGATAGCCTGCAATGCGGAGTCTGTTGTTGGGAGGGTGTAGGCTAGTGGAGTTCAGGAGTATTATGTCGGGTCTTTGTGTGTTGAGTACCCAGTTGGCGACCGTATGGCGAATACCGTGCCAGCTGCGTACGTTTAACTGTATTAGGCTAAGTCGACCTATTGTCGTGGGCGGAGTGAGCGGGAGGCTGACTTGCCTGGTACCGTCCCCTTCTCCTTGGTAATTGCCCAGGAGGCATGAGGAGCGAGTACCTTAACGCGTGTAGACTGTTGTTTTGTGCGGGTCACGGCGGTGTTGTTGGGTGGGGGAGCCATAGTGGATGGAGGAGTGTGTTTTGTGGGCGTGGACGTCGAGGTGGTGGCTTTGGAGGGGGTACAGTCTTGGTGGGGGGATTTGTGGCGGAGGTGGGTGGCGTAGAGCTGGGGGATGAGGGGCTAGAGATAGTTGGAGAGGTGCAGATTATGAGAGGAGGGGTGTCGGGGGAGAGAGGAGGTTGGGTCGGCGGAGGGGTGGAAGGAGGGGGGGTTGAGGGGGAATGAGTCAGAGGAGAAGGAGTGGAAGGAGGGGGGGTTGAGGGAGAAGGAGTCGGAGGAGAAGGAGCGGAAGGAGGAGGAGTGGAGTGAGAAGGAGTGGAGTGAGAAGGAGTGGGAGGAGAAGGAGTAGGGGGCGAAGGAGGAGTGGAAACGACAGGAGAGGGGGGGGGGTTGTTTGTCCCGTGCCTGTGTGCGCGGATGGGGCTTTGGGGTGGGTTTTTTTGGATTGGCACGGGGTGTGGTGGACTGAGTGAGAGTGGGGATTGGGTGACGGTGGGAGCTGTGGGAGAGGGGGCGGAGATGGGTGGAAGAGGGGTGGTGGCAGTGGAAGGAAGGCGGGGTTTTGATAGAGAGGTGGAAGGGGTGCAGGCAGGAGAGGTGGTTGGGAGAGAGGCAGAAGCAGTGGCTAAGGAAGGTGCAGGGACAGGATAGGCGGCGGGGGGAGCGTGATGGGAGTGGGGGCCAGTGGTTCCCGGAGGGGAGGTGTGTGTAGCCGTCGGGGTGGGGAGGAGTGCGGGTCTTCTTATGTGCTCATCTATTAGAGCGAACACCTTCTCAAGGAAGGTGATCTGCTCTATGCCGTTGGAGGCGAATAGTGTGTTAAGTATATTTGCGTATAGACGGGGGTCGCCCCTCGACATGTCTTTTGCCACCGCTGAGAGCAGGGTGGCCAGGTGTAGTTTTGTTTTTGTGTTGTTGCTTGTGTGTTGTGGGGTGGGGGTGGGCGTGTAGAGTGGGGTGGGGGTGGTTGTGTGATGTGTGGGTGCGGCAGTAGTGGGGGTCTCTGAGTGTTTGAGTGTTGTGTGTTGGGGTGGGAGGAGATGGGATGTGTGGGTGAGGTGTGGTTGCTGCAGGGGGGGCTTGGGTGCGTCTGGGGTAGGGCAGGGGGGGCAGGCAGCGTTGCGCCGGCAGCTGCGGCGAATGTTCTGGTGAGGGGAGTGGGGGCGGGGGCTGAGTGTGTGGCTGTGTGTGTTTGTTGTGGGCGCCGAATAGCCTCCACGGCGTCATGGCGGGCCTTACTTAGGTAAGGGCATCTGGGGTTGACGGCGACGTGATCGTCACCACAGTTTGCACAGAGGGCTGTGGTTGAGGTGCAGGACGTGTAGTGGTGCCCCACTACACTGCACTTTGAGCAGATTAAGTCTGCTGAACATGTGCTGGTGTTGTGTCCGGTCTTGTAGCACCGGTGGCATTGTGTGGGTCTAATGTTGTGTTGTTCTTCGATGTATTGTGGGTTTGTGAGGGTTCCGCAGACCTTGATGCCTCCTTGGTCTAGCAGCATGTTTTTGGTGGTGTCCCTGGACAGTGTAATCACTGCCCAGTTCTTCGACCTGTTGAAATACAGGTCCTTGATGACCTCCTCCCCATACTCCTGTCGGAGATGTGTGCGGAGGTCATCATTTGTGAACGCCAGTCACAAAGGGTTGGTCCTTGTCACCCGAATCTGGTATCTCTTTAGGATACCGTCAGCGAGTTTTGTTGTGAGGTTGTGTGTGTTCAGCATGGCGGTTGTTTTTTCATGGAAGGTTAGCGCGTCCTCCTGTGAGCGGCAGACGAGCTTGTGGCCTGTGCGTAGTTTGATGATGTTGATGATCGGGGTGTCGTGATTGGCGGCTAGGTTCAGTAGCGTGTGGTGGTCGATTGTGGCGGGTGTTGTTTCGGAGGTATATGATAGTATTAGGTGTGTGTTGGTTGTCATGGTTGTAACTTAAGGGTTTCTCTTTGATTTGGGAGTAACCCCCGCCCCGCCGATGAGGACCCCGTGAACATGACTCGGATGTGGTGAAGGGTGATGGATGAATATAGACCTGGTTGGGCTCCTCAGAGGGTGTAAAAACATGGCGGACTTAATAATGACTGAAGCCAGAATCCACTGACTCCAGTCGGGGTGCCGCCCCCTTTATTGGGTTTTGGGTATTTAACAGTTACGTCCGACATCTCACAGAAATGGTACGGTCTCCCTCTGTGGTCTTGGATGGTGGCCGCAGGGTAGGTTGTTATGCCTCCCCGCGTTTGTAACTGAATCCCGATCCAGGTTGCTTCTTCCTCTGGGTTCCGCAGTGGGGCAAGCCTCAGACTTCCTTTCCCCAGAGTTTTCAATTATGCCTTTTCTAAGTAGAACGGCATAGTTGCAACGAAGCTATATGTGTAGAGTCACGTTCACGGAGCCAGACATCACGGCGGAGCAGGGATGGGGGGGGGGAGCACGTCATATCAGGATGACGCACCTGGGTAATAACGGAGTTTTTATTCGGGGAGGTGACTAAAGGTCCTATTTAGGTACGGGGGTATCTTGTAGATCGATGAATAGTACCGTCCTCGGTAAGGCTGTTGAACAGGAGTGGTCTTGGAGGTGACTTTCCCTTGACTTTACCCCCTTTGCAGGCTAAGACTTCTCTTAGGTCGTATAGTTCTCGGAGAATTCTGATGCGATGTGTGTAAAATAGTTGAAGTTGAAGTTGATGTAATAAGAATGAAATGTGTAGTAGGTATATAAAGATAAAAAGAGGATTGAGATTTGCCCTGGTGTAGAGGGCTCCTCACAGGTTTGTCTAGTATTTGAATCTTTTATTTCTTCCCTTTATTTGTTGCTATTATTTGTATTTATCAATTTATATATATATATATATATATATATATATATATATGTATTTTATTTTATTATATTTATTATTTTTTATTTATTTTTTTATTTTTTTTTTATTTTTTTATTTTTTTTTATTAATTAACTAAACTAAACTATAATTAGGTAAATAAATATTTTTAATCTTTCCTCCATCGTGGCTTTCAAGCCTTTCAGTATATTGCTTGCTATATATTTTTTGTTTTATATTTTTATTTTAGAGTTAATATATGTCTTGCCGGGGTTTTTTTATCTGAATTGTTGGTTGTCTTGATTGGGTTCGTTATGGGCACTACTCCTCCTTTACTCTTCGCTATGATCTCTTTATTATTATGATTTATGGTGTACTTAAATCTTACGGTTAAGTATATATACCAACTTGTTGGTCTCGGGAGCAGTTTCTTCCACTCGGGAAGAGGGATTTCCTTTTTACCCGACCTCTGACTGCTCTAGGTATGTCTAGGTTGTGATTGATATTTGGGAATATCTCTTCTTCGATTTTGTCCCAGGTCTTTCTCCCTAGCCTTTGGAGTTCTATATTCAGAGGGGTTAGTCCTGCTTTTGCGTGCAGTACTGTCTGCTGAATGTAGTCCGTCCTTTTTGCTCCAGCTATAAGCAGGGCTGCTTTGTTCTGCACTCTCTGCATCTGTCTGAGAGAAGTGGAACTCACAGCCTGCATGACCACTGCCGGGTACACTAATGTTGAGCGCACCAGAGCAGTGTATAGCTTTTTAAGGTTCTTGGAGCTGAGGTTTTTAAACCTATACAGTTTGCCAAGCTGTATTTTGGATAGGGAGATTCTGTCACTAATGTGACCTTTATACCCTTTGGAGGTAAATTGTAGACCCAGGACTTTTCCTTTGTTACCATATGGGTAAACATCTCCATTCACTCTGACATCCACACGTTTTCGGTGGTTAATTGGTAGGATTTGGAACTTTTGGCGAAAAGGCCTCACGGCCTCATTTATATCCTTCAGTCCGAAAGGAAAAAAGGGAAGTGGGGCACAAAGGGGTAGGGGGCAATGAGTTGCTTCACCTACGCAAATTAGACTGTTAAGTTACGTAAGTTAAGGCCAAAAATGGTAGCCTCGAAGCGGATTGACCTGCGATAAACACCGTAAGCTATGATGAGAAAGGGAAAGCATGGGAATCAGAGGGCCTATCCTTTACATTTACATAAGCTTCAATGTCACCCACTGCTTAAAATTATTGTCCATCCCTGATCTATCGCAACTACATATGACTCTCAATAATTTTTAAAGGATGTTGACCAGGGAGTAGAGATAAAAAAAAGTATATCGCCAGTTGATCTAGTTTTACGAAAGCCAGGCTGGTGATCCGAAAGGAGACTGTGGTTCTTAAAGTATTTATCCGTAATTAAAAAAAAAGGAAACTGAAGTTCCTGAACTTGAATAGCCATGTGTCGTGGTATTCGTGAGCGGATACCTTCGCTGCAGAGACTGCAGTCTACTTACGTTGCAGGCGGCCAGATGGATAGACCAGCTGCCAAAGGGAAGATTTAAATACTAGGTTTCATTTAAGGTTATTGAAGATTAAAAACAAAAATAAACTTTAATTACACTAATAATGATAATTATGGAAATGTCTACAAAAGCAAATGAATGGGAGAATAATGTCGCTCCCAATGAAATAATAAACCAACTAATAATCAGTTTAACGGGGATCAAAATATGGGACTTGGTCAGACAGGAAAAATGTTGGTAAGCACTGGGGAGTCCAATTAAAGGGTCGGGAGGAGGATATCAGGTGGCGAGGTCAAAAGGGGGGATTATCTTCGAAAAGGGATAAAAGGGTTTAACCTTGACGGCTTGACTCTTGGTGAGGCTAGCTATTCTTACGAGGCGAGCTAGTCCTGCGGCTCGAGGGGCGTTGTACTCTTGACAGAGTGGTTGGAATTACCTGGTGCACGAGTGAGGTAATTTCCAGGCTGGGTGAGACACTCTCGAATTGGCATGAGTAATCTCAGACGAAGGGGCGAGGTTTCCTTGACGGGATGACAAGAGTGGTTCGCGTAATTCTTCAAAGAAAAAGTCGTTTCATGAATATGCCGATTGACTGTGGCCAAACTCACGACAATCTGTCTAGCCGATGAGACCTAATTCTGAGGTTTGACTCGAGACGAGGGGCTGTATCTTCGCGAAAGGGTGGGCGGTACTCTTTGACGAGTAATGGTTGACCTTAGATTAAATACCCTGCTGGCTTCCTCGCTAGAAAGCCCCCAGGCGTGGCAGTCTCTTGGGAGTAACCATTGGCGCAAGTCTCTTTAGGCCTAGACGAGATAAGACAACCGAAGAAGCTTCTTCTCGGGGCGACCCTGGCCTCCAGGTGAGGGAGGGTTGGAAAAATGCGTTCAGCGGGGAATCGGCGGATTGATCAAACACAGATGTTACCAGCCGCTTTGAAGTTTTCCCACGCGAAAATAGTTCTCTCTCCTTGCGTTTAGAGATCTAGCTTAGGCCCACGTGGTCTCTGCTCGAAAGGTGGGAGGGGGCTCAATGTGGACCTTAGGGTTCGTTTCCTCACACCATGTTTTTTATACATATTTGTTCTTGGAGGCTTTGTATGCAAATTTTCGGAAGCAAATATTTGTAGTTAAAAAGTAATGCTTGTGTTGCTCTTTATATCTTTGAACATTTCAGTACTTCTCGAAATTCGTGTTCATTTCTTTGGACTGTGTAGTCTATCGCCCTTTCCAATTATGTAAAATTACCCTCGGTATATAACCCTAATTTCCGTATCCTTCTCATTAATTAACATTTGCAGGAAATTTAGGTTAGGTTAAAGGTTTATATTCTCAAATCGCATCTACAACCATTGGAGAAGAAGGAAAGGAAATTAAGTAGATTTATAAGAAATTAAGAAGATTGATCAAGAATTTAAGAGAAGAATGAAATAAAAGAAGATTGATAAAAAATCAAGAGAAGAATGAAATGAAAATAATAAGATCTATAAGGAATTAAAGAGACGAATGAAATGAAATTAAAAAGATTGTCATGGAATTCAAGAGAAGAATAAAATGAAATTAAGGAAGATTGATCAGGAATCCGAGAGAAGAATATAATGAAATTAAGAAGATTGATAAGAAATTAAGGAAATGTTGAAATGAAATTGAGAAGATTGATAAGGAATTCGAGAGAAGAATGAAATGAAATTAATAAGATTAATAAGGAATTCAAGAGAAGAATGAAATGAAATAAAGACGATTGATAAAGAAATCGAGAGAAGAATGAAATGAAATTAAGAAGATTGATAAGTAATTCAAGAGAAGAATGCAATGAAGTTAAGAAGATTGATAATGAATTCAAGATAAGAATGAAATAAAGTTAATATTATTAATATGAATTCAAAAGAAAAATGAAATGAAATTAAGAACATTGTTAAGGAATTCAAGGGAAGAATGAAATAAGATTAAAAATATTGCTAAAGAACTCAAAAGAAAAAAGAAATGAAATTAAGAAGGTTGACATGGAATTAAAGAGAAGAATGAAATGGAATGACACGATTGATAAATAACTAAAGAGAAGGATGAAATAAAATTAAGAAGGTTGATAAGGAATTAAAGAGAAGAATGAAATAAAATAAAGACGATTGATTAGGAATTCACTAGAATAATGAAATGAAGTGTAAGAAGATTGACAAGGAATTCAAGAGAATAATGAAATGAAATTAAGAAGATTGACAAGGAATTCAAGAGAATAATGAAATGAAATTAAGAAGTTTGATAAGGAATTCAAGAGAATAATGAAATGAAATTAAGAAGTTTGATAAGGAATTCAAGAGAAGAATGAAATTAAATTAAAAAGATTGATAATGAATTCAAGAGAAGAATAAAATAAGGTTAATAATATTAATATGAATTCAAGAGAAGAATAAAATGAAATAAAGGCGATTGATAAAGAACTCAAGGGAAGAATGAAATGAAATTAAGAAGATTTATAAGGAATTCAGGAGAATAATAAAAAAAGACTAAAAGGGTTGATGAGGAATTCAGGAAAATAATGAAATGAAATTAAGAAGATCGATAGGAATTCAGGAGAGGAATGAAATGAAATTAAAAAGATTGGCAAGGAATTCAATAGAAGAATGAAATGAAATTAAGAACATTGTTAAGGAATTCAAGACAAGAATGAAATGAGATTAAGAAGCTTGATAAGGAATTCAAAACAAGAATGAAATGAAATTAAGAAGATTGATAAGGAATTCAAAAGAAGAATGAAATGAAATTAAGACGATTTATAAGGAATTGAAGAAAAGAATGAAATGAAATTAAGAGCATCGATGAGGAATTGAAGAAAAGAATGAAATGAAATTAAGAAGATTGACAAGGAATTCAAGATATGAATGAAATGAAATAAAAAGGTTGACATGGAATTCAACCTAAGAATTAAAGAATGTTGACACGGAATTAGAAGGATGAAATAGAATTGAAAAGGTTGGGTTAGATACAAAGAGGAGCATGAATGGAATTAAAAAGAGGCAATTTATATTCAATTGTAGTATGTTAAGGTTGTGAGTAGAATGTATTAGGAGCTACTGCACGGTGCTGAGGGGGGGGGGAGTAGCTAGGGATAAGGTGTGGTAGATGTCGTGATAAAGTGATGGGGAGGGGGGGGGGGGATAAGGGTTTGAGTCTGTTTACCAAAGGCATCTTTCCCCTACTCTAGATGGATATCTTAATAGCGAAATCCAGCTGACGCGATCCATCGTATATCGGATGCTCGCCTCTTCTCATCTGTATTCCTCCTTTCAGCGCTTCTAGACACATCTCTTGCAGGATCTTCCACCACATAGTAGTGGAGTACGTGGAAAACGAGGCAAAAAAACCCACCAAATTTTATTTTTATTTCCGTACCAAAAACCCACAACGATAAGAGGGAGGGGGCGATTATTTTAAAAGAAAAAGAACTTGTGTAGTCCAATGGAGGCATGTTTACGTAACATATAAAGAATCACGGGAAGAAGAAGAAGAAGAAGAAGAAGAAGAAGAAGAAGCCAATGGGCAGAAATAAAAAGAAATTGGGAAATTGAGTTAGTGTTAAATTAGGTTGGGTTAAAATATGAATAGGAAGAAACTAATATCCTTGGAAACAGCGCAATAGAAAACTAGTTTGGGTAGTGCATTGACCTATGTAACTAGTCTGGTTTTAGGCTGTTCGAATAATAGTAATGAGACGGTATATTCTTATATCTCTGGTATTAAATGTATCGAGGTAGATAAGAAAGGGCTCAATATTACGAAATGTAGCCCTATTAGGAGAAAATTGGGGGCACTCATCGTTTTTGGGGTTGTGGTTTTGGTCAAGAGATAATAAATGCGCGCAGTCCCATTAATGAAGCAAACACACGCACAACCATGCATCCACGCGTTGAAATTTTGAGAAAAACCCTGTTGCAACGTTTTCATCTTAATGGCCGCCTCCAGGCCTGAAGAGGGGGGGGAGGGATCGATTTTTGCACCTGATGTATCAGGTTTTGGAAAAAAACACGGGGTAAAAAAAGAGGGACGATTTCCGCCTTCTAAACATGGGGCGGGGGTGCCCAAGGAACTTGAGAACCCAATCCCTATGAAGTGTGAGATAAGCCCCCCGTGGGAGGGAGTATCCACAAACGAGTCTAATTACCCAAAATTGGAGCCTGAGTCGAGAGCGGTCGGGTAAAACCAGGGTTACTACATTGGATTTTTTGTATCGTTTGGTTAAACTGGCCCATATTTGGGCTTACACACGTATACATTCATATACAAACGTACACACGCTACAGATCCATGTGCGCTGGGAGAATATTCAGGTTTGGATCCCTGAATGCGTTTAGCGACGATCGGAATTGAATCGAACCGAGTCTCTTTATTAGATCACGTTTCGCCTCGCTTCTGATCCCGGGGGTAAGGTAGGGGAGCTGGAGGTGAAGCCAAAAGTGGGGAATGTGAACATATCGTTCAACGTTCGCGTCATGAGGTCGGTCCAAATTCCTACATTCGAATTATAAGAAAATAAGTAAAACATAAGAAGATGATTCCACAAAAGCTAATCAATAGCCTATACTAGACAGCTCCTGCTCCCATAACCCAGTTCAGTCCCACCAACCATCCTTATCCGTAAATCTATCCAGTTTATTCTTAAATCCTCGTAGCGAGGACGCTTCTATCACATGACTACTGAACCTATTCTTTTGCCAACGTATTCCTGGCGATTATGTGAAAAACACAACCTATTTAAGCTCGTTTAACTTCACTCAACTAATCCATCTTTCTTTTTCCTTTTCCTGCCTTCCAGCGTCTGTTGATATCGGCCTTACTGAAGCCTCGTCAGTGTCCAGAACGTTTTCGTACGTTGCAAGGGTTGATGAAATCAATTTATTTATTGAGATTAAAGACAGAACTGCAATAAACCAGTTAATATGTCATTTGGTACCAAAATAATGAGGCGACGGATGTACAAAAGGACAATAAACAGATAGAAAGACTCACTATAACGAACCCCAACCTATAATGGGAGAGCGAGTGATGACATTACAGATCTTAAGGACAAAAGTCGTAGAAGTTTGGATTTTGAGGGAAGATAGGACGATGGCGACGTTGAATAGGAAGATACAGACGTGGGTGAATAATAAGGGGCACGTTGATGGAAGGATGAAATCTATCAGGAAAGCAGCTATGAAAGATTCCCTTCCAATGGGGTGTCAAGTAGATTGGACAACGTAGCTGATCTCTGGAGGATTACATACAAATCCGAGCCTAATGTATTCATGCAGATCTTCTGTTTTTTATCTTGCTCACATTTTCATTTTCTCTTTATTTTTAATCGCGTACACTTCACTCTATAAGTTATTATGTCGATCTGTAGGTAGGTCGGTCGGGTGGTAATCATTTTACTTTCCAATGAGTTTTTTGGCAATAACATCATATGTATTCGGCCGATTCTAATGAAATTTGAAACACTTATGTTGTTTTACATACTCTTTAGAATGATATAATTGCCAAAGTCCTCCCAATGTTAGCCCTGGAATTATTAAAATAAAACTAACTATAGGTCGAATTTCCCACTTTTTGAAAGTTTTGAAGGTCGTAAGATCATATGATCTTAAGTCTGAATAATTGAGAACACGCGACTTTGATCTTTTGACCTTGTTTTAACATATATCTTTACAAAATGTGTGGTGAAGATGTACTGTTGGTTTTCGCTTCTTAGTTTTGAGTAAGTAGCATCAAGCTATGAAAGAAGGCTCATTGAATGGCAGGGGTAGGAGCGGGTGGCCTTCTGGAGCAATTAAAATTTTGTAGATCAAATCATGTTATTTCTTTCCTACAAAATTACCTCATGTTATTTCTTTCCTACAAAATTACTCGCATAAAGTTAAAACTTAAAAATTGATATTTTTATTTTTTTATTAAAACAAATACATAGGTCATTAATTATATACAAAATAATCTCCAACTTGAAGTATCTAGTTAAAATTTTATTTATACGGCCTACAGCTAACTTAATGCGTCCTTCAATACAGGAAAAGGTCTCCTCCCCTGGTGTAGGACAATTTTTCAAATTCCTGTCCTGGAAGAGAGAAGGACGCTAAAAATTATTCCCCTTCCCTCGGATTTGTAGTTTCTAAAATTCTCTCCTAACCTCAAAAGGGAAACCGCGAATTTCAGATCTCCTCTCACTCTCCTATTATTTGGAGGGGCGAAATTTCCCTATTTAACACAAAATGAAAAGGTAACTGATTTGGGAAAGGGGAAATTCCCTTAGTTGGAGAGGAGACATTTCCTTACTTGACACACAATGACAAGGAAACGGATTTTGGAGAGGGGAAATTTACTAAGAGGGGATTTTTTTTTAGTTGGAGAGGGAAATTTCCTTATTTGACTCATAATGACAAGGAAATTGATTTTGGAGGGGAAATTTACTTAAAGGGGAATTTTTTAGTTGGAGGGGCAAAATTTCCTTATTTGACACAAAATGAAAAGGTTACTGATTTTGGAGAGGAGAAATTTCCTTAGATGGAGGAGGAAGTTTCTTTCTTTTACTCATAATGGCAAGGAAACATATTTTGAAGAGGAGAAATGCTCTTAGTTGGAAATGGGAAATTTCTTGATTTGACACACAATGGCAAGGAAACGGATTTTGGAGAGGGAAAATTTATTTAGAGGGGATTTTTTTTTAGCTGGAGGGATAAAATTTCCTTATTTGACACAAAATGAAAAGGTTACTGATTTTAGAGAGGGGTTATTTCTTTAGATGGAGAAGGAAATTTCTTTATTTGACTTATAATAACAAGGAAATTTATTATGAAGAGGAGAAATTTACTTAGAGGGGATTTTTTTAATTGAAGGGTGAAATTTACTTAGAGGGGGATTTTTTTTAGTTGGAGGGGGAAATTTCCTTATTTGACTCATAATGACAAGGAAACTTTTGGGGGGAGAAGGGAAATTTACTTAGAGGGGAAAAATAAGAAAAATTGAAGAAAGAAAACAAGAATAGACAATACCGCTCGAGTCATGCGTGTATGCTCCGTTGGTTAGATTCTTAAAATCTTCAAATTCAAGTATTTTAAGAATACCTCATGTAAATTACATAATTCGAGAATTCTAGAAAACGGACTTTGTGATACCTCCAGGAAGAATAGTAACGACCCACCCCGCAATTCTGCAAAAGATAAATTAATATTCTTTAAAATGAAAAAAAAAACACAACCTAAAATATCAGTAATACTTGTGTTGTGAATACATACCAAGGTATAGTGACTATTCTCGTCTTCCTAAAAAGAATTTGTATTCCAGAAAAATAATAAAACTCAGAGGCCAAGAAGCTGATCAAAATTCATTTATACATGCATACAAATGAGTTCGTTCCACAAGTGCTTATTACAATAACACTTTTATTGTCTTCTGACTGCAATTCAATTTTGGCTTCTTCAGTGCAAAGAAATAAATCTCATTTCTCCACATGGCTCCAGAATGCTGCCTAAAAGCAAGGCAAACAACATCTAAAAATTAGAGCGATAAGCTAGATAAACTTAGGAAGATTTATTAAAGTTAGATCAACTTAGAGATTTAAAGTTAGATAAAATTAGTGGGATTTAGTAAAGTTATATAAAAATAGGGAGATATAGTAAAGTTAGAGCTAATAAAAGATTTATTAAAATTAGATAAAATTAGGGATATTTATTAAAGTTAGATCAAATTAGAGATTTATTAAAATTAGATCAAATTAGAGAGATTTATTAAAGTTAGATCAAATTAGGGATATTTATTAAAGTTAGATAAAATTAGAGATTTATTAAAGTTAGATCAAATTAGAGAGATTGATTAAAATGAGATAAAATTAAGGATATTTATTAAAGTTAGATAAAATTAGAGATTTATTAAAGTTAGATAAAATTAGTGGGATTTATTAAAGTTAGATAAAATTAGACAGATAAAAGTAGATCTATTAAAGTTAGATAAAATTAAGGAGATTCATTATAAATTTAGATAAAGGCTGATCGCGATTAATGTAAACATTGGACCTTCGAAAGAAAGTGGGGTTTTGGACAGTAGAATAATGCGAAAGAACAGAAAATAATTGACAGAGAAGAGAGAATTGGAACGCACTACAACAACCAATCAATCACTCCGCGATTAAACATGAGAATACGAGATTTTAAGGTATCAAATATAATCGAACTACAGCTTCAAACTCGCATTTTAGAGCATAGTTGGTGAAATGGCTTTGTGAATTTCTTTATCTATGCAACCATTAATTCTTTGTAAGTTAAAGAAAATAAAGAAATGTAGAAAGAATCGGATAATAAATGAAAAAAAATGAGGCATCTTCACCCACTTTTGCACTAAGCACATATACAAGGATACATGTCTTTATACATGCCAACTCATGTCCCTAAAGTCGAATTGTAGAACAAAGAAACTAATTTCCTCCGCTTGTTCGGTTAGTGTCGGGTATCGTCTTGGGGCATTTACTTTCTGTGACAAAACCGAGCCCGGACGCGTTGAGGCATACTGAGTCTCAGGGTCCCTTTTCGGGCTCTCGAGAACTTTCGATCCAGAGGACGGGTTCGAGATCCGTGGGAGGGTAGTCCACTTTCTCTCCCACTCGCCATTTCTGGAGCGGATTCCATTTTTGTGCATCCAATAAATGTTGTTAATGGTAGTATATTGGTAGCAACCTACAGTTCGAATTCGGTTCCGAGGACCCCCTTCCTAATATGGTACCAATTTATCACTAAAAGTTGAAAATATGGGTCGGTTTCGTGAAAGCGGCGACGAACTGGAATCGAACCGGGAAATTCCACTCGAACACAACCTGTGGTCAAATTGTCAATGAGGCAAATGCCGTTCGATCAATAATTTGTTCTCGTTTTAACTGGGATTTTTTATGCTTAGAGTCGGACGGGGGGGGTATGTTATTTGTTTGTCTGTCTGTCTTTTTCCTCCCTACATGTTTACATTCTCCACTGATTTTTTTTAAAATAAAGGAAGTTTGGTAGTAAAACCCATACCATTTCGGGGGGCAGAAAAATCCTCTTTAGACCATGGGGACCCTTTTCAATAAACCGACCATCCCCTACCCCCAATATAAAATGGAGAGAGGTCGCTTTCACTAAATCGTTTTAGGGAAAAGAGAAAATAAAGGTTCTGAAGAATCATAGCATTGAGAAATGTTAAGTAAGGTAGGGGGGGGGGGCGATTGCGGAATCAACAAACTCGGAGGGGGATGGGGGAGGAAACCAATGTCAAACCAAGTTAGGGTCCAGAGAAGCCGGTAGAAGCATGTTAACTCAAGCGTCGCTTTGCGCCTGCGCCAGCCTTGGCTCCAGTATATAAAAGGATCTGCCCTCTGGAAGTTGTCATTTGTTGTTCTGCTTTCTCTGGTAGACATTGCTCCACATTTAGGTAAGCCCCACGTTTGTATTGAAACAGATCTCTCCTCTCTCCTTCCTTTTTGTCAACTTTTAATTCTTGGGAGTGAAACTTGCCACAGTGAAATAATGATTTAACGAAATTTACCAGTGTCATGGTGATATTATGTAGTTAATATAGTTTAGAATCCATTGGTGATATGCAGAGGCCATTAAAATAGATCTATTATACTCGCGTTTCTTAAATGGTTTTTGCAACCCATTTCCACCATTGCTTTTTGGGTTGGGAGTCATTTGAAATTCGTGAGGTGGTGAATAAATTGATCACGAAAAAAGCATCTTGTAACGATGATTTATTCGTATTTACAAAGGATAATACAATAAGGACTTGAGATCGAATTGATGTTATAGAACAATAAAAGCTGTTGATTGCTTTTAGAATTGCAATCAAAGACACCTTTCATACAGTTAGTACCCAATCAATGCTTTTGTGAATGCTGGAAACATTGATCGGTATTTTGATTATCGAAAAATCAAATGAACCATTAGTGATATTAAGAGACTGAGAGAAATTGACCACTAGGGGTGTAAAAAGAGATTGACCATTAGGAAATTTAAGAGAAATTCATCATTAAACAATTTAAGAGAAATTGACCATTAAGGAATTTAAGAAAATCTAAGAGAAATTAAATACTATGAAGTTTAAGAGAACGTAGACTGACAGAGGAGTAAGCGGATGAAATTTCCCTTGGGGACTTTTAGGGCATTGATGCATGCAGATTTCACTGTGCGTGACTTTGACCTGAATCGTGTTTTGAAAGCACCAGGGACAAGAGCACATCTCAGAGATGAAGTAATACCGATTCTTTTCCATTCATACCCATTTTAATCCAAAGTCTTGTCTTGTCTGCCATTTCCCGCTCGCAAGGAGAGTGACCAAGGCTCTTTCTACCAACTTATTCTCGGGAACTTTTTAAGCCCCCCCACCCCACTCCCGGTCCAAATTGATGATTATTTGGATCCATTTCTTCCATCGTTTTTCTCAGTATTGCTTCTTTAATTTATTCTTTCACTATTCCTATTCGCAAAATGAGTTGTTTTTTTATATTAAACATAGAGTTTTCTTTATAATTCCATAGGAATCAGAAGTTAGCTCTAAGCAAACTAGAATAAAATAAACCTCTACCCAGAAGGCAACGTCAAGTATATCGAGAATCTAATACCCATAATCACTGTGCCATTTACAGCATCTTCTAGCTGTCTAACATAATCCAAGGCGATACAAATTAGTACAGCAACACCATCGATGTTCTTATATCATCTATATTCTCTGCTGACAGTATCACAAGAATTTGTATCTATGTACTATACCTTTTTCGCGGGTGACTTCAATTTTCATTTTTTAGAAGCTTTCAGACTGGTGTTATTAACTACCCTCTATCAGTCTGTTCCATAAATCTATTACTCAAAGAGTGAAAATTAATTTGTGTAAGTTTAACCTACAACTCCGTTTCTTAATCTTCAAAATAAGAAAGTCATTTGCCACCTGTATGTCCACACAATCAAAGAATATAGGTCATTTTGCGCCCTTGCAATTGTCATCAACCTTTATTACAACTGTCTTTAATTTTATATAATTCGAAAAAAAATCGCATTATTTTTCCTTTTACTCCCATTTCAAGGTCATTTGTATACAATAAAAACAGTAATGGTTACAAAACGGAACCCTATGGAACAACACTTAAACTGTTTGTACTCCATTTATCTCCATTTAGCACTACTCTCTACTTCGTATATCTCGACCACTCTACAAGAAGAAACTTCAGAAGATAGATTTTCTAAAGTACAAATAGAATACATCTACGAATTTCCTTTAATCTACCTGATTTGTGATATAATCAAAAAATTCTGACAAATTTGTCAAACGCGATCTAACTGCTCTAAACACATGTTATTGTCTATAATTATTTATCCCTTGCTTTCTAGGCGTTCTGAGACTTGCCTTTTAGACAATCATTTCAAATATCTTCCTTACTATGAAAGCTAAAGTTAATGGCTTATAGTTACTGGGATCCCCTTTCTTTACTTTGCAAAATATAGGAACTACCTTAGCCCTTTTCCAGCCATCAGGTATTTCCCGAAATATTACGAATCTTAATAAAATGATACCAGTCGAAAATAGTGGGAGTGGTACGTGTACTTTTAAACGCTCCTCGTTTGTCCAACCAATACTTTAAATCACTCGGCCAGAATCCAAATCCTCCCACCGAAAGAATGTTTCAAGTACCCAATGGTCTTTAAACGCGTCTTTCTGATCTTTAAGTGAATTTCTCTTACCGGTCGTATACCTCTTCCACAATGTAATAGAGTTATGTGACGTAACCAACTGGCTATATAAGTAACAGCCTTAGGAGGGTTAGGAGGTGAAGCTTACATAGACAGGGGTTCCTCCACACGTTTGGCTTAACGCGGTGCAATGGTTTTCAAGAGGCGGCAGGAATGGCCTACCGTAGGACGCCTAATCGCAACGAAAACATGGACAGGAAGATGGTGGTCCAAACCTACAGAGGAATGGGTTATTCAGGAGGACTATGCAAGAAAGGAAATTCATTGAGGGGGGGATGGGGTCTAATTATCCATTTGCTTCATGTGTTCGTACTCCCCCTCCCTCCCCCGATTCTGTAGATAATTTTTTGTTCTTTCCTGAAAACCTTGAAGAGAAACCGTGTGTTAAAGGATAAATAATTCAATGCCTTAGAGGGCCTTTCTCGAGCAATTATATATATATATATATATATATATATATATATATATATATATATATATATATATATATATATATATATATATATATATGCAGAAAAACACAGGAAAATGAAAGGCGGATTACAAGTACTTTCGAACTTGTTCAGTTTCTTGATAATGAATGGAACAAGTTCGAAAGTACTTTGAATCCGTCTTTCATTTTCCTGTGGGATTATTTGCATTTATTGCTCTACTCACGCGTTACTTTGTGAGTGTTTCATATATATATATTGGTAAATTATATATATATATATATATATATATATATATATATATATATATATATATATATATATATATATATATATATATATATATATATATATTCCATTTACCGGATCCAGTTCTCGAGTGAAAGCAAGACCATTAGACCGCTTTCGCCATTAATCAATCAGCCATCTTACCGCAGAGGTCGTTTTCCTTTCTCTCTCTCTCTCTCTCTCTCTCTCTCTCTCTCTCTCTATATATATATATATATATATATATATATATATATATATATATATATATATATGAAGACACTGTTTTCCCCAATAGCAAGTAAATTAATATAAACACAA
Organism: Ceratothoa steindachneri; assembly: GCA_963969495.1. NCBI lineage: Eukaryota > Metazoa > Arthropoda > Malacostraca > Isopoda > Cymothoidae > Ceratothoa > Ceratothoa steindachneri. Next base: position 161,551,676 of record OZ018317.1, on the reverse strand, counting down.
TGAAACCACTTTTTGAGCAAAAGGTTTATTGAACCGGAACTAGCTTCGGTATGAAGTTTTCCATACCATCTTCAGCCGTTAACTGAGAGAAATTGACAAGGAAAACAGAAATACTAAAATATACAGAAACAAACAAAAGACATTCATCAGGAGGCGTAAGATTTAGGTGATTAACAATATTTTTTTAAAATTGAGGTCAGATACATAGCGGCTACATTTGTGTTGACCTTCGGACAGAGCAAAGTTTGGGATTTCTTTGATTAATATAGATTCGATAAATTTTCTTTTATTAAAATCGTAGCATTGGTAAATTATTTTGGCACTAGGGAAATCAATTATGTGGTTGGTGTTTTTCGCATGGGTGAAAATACTAGAAGCATCGCTTGCTCTACGAATATCCCGCTTATGTTCCTAAATACGTCCCTGCCGGTCTCTGCCATATAGAAGGAGGGGCGATTTGGAGTTTTACATGGGATCGGGTAAATACCTGTATCTATATTAGGTGATTCAGGTTTAGTGGACCGAAATTATTTTTTAATAGTTGAGGGATATTTGAAGGTGGTTAAGTTGGGAGATGCTACGGGGTCATATCCTTTGAGCAAGGGGGAATATGGAAGAGCTAAGCAATTTCCTTTACATAAGGATTTCAAAACTAGTTCTATAAACTTTGTGCTCAAAAGGTATATATATATATATATATATATATATGTATATATATATATATATATATATATATATATATATATATATATATATATATATATATATATATATATATATATATATATACATATTTGAGTGAAAAAACTCACAAAGTAGCACGTAAAGAAGGCAATAATATGAAAATTAACTCATAGGAAAATGAAAAGATGAATCCAAGCACTTTCGAACTATATTTGCAAGTTCATTTTCAAGGAATAGCATGAAAATAGAGAAGACAACCTTATATAGGGTACAAAGATACGAAGGGAACGCCCATCACATAGTACAAACCAATGGAAAAACAAGACAGAAAAATACCAAGAAAAAGAACAATAGGCAACTAATAACAGACATGTGCATCCCTAAAACGATATACACACAACAACGCCGTGTATATGAATGGAATGTGGTGAGTGTGTATATCGTTTTAGGGATGCACATGTCTGTTATTAGTTGCCTATTGTTCTTTTTCTTGGTATTTTTCTGTCTTGTTTTTTCCATTGGTTTGTACTATGTGATGGGCGTTCCCTTCGTATCTTTGTACCCTATATAAGGTTGTCTTCTCTATTTTCATGCTATTCCTTGAAAATGAACTTGCAAATATAGTTCGAAAGTGCTTGGATTCATCTTTTCATTTTCCTATTGGTTAATTTTCATATATATATATATATATATATATATATATATATATATATATATATATATATATATATATATATGCGGTTGAGAGGGCAATGTTATAGCTAACTAAGCTCTTCATCAAGCCCTCGGAAAGAGCTCTTCTCACCATCACGAGAGGAGAACGTATAATCCAGCTTATCCAAGCAATCTAAAAATATTGCTATCAATCAGCCTTTTTAAAATGTTTTTCCTAAGCTAGAGTGGGTTAAGCGATTTTCTTCATTCTCTTGGATTGCAGGCATAACATTTAAAAAGGCTGATTGATAGCAATATTTTTAGATTGCGTAGAGAAGCTGGATTATACGTTCTACTCTCGTGATGGTGAGAAGAGCTTAGTTAGCCATAGCATTGCCCTCTTAACCGCATATATATATATATATATATATATATATATATATATATATATATATATATATATATATATATTCCGATTGCTGATCAAATGCGTCTCCTAGAATCTTCCACTGGTCATGGCAGATTCCTATGAGTTTTCTTAGGTTTCTTTATGTTTAAAGATGTCCACTTTGTGAGTTTCTTCGTCCATCTTCTGTCCCTTCTTCTAGCCACCTTTCCTGCTCAATTTCACCTTAGAACTTGTATTCTTTTTTATCCATCGCCCGTGTTTCTATTCTTATCCCTGTATATCTTTTTTCTGGTTTCTGCGGCTGATTCCTAACATTCACCGTTCTCTTTCTTTTAACTCTCAGTTCATTCATATCTGTTGTGTTCAATATCCACGTTTCACTTCCATTAAACATGAGTTTGTAAATAGTTTTTTTTTAACTATAAAGGCATTTGTCTTTCCTTAACGCTCATTAGCGTTTTTTTTTTGTATTATTCTAATTTCCATATTTATCCTCCCAGTTTTCTTTCATTTTCACTAATTACGCTTTGTTTTTAGTGTCGTTGCTTATATCTGCCTAGGAGCAGCTGACATCTCTGCTCACTCCGACCCCTTTAAAGCTACAGGGATAAAGCTCCGATCCTACAGCCTCTACTGTAGGAACTGACCACGTTCCTACAATCATGTAGGGCCTCGCCTTCTATGAGACTGTTATGATGGGATCAATTTAGAGAGGAAGGAGGCTGTTGCATGCTGGGGGAAATTTTATAGCACCTTCTTGCCCTAGTGGTCCATGCAACAGGAAGTGGAAGTCCAATTACACATTAAAGCCCACCTGGATATCATCCAGGTGGGGATGGGGAGGATCGCCACCCTACAGAGTAGCTAGGGTTTAAAAACAACCCCTTGCCTTCGGGGCGCTTAATTGCCTTTTATTATTATTAATAATAATTTTCTTTTGCTTAAAATGGTAAATCGAACATTTTTAGCCCTCAATCTAGCCCCAATTTTCCCTTTAATTTTTATTTCAATTAATTTTATTATATTTAGGTTGAGATTAGATGCAATGATTACACTACATAACTTTTGTTTTTATTACAGGAAAGAAATATGATGAAGTTCACCCCTATAATTGCTGTCCTGATTGCCTGCGTTTCCTCTCAGGACGCCAAGCCAACGGAAGTTGTTTTTGATGGAGACAAGTTTCCATCCGAGATAGCTGAGAGACAAATCCCCGCTGATGTTCTCCGCGGTACGCTATTCTAAATTTCTAATAAAATTTTCTAAAAAAAAAAGAAAATCAGACATTTCAAAGCTTAAAATTATCCGAAACATTAACCGACTGCCTAAAACATTAATATTTCAATTGAGGCAATATTCAAATTACTCGATTTCAACCGTTGTTAAAGTTATATTTTGAGTTTCTTTTGTTTCTATTGAGAAATACTTCATATTCGTCTAATAATGGGAACCTATCATTTTTTTATTTCTTCTTTCTTTAACTTAGAAATTCACTTTTCAATATTCTTTTAGTTTCACCTTTCTTACTTTAAGGTTTAATGAAATATGGAGTGTCAAAATAAGACATTGAAAATTGTTTCCCTATTGTAGTGTGCTAGGCATGACATATGCAGAATCTGTGCCTACCCGCTTGTGGAGACAAAAGTCTTCTCATTTTGATGGTTTTATTAATAAAATAAAACATTTTTCAGATTTTCCTGGCAATTGCTTCGCTTCCACTCTATGTCGCATCTTCGAGGTCAGCGAGAGCTGGCCACTTTCACCGTTCTGTGGAAACTCAACCTGTATTTTAGGTAAAGATGGACTACTAATAGAAAAAGTCAATGATTGCGGCCCTATCCCTAAAGCCAACGAAAAGTGCAAGATAATCAACGATAATGATCGAGAGCGCCCTTATCCCGATTGTTGCCCAATATACCAATGTGCTAAAGGAGTAGCATTAGAATTCCCAACTCCGGAAGAAATTGCTGCCGCACTAGCGACAGAAGCACAAGCTGGGACAGATGCGCCCACGGAAGTTCCAACAGCAGCATAAGAGTATATAGACAAATATCTGTTGATTTGACACTTAGTAATTAAAAGATTTATTCCATCACATCACAAAAGAAAATATTACTAGTGTCTAATATTTTCTTTAGGTTTGAAATTCATGTTTAGCTTAAATGAAGCAAATGTTTAGAAATAATCATTCACACGAAAGCTGAACATGACAAATTTCGGCATTATCTAAATCCGATGCTAAATTTGGCACTTTCATTATCATACTTTTATCAAACAACTTGTTTTTTTTTTTTAGAATTGATTTGTGTTTATCCATATAAAACCGTTATATTATTAAAAAAATATCTAGTTCTAAGGACATTCTTTTAATCTAGCCTTTGTATCAATGCGCGAAGATGGCTTATGGAAGAGCTATCAATCACAAATTACCCATCAATTTTCCAACACAAAAAATTACCCTTCATAGCGATGAGGTGCTATGTAGTGTACCATTTCGTCCGGTCAGGGTTTATCCCCGGATAGAAGACCCTATCACACACTCCACCGATACACACTTTGCCATTTCTCTACGAAACGCACATACACACAAACAACTAGAATTTTCTAACCCTTTGCATACCCACTTATTCCACTCACTCGTATATTTTTTTCCACGACTCAATCTTATGTGCCTGATACAACCCACAAACACACTCATACATAACCTCGTTAACACACTTTTTCCCACCTTAAATAAATCTTACACATTCCTGTTTATCTACCCTTCGTGCAACTAGCACCTCCAGTCATCCCTTTGCACTGCTTTTACTCGGGATTTTTATTCCTTTTTCCATCCCATCGCCTCACTTTCACACTTCCATATACCAAGCTTTGCAACTACATACTACCATACCCCTTCTAGGGATATTCCACACCCATATCCGTAGTATTCACTAACGCTCGGATTATTCCCAAGGTTTCCTTAGCATCCTAGACCCCGTGGTTAAAATCTACCTCGCACACACCACTACCATTCAGGATACATCCTAGATACTTAAAACATCTCACATGTTCAGTAACATCACGAAATTTAATATTACTCCTAACTTTATCAACTCTCTCAAACACTATTACCTTTACTCTTTTTCATATTTACTTTAGCCCCCTCGTCAACATTTCCAAATTCCTCTCACACTCTCCCACAAACTCCAAGTTGTTTGCAGATGACAGTCTTGCACCCATCCCTTCATTCTTAATCATTCCCGCACATTATTTCCAATAAGATAAGGTCATCAGCGCATGATAACATAGATAAAATCTATCCCTAATGAGTTTCACGCCTATTTAATTAATTTCCATTTATACCTCTCTCAGTACTTCATCCATAAATATATTAAACAGCTATGGTACATAGCATACCTTTTGCCTTACACCTTCCCTTATATAGAGGCAGTCACTCAGGGTGTCTTTCTACCGAATGTATCTCTTAATTCCACCGTTAAACGCTTCACACAATCTTACAAACATGCATTCCTAGCACCTGTCATAATGCTTTAACTACTACATGATCATAGGTTTTTAACAGATAGATGAACCTAGCATATAATGACGTGGTAGAAGTCATGGAATTTGGATCTGGTACAGTGCAATGTAGACTGAAGACCTGTGGGTAAATGCTGACGCAGTCCGTTTCGAAAACTGTTCACAGTTCTCTGATATTTGTAGGTGTCATGTCATGGGCGTGAATCTATAAATGCTAGAGAATGTTCATGGAGAGTGAACGTGGTGGGTACATCATTCTTAGGAAGTTTCCAAAATGCTCTTCGAACTAATTCTAAGCAACTTGGGTCCGATGACGCGGTGAGTTATCCTTCTGGAATACCCTATCATTGTTGGGGTACGGAAAGTCCATGTATAGATGCAAATAGTAACCAAGCAGTGCAAAGTAGCTTTCACCGGTCATTGACTTTTTATGCTGACCAGCGGGCCTTACCTATGTCACGTGAACACCCCTAACGGCAGTGTGGAACCAACACCAGCTTTCAAGGTGACTTGATATCTGCTATCTATGACCTTATGAGGTCTGGGCTACAACCTAACTCTAGCCTCAACTTAGAACCGTGAATCATCGGAGCACCACGTCACATGTTGCCAGTCCTCCAGGGTCCAATTATCGATGTCGTGCCCCTAAGCGTTGTGTCCAGGGCCGTGGTGATAACTGGAGCTCTCTGGTGGTTGTTCTGCTCATATATCCCACGGAAGGTAAAGAATACTGTACTAACCTTATGAATATGCGGTTGGTAGCTCCTACATTGGATGTGGGTGTGATTTGAGTCAGTTTTTCTTATCTGTTACCATGGACAATTCTAGCCAGACACCGCTGGTTATGGCCATTAATCACCTGTGGTCGGAATTTGTGGTGTCCACGGTGAGTGGTAATGCCTTCCATGAGGTATTCTCGGTAAACACATCACACCGTAGAGCAAAGGATGTTGAATGTCTGTACAGTTTCAGAAATGAAAAGTTCAATCCTCCTTGCACCAGTAGCATGCCCAATTCAAACTCCAAAAATTCACCTCGTCTTGTCATGAGCAACCTAACAACTAGTGTTCACACTATCCTACGGACCTGTCAGATCATGAGTGATATCGGTCTTGGTATTTCCATGACGTCAAGGTACGGTGACTCTGTCCACCAATACTTTTACATACTTTTCCCCATGACTTTTGGCATTTCAGTATATTACATCTCTCATCCCTTGTATTTTAGCTAACATTCTCACAACAAATAACTGATTCACACAAGCTCTACCTTCTCTAAATCGGACCATGCTCATCCCCTATCAATCCTTTAGGTCTTTCTTGTACGCTCCTGCTCTCTTTGTATTCTCATTTTCCCTCTTGGCCCTTACACAATTGTATTATCACAATATTATTTCAGTACTATGGTTTAGTTCTTCTTTCAAGTGTCATACAACACAACAACCAGATCCATTCCACAACACAATAAACATCTCTTTTTATCAACTCAGGGCTAATATTACAATCTATTCCAGCTGTCTTCCTCCTTTTTAAGATCTGTCACAGCAATAAAAACCTCTTGAGTGTTTAATGCTTCTCTATCCTAATAAGAACCCGGTTGATGCCCCCGAAATCACTGACATTAACAGTAATTCCATATCCACATTATACAACCCATTGGTCGCGAAACCATTCTTCTCATACAACTATTCTTCTCTTGGTTTCTCGCTTCCCCACTTCCTTTCAGACTAGCTTCCTGTTCTTATCCGGATCTTTATTCATGTTTCCAGAATAGTTTCCTGTTCCCATCCGGAGTTTCATTCATGTTTCCAGAATATCTTCCTGTTCCCATCCGGATCCTCACTCATCTCCCTTCTAAATGCTTTATTTGCTGATTACTTATTCTGGTTTACTTCTTTCATTTTTATTTCTCCTAACTTGGATACATTTTATACCCTCATCTCTCCCACATTTTTTTGCGTTGCTACGTAATTGTAAACGCCTATCCCTTTTTCTCTATACTCCACATTTCACATTGTCATTCGACCATTTAGTGATCTGCTTTCTCATTTGATCTTTTCCTATGTGTACGCATTCTTGCTCTTTTCTACTCCCAAGGATTATCATCAGGTGTATTATGCATATCTTAAAAGAATGTCTTCGCAACACACAAAGCTTTTCAACCCAGAACCCTATCGCTCTCTCTCCATTTTCATTCTCTACAAGTGTACTTATATGGGGGTTACCAGTTTATATGAATGAGGAATTTAATATCTGACTTGAAAGATGAATTCTTCCCAATGTTCTTATTTTTTAGATGGGCTTACCGAAGGTTTAGGGTAATCGATGCAGAAAAGAACGTTGCAAAATATATACTTTATTCTAATATTGGCCTATTAACGGGGCAAGCGGCACGTCACGAAGTTACTTTGCATGCGACTAATAGTCTATATATACTCAACGCGAAGTATTAAATTCTGAAGCGACAAGACTTGATGAAATTAAAAGGGGTTCCGTAAACGCTAATACAGGTATGGAAATACTTAATGACAATTATACTGATTAATTCTCAACTCTCTATTCCTCTTATTGCTCGCCTATATATATATATATATATATATATATATATATATATATATATATATATATATATATATATATATATATATATATATATATAGTGTCATTTCCTGGGGGGCGTGGCCTCGATTCAACTCCAGGAAAAATCTGTCATCGAGGCACATTAGTTCTACTCCTAAGGGCGGAGTTTTGAACGGTTCTGTATCACAATTTGCTTACACCCTCCAGCTAATATAGCTATTCTATGACCCAACTTTACATATCTGTGTTGGACTCTGTGTTTACTCAGGTGTTCCGTAGACTTCCATCTTTCAAGAAATCTATTTTGAGATGTGAAATGTTTATTTAATCGTTTTCTTTTGTTTACTTGGGTATCTTAACCTTTTATCCCTTTTCTCGCGTTTGCCCTTTTGTATTTCCCGCGCGTTAGGATTTAATGAGACACTGAGCGTCCATCCTGTGGAGTTTCTTGCTGGGCCCATTAATTCCTGCAATTTGGTGCCAGTAGCCTACCTATTACATAAACCGATCACCACAGTTCTCCCCCGCCAGTAATGGAGTTGGTGAGAAAACAGCGTATAACATTACATAGGTAGATACATATGAAATACATATTTTTTGCAAACTTAATATCTGACACATTTAAAACATACGCACAGAGTATTGACACTTACCTAAGTGCATGCCTGTACTAAACGGGCCTATTTATGCCATGTTCTGCCATATAATACAAAAATAGTAAAATCTAATACATTTATATGCAATTTATCCACAAATTTGTCCCACCCTTCTTTAGATTTCTACATAATACAATTACGACACTTAACAAACACATAATAAGGCATGTAATAAAGCTATAGAGGCAGCGAGGCGTGTATATATTTATGCCTCTTCCTCTTCCATTAAATGTTTTGCTACAATTTTGCCTACACAAGGATTAGTAATACATGAACGACGGATTCCTGGCAATCAGCTTGTCGTTAGTTTTCGGTGCCGTTACAAGGCTTTATAGACTTCCAATGATGCTCATATGTGAGGGTTCATAAGGAACTTATTCTACCTTGCAACGCACATTTCTTTTAACTTACATGGACGAAAACTATACAATATTATTTTACAGAGATATATAACTTTATTATTTTATATCATTATTTATATGAATATATTGTGTACGTATATATTATTCACGCAAGGAGTTATTTTTATTAAAGAACACCACTATATCTTTCATTTTAGATTATTCATATTCGCGTACCAATTACAAGCCTTTACAGAATTCACATGACACTCATCTGTGAGGCTTCATACTTGAATCTATTTCGCCTTGCAATTGACGCTACAAGGCTTACGCGTATATACCAGAACACCTCACTTTTATCTGTATTGAACTTAAGGATACTGAGTTAACCTTTAAATTAATGCATACATGAACTATGTAAACCAACAGGAGTTAACTATATATTAACAATTAACCGACTTTGTACATTATTAAATTGCTCGGACTGATAACTTTCTCAAACCACCGGACATATAAAAAATACTGAATTTGGGCTGTTAAATTGATCATCACTGGAATACAACACTCTCTACGCTTGTTATTAATAAGTTAAAAAAAACTGTACCCTAACGTATGGCGTGAGTTTCGTCTGGCATCATCTCGTTCCAGTGTTGATTGCAGTGGTCCGGCGTGTAGAAATGCGTCCCTGCACCATTCTTACTGCAGCTCCTTCAAAAGGGTAGACCAACGATGATGGAGATAGCCAGGTCCTCTTCTTCTTGGGCTTAGAGTGGGCTTGGGGTTCAGTTTTCTTATTGGCGACTCCCGTATCCCTTCGTCCTGCTTGGAGTCGTTCAGCTGCAATGGCCGCCGGGAGACGCTAGACAGTCTCAGAAGGAAATGAGGCCATTACGTGGAAAAGTTTAGTCTCTTCGGAGATGTGAAATTGGGCCTCCACAATTCTGAACCAACTTACGACTGCGTTTACGAAGTCCCCTTCACCTTGTCTTATCTGACGATGGTTTGTTGCGTCCATTTCTTTTATACCTTCACTGTCCAGGCAAAACGAAGGGTCACCAGTTATGTGGTAAAGATTATAGAGGATGACCAATTTATAGTGAGTTGGATTAATGAATGATCTCCAATAGATGAATTCTTCCCAATGTTCTTATATTTTGGCTGGGCTTACCGAAGGTTTAGGGTAATAGAGGCAGAGAAAAACGTTGCAAAATATATACTTTATTCTAATATTGGTCTATAAATGGGCAAGCGGCACGTTACGATAATACTTTGCGAGCGACTAGCATTCTATATATACTCAACACGAAGTATTAAATTTTAAAGCGACAAGACTGGGTGAATTTAAAAGGGGTTCCGTAAATGCGAATACGGGTATGACAATACTTATTGGCAATTATAATGCTTAATTCTTAACTCTCTATTCCTCTTATTGCTTGCATATATATATATATATATATATATATATATATATATATATATATATATATATATATATATATATATATATATATTATATCCAAGGGGGCGTGGCCTAGATTCAACTCCGGGGAAAATCTGTCGTTGGGGCTCATTAATTCCACCCCCTAAGGACGGAGTTTTGAACGGTTTTGTATCACAATTTACTTACATCCTCCAGCTAATCTAGCTATTCTATGACCTGACTTTAAAGATCTGTGCTGGACTTTGTGTTTACTCAGGTGTTCCGTAGACTTCCGTCTTTCGATAAATCTATTCTGAGACGTGAAATGTTTATTTACTGGTTTCCCCTTGTTTACTTGGGTATCTTGACCTTTTATGCCTTTTCTAGCGTTCGCCCTTTTTGTATTTCCCGCGCATTAGGATTTAATGAGACCATCGCGCAGCCATTTTGTGGAGATTCTCACTGGGCCTATTGAATCCTGCAATTTGGTGCCAGTAGCCTACCTATTACATAAACCGATCACCCCCCCTTAAAGCTCTAGTTATCTTTTCTCTCAGCTATCATCCATTTATATCTCCACTAATCATGAGTAGATATCTAGTCCCACTAAGCAGTCGTCTCAACTCACTTCAAAACTTCTTTCTCAGTTTGATTACTATCATTGCAAGGTTTATACATAGCAACCAAACCCAGTTTCATCCTTGCAAATCTTAACTTCAGTCACATAATTTTCAAGCTCACAGATTCATAACGTACCTTTGCAACATACCACTCAAAACTCAGAAACACTAACACACCCTTTATAACCATACCACCATGATTCACATCTGACCGTGCTCCATTCACTCCATCTCATACAAATTTTCCATTCTCTTTCATGTTTTTCTCACATAGTGCATTTACTATCTTCCTCTTTTGAACACATTTTATATCACTCTTCTCTTCTGTTCATCATTTACACTTTTCAAATTACACACTCATCCACTTGAGTTACACTTACACCCTTCACATTACACTCATTTTCACTTGATTCCCACATGGATGACGATTAACCGGATTGACTGGAGAGGTTTCACGACTCCCCGCCATTACTGCCATTTCGTATCTCGCTCGGAAGAACGACATTTTAAATTCGTGGCTTCAAAGACTTAGTTCTATTTGGGGGATACGCACTTGGGTGATGTGGCGGTTTTGGGTGAGAATGTTGGAGTTACTCATGACCATTATAGGTAAAGTAAAGTAAGTAGCCACTTGTATGGACACCGGTTGCTTGGATTGGGAATTTTTTGGTTCGCAACTGGCTGCTTCCTTCAAGGTAAATTCGAAGTGATGTGTTTCCACTGGTGTGTGAGGTCAACAGTTGAGATGACGCCATAAACAGATTGATATGAGTACAATTTAATTTTCGTTGAATAGTAGGAAGATGATTGGACCAATTGTTCTCGTGATGTAAGGATAATAATAACTTCAGGTCTTCAATTTTACGTAACTTATATTTTGACAGAGCGGTGACGTGAAAATTGTCTTGAGATCCATTCTTCCTTACTTCTTTTCTCTTGTTAAATAACCTTTAGACAATTTAACGTACTATATACAATAAACACTCGCTCACTCTGAATTAAATACAAACATATGTTTTTACCTGCAGCGAAGCGCCAAGTCTAGGCGTCGCTTTTTTTCAAAAGGAGTAAAGTTCAATTGTACCTATTTAGAGCCATAAAATGACCCATATGACCATGGGACATAGGATTTTTCACCCTGAAAGTTTCAAATCTGCCATCGGATTTGGCGCTGCTGAGTGGTACCATCTAGTGGCAGAAGCCTCATTTAGCCATTCAAAGGCGAGTGTAAGTGATTTGAACCATGGGAAACCATCAATGGAATAACCATTTATCATCTTATCACAAAACGCCGCAGGAGGGACTTTCCCTCTTGTTATTATACACAATCAATAAATAATTCTTTTACATTATTAACTTCATCATAATAATGAAAAAAAAACCATTTTGATAATATTTTAATTTGATGAAACATGTCTATAGTATAAAATGCAAAGCTTTTAATTTCAAGGAGTTCGAATCTGATCCATGTTTGTTTATTTTCATGAACCAACGCATTAAAGTTATTCTTATGAATGTTCACCTAACCATCTGATTATATATATATATATATATATATATATATATATATATATATATATATATATATATATATATATATATATATATATATTTCTTTTTCATTATAGCATGTTGTATTAAAAGCAACCGCTAGTTTCGAATTAATAATTCTTTTTTAATCTTCTCGATTTGTCTTATATTCTCCTTTTTTTCATTGTTTGACCTGTGGATAAGCGTACCGAAGTTCATCGGGGATTGATGTTTGTTATTTTTCAAATTAATGAAAGTGTTAAATTACCTTAATTTACTTCTACCTTTGGCAAAATAAGAAACATCAGTCTTCGATATATATATATATATATATATATATATATATATATATATATATATATATATATATATATATATATATGTAGAAGTCTAAATACCGCGTACATAAGTGTACGCAGAAATGCTCAGACACAAGCCACGTGTCCCTCCCGTATTTCTAAATGCACCGGCCTGGAATTCTCTATCTCCCTTTTTCGCGCCATCGTAAACTCCGAGGTGGCTCGAAGGTGTGTCTGCCCACAGATGAAAAAAGGTTTTCGTGTGGCGATACGGATTTTATGAGAATTCGGTCCTTTCTCTCGATTTCTGCTCGCGAGGGAAATAAAAGGAAAACTTCTTCCTGGATTCAGGCAGAAGACCTTGGACCTACGTTGTGAGGTAGAGGCCGATCCACATAAGAAACAGTTCGCCCGTTGCAAGAAAGGAACTTCTTGGGAATTGGTTGTTGCCGTCACGATACTTGTAGATGCCAGACTTCTCGCAGCCCCCCCCCCTCCCCACACACACACACACATTCAGAGTCTGAGGTTACACAGGACCTCCCTCTGTGGATTACTCTAGACGTAGCTAGGTAATCGGTTTTGGCTACCCACTCCAGGAGCCGAATAATCGGACAGGCACTTCAAGGAAGCAGTCCGATTTGAGCCACAGCCTGGCTCACCTTCGTGATCCGGCATAGGATCAGTATATCACCGGTTTAGAATTACCTTTTCATTCGGTAACCTCGGACGGCCGGACTAAGTGCGATCATCGTCACCAGAAGAAGATCTTCACCGAAATTCTCAAACACACTTATGAACTCAAAGGTATCGTTGAAGTGAACTATCCCCTTCCCTAACTTCACTAGTTTATTTGTGAACTAGAATTCCCATCCCGAGCCCGTAACCTCGAGTATTAGAAGTGTTTGCTTAATTCAGTGTTTAATTCAATAATACTATTCCATTCATGCTGTCTGGTGTCATTAAGACGCAAGCATCCCAGTGAGTAATTTTCAAGTAATCCCCACGACATTTTTGTAGACTTACTTATTCAGTGTAAACATTAATTCTATTTATATTTATATACACTGTTGCTTATTTCAAATTCATGTACATTAAAGATTATTTTTGTATCTGTGTGTTTAACTATTTTGGACGATCCTTTGGCAATTATTAAGCAATCCTCTCCGTTAAATTTCAATATTACACCGATCCATCCATGATTGGCTTTTACTGAGTGGGGACACACTCAGGGGATCATCATCTTAGTTTTGATCAAAAGGTACGCACTGGGGTTATTCTTATTCACCGGAAGTGGCTAAGGTGGGTGTATTGGATACACTTCACCTCCGCTTCACCTCGGTGCGGTAATAAAATATATGTCAAGTAAGTGGGCCTGGGATTACCCACTCACTAAACCTCGACAATATATATTTTATTGAACAAAAATTGATTGCAGTAGATAAAGAAATAAAAATAATGCACTACACTAATTAAAGCATGAATATTGAAAATAATGATGGAATAGTAACTAACATACTCAAAATGATTCCCATCATGTGCAATACACTGCTGAACTCTACCAGTAACATTTCTACAAACCTTTTGGCACATTTCTCTGGTAATTGTAGAAAATTGATCTGAAAGTGTTTGTTCTAATTCAGAAATTATTTTTCGGTTTGAGGCTGTAAACCTAATCCTTTAATACACCCAGAGCCGTAACACCCCCTCCTCCTCCCGTAAGTGGAAGGCGGCTCTTGAACGGGCCTCATGGTGGCCCCTAAATTTTATTTTATTAATGAAAATATAAAATTTTCGAATACACATTGTCTGTAAGTATTCCGCAGCATTGGTACTGCCTGGCACTGCCTAGCACTACTTGTAAATGTATGAGATATTGTTATGAGGGCCCCACAATCTTGATTGCTACGGCTCTGATACACTCCACAAAAGAAGTCAGGTGGTTATATGTCTGTTGATCATGATGGCCATCTAAATACTCATCTTCATCTTTTCCATCTCCCCTTAAAACTTTGATTCAACCATTCCCGAACCCTTAGCCCTTAATGCGTGTCGCGCCATTCTCTTGAAAGTCAATATAATTTTGAACTCGTGGGCAGAATTCCGTTTGCAGCATATGCAAATAATTCGTTTGATTAACAGTACTGTCAAATAATATAGGCCCTATTAATCTCATGGAAGAAATTGCGGCACAAACTGTAACTCCTGTTAGGTTAACGTCCTTTTCTAAAATAACATGTGGATTAACATTACTCCAATAAACACAATTATGGTGATTGATATATTCATTTAACTTAAAGATTGCTTCATCTGACCGCGATATCTTATCAGGAAAGTTCTCATCTTCATTAACTTTAGTAATAAAAAAGTTCATAAATCTCTAATCGTCTTTCTTGATCTCTATCATGAAAACTTTAAATCACACGTGGGATGTAAGGTCTCATCTTTAGCTTCTTCAACATTCACCGAACACTTTTATCACTGATGTCTAACTCTGAAGAAAGACTCCAACTGGATTTTTGAGAAGTACTCAACATTGATTATTGTAGTTCATCAGACTTCTCTTCACTTGTGACAGAAACTGGCCTGCCTAATCTCCGAGCATCACTTACGCCGCTGTTGTTTCAAATTTTCCATCTAAGCGTATAATGTTTTGTCTCTGTACACACGGAATGTTAAATTCTGTTGATAAAAATCAATCGGCTTCAGCAACATGTTTATTATTTTGGTAATAAAGTTGAACAGTTTTCATTTTCTGTTCCTTTGTTAATCGCATGGTCATAGCAAATTTATGAAATAAAGAAAAGATGCATTATAATATATGTATAAATTATTTCATTTAAAACTAAAAAAAAGATAAGTTTATGCAGTACAGACAAATAAAATAAGAATGTGCGTTACCTTTGCCGCATTATACAGGGTGGCTCATAAGTCCCAGGACACTCTGCGTACAACTTTTTTGTGTAAATATGTTATTAACGCGAAAGAGATGTAATTTTTTGTAACCGTAACTGTAGTGTCCTGCGAGTTATGGGCCACCATATATATATATATATATATATATATATATATATATATATATATATATATATATATATATATATATATATATATATATATATATAAGTCCATGTTGTATGCATGTACTATTGAGGTCCACAGCTGTGGCAGCGTTATTAATTTTAACTTGTATTTTCTTAATATTTCTTACAAGTTTTTTAATGGCGTCTTCGAGGCGAGAAAAAAACATCCGCGAATGACATTCTTTATTCCAAGACGTTTTCAACCGTGTTAGGTCATCTTCAGGAAATGAACAGAAATGGAATTATTCACAAATGCTACACTATATATAGTCTTTCTATGTCAGTGGTGCACAAATCCAGGCCTGCGGGCCACATGTGGCCCGCGTGAAGGTTGGATGTGGCCTTCAAAGCCCAGATTATTCTATTTTTGTTTTTCGTGAAAAATCTTTTTAGTGAACCGCGATTTCGGCAACACTACCAATTAATTTGTTTACATTTTTTGAGCGGGATTTCATTGTCGATACATTGACGATGGTGATGCTGTCTTACGCTGATTGCAGGATTCCTATTAGAAATTCTAGCCAATTGTTTATTTCAATCATTGAATCTTTGGTCTAACTTTTAGAGGCATAGAGGTATGATGTTTTGTTACCTCCGCCAAGGAGGTTATGTTTTCGGTAGCGTTTGTTTGTCTGTCTGTTAGCAAAATAACACAAAAGGTTATGGACGGATTATGCTGAAATTTTCAGGAAACGTCCGAAATGGGACTAGGAATAATTGCTTAGATTTTGGAAATTATCCGGATTAAATCAGATCCTGGATCGATTTTTTAATTAGTTATTGTTTTCTTTTAATTTAGTTATTCTTAACATTTCAATTTTCTGTAATTGTGCTTTCCGAGTGCTTTCTAGTTTTTTTTTAAACAAGTACTACTGAAGAAATTTAAATAGGTTCTTTTTAGCAAGTGAAATATAGTTCAAGCAATATTTAGCTCATATTCCTTCTCAGTGATGTTTCTTAGAAAATTAATTTTTATTATTGTTTGACCGGTTCAGTGTCAGCCTATATGATTTTACTTTCATACTGTTATCACTTTACTATAAATTTATTTTTGCATATCATTTAATGATGGTTTATTTCTTGTTTTTTTTTTTGCGGAATTTGATGTGTTCAAAGATGAATACTAAGAGAAAGTGTGATGATGATCGGCTGTTCCAAGACGAGTGGACCCTAAAATATTTAGTTGTTGAGTTCAAGGGGAAACCATTGTATCTCGTGTGCAAAGAGTCTCTTGTTGTATCAAAAATTTACAACTTGAAAATGCATTACGATGCAATGTACAGTGATAAGTATTCCAATACTACAGGAAAGTTAAGAGAAGATTTGGTCAGCAAACTTCAGAAATCGTTATCTGCTACGCAAAACTTCTTCAGGAAACCTGCTCAACAGAAAGATACCCTAGGTTACTGCAAGCTATATTTTGCGCAGAAAATTGCTCGATCTTACAAATGGAGAATTCATCAGAGTTTGCATGAAAGACGTAGCGAAGCTCATCGTTCCGAAAAAGCACACCTGTCTGACCAAATCAGTCTATCAAGAATGACCATTGTGCGAAGAATCGAAGAAATAGGAAATAACATCACCGAACAATTGTCCTCAAAATCTAATGAGTTCATTTTCTTTTCCCTTGCTTTTGATGAGAGCAATGATATGATCGACACTGCCCAACTATCCGTGTTCATTCGTGGTATTTCAGAGGATTTTAATATTCATGAAGAGTTTCTTGGTTTTATTGGTCTTCACGATCGTACATGTGGTATTGACATACAGACGGCCATACTGGAGTTGGCTCAGCTGAAGGTTCCCGGATTACAGTGGTCCAAGTTAGAAGGGCTCCCGACAGATGGTGCTCCGTCTATGATAGTGAGTGAGAACGGGGTTGAAGCTCTCCTGAAGAAACACGTTCGCAACGAGAATCCCGAAAAGAAGATGTTCTCACTATTCACTGCATCATACACTAGGAAGTCCTTTGTGGAAAGGCCTTGAAACTTGATCATGTGATGCACGTCGTCACAACATGCGTCAATGAGATTCGGAAGAGAGGATTAACGGATCGCCAATTCCGATCTTTTTTGAAAGAAGTTGAGGCACAGTACATGGATCTAATTTTTAATTGGGATGTACGATGGCTTAGTAAAAGAAAAGTTTTAGAACGCTTCTTCTATCTCCGTCAAAAAGTGATAGTGTTCCTGCAAGAGAAGAAACCGACATTGAAAACTAAAAATGGAGTAATGGTGGTATATGTACTCTCTGATTCTACTTGGGTATTTGATCTTGCATTTTTGGTCTATATTACTCAGCATCTCAATAATTTGAATCTCAAAATGCAAGGTCGTATTCAGTTCATTACAGATTTACTTTGTGATGTCCAAGCTTTCCGAAGCAAACTTGTTCTTTTTCAGAAAAAGTTGTCTAAAGGCAATGTATTGCAGTTTAAGACCAAGAGTTACATCCTTGATAATATAGATTTTGTTCCAGATTTCGAGAAATACACCAAACATTGTAAAGTTCTTGAAAATAATTTCGTGAAACGATTCCAAGAAACATCTGGGAGGGAAAAAGAGCTTGCACTTTTTCAGCACCCATTCAGAGTAGATGCCGAAGCGCCCGTGGATCCAGCGACTCAACCTGAACTCCGTGATCTGCAAGCTGATTCAAATTTGAATACCTGCTTTGAAGATTACTCTCTCATCGAGTTCTATCAGCGTCTCATACAAAATTATATCCAAAGCTGCTTACAAATGCTAAGTTTGGGGCTGTAAAGTTTGGCTCCACATATACTTGGGAGCAGTTGTTTTCGATCATGAATGTCAATAAATCGAAGCATCGATCCAAAATAACAGATGAACACCTTGATGCGGTGGGGAGAATCGCAATATCTCCATTGGAAGCAAACGTGGGAAAATTGTTGGAACAACAACGTCTTCAAAAGAGTGGATTTGTGGCAAAGGAAAATACGTTTTAAAATGCAATTTGAACAATGAGTTTATAAATATAAAGTAACGTGAGAATTGTTCGATTTTATTTTCCTATTCGGCCCGCTGATAAATCATGGAAAAGGAATTTAGCCTGCCACCTATTTTGAGTTGTGCACCACTGTTCTAAGGAAACATAATTATTACAAAAATTGGTCAAATCATGGCGCAGGGATTTTTTTGAGGGCAAACTAAGCGCTACAAGAAACATATAAAATTGAAAGGCTCAGATTGTCTGACTATTTAGACTGCGCTTCACTTGAAGAGAGCTTTTCCACCCTTACCTAGAGGATTTACCTAGTCTTGCTCATAAACTCATCGTCCCTTGTGATCAAAGAGATTCCAAGAAATTCCACCACGCATAGGGACCGTCTACGACTGAAGTCGCTATCCTTATCGGAAGATGCGCGTGTGCGTCCTTACGTGAGGTACCCTCGCTGAAGCCACGACTTAAAGTCACCGTTTTTCCACCCGCAACAGCGCACCTCGTGTTTGTATAACTTCTCTGCCAGTGAAGGCCTGTAGAGACCACCGGCTTCTAACGTGTCCGAACCCAGGAAGGAAGCCCTATAGGGGGCACGAAGAAGGGGGCCCCAGTAAGGGGCGGAGTGGTCAGGACCGGCAGGTGGGCCCTGATAGTTATTTATCTTAGGTAGGGCAGAGAAGGAGAACAGTAACAGGGCCACTTATAGGATAAGGAACCTAACAGGCTCCGCGAAGATAACTCCCCCAACGGGCCGTTATGGACGACCCCTGGGGGAAAAAACGGATCCCGCTCTGGGTCAAAGAGCGTTGTCCCAAACCGTCGAGGGAGAGAGTATACGAGATGATCTTCTCTACATTGATAGTTGCATTATGCCGACTGGTAGGCCAGACCTATGGCGACTTTGTAATATGCGACAGCAATCAAGACATGGATAAATTACTTATCGAGAAATCGCGCGCCATGCTTGAAAATATTAATCTTCTTCCCAAAGTTCCACCTCACGTCTCTGCTCAGAGATCGATAATATGCCGGCGTTTAGACCCATGGGTCGGCTCACACAGTACGAAGGAAATTAAGAAGGAGATCGAAGATAAACATAGCTGGGCAAAGGTAGATGAGATCTACAAATTCAAAAACAGGGATGGAGGAGAATATACGCACTTATTCAAAGCGACCTTCCAAACTACCGAGATAGCTGCTAAGTCATTTGAAGCAGGCCTCATATTGTTT
Organism: Ceratothoa steindachneri; assembly: GCA_963969495.1. NCBI lineage: Eukaryota > Metazoa > Arthropoda > Malacostraca > Isopoda > Cymothoidae > Ceratothoa > Ceratothoa steindachneri. The sequence continues at coordinate 161,531,688 of OZ018317.1, read as the reverse complement.
TGAACGAAAGTTTCAGCTGTGTGCATCGTGAGAGAAACTTTTGTCTTTGTGCAGGTCTGCTTTTCATGCTACGCCATAGAAAAAGCACTCTACTAAATAATGCAAATTCCAAGGTAAAGTTTGATCTGAGCGCGTTGGATCTGGACACACTTGGAAAGAGTGCACAAACACAAAAACAAAGAAATGCCCTAACTACGATGGACTTCATCGTACATTCTTAATGTCATGTCCCATTAAGAAGAATCTTGTGAGCGAGAAAAAGAACATATTAGAAGAGAAAATTAGGAGGCAAACACCAGCTAAGCCCAGGCAGCTAGGACACAAGAAAAGAAAAAAATAATCCTCCAACTAGACCCCTCCATGAAACTGGACCTGGTGATGTGTATAATCTATGCGCATTTTGGAAATGTGGCCAAGCCAGGGAGCTACGCAACGGAGCTAAATAAGATGCTGATACAAAACTGGGTGAAACCTATGTGGTTTCCCGCCAATTTCCCGCAGGAGACCTGTACCAAACACAAACGGGAAGCAACCAAAAAACGGCACCAAGGAGTCGTTCTAGCTCGAGGGACCCACGCCTGAACAAACTAGCATCGACTGAGACAACATTGGACATGGAAACGTGCCAATTGCCCAGGATTGAGAACCAATTCCATAAAGCGAGCCAACAAAAGGAACGTAAGAGAACGCAAACAAACCACGACCGCGCAAAAGTTCACCGATCTCAGTATGAAGATATACGCCTCACCATTGGCCCCATTACCGAGACTAGCAAAGTCAAAGAGATTATCGAAGGCATGGTAAAAGGCAAGTACAAGTGGGAATATGACTGTGACGCTCAAGAAGTTGAAATTATTACACATAACCTATCTCAAGACCAGTTTAAAAAAAGTGTTCAGGAAGAGTGAGGTCACCTGCGCAGGAAGAACAAGCGAAAGTTAAAATCGTCCAGGAAGACTAAAATGGCAGATATAAGATATATTAACAAAATAAAGAGCTTCTCACTTAAGGTAAATGGATGGGAAAGTAAAAAATACGCGTATAATAACATCATTCGCGAAATAGATCCGGATGTGGTCTTGATATCAGAGCCCGGCCTAAACACAACCGAGCAATATATCAAGATATGCAACTACACCACGATCGCGACCAGTTATAGCAACGAGAGATACAACTGGGTAGCGATTGCAATACGAAAATGGATCAAATATAAAGAAATCAAAAACCTATAGGAGTCTTACCTTGCAGTGAAAATAAGTACCACAATAGATGACCTGATAATAGCGGTGGAGTACCAACCCCCAAGATGCTTCTATCTTCCCATCCCAAATTTCATATGCCTCTTCAGAAGGGACAGTTTCGTTATGTTGATTGGCGACCTTAATGCGCGCTGCTGTGAAACAAGGTATGCCACGAATTTTAATAGTACCGGAGCCTCCCTGAGCCTCCCTGAGCCTCTTCATGAATCGCGAAATAGTACAGAGATCAGGCCCAGACTTCGCCACCTGCCTAACAAGGAGATCTTCAGCAACCCCTGATATCGTTCTCACAAACTCAAACTTTATCTTGAATCACTCAACTGTGCCAGGGCCATACACTTCATCGGATCATATTAATATGGTCACAATCATTTCAACTTCTCCTATTCAAGTTAAGATCCTCGCCCGCAGATGCCTCCCTAAGGCCAACTGGGTAATCTACAGAAGATCACTTCAAGATTATCAAATTGGGCAACTAGATGGACCAACATTAGAAGACCTTGATAGCCACTTTGAAACAATAATGTCCATGATAAAGGAAGCGGACAGAGTGGCCATTCCTCGGGTAGAATATAAGACGCTTCCAGCACCATGGTGGGACGTAAACATCAGACAACGGATGGATAGACTGTATGGAGTAATTACGGAAATTAATACTTTCGGTAACACAGCCATAAAGTATCAGGAACCATGGAACCTCCGCATGGAACTCAAACACTTAATTAGTGAAAATTCTAAAGAGTTCTGGGACAATATTATCGAAAAAATGGACGACGAGAACGACCCCATAAAATTCTGGAACCAAATAAAGAGGCTGAGTGGAACACTCCCCACCAAAACCAACATCACAATCTCTGTCGATGTGAGAAACATCACTGGTGATCAGGCAATAGAACAACTATTCAGAGATAACTAGGAAAGAAAATTCAACAACACAGAAGAGGAGAATGAAGATTGTGATAGCGATTATGAAGAGGAAGTACTAACGCGGCTAGAGGAACGAGGACCAGCATTCAAGCCACATTACTACGTGGATAGCACCCAGCAAAGCAGGGAAGAAGGAAAAATGTTTACAAACGAGGAGTACGAGAGAGCATTAAGTAGCTTCAAGCAAAAGGCCCCTAGAATCTCAGGTATCACCAAGGTGCACCTGATGAACGCCCCTGCTAACATCAACGAGGCACTTCTAAAACTTTTCAATGCCTGCCTGAACGTCGGATACTTTCCCGACCTGCTAAAAAGGGCACGTATGATATTTTTACTAAAACCGGGAAAACCTAAAACGAACATCAAAAGCTATAGACCTATACATATATCTACTAGAATATATAGGGAAACTGTTCGAGAAACTACTTAATGATAGACTGAGGGACTTCCTGGACGCGAGGGGCCATTACAATGTCCAAATACGGTTTCCGCAGAAATCTTGGTACAGAGACAGCTCTTGCACTGATAACTGAATACATCGCAATGGCGAAAGTAGACAATAAAAGAGTCGACGTCGTACTTAGAGACGTGACATCGGCGTTCGATAAGGTATGGGCACCTGGCATGAAGAAGAAGCTATGCGACTTGGGCATGGAGACTAAGATAACCAAATTCCTCTGCGATTACCTAGAGGACCACGAGGCTTTAATTAAAATAAACGACCTCGAGGGGAAACCCTTTCCCCTGATGGCTGGCGTACCACAAGGGGGTTGCCTGAGCCCAACTTTATACGCAATATATACTGGTGACCTGCTTCCCCCGACTCATAAATACGCTCACTATGTACAACTGACGGATGATATCACGCAGATAGTCGTGGAGTAGAACTTGCTGAATCCACAATGTGCAGAAGACAGATAGCCTCCGCTGTCCAATAAAGGCTAATCTAACATTTACTAATTTCTCCGTCATCTTGCACACGCAGGAGGTTAAAGAGATTGGGCTGAAATCGGCCGAAGTAGAGTGATCTCTCCACGGTTTGCGAAAAGCGAGTACAGTAGCGATTCGCAGGAATCTGGGAGGAGACCCTCCACCCACATCCTGTTGAACAAATCTAACAGAAAGGCCATGCCTCGCTCACCCAGGTGTCGAAGCATGGCGTACGGGACATCGTCTGGACCAGGGGTGGTGTTCGCGCACCGAAGCGAGAGTGGAACGCAACTCACTCAGAGTTAACCTGTCGTTCAAATTATCTCCGCCTCTGGTGATAATTCCAGTCGTCGGCCTTCTGCGACATTATAGCGTGCATCGAATGCTTGCGGAGCAGCACACCGGCTAGAAATTGCGGAGAAAGCGGTCGTGAAGGATTTCGTCACGGGCGTATGATCCGAGCTTGCGGCCCCATTCTCTTGGAGAACGAGAAGGGGTCCTGTGAAAACCTGCCCCAAATCCTTTTGACTCGCTTCCACACCTCTGTTAGAGGGCTCTTCCCACCAAGAAGAGTGGCGGTCGTGCTCGACGAAATTCACTGACAGTAAAGTCGTCTGAGCGGCCCTTATAACGCTTGTAGACATAACGCTTCTGTTTGAGGGCCCTCTCACACTTGGCTGACCACCACGGGAGCGGTCAGTTTTCAAAACGGACATACGTTCTAGGAATAATAGTTAGGCCCCCAGCGATGAGGTTGCCTAAGAAGAACTTAAGAACCTCATCTACGGACATAATTCCTCGATTGAGACAGAGAAGTCAGTCATTTTTTTGAAATACGGACCACCGTACTGGCGCTAAGCAACACTATGTCGGGCCCTCAGGCCGCAGCGGCCTAGAAAATCATATTTGAATGAGTAATTGACAACTAACATGGGGGTCATCGTCTACCCCGCACCCGAAATCAGGCTGTGCGTCCGGAGAGCACAGAGATAGATCAAGGCAGAAAAATGAAGCGGTTCTCGGGCAGTGATGCGTAAACTCATCCACATTTAGGACACCCATCTCCAGCTCATTGATCGTGTCGGCAAGGAGTTTACCCCTGGGATTAATCGAGTAGTCTCCATAGATGGGATGTCTACTTTTCAGATCTCTAAGCAAGAAGAAGGGCCTTAGCAACCATGCCACGAGCCGGGATTCTTATTATTGTTCACCAAACCATATACGAGGGGCGGTCAATAAGTTTTGCGAATTGGTAGGGCAAAACAGAGGAAGGGAGATGGCTGTTTGTTGTGGTGTTAGGACAAGCTATGACAACTCAGGAACTGCAGCCGCACGCTCCTGCCTTGTCTATTTAAGAAGCAGTAGCTAATTGCAGATCGTCAGTCAAAAAAATTTCAACAATGGAGAAGGTTGAGCACCGCGCAGTGATCAAATTTTTGACCAAGGAAGGCAAGAATGCAAAAGAGATCCATGAACGCATGGTTGCAGTGTACACCGACACCACCCCTTCCTATGCAACCATTGCTCGCTGGAATAGGGAGTTCCGCCATGGTCGTGAGTCCCTTGAAGATGACCTCCCTCTAGGACGACCGTGAGACGTGACCAACGAGAACAATGTGGCCCATGTGGAGAGGATGATCCTCGAAAATCGACGTGTGAAGGTCGAAGAAATCGAGCGAGAACTTGGAATATCACATGGAAGTGTTATCAACATCATCTACGACAATTTGGCCATGACCAAGGTCTCTGCCCGTTGGGTCCTTAGAAACCTCACGCCCCATAATCGACTTCAACGTAGTCAAAGTCCACAAGGCCAGAGTTGCACAAGCTGCCATGAGCGAGTGCGGATTCGAGGAACTCAACCATCCTCCCCATCCCTCCTACAGTCCAGATCTAGCCCCTAGCAACTACTTTTTATTCCGCCAGCTCAAGTTTGCACTGCGTGGACGCCGGTTTGGGGACGATAAAGATGTCTAGCTCGCCGTCCAGGAGTGGATTGAACAGCAGTCGGGAGATTTCTGTTTGTCGGGAATTCGAAGCCTCAGGGACAAATGGCGCAAGTGCATTGAAGTCGAGGGTAGTTATATTGAAAAATAATAAAACATTTTTCTCATATCTCGTTTCCTTATATCCGAATTGCAAAACTTATTGACCGCCCCTTGTACGTTATTCGATGAAGAGGTCTTTTAGAGGTTAAGACGAAAGCGCTCGGAATCGTTTTTCCATGTTTCCTTGTGGGTGTTATTTATAATATATAAGAGGGGCGGTCAATAAGTTTTGCAATTCGGATATAAGGAAACGAGATATGAGGAAAATGTTTTATTATTTTTCAATATAACTACCCTCGACTTCAATGCACTTGCACCACTTGCCCCTAAGGCTTCGAATTCCCGACAACCAGAAATCTCCCGACTGCTGTTCAATTAACTCCAGGACGGCTAACTGGACATCTTCATCGTCCCCAAACCGGCGTCCACGCAGTGCAAACTTGAGCTGGCGGAATAAAAAGTAGTCGCTAGGGGCCAGATCTGGACTGTAGGGGGGGGGGAATGTTGAGCTCCTCGAATCCGCACCCACGCAGGGCAGCTTGTGCAACTCTGGCCTTGTAGGCAGGGGCATTGTCGTGGAGGAGCAGGACACCGCATGTCAACTTGCCGCACCGCGCCGCTTCTGACGGATGCACTTCTTCAACCCAGCCAGTTCCTCGGGGTAATATTGTTCTGTGATGGTCCTTCCACGAGGCGCATAGTCCAACATCAAACTCCCTCAGAATCCCAGAAGATGTTGGCCATGATCTTCCCGGCTGAGGGTTGGGTCCGGAACTTGATGCAGGTCGGAGAGCCCCTGTGCTCCCGGGTCATGCTTTCGAGCTTGTTCTCGGGATCCTAGTGATGGACACACGTTTCATCACCTGTCACTATGCGTGACTCGAATCCCGCCGGATCTTTGTTGTACAAGAGCAACACTTCCTCCGACGTTGAAGTCGATCATGGGGCGTAAGGCTTCGTGAGGTTTCTAGGGACCCAACGGGCAGAGACCTTGGTCATGGCCAAATTGTCGTGGATGATGTTAATAACACTTCCATGTGATATTCCAAGTTCTAGCTCGATTTCTTCGACCTTCACCCGTCGATTTTCGAGGATGATCCTTCCACACGGGCCACATTGTCCTCGTTGGTCACGTCTGACGGGCGTCCTGCACGGGGATCATCTTCAAGAGACTCACGACTATAGCGGAACTCCCTATTCCAGCGAGCAATGGTTGCATAGGAAGGGGCGGTGTCGGTGTACACTGCAACCATGCGTTCATGGATCTCTTTTGCATTCTTGCCTTCCTTGGTCAAAAATTTGATCACTGCGCGGTGCTCAACCTTCTCCATTGTTTATAAATTTGTGACTGACGATCTGCGATCAGCTACTGCTTCTTAAATATACGAGGCAGGAGCGTACGACTGCAGGTCCTGACTTGTCATAACTTGTCCTAACACCCCCACAAACAGCCATCCCTCTTCCTCTGTTTTGCCCTACCGATTCGCAAAACTTATTGATTTATTGACCGTCCCTCGTATATATATATATATATATATATATATATATATATATATATATATATATATATATATATATATATATATATATATATATATAAGGACCCATGTAATCCCTCTAAACATTTATTTGCCGGATGTTTCGTTCTTTAGCAATGACCATCTTCAGCGAATTGAACTCTAATACGAAATACGAATACAAGAAATTTTAAGAATTAAATGACAAAATTGCAAAATTAAAACACATAATGACACTCCCAAATTCATATAGAACTAACATTCCTATCTCTAAACCTCAAGACTCTTAAATAAGAGAGCACTCTCAAAATCTTAACTACCCGCTCGATCCTGATTCTTTTAGTTTATTATCTTCCGCTTCCTCTTCTCGGGATTTAAAAATTCTAGAATCACTTTTCATTAAACGAGTAACCCCAGAACTTAATGATTATTCCTCCTCCCTCAAATTGTTCACTAAATAGTTAAATAAAGAAACATACAACCAACCAAATCCCCCCCACCCCCTACATAGGTTTAATCCTGGCTAGTCCCGATCATAGTAATCAGTCGATATCATCAGCTCCAACAAAATAAGGTTAGTTTCTGTCTAATAGTTCTCAGTTTCATTTTTATTTTTTTGTGTTTATTTTATATATTTGTCCCCGTGGTATCTAAATGATCTTATACAAGGTGTCCCAGAAAAAAGTTAATCGTACTTTGAATTTGTATAACTCAAAACCTATTAGAGATTTTTGAGTCCTGCAAAACAAAACAAATTTACCAACTATTTATCTGTCGATTCTAGAAATTTCATTAAATTCCCTTTTACGATATTGATACACAAATTGGTTTAGTGGAGGCGATCAAAATTATGTTTGCACAAGTATGTAAAATAAGGAAACTTCGAAGTTTAAAATCAACAAATATATTTAAATCCATTTTTAACAAAAACACCTGTTCATATGAGTAATACAAATTCATTTTTTAATTTTCTAAGCACCGTTTCCTTCCACATGTCCTCGATTTCTTTCCGAGCACAGTTGCGCCTTTGATGGCATTGATTGAACAACTTTTAGGATTAACTTGTGATTTTCCTTAAGTCTATTGACTTCACGTGTGATACTATCTCTTAACTGGTTGATGCTTTGTGGTGGAGTAGAATACACAATATTCTTTAGATATCGCCATAAGAAATAATCGCACGGTGTTAAGTCAGGGGATCTTGGGGGCCATTCAATTGCATGATTTAGCGCGCTAATGCGGTTGTCAAACGTTTCTCTTAGTTTTGTTCTTACAGCAAGTTGTCTATAAGCTGGTGCGCCGTCCTGAATCCACCAAAGTCTATTGAATTAATTGACATAAATCTGGCGGAGTTCCCGGAAGATCCTTTCGTTGATCCTGCTCAGGTAGGCAGCACCATTCAAGTTATTCTCGTAAAACAATGGGCCGACAATATAGCCATTCCCGCATATTCCGATCCACAGAGACACTTTCTGCTGACAAATACGTGCGTCAAAGTTGAATGCGGGAGGGGGGATGGGGGTCAGCGGTGCATATTGCCGAATATTATGGCTAATTATCTTTCCATTCATGAAAAAAGCTGCCTCGTCACCAATCACAATGTTTTCAAGAAACGAGCAGGTTTATGGAGAAGCCATTCGACAAATTGTCTACGACGAGGAACATCAGTTTCAAGAAGCTGGTTCCTGCATGCATCTTATAGGGATGCCATTTTAAGTCATGTTTATTAATCCGGTTAAATGATGACTTTAACAATTGTAACCCATTCTTTCTGACTGATACATGTCGATTTTGAAGAAGCGTCATCTGAACATTTTCGATATTTTTTTTATTGTTCTTATGGTTCTCATACGACCCGAACGACCTTTATTTAGATTTAAGCATGTTCCTTCATGTTGGTATTTGCAAACATTTTTCCAAATTGTGGGCTTCCTTGGTGGGTGCCTACCTGGAAAACGTTGTTCAAATGAATTTTGTACTTGTTTAATCCTGCCAGTCTTAATAAAGTTTGTGACTACAAATACGCGTTGATCTTTTTGTTAACTGCATGATTAAAAAGGTTCTACGAAAGTAAACTTTTACCCAGAATCGCTTTGATTTGCTTAGTAAGCAATAATGACAAGACCATACCATAGCGTGGCTGAAAAAACACTGTAAAATGGCCTAGGCTTTGCTTGAAGAATGGCACAGTGGCCTAGGCTACCTAGGCTCCATACGCTTCTCTTGAAAGTGCACGGTGGCCTAGCATTCCTAGGCTGCGGTCCATTATTTTACTTCCTTGCTTAAACATATTTTTGATTGCCTCCACTAAACACATTAGTGTATCAACATCAGAATAGGGAATTTAATGAAATTTCCAGAATCGACAGATAAATAGTTGTTAAATAAAACACTTTTTTGCAGGACCCCAAAATCTCCAATAGTTTTGGAGTTATGCTAATTCAAAGTACGGTTAACTTTTTTCTGGGACACCCGGTATATAAAAGTTTTCTTTTAGTTTCATGTTTTTCATTCTTTTTTTTTTGGCTTCACTATTGCTTCATTAAGTTTTAAACTTTCGTTTCCTAGTTTACTCGCATTTATTGATCGTTTGAATTACCTCTACCACCTGTATTCAACTGTTTTTGATCTATATTTTTCACTATCATATATATGTATTTTAACTTATAATGAACTGTTTGCTTTGCATTTTGCTTTCCTTTCGGGTTCCTGGCTATTTGACTTTACTTACCTTTCATTTTTCATCGTTCGCCCTGCCCTTACGATTTTTTCAGGTATTAATTTAAAAACAAATTTCTTTTATTCCTAGTGAGTTTGATTCGTGTTTTTTATTATTCATATTCGTTGTTTAATTTAGTTTCAAATTTTAAATTTTCCTTTCTTGGTTAAACTCGTAATTATCGATTGCTTTATCCTTGCATTCAACTGTTTTTAACATATTTTTTAAGTATCATATATCCATAAATTAACTTATATTTAACTACTTGCTTATCATTCTGGTTTAATTTATGTTACCTCTCTTGTTGAATTTTACTTATTTTCATATTGTCACTAATATTGAATTGTGTGTGCTATTTTTTGCAGTTTTGTCATCTAATTCCTAAAAATTTCTTGTATTCGTATTAGAGTTCCATCCGCTGAAGATGGTCATTGCTAAAGACCGAAACGATCGGCAAATAAATGTTTAGAGGGATTACATGGGTCTTCATATTCCTCCTACGAATTCGGTGCCCAAGGAACAACTCCCTCATCGGTATATATATATATATATATATATATATATATATATATATATATATATATATATATATATATATATACATATTTATGTGTGTGTGTGTGTATGTGTGTGTATGTGTGTGTGTGTTACAAGATCTCTCCTTTTTTGGAGATTTAATGCATCATGGTGCAAGTGACCCAGTACTTATAATGATGTGTTAAGTTTATAACTTTCATACATCATGTTTTAAGAGCTCAATTATTGATGAGCTTAGTTTAATATCCTAGTTAAAAGTCACTTGATAATAGTTAAAGTGGCAACACTGAACTGGTCAGTATTTTAAGAGAGAGAGAGAGAGAAAGATTTTCCTTCGGCAAACAATTATTTGTACAGCAACTCCAGACAAATATATTTATTAGATTTATGTAATTAATCAACACAAAATATTCCATCTCTATAATTCTGGTGCTTTATCTTTGTGTGTGTGTGTGTGTGTGAATTCTACCTTTGGGCCTGAAATACATTAATTAACGTTAAAGCTATTAAATAGCGCCAGATGATTAATTAGAAAAAAACGAATAACCAATTTATTGTGAATTGATATATAATAATTCCACATGGATTTCCTTATAATAATTCCATGCAAGTTATACGATATCATTTATTTTGGTTACGCTAAATTTTACCAAAAGCACCCATAAAGGTGCTTCTCCCTATATTGCTTCTATGTTGCTAGATTTCTTTCATTTACTATTTCCGTAAGTTATGAATAATTTATTTACTTACAATAATTTCACTTCCATGTGCATTCATTTTATTCGCACATAACTGAATAGTTGTATACCCATTTAGCATTCTTTCAATATATATGCCGCAGGTAATAAATAGGAACTATAATCGTAAATAAATTAGTTAGTCCTTCAAAATAGGGACTAGTGTGGAAAATATGTAATAATGTTATACCTTTTTATACATTATCAATTCATAACTTGACCGTTATCTGCCTATTTTTCTACCAAAATGAATGGTGGCATTTCGCTCTTGTATTATAATCTTTATGAAATCCACCGCCCCTTTTGGGGAGATCTAATGCATCATGGTGCAGGTGGCTCAGTTTTTATAATGATGTTTAAGCTTAGAACTTTCATACATCATGTTACAAGAGCTCAATTATTGATGAGCTTAGTTTAATATTCTAGTTAAACGGCACTAGATTATAGTTAAAGTGGCAACACTGAACTGGTTAATCTCTAGCTTTTGTTGAAAAAAGTTGTTTCTAGACACCTCTGATCTGACTGAAGGCTAACTAACGTGACAAATTACTGATATGTCATTGGACTTTGATTAAACTAGCAAGTATTTTGTATCTTGTGGTTAGAATTATATTCTGAAATATTCCAAAGCGATTGCTAAGATTTGCAATATCTAAATCATACCGATTATTTGTTGAGAATAGTTCCTTAACTAAAACAAAATCTGTCGTTTTCGACACGTCCGTCCACTTGTTGAGCTAATTCCCCTCAAAGATATACATAATTAAGGATTTGTGAACCCATTTTTTAATTTATAAATGCATAATACATAAACATCAAAGTACTCAGAGAGTCTGAGGCTCTGTGTGTCATTTATTTTCTTGCTGAACTTTTAACTGTCCAACGAAAGCTCGCATGTAGGAGGAGATACTGGTAAACACGAACAAAACTATTTTTTTTTGCACATTGCTATGTGTGTGTGTGTGTGTGTGTGTGTCTCACAAGAACTGTCCAAAAAAACAGAACGAATGGTAACGTGGTGTTGTGTAGGCATCTTTGTATAGGTTTGCAGTTTATACGTGGTCACCAGTTTGGGGGTACGATATGTTGACAGTGTATGGGTATCGGGCTAAGGCGGTTTAGGCGGCCTTACAGTCGAGTTTGGTCTGACTCCAAAGGTTTCTTTCGAGTAATCCGCATATAGGCTAGGTTCGAATGGTAACCTAGTTATTGCATGGCACAGGAAAGGACTTGTAAGAAAAATGGCGGTTTTGTAGACTTTAATCTCGGCTTAGGACTACCTCAGTTCGGGCAAGTGAAATAGTTGAGTTTTCAGTGGTTCGTTTGGGCGTTCACGCCTATGGACTGACTATGATTGTTAACGTTTCATGTTTCTTGTAAGTCTCCTTCTGCGTCAGATTGTTTGGACTATGGACGGATGGAATGAGGAGGAGGAACGGACACGTGAGGCTGCTAATATACAAATCAGAATGAGAATAATGAAGAATGAATAATCATGTTTCAGCCCGTCTATTTATACCAACTCCAATTAAGGGGGCATGACTTCTCTTCTCTTAAACTGGAGTCGGGGCAGAGCTTATAGGGTTAGAAGTATGTGTGTGTGTTCTCTTCTTTGACTGCTGGGCAGAGTCAAAGGGTGTGCGCATGCTCAGTGTAGGCACGTGTGCACCAAAAGAGTATTTGTATTGGGCCACCTGACCGGGCTTATCAAGCCGACATCCATAGGAAGATTGATTTCGCCCCTTTCCTAGGTTCATGTAAACTTTGACTGGTCAGATCAGACTCCGTTCTATGTGTGTCCAGCTGTTTTCCACTTCCTCCGTTATCTGTGACCATTTCTTCGGCTCACATCTGTTTCCTAATGTGTGTATGTTTGTACATTCGTGTGGGAACCACAACGATTTCGATGGCCTGACTCATTACAATATATTCCATTTTGCATTTATACATATTCTTGCAATTTAACATTATATTCAAGTATTTGCTTTGTTCTGTATTAGTTCGTTGTTACAACATGGCACATTATTTCAGTGTTTGATTTGTGTGCCCAATTTCAAGATTTCAATAGGGCCAGCGGGGTGCTCATTTGTGAGTTTCCTTGTTGGCTGCACTCCACCTTGCAATTGGGTGCTACATTTGTATAAACTTCTTCAATCCTTATAACACTAGAAAGAAAATTAGGATTGAAGAACAAAATTAAGATCAAAATATATATATATTTAACAAAAGGCAGACAACAATATATATCGAAGAAAAAGATAACAATGAATTTTGATAATTGATATTCTGTCTATAAGAATTAGTAATTGTTATATTAATATATAATAATTGTAAATGAAAAATTTATGGGAAGAACTAAGTAAAATATCAATATTAATATATTCTTTATAAAATGGTGGCGTTAGGCAACTTAAAGGAAAGGAACGAATAGACAATAGTTGTAGAATTTGTTTAATAAAATGAATAGAAAATTGTAATAAAAAATCTATGAGGATAAATATATCATATAATGTAATTTACTATAATAACGGGAATTTGCATGACATAGTAGGAACTTTCGATTTGCTTTCAGTGCGAACATTTGTTTAAAATCGTTAAGACAATATTTGGATTGCTTGATTTAATTATTGATCTTAATTTGGATTGAAATTGGGTAATCTAATAAGGGTTACTTTGGGTAAGGATTGGAACAATTTGAGTAGAGAGAGATTATGAAGATTTCAAAATAGCAATGGCAATTTGCTGGTAAATGGACATGGTGGCAATGGAGGAATAATGCCAGTAATATTTGGTTTTAATGCAGTGACAAATTTACTATTGCAGTATGTACAAAGAGCTAAAGTGGTATGTAAAAGAAAATGAATTTAAATAAGGTAATTACATTTATATAACGGTGTTTTTATCACTTTATACACTATGGAAAACAGATTTGTTGTTAGGGAGATCTTTGGGCTAGAACGGTATGCGTTTTAGAAGGAGTTAGCATTATTACCGTTAAGTATTATTATAAAACAATCAGGCAATGGCTTCGCCGGGGATGACTTGCGCTTCCTACTAAGATTAAAATTTAAAATCTAAAAAAAAAAGCAGCAATAGTTAAATTTTTATAAATTTTCTGAACTTTGCCAATTACAATAATTTAAAAAAGGAACTCTAAACTAAATTTCCCCCGTTTCAAAATATTACGTTGCTAAAATATATTTATAGAAGATATATAAAAATAAATTTTCAGAACTTCACCATTTGTAATTCTTTGGGTTTTCAAAAATTCACAAAGTTTCGATACTTATATTTATTTCTGAACTTTACCATTTCATTTTTCATCACTAACTCTACAATTTAAGAACGGGATTTTTTGTAGCATTTGAATAATAAATTCATCTTAATTTGGTTATAATTAAGTATATTTAAAATTTTTATCAAGATAATTTCTAAGAATTTCTTTAGAGCTTGAAAAAACAAAATAGTTTAGTTCAGAAAAAAATAAATGTGAATATCCAATGCTTTAGAATGTTTTAAAAGAAAATGAATTACAATTGGTGAAGTTCAGAAAAGTTATTAAAATTTAAGTAAGGCTGCTTTTTTATTTTATCTATAACTATATTTTAGCAACGTGATTTTTTGAAAGGGGAAAAATAGTTTAGAGTTCATTTTTAAAATTATTATAATTGGCGAACTTCAGGAAATTTCTAAAAAATTAACCATGGCTGCTTTTTTAGATTTTATATTTTAATCTCAGTAGCGAAGCCATTGCCTGGTGATATTATAAAGGAATTATTAGAAATAACTTGGATAAAAAAATTAAATATACTTAGGTGACAACCGAACTAAGGAAAAAAAAAATTATTAATTTTCATCCATCTTCAAAACTCGCGTTATGCAATTAGAGAGTTAGTGATATACAGAAAAATTGTGGTGGGGGGGTTCCTCTAAACCCCGTCAAAACGGCCCAAAACTATAAAATATAAAAAATGCCAAAATTATAAATCTGCGTTGCCTATTGACTGCACCATCCTGTGTCTCAAGAGGACTCATTCAATCGAAGCTTTTAAACCACACACTAAAATTTCTCGGCACGTTACAATATAAAATTATAATAAACACATTATTAGTATTAAACTAGAAAAATATTGTTCAAGTGGCCAAATGAAACAAAAAAGAAAAACAATAACACACTTATACATAATAAATGATGATATATATATTTAAAGTTTCCCAAGAGGTTTTTATTATAGGAATGCCCAGAAGCATTGCTATAGGTTATCTCCTACTTTTTCAACCACAAAAGGTGAAACTTGAGGTAGAAGGCATCAGCCAGCTGACATTCATCCTACTAAAGGAAGTACTCAAACCTTTTGTCGATGCCTGCGAAAAGTGCGTTAACAAAAAGGATGCCGTAGACGAAGTCTTTGGACTTTAAGTCCTTGAACTGAAGAAAATCTGAATAACTGTTGGTATTGAAGTCCCAAGGTAGGCATTGCTCCTTCATCTGGATCTTGTAAAGCGCTTGGACTACAGACAGTATGATCTAGAAATAAAGCAATATAGTATTAGCTATTAGTAATTTAGTCAATTTTAGAAATTAAAATTTGCAGGGAAACGGACTAGTAACGAAGATATTTCTAAAATAAAATCATTTAAATATTAATATTAATTTTAGAATTTATTTTTATTATTATTTTAAAGCTATTACTTTGGTAGACTCATAGTCACCAGGATAGTATTCAGGAATATCACATACATATGCATAAGTTGAGTTTCACCTCGTTATGTTGGCGCAACAAGCCCACTTCCCACCTTAGCGTAGATGATGTTTGTTGTCACAGGGCAGCATCTTGTATATTCTAGATGGCGCGTGACTTGGTTTATGGCAGCCCTGTATGGCACCTTGAACACTGCATTCTGCCTGGACAGAGAACGAGGTACAAACAGTTTGCGAGTCATATCTTCAACATTTTACAACTAAATTCAATAAAAATTTACTCTCGATTCTTAATAAGTATTTTCCTCCATGCCAGTTCTTTCCTATTAATTCTAATCCTCTTTCTATCAATTCTTTCTTTCGACACAAAGAATCACTCCCTTTATGCTTGCGATCCTCCATTATTTATAAATTTACGTGTGCGACCTGCTAAAGTTGCTATGTAGGCCAAACTAGTCTACCATTAAAATGTAGGAATTAAAAATTCTGGAATCACTTTTCATAAAACAAATAAACCCAGAATTTAATGATTATTTATCCTCCCTCAAATTGTTCACTATATAGGCAAATGAACATACCATGAACCAAATTTCCCTACATAGCTTTAATCCTGGCGAGTCCCGACAATAGTAATCAGTTGATATTATCAGCTCCAACAAAATAAGGTTAGTTTCTGTCTAAAAGTTTTCGTTTCATTTTTATCCTTTGTGTTTATTTAAAAACAAGCCGCTGTTCTCTTTCTTAACAGGAAGAGCTTGGTTAAACAGGCACCCCTGCGGAGTGTGGCCTACAGCCTTATTTGCTAATCTTAACCACCTTTTTTTAATCCCCTTTATAGACTCTCTATTTTAACACTCTGAACACCCTTTTCTTCTTCTTCTTCTTCTTCTTCTTCTTCTTCTTCTTCTTCTTCTTCTTCTTCTTCTTCTTCTTAAACTTCATCTTCATCTTAATCTTCTTCTTCTTCTTCTTCTTCTTCTTCTTCTTCTTCTTCTTCTTCTTCTTCTTCTTCTTCTTCTTCTTCTTCTTCTTCTTCTTCTTCTTCTTCTTCTAAAGGAATTATTAGAAATAACTTAGATAAAAAAATTAAATCTACTTAGGTGACAACCGAACTAAATTAAAAAATCTTATTCAAACCTTCAAAAAATCTCGTTCTTAAAATATAGGGTTATGGAAAATTGTCCCTTTGGTATATAAATGATATTATATAGAAAAGCTTTCCCTTAGTTTCATGTTTTTCATTCTTATTTTGTTGCTTCACTATTGCTTAAGTAAGTTTTAAACTTTCGTTTCCTAGTTTACTCGCAATTATTGATCGTTTAAATTACCTTTACCACCTGCATTCAACTATTTTTTATTTAGATTTTTCGCTATCATATATTTGTATTTTTAACTTATATATTGAACTGGTTTTTTGCTTTTTGTTTTCCTTTTGGATTCCTGGCTTTTCGATTTTACTTACCTTTCATTTTTCATTGTTCGCCCTGCCCTTACAACTTTGTGGTGTATTACTTTAAAAATAAATTTCTTGTATTCCTATTGAGTTTAATTCATCTATATTATTCATATTTGTTATTACCGGGAATATTGTTTAATTAAGTTTTAAATTTTAAATTTTCCTTTCTTGGTTAAACTCGTATTTATCGATCGCTTCATCCCTTGCATTCAACTTTATTTAGTTGATTCTCAAGGATAACTACAAGAGAAAATATTATAATAAAGGTATATATAAGATAGTCAAAAATAAAGGATCGCCTCTAAGACAAGAAATCACTAATGAGGAAGTAGGAGAGGATTAAGATTTAGCTATAACAAAGGTAGCAAGGTCAAACCGAGAGGCAAGAAAGAGGCAAGAATAATATTTTGCTTAGGGAAAAGAAATGCACGGGTAATTTCTGACGGCAAAATGCGCAAGTATTTTCTTCGATGAGAATTCTTTGGTACCTACCTTTTGAAGATTGTTGCTTCTAGATAACTTATAATTTAAGTTATTTATTGAGAGAGAGAGAGAGAGAGAGAGAGAGAGAGAGAGAGAGAGAGAGAGAGAGAGAGAGAGAGAGAGAGAGAGAGAGAGAGAGAGAGAGAGTGTGTGTCACAAGGAATCACAAGGAATAGTAGTACCTAAAAGGACATTGCTGACCATAACGTGGAGGTACTATTTTGGGAAAGTCTTAACCTAAAGCCTAAGAAAAAGCGTAGCACAGATGAATGCTCTTCACCCCTCCTCTCCCACCCACTTTTGCGAGCCAGAAAGCGCAAAAGATACCTGCTTGTGGGGTGGAAAAAGAACACAATCAATAAATTTTGATAGAAAAGCTGAAACCTATTTATTTGCTTCTAAACTATGCGGATACTACATTCTATAAACTATACGGATGCAACATTCTATGTATACCAAGGGGATTATCTCAACCAGTCGAGATTTGAACTGTTCGACTGACGAGCTGTTCACCAATTCCGAAGATCTTGTATTAAAAGAAGTTGCCGCAAATGCTAGTATGGAATTGCAGTAATTTCAGTTTGTAACGGTGGTTGCGTATAACATTTGCGTTTAAGATGAAGAGCTTGCTTCTTAACTGGCTCGTCTCCAGGAAGAACATCCCCAGTTCTCGTAGCTGACGCCGATAACTTTTATGCCTAAGGGAAGGGATCAATTTAGTGGACCTGGTTTGGACTCTTTTCAGCCGTTCAAAGTCCTACTGCAGGCTTGGGGACCAGAATTGAATTGTGTATTCAAGGTGTGACCTGACTAGAGAGTTATACAAGGCGAGAGCAATTTGCTTATCTCGGAAGCGAAAATTTCTTTATGTACCCTACATTCCCTGGGCTCTCTTTTCTACCTAGAGGCATGGCTTGGGGAGCTTAAGGTCACTGCTAATTAGCACGCCTAAATCTTTTCGAGGTTGGTGGTATCTAGGTGTTTGTCAGGCAAGAAGTAGCTTTCCCTAGGGTTAGCATGTCCCGATGTGCATTACCTTGCACTTGTCATGGTTAAATGGCATCTGCCATCTCTCGAACCACTCACCTATCCCGAGTAGGCTATTTTGCAGGCGTTCCACCCCTTCTCGCGAGTTTACACTACCTCCTAACTAGTTATCGTGGGCGAACTTGGGTATCGAACAGAGTAGTTCCTCGTCTATGTCATTGATGTAGGCGATGAACAATAGAGACCAGAGCAGTGAGCCTAGGGGCACTCTGCTACTTACCAACGTTTATTTCGAGGCTATCCCCGTGTACCTTCACCCATTGCCTTCCTCCGGAGAGGCAGTTTTCTATCCATTTGGCTACCCTGTCGGTAATGCCGAGGGCGAGGATCTTATTCATCAACTTGCGGTGTGGTACCTTATCGAAGGCTTTTTGAAATTCCAGGTATGAGATATCCACAGCTCGACTACATTCATACTCACTCAAAATACCGTGGAAAATCTCTAGTAGATTAGTGAGATATGAACGATTCTTGCGAAATCTGTGCTGGGAATCCAAGATCAGGTTGTGCAACTCTAAGCGTTGCACTATGAGTTCTGCGAGTATGCCCTCGAGTAGTTTCCTTACGATAGATGTCAAACTAATAGGCCAGTAATTACCTGGGCATTTGCGGTCCCGCCTTCTTGTAGATGCGGGTTACGTCTGCTATTCTCCAATCTTTCGACACTTCTCTAGTTTCCAAATACTTGTTGAAAATTGTGGTGGTGTTGAGTGACCTCTTCGCTAACTTCTCGGGGGACTCTAGGAAGAAAGCCATCCGCATAGGTGGGCGCGATAACGAAAAAAATGTATCACGATAACTAATAAATCGATAACGATAACCTTATCGTCGATAACCGATAATCGATAACAGCGATTAATTTATCACCCGATAAGATGATAACCGATAAATCGATAATTCCAAAATTATAATACAATATTGATTATTGACTATATATAGCATTATTTTATGATACAATAGTAAGAATATTTGAATACTGTTTCTTAGTTTCTTACCTGGTTAGGCTTTCCTTCATCTCCTCATAGGTTTTGAGGATCCTCCTTCCAGCTCAGAATTACCTAATTCTGTCTTCAAGGCACGCGCGGCTCGCCTCTGTGCTAAACTGTAACCAAAAACTGAAATTATCGATTATCGCTAGTTTGGAACCAAAAGTATCGGCGATACCGATGAATCGATAACGCGAAAAAATATATATCGGATAACCGATAACCCGATATCGTTATCGCGATAACGCCCACCTATGGCCATCCAGACCTGGAGACATGTACGGCCGGTACATTGTACAGGTTAAGGTTTCCTAATCTGGTTGCTTCTTCATTTGTGTTCAAGACTATTTCGCATAGGTTTTCTCCCTCTTCGAGATGAAACTTCTGCCTTGGAGCTGGACCGTCTGTTTTACTCGTAAATTCCGAGGGAAAGTTGTCGTTCAACACGTCGGTGATTTCTGGTTCTGACTTCCGTAATACACCAGGGTCATTTTTCAGCAGTTCTATGCTATAACGAATCGGTTTGCGGCTATTGACATGCAGGAAAAGTTTTTTCGGGTCTCTTTCCGAAGGAGAAAGTAAGAGGTTGCTACTGTTCAGCAATCGTTTGTTGTAGTGTTTCTCCTACGTGAGTCTTATATAACGCCGGTGGAGGAGCCAGGAGAGGATGGTCAAATCAAACAGCGGAGGCGATAGCCTCTTTGGGTCAAGAAAAAGATTTGCAACTCCCAGGGGACAACTGGAGAAGACAAATCCTCCTATTTCTTGCTCATGGGCTACGTGATTCAAGCACACTCAGTAATGAATTTGAGATAGAAATTTAACATTCAACAGAAATGATGAAGTTGCTTTAGCGAACAAGTTTGAGGAAAATTTCGCATTGCAGCAAATTTATACATCAGGGAAAGAGTTACACCAGTGAATAATCGTTCCCGGCGAAGGTGAGTTAATAGACATCAAAAGGACACTTATAAATGTTAAGTACATAATAGTCTTCCAAAGGAGTTAAGACCTGATTAAGGTGAGGAAGCAATTTATGAGAGGTGAAAATGCTATCAGGTGGTCGCTGATGTAGCAAAATATAACTAGAAACCTCTTAGAACCTGCTCTATGTACTCTTAGGAAGGTTTAATTCCTGTTATAAAAGCTTTAAGACATTCGGAGTTTGCCTAAAATACTGAAGTGAGCAGTGATCGCGATCTTACATGCGCCATCGTGAGCATCAGATCCATGCGAGGGAAGAAAGAACAAAGTCAGAAAGAATAAGTGACATCGGCTTGGTATGACAGGATACCTACTGAGATAGTGCAAGCCTTATAATCACCTACATCCTTGAAGACACGATGTGTAGACGCCGGGACTACGTTTAATTGAGAGGCCCAAGAAGACATCAACTGAAAGTCAATGCCAGTCTCTAGCATTAAGTCAAACTCCTTGTGTAGTGTAGAAAGTCTATGTAAGGTTAGACTATAGCGACCGGCGTGTACGACCAAATAGGATACACGCGAGAGTTGCCACACACATAAAGTACACAGAGAGAGAAAAGTAAAGTTAGAGCCCTTTGCGAGAATATCACACGACAGTAAATGGAGCACAGTTATCTCTGTTAGGGTTGATCGAGGCAATCTTAGGCAAACATTATAATCAAAGCAAAGTGCCTCGCAGGAATAGGAAGAATTGGAACAAATGTCCTCGCGGATATACATATATATTTATTTGTTAACTGGTCAAGGAAGCAAGCGGGAAGCCGAGAATTCAGATAGCAGCAAAATTTGGTGACAGCTCTTTGCGTCTCAGGAATGATAAAATTATATCGAGAAAGTGTTAATATGTAAGTGCCATTAATCGATGGCCTTCAGAGACCATGGAATAATGAATATCCCGCCCAGTGGGCGGAGCTAAAAACATTGTGATCTTAGAGGCCACGCCTCCTATACTATTTATAGAAGAAAAATGGAGAATTCGAAAGGAGATTTATTCACACTCGGGTAGGCAGTTAAGTCAGATAGACGATCGATAGTAAAAAAACTAATTACGGTTCGTTTAGTGTAGGGAAGCCCCCGTTGTACCCGCCTAAGTCTTGTTTTCCTAACACTCGCTTTCCTGGCCGGTAGTGAAATATTCCCTGACCGTAATCGTGTAAACGTGAGCCTCCCTTTTGCTTTGCTTGTTTTGTTTGTTGGAATTAAACATTTATTTTTTTTGGATGATTCCTCTAAGTCCTTACTCGATCACAAGCCTTCGGTAAGTCCAGCCAAGCCGAAATATTATTTGAGTATCTTTTGTAGTCTGATACGAGATTGACGCCACCTATCAGCTTACCCGTGGGACTTGAGGGACATCTCCAAAATCTCCGCGTCATTTTAACCTTCAAGCTGGTGACGTCATTCCTTTCTTATAAACTGGGTTTCCTCATTCGCCCAATAACTGGTGACGGTTAACTTTACCTCATTGCTATACAGTGGTGACTTGAGCCCTCCCCCTCCCTCATAAGACCTCTAGAAATCGCGAAAACAGGACCTCTTGCCATCTTGTTTTACTCAGGTTAGCCTTCCTTTTGATCGTTTAATGTAGCAGACATAACCATCATATAGATCGATTTTAATTGATATGGAAAAGGAGAATGATATGAGAGAAACAGAGAATAAAACGATTAAGCATAACATTTGGATTTGAATGTGACGATGAGCAACTCAGGGCAGAATGTTTAAAAATTGCTGGTATTACAAAAATGAATATAATGGAGTCTAAATTAAGTGCAATTCTAAGAAAAATAGAGGAAAATATCCAATTGTATGTATATGTTTTAAAAATTGAAAAGCTAAAAGATTACAGGAATTAAATATTATTTTGATATTGTACATAGTTATTATATTTTATACATAAAATTATTAACGCCGTATCCATATTTAAGAGGGCATCACAACCTGAATGGTATACATACTCCAAGAGGTAAGCACCTTAAATTTAACCTTCCCCTATCCAAATCCTGCTTCCGAAAGCTATACCTATCAAATCTTTGTTTTTGTTTGTTCTTTTAAAGATTAGGTGGTTGATCCTATAGAGTTTGCATCTGGTGTTGTACTTGAAATTGATTCCATAGTTTTGCGAGCAACTTAAACTGAATTATTATCATTTGAAGAGGATAATCTCCATATTCCGATGCAAAAATAATCAGACAATCTGATATGTACAGTTTGCTGTACTTTTTGTTTTTAGTAATGTTCACTATTTTATAAAATCTTTTAATTAAGTTGACTATGCCCTAACTGGAGCAACCATATATATAATCATAATATGCCTGTTGGTTTGGGTGCAAGTGGTCTACTTAAAACTAAGCCGTAAGTAATAAAAAATGCTTTAAAATTTTTGAATATTTATTTTGAAGTAAAAGAAAGTTTTTACCAGTTCCACCTTAGCACTAGTAGTCGCTGGCTCATATGGTGCCGACATCCCCTACTTGCCTTACTAATGAGTCAATCTTAGCCTTAAAACTATTCACTGACATTGCAATTAGGTAAACTTGAAGATTGGCAGCACGACTGATGGGACTCAAAATATTTTGTCCCTGTTCCAATAGGTTTCACTTTTACTCACCTGGTAGGGCTA
The DNA here is from genome assembly GCA_963969495.1 of Ceratothoa steindachneri. Classification (NCBI taxonomy): domain Eukaryota; kingdom Metazoa; phylum Arthropoda; class Malacostraca; order Isopoda; family Cymothoidae; genus Ceratothoa; species Ceratothoa steindachneri. The sequence goes on along the minus strand of OZ018317.1, from coordinate 161,508,731 downwards.
CCTTACGGCAGCGCATGGTGCCAATGACCAAGCAGTCCAATAGTTTAAATGGACACACCAGTCAATTGATAGAATAGATGATTGATTAAGATTGGTGCGATTGGTTTAGTGTGTCCAACAATGAGTTGATGGATGCATAAAGCTAGTTTTCTACATGGGTAACACTTCAGATTCGGGGCACACGGTAGATGGCGCTGTTAGTCGGCTACAATTTTGGGCTACAATATACCTCTTATGACGTCAGATGGTAGCATCAGATGTGAACAATCATGGCCTAATATTTTTTTTATATGAGTATATATTGGGAGGCTGCACCCCCCCAGACCCCCCCCCAATTGATTTAAACTCAGGATCATCGCAGGGTGGTCTCCCTGCAGTGATATCTCCCCCATGAGCAGTCCCCTTGAATTTACTGGGGTTTTTTTTCTACCCAACAGCTTTTTACTGGCAGAAAAACCTAACCTAATAACAAACAATTCTTACTTTTATAGGTTTCTTGATTAGGTTATGAGCCTCTAGATAATCTAAAAGTTTTTCGCGATTACACAAAGTAAAGCCAAATTCGAATAACAAAGAAGCACATGGAGAGCATGAAAACACAATAACGAAAGAAAAACATTTGCAAAACGGGTCCTATTTATAAGCTACGATGTTGCCAGTAAGAAGCTGTTATCATTCTCAGCAAACCCAAAATACGAAAACAAAACAAAAAAAACACTAAAATACATCAAGAAACCTTACCTAACTTAGAAAAAAACTATAAACGTGCAGAGCGCAGATATTTAGTAAATAATAGACTAAAAGTTACAAATCCCCAAAACAACAAAAAAATATAACGCAGTGATTGATCACATCTGACGCTACCATCTGATGTCATAAGAGATATGCTGTAGCCCAAAATTGTAGCTGACTAACAGCGCCATCTACCGTGCGCCCTGAATCTGAAGTATTACCTCTACTTGAGCTAGCAGACCAATGTTGGGGGGAGAAAGAGTGGGGAATTGAGGTAGAGAAGGCTGTGAATAGTAGTTATAGTGTGTCATGTAGGTGTTGTACAAGTTTAGCTTTGAACATTTGTAATGAGGTTGAGCGGGCTATATCATTATGTAGGACATTCCATGGTTTGACAGCCCTACATGTGAAGAACCATCTTCTGGCCTCTGTTGAGATGTGGGTGACAAATATTTTATATGGGTGGCCCCTCATCCCCTGGTGTGGAGCCATGGTTAATAGGTCAGTGGGTTTAATGGGTGATAAGTTATTAAAGATTTTGTAGCATTGGATCAAGTCACTCCCCAGAAGTCTTCCCTTGATGGAGAAGAGATTCAGAGTCGCTAGCCGGTCAGTATAAGAGAGATTACTTAAGTCTGTGACTTGTTTGGTCCAACGTCTCAGTACAGATTCCAGCAGTCTTAGGTCGCCGAGGAAACCTGTATTCCACACAACAGAGGCAAAGTCAATAACTGGTCATATGTTGGAGATGAAAAGGTTGTTCATGAATGTAGGGGTGTGACATAATGTGGATTTAAGGATATTTGAAGCAACTCCTCGTGCTTTGTTGACTGTGTCCCTTATGTGTGAGTGAAATCTCAGTTTGCTGTCCACCAACACACCCAGATCTTTGTGGGATTCGACTCTAGTAAGATTGTTGCCATCAATATGGGGTAACACTTCAGTTTCGGGGTGCACGGTAGGTGGCGCTGTTTATAGGCTACAATATATGTCTTATGATGTCAGACGGTAGTGTCAGATGTGATCAATTACAGCATTATATTTTTTTGTATATGAGTATATACTGGGGGGCTGGCCCCCCATTGATTTAAACTCAGGATCATCGCAGGATAGTCCCCCCGCAGTGATATCTCCCCACGAGCAGTCCCCTTGAATTTACTGGGTTTTTTTTTCCCAACAGCTTTTTACTGGCAAAAAAAACTAACCTAATGACAAACAATACTTTTATAGGTTTATTGATTAGTTTATGCGCCTCTAAATAATCTTAAAAGTTTTTCGCAGTCATGCAAAATAAACCCGAATTCAAATAACGAAGAAGCACAACTAGAGCATGAAAAAGCCATAACAAAAGAGAAACAAATGCTAAGCAATTCTATTTATAGCTACAATGTTGCCAGTAAGAAGCTGTTATCGTTCACTAAGAAACAAAAAAAAGACATCAAGAAACCTTACCTAACTTAAAAAAAACTATAAACGAGCAGAGGCGCAGATATTTAGTAAATAATACAGACTAAAAGTTACAAATCCCCAAAACAACAAAAAAATATAATGCCGTGATTGGTCACATCTGAAGCTACTGTCTGACATCATATGCTGTAGCCCCAAATTGTAGCCTGCTAACAGCACCACCTACCGTACGCCCCAAATCTGAAGTATTACCCAATATGGTAGGTACTGGGGGGGGGACGAGAATGCCTTAGAACCACGCTGGAATTTGAGGTGGACACATTTGTTTGCTGCAAACTTTAGACCCCAGGATGAGGCTGTGATGGATAAGGTGTCAATGTTGTGTTGTAATTCAGGGGAGACTGGTTGGAAGGTTGACAGTGGGTTTTGGAAATATAGTTTGAGGTCATCTGCAAATAGCATGTTGTCGTAGAATGGACTCTCGACGATATACCATATATGACTATTCGTTGAGGGAACTATTCAATTATATTTAGAGTGCGTGGTTATCTGGTCGACCGATGTTATTTATCTTCAATATGCTTAAGAAGTGGAACTGAGCTCAAGGATAATAATATAGCTATCATTAATAAAATAGTTTTATTAATAAAACTTTCAACAATACACAAAACGGAAAATATTCACATAAACAGAGAATGGAAAGGGTCGTGGGAAATCTAGCTAATCCGAGGATTAAGATTTGGAAGAGATTTAAAAAGGTAAAACAAATAAAAATTAAAGGGATGGGATGGTTCCCTAAACCATTTAAAGCACAGGATAGGGTTGACAAAAAGGTTTAATACTCAAAGGTAATCTTCAGCTTACGTAATTACACATGTTGTGCAGAGGAAGGCAGCGTGAAGGAATCTTCGGTCCGCTGGCGAGTTCCAGCCGAAGGAGGGGATTAAATGATCCTGACGTGGTGTCTTGGGAATGCGAACCGTTTCTTGATGAACGGGCTTGAAGAACAATGGCTGTTCTACGTTGTTCTCTTCTGAACAACAGGGGGGGTGAGAACCGTCTCTTGTCTACGGGCTCAAAGAACAATGGCTGTTCTAACGTTGTTCTCTTTCTGAACAACAGGGGGGAGGGGGAGAACCGTTTCTTGTCAACGGGCTCAAAGAACAATCGCTGTTCTAATGTTGTTCTCATTCTGAACAACAGGGGAAGCCTTGTGGACTTGGTGTCTTGAAGGCTCGAACTTTGGCACTCAAGGGATATTGTCCTCTTCTGGACAATGATGGGGGATCTCGAGATAGAGGGCCCTTGGTGCACAAGGTGAGAGTGGATCGTAGTGATGTCTCGCAAAGAAAATCTGGATCTTGAATCTGCTCTTAGTGGTAAAGTTTCCATATAAATAGTCGAGACATCCCCATGGCGTAGGGGACAATGGAGTGGGGCTTTGAGGGAATGCACAGCCGCGGATATGTGGGATATGTGGGAAAGTTTTAAATTGGATAACTGAATGGCTGAAAAATAGGAAACAGAGAGTTGTACTGAATGGAGTGAGGTCAGAGTGGAGAAATGTTATTAGTGGCGTACCTCAGGGATCAGTTTTAGGCCCTTTATTATTTATAATCTATGTAAATGATCTTGGGCAAGGTATAAATAGCAAAGTGTCAATTTTTGCTGATGACACTAAATTGGCAGGTGTAGTCAAAGAGGTTGAGGGTAGCTTTAAAGTGCAGGGTGACTTAGATAAGCTGTTAGCTTGGGCTCAGAAGTGGCAGATGACTTTTAACCTTAATAAATGCAAAGTTATTAACATGGTGAGAGATAATAGGGAATTTAGCTATGAGATGGATGGATATTGGCTTAATTCAGTTGAAGATGAGAAGGACTTAGGAGTGGTAGTAGATAGGTCACTGAAATTTTCAAAGCAGTGTATTGAGGCAAAAAATAGAGCAAATAGGGTGCTAGGTTACATTAAAAGAAATGTTAGCTACAAGAGTAAGGAGGTCATACTTAAACTATACAACTCTTATGTCAGGCCACATTTAGAGTACTGTATACAGGCATGGTCACCACAAATGCGATTTATATAAATTAAAAAAAGAACAGGTCCCACTACAGAACCTTGTGGAACCCCCCTAGTAACATCAACTGAGTAGCTAGAAGAACCCTGCACTACAACCTTAAAACTTTTGTCTGTTAAGAAATCACTGAACCATCCAAGCAATGGGTTACAAATACCAAGATGAGAAAGTTTGATGATAAGTAAATAGTGGGAGTCCTATCATAGCTTCATAAAAATAAAAACAAGCTGCATCTGATCTAAAGATGGATAAATTCCTGAGACCTGAATGCCTGGATGTATCCCCCAATTCGCCTACTGTTGCACAAAAATGGAATCACTGGAATCGTACGTTCTCTGCATTCCTGGAATCCATCACAAGCCTTAATCCTAACAAGCTGGATACATTGATCAATTTTGTCTCTCTAACTGTATATGGTGCAGAGTGTACTACCTATGATTCAGCTATAGATCTCAAAGACCTCTATGTCAAGCCCAAAAATGAAGTGTTCAGGAGACATTTATTGGCTACTCGTAGGCAGCATGAAGGGGAGACAAAAGATGAGTATTTACAAGAGCTTCAGGTGCTCAGCAAGGATTGTAACTCTATAGCTGCTACTGCTTCACAGAATTGGGATGTTACATACAGGATTCTTTCATCAATGGCTTGCTCTCATACAATCAGGCAATGATTGTTTGAAAACAAAACTTTGGACCTAAGTATGGCTGTTATCAAGCCAGAGGACTCGATGTTGCTCAGAAGACCTCAGTCTTATTCTCGTTATACTGTCTCTGGTGTAAGTACTGCTGCGACATCCGAGCCTGCTCGCATGATGATGAGAGCTGTGCTACTGCAACATCTGAAACTGCTTATTCTGCTGAAAGGACCTGTGCTGATGCCCATTTAAAATCCCAATGCTATTTCTGTGGTGGTCCCCGTTGTGGACAGTGCCCTGCAAGAAACGTCACTTGTCATAAGTGTAATAATCAGGGGCACTTTGCTAAGTTGTGCTGGTCTACTACATTTTCTACTTCTGCATCCACTCAGTCTTCTACACTGGCCGTAATCTCTGCTTCTTTCCCGGGACTACTATGGCGACCTACTCTTATCGACACAGGGAGCTCTGAATCTTGCATCTCCATAGCTATGCCAAGAAGCACAAGTTGAAGGTTGTTCCAGCAACTGGAAGCATATCTATGGCTTCTTCATCACACACGTCTCCTGTGAAAGGACGCTGCATGGTTCACATCAATTTGAAGGGTGAGTGCACATTTATCCCTATTCAGATCAAGCCCCCAGGAGGCAGCAACTGATATATCCTGTCAATATCTTTTTGGCAAGAAGATGCACCAAGAGATAATGATAGATTGGAAGCAGGGCAAATTTTTAGATCATCAGCAAAGATTTTGCAATAATTAAGAACAGCCTGGGGTAGGTGATTCACATATATCAAGAACAGGAGAGGACCCAGTACAGAACCCTGTGGGACCATACTGATAACCTCCCTGGGGCTATTATTGACACCAGATACCGTAATGTACATGATCCTATTCTGGAGGAAGAATCCAAGGCAATCTAATATTGAACCTCGTATGCCTATACAGTACACTTTCTCAAGTAGAATGGTATGGTTCACTATATCAAAAGCCTTGGAGAAATCAAACAGGATCACATCAATCCCAGATCTGCTGTCAAGTCCTGAAGTGACAAAATCATATGTTAGGATTAGTTGGTCATGCGCAGTCCTACCACGTCTGAAGCTGTACTGGCTATTTGAAAGGATTGAGTTAGCTTCAAGGTACTCATACATCTGTTCAGCTATTATTCTTTCTAAGGTTTTGCAGCAAACGGATGTTAGGCTTATTGGCCTGTAGTTAAGTGGGATAGAGCGCAAACTTTTTAAAAATATACCGTGCTTGGCAAAAGTTTAGGCCGGGTGCGTGTCAGACAAGTTGCAGCATGATAAAAGTGTCATAAAAAATATTAATCTTACTTACCCTTAATACCTTGTTGGGCATCCTTTGTGCGTTTCTTGACATCCCTCAGGTGTCGTGGCATGGACATAGCAAGATCATGTAGCTTCTGGGTAGGTATAGCATCCCAACAAGCCCTAATTTCCTTCTCCAGCTTGGGGAGAGTGCTGATGTCCTTCCCTTGTAACCCGTGTTTAACCACCTGCCAAAGGTTCTCAATCAGGTTTAAATCTAGACTATTACCAGGCCAATCCTCAATGAACTTAATCTCACAGTCTTTAAGCCAGGTTATAACAGATGTGGCAGGGGGCACCATCCTGTTGGAACACGCTTACACCTGTTAACTCAAAGCACTCTTCCAGATGTTCATTTAACAGCTCATAATAAATGTACTGGTTAACCTTAATGTTGGTAGGCAACACAACAAGCTTCCCCAAGCCACTGCCTGAGAAACAACACCCCATACCATTAATGAACTGGGGTGTTTCATGGTTCCACAAAGGTAGTGTGGGTCAAGGAGGTCACTGCCACGCTTCTGATACACGTTACCACCCCTTTCCTCAGTCACTGTGAATGTTGCTTCATCAGACCAAAGCACGTCAAGCTAGTCAGCATCATCCCACTGAAGATATTTCAGAGCATAAGGGACCCTATGAGCCTTCTGCACACAGGTGAGAATCGGTTTCTTGACTGGGCGGTGGCTTGTGTAACCAAGCTCATGAACACATCGACTAACAGTGCGCACAGACACCTCACTGAACAGCCCACTATTATTTTCCTTAATTTTACAGGCTGAAATACAAGGACACTTCTCTAGGTCTCTCTTAACGTTATCAACACGCCTAGAGGTCTTACGAGGCCTAACAGACCGCTCTTTCTGGGTTGGTTTGGCATCACACCCTCCCTCCCTCCACCTAGCAATGTAATGCCTCACAACACCATCACTTATTTTAAGTTGGTCGGCTATTTCCTTAGTTTGCTTACTGGCCTCCTTGAGAGCGATAATCTGGGCAATAGTTTCAGATAATAACTGCCTCACTTTTTCCATAATAAGGCCACAAACACTCCCAAACTACAAAAAAACCCAGTCACAAAATGGCGTTGGTCAGGAGAACACAATAGCACAGTCCTCTCACTACCGCGGCCAAGCCAACACTGAGCATGTGCTGGCAGGCTGAGCGGGAAACTGAGGGATGTAGTAACATCATGCAGTGGGCCCAAACTTATGACTAAATTATATCACCCTTATCTATACCATTCTTTTTTAGAGATAAGTTTAGTCTGCCTCCGCTCACCTGGCCTAAACTTTTGTCAAGCACTGTAGGCACAACTGCGGACAAATTCCACAGGTCTGCAAGGGTACCTTCATTTATAGAAGCCCTGAATAACTTGTAGATAGGGTAAGCAATAGCTGAGCAGGATTTGAGTAATTTGGGATGAAGATTATCAGGTCCCATACTAGTGTTTGCATCAATACTGTTAAGTTTGTGTACTACTTCAGGCAGGGATACATCCACTGAATCAAGGGTGCCCCTGAACACTTGAAGAGAGGGAACAGGATTGCCTGTCTTAAAAACAGAAACAAAACTGTCTGCAAAAATCTCTGCCATGACAACACACTCCTCAGTCATGGTACCATCTGGGCACTTCAACGGACCCACAGATGGAGCTCCCATCTTCTTAGTTCTGATGTAATTATGGAACACTGGGGTTATCGTTAAGTTTGGCAATGCAGGATTCCTCATGGGATATCTGTACATGGCCAAAATAGTTTTTATTAGTGCAATCAAAATTTGCCAGTGCCTGGGTACATTCCAATGAGTGATGACCAAAGAATTCTCTGATATCTTTAAAATACTGCCAAGCTAGTTTTCTCTCTCTTTTAAGAGAGTTTGGATGGTTCATTAACACTTTCTTTACATGACAATTACTTAGGGATATATACTCCTATAAGAGGATGGAGAATCTCTAGGAATCTGTACAGCATTGCATCAACTGAGAGATAACAGAACTCATAATTGCAATCAATTTCTTAGAGTGACTGATTAACGTTACTGTATTTGCCCTTGAACCAGGCTCTTTTGTCAGTACATCTGCCATTCGCATTCGAGTTTGGCATAAAGCAATATTCAAATAGGATAGGGACATGACCACAATTGGGAAGGGGGCACAACTACCGAATGCGTACAATCCGGTCATCCTCTGTAGTGAACACAAGATCAAAAATATTACCAGAAGACAGGAAAGTGGGAAAGTTAACCCATTGAGACAACCCAATAGAGATAAAACAATCAGTAAGGAAGGAGGCAAGCGCGTCATACTCCCTGAACATAGCATTTTCATTTGACCAGTTAATATTGGATAAAGTAAAGTCACCCAGAATAAGAACTTCCCTATTAACAAAAATTTAACAGAAAGTTAATCAAAGTGACATTTTCCTCCAATGAATTAGAGGAAGGATGGTAGATAATGATAATATAATGACCCAAAGAAACCATGTCACATTAGAAACATTTCTAATCATAAAAAGGATAAATTGCTTTTGATGTACAGCCATGGCAAAATGACTTGAGACCTACCACATTTTTAAGGAAAAATTAAACTTCAGCCTGAAAATTAGAGTATTGTACTAAAAATTACATAGTAACCACATAGTTTATTATTTAGTCATGTTGCTCTTATTCTTGATGACTATGTCGAGGCATTTTGTCATGGAATCGCTTAGCTTCCTGAAGTAATCCAAGGACATCTCTGTGCACCACACCTTCATCAGTTCTGCTCGGAGGTTTGGAGTCTTTTTTCCACACATGGTTTTCTTCATTTTCTGCCAACAATTCTCTATGGGGTTGAGGTTGGGACTATTTCCAGGCCACTCTAACACCTCAATCTGTCTCTCCTAGAGCCACTTCATGACCTTAGCAGGGAGCACTGTCATGCCTAAAGATTTCACACTCGTGAATGGTAAACATTTCCAACATATGGTCATTCAGAACGTCAATATACCGATCAGCGTTCATCTTTTGGTTCTTTGGAAGGAAGTTAAGGCCCGCTCTTCCCTTCTCACCAGAAAAAGAAACCCAAACCATCACTGAATCAGGGTGTTTAACTATTGGAAGTGTATCTTGGGTTGTACCGATCGGAAGACGATGGGCGTCAAACTGTGATAGACCCTGTCCGAAATACCTGGAAATTGCTTTCGCCGGAAAACATCACCTTCCTCCACTGTGCCGATGTCCAATGTGCATATTTCTTTATGAATGCAAGATATTGCTTCTTCATGTGTTTATTTATAAGCAGTTTTGCAGCGGCTTTATGGCATGTAAGCCTACAACTCCTTCTGTAGCCGATTTCGAATAGTTCGAACAGCGGCGTTTTGTAGCAGTCTTGCAGGATAGTCCATCTGGGCTTTGCAGCATCTTTTCTCGGCACTATTTATTCATTTGTAGCAGTCCTGGATGCAATTCCTTCAATTCGGGCACTGTCAGTCGAGGGTCCTTCTCCAATTTTCTCTTCATAAGGACATCTGTAGCAGCAGAAGTCTTCCTTCACCTTCACCTTCCTGTACGTTTACATATTGTCTTAATTGGGACATTTTCTCATTTCTACGCAAGGATACAGGCTGTCTCCTCAGCAGTACAGTACTTTCCAGGCATTTCAAAATGACTAGGAAAATACTGAGCAGGAACCACTAACAACACAAAGCTGCAGATTATTGATGCAGTATGGAGGAGACACAACATTTCCCATTCATGTCTAGTGTAGCATTGAGTGTCATTGGCAGCACAGCAAATGCAGCACAGACCATTGCCGAAGATGCCAGATAGTTCTAGAAAAAAAAATTATATGCACTGTGACTGCACCATGCTAAATACAATACACATTAATATGCTCAAAAAAAATGTGGTAGGTCTCAAGTCATTTTGCCGTGGCTGTACAGACATACACAATGCTTGCAAGTGTCACCCAAGGTATCGGTACACACAACTGGGTGATAGCCCTGAATAGAGACAAATGAGTCGGGAATACTGGAAATAGCCAAGTTTCAATTACAGTAAACCCTTGATATAACAAACTATATGGGGTGAGGGGTCGTTTGTTAAAGCCGAAAGTTCGTTAAACCTGATGGTCATTAAAAGTGATGGAAATAACAAACCAAGTTCATCCGATGGTTCATTCATTCTATGGAGTAGTAAGTAGCACTCATGAAGAGAGGAAGGAGGAGGAGGAAGAGAACGCCAGAACAACCTCTCCTGCGCGATGTTCTCAGCCAACTGAGCTTTGAGCCAGTGAGTCGCAACATGGAGTTTGGCCAGGAAATTTGGTTTGTTATATTGAGGGTTTACTGTTCTGCTATAACCAGGGGTGGCAAAACCCCCCAAATTTTGAAAAAGCCCAATAAAACCCAGGTTTTATTCTGGGTTTTTTTTCAAAAAACAAATGCCTCAAGCATTAGAATAACATAGAAAAAGAATAGCTATCTCTATTTTTATATAATATTAATAATTACTTAGTTTAATAGTTATATTATACTAAGAACAGATCACTGATCGAGAAATGTGGGTCCCCATGATAGCCATAACCTGTAGAAGGAGAGATGAATTATTATGAGTCAGTATCAGAGAAATAACTTTAATTTTATATATATTTGTTGAAATTATAAACAAATATGAATTTTGAATAAAATAATAAGTATCGTTCATTTCTTGAAAATGTATAATTTTAAAGAAAAAAAACCCAAACCCGGGTTTTTCAAATTTCATTTGAAAAAGCTCCCCCCCAAAACGGTAATAAAACCTGGGTTTTTTTGATTTGCCAACCCTGGCCATAACATCTATCTGATATTTCCTTAGGACATGTGCTACAATATTTACTTTATTCACTAGGCTATTCAGAATGCACATACAAATCCTAATATTATTAAATCTATTGCTAGTTGTGGTGACACCAGGCAGGGTGTCACCTCTTATAAGTTTAAAGAACTAGCACACGCGTGCCTAGTAATTCTGGATCCGGTGCCAGTTTGGCATGCAGATGATGATGCCTGGTTAACGGACACCGTTACTCTTGTTGCTCCTTCAGAACCATCCTCTGCAACAATGCCCAGATTATCAACTTGACTCCACATCAGAGCTAGTGAGAGCCTGCTTACACCGATCAAGATCCTTGCGTTGGGCATATGTTAAGTCCCTGTTGATGTAGATCATTGAGTATTGCGAGTCTTTAAGTTCTCTAGCCTTGTCCAACAAGGATTTCTTGGTCTCTGTATCACTTATCTTTATCCTGTATAGTTTCCTGTCTCTCTTTATGCAAGTAAGATCGGTAAACCCAACAGAAGAGCCCAGCAAGTGTGAGGACACAAAGGAGAAGATGTCAGCTAAATGAGTATTATCAGTAGCATCAATACCACGCACTATAATGGAAGATACTCGCTTCTGTCTTTCCTGCATCTCCCTTATTTCCTCCCCAATGATTCTCCTAGTATTTTCAGAGGCTGCACTGTGTCCTGTTATGGAGTTTATGTCCTGAGTTACAGGGGGAAGCCGGTCTTGGATACACACAGCTTCTTAACAATTTGTAGAAGTTGTTTAAAACTGAGGTTATCCTCACCCTTTCCTGTATTGTTAGCTCGACAATCTGTACAGATGTAAGCCACGGCACCACCATGGTCCTTGATCCCACTTATTACTTGGTCAGGAAGGCCAACACACATGCTGGATGAGCAGAACCAGTTATCACAGTGATCACAATACAATCAGTCTGTCAGGGTGGTTGGTAAAAGGCTCCCAAGTGTATTATCCTATTTTTACTGACCCCTAATATCTATCCACAGTGACTCAACTTCTTGCTTTATAGACTTATTTAGATTTGAAGCAATGCTATTTCTGATATAAATAATCAACCCACCACCAGTCCCATCTCTCCTTTGACTAATGTACATATCATATCCCTGTAGTTCAAATTGACACTGTCCTTGGCTTACCATAACTGTTTCCTTATATATTTGTTTATTAAATCTAGAATATGCAGTCACATTGTAATTGGCATTGCCATCATATTGTATTATATATCATTTTGGTAATTTTGAATAACAGTGGCACACATATTTTAGGGTACTAAAGTCGGTTATATTGCTCTGTATCATTGTAATAGTATCCTAGGAGTAATATTTCAATGGCAGAGAGGGTTTATTACACATTATAAAGTCACAAATAGAACTCTTTCAATCTGATGCTGAAACCAATTTTTTTACACCATCCTGGAATGCTATAAGTTGGACTAATACCTGTGTGAGTGTTTCACTAAGTAATGATTGCTCATGCATTTATGATAAAATTCCAGAGCATTTCCTGACACAATTTTTTGGTGATAAAATGTACTTTTCCGATATTTTTTAGGCTTACCTTGAGTTAGCTTTACATTTATATGAGTATAGCTACCACGGAAAAGTAATTTTTTTATGAAAATAAGTGATTTTCAGAGACAACAATGATTATAAATCACTAACTAAACTTAACCTAACCTAACTCATCATAAAAAGCTGAGGTTAGGTAAGGCAAGGAAGGTTAGGGTTGGTATGGTTAGGTTAGCGATTTATAATCGTCTTTATCTCCGCAAATCACATCTTTACTCAAAATTGCTTATTTTTTTGTGGTAAATAAGCAAATAAATATGAAGCTAACTCGATGATAAGCCTAAAAATGTAGAAAAATACATTTTATCGACAAAACATATGGTAAGAAAGTCCTGAAATTTACCATTAATGCGTGACTGAGTGTGACTTGCAAACAAATAGTAAAATGTGAGAGTGAGCATTATCATTTCAAAATGGTGTCATAAAAGAATTATTGTTTCAACATCAGGTTAAAATATTGTCTATTTGTGACTTTAACATGTGATAGACCCTCTCTGTCATTTAAATAGTACTCATAGGACACTATTACAACAGTATGAAGGAATATTACAGGTTTTAGTAGCCTAGAATATGTGGAAACTAAAAATTAACAGTAAAGACACACATATGAGCGTAAATTGTGTTTCTCATAACAATTCAAGATGATGATGTGGAAATTTTATTGACCTGCTGAATCGGGTTGAAATATTGATAGTTTGTGACTTATAAAGGGTGATAGACCCTCTCTGCCATTGGAATATTACTCCTAGAGCACAATTACAATAATACACAGAAGTATTACAGTCTTTAGTAGTCTAAAACGGGTACTCTACTCATTTAAAAACACTAGCATTTTAAAGGGAATTTTTTCTCAATTAAAATATGGATATTTTATATTACTCGGTTAATTTTTTGGGGTGGGGTTGATTATAATTAGAATTCAGGGGTGGGACTTATAGGTATATCTAGAGTAAAACATTCAGTCTAATGACCACTGGTAATCACCTTTGAATTTGAACCTAATGCTAGACTTTTCAAATTCTGTGAGATCAAGAAGAAAAATTACAAATTAACACCTCATCTCTCAAATTTTGCTGAAATTTGGTTTATAGGAAGTTTTGTGGCCCTAAACCCATTTCTGAAATTTTAAGGTTAATCCAACCAACGGTTCATGAGATATGCAACAGGATTGTTTAAGCTACATGTGAGCTTTGTCTTACCCTTTCACTACTTTAACTATATCTTATTGGCAGTGAATTACAATTTTTATTGAACTCTTAGAGTTCAGATCAAATTGGTATCAAAGCTATAAAATTTCAATGAATCGACAAGCAATTTATAAATATGGTGTTCACTTATGTTAATTACATGAAAAATAACAAGATAAACAACCTTTTTATGGCCGTTTCTAATAGCCAAGAGCTGTACTTTTGTTTTTTATATTAAAAAAAGGGTAATTTTAATTTCTATAGGTCAAATTAGGAGCTTAAGTGTGAAGAATATGTAGAATTGACGGACAACTTATAAATATAGCACTCACTTATGTTAGTTACATGAAAACTGCTAGCATAAACAAACTTCTTTTTTTTTTAATGATTCAAATAGCCAAAGCATAGGCCTTCATTTTTTTACATCTATAAATTTTTTTCAATTTTTATACCCCAGAGTCGACCTTAAATTTTGCAAATGTATGATTTTTTTAATTGTTCAACCTAGAGTTCTAAAACTCATATTTGGATTCCTTGTCTTTTTCTGATTCTAAATATCAGAGCTGTGCATTGTGGCAACGAGTTGTGACTTTGCCGCACTATGAATTTCGAAGTCACAAACGTTTTGAAAAAGTCGGACTAAGCAAAGTCACACCGCCAATTTCCTGCAATTTTAAACAGGAACAAAGCTGACTTTATTGAAAGAAATTGACGTGATTGTTTTAAGTCAGTTTTAAAGCCCGATTTAGCTAAAAATGTCAAATTTGAGTTGTAACAGCTAACTTTATTTTTATCTGATTTTTAACTTTCCTTTTACGATAAATTAAATTCTTCATTATATGAGACTGACGTTACATGAAACTACCTAAACGTACCGCTCAAAAGTTTGTCACTCTGAATTTTATTATAAATTAGTAAAATTACATACTTTTCAGGCGTGAACCAAGTTTTAAACCTGTCTTGTCAGTTAAAAACTTCGAGAACGTGTTATGCCTTGTGGCGTTCATCGTGTGAATTCATCTCATTTTCTCGTATTTTAATATGTGCTTATACTTTTCTTGTGGCTAAGATGAAAAAATTACTGTGAAGTGTAAGAAGTAATTAAAATCTAACAGCATTCTACCTTTAACATGTCTAAAATTAAACATTATAAGTAAAAATTGGACCATCGTACGTAGACTAGGTAGGCCTTGGTTCTAAATTTAAAGATCATATTGATATAGCCTATTAAACTCACATGGTTTTATCTTTCTTTTAATCCATTAGGCCACCCTATGAGCTTAGAAAATCTCGATTGTTTAGTAACTTAAACCGGTAAAGGTTAAGAGTGATGTCCTTCGCCGATCTGAATCTCTTATTTCATCATATCTTTCTTTTCCGACTCCACCCTGCGAGTGGTTGTAGCATGGGTGTTTTTCACTTTCTTTCTTCTTGTGGCTTTTATTGTAGCTTAATTTATTATTAGTTAGTGAAAATTCTTGTAGAGTTTTTGTTCTTTTACAGATTGAAAAAACTGAGACATAGACATGGATAAGTTTGTGACAAGGAGCGAGAATAGCAGCAGGAGTTTTTTCTGGCAACAGTGCAGCCAGTAGTAGCTTCAGGAGCAGCACTCCTCTGCTAAGTGAGAGCAATGAAAGGGATGTGAAGTTGGTCCTGAGGAAGTCTATGGAGGAGTGGGTGCCCTCTAAAGGCGAGCTGGCCTGGTCCCTCTTGCCCTACCTGTGGATGACTTATTCATTAAGTACAATATGCAGCTGTGGAGAGGCTATTCAGCACAGCCCGGGGACATCCTCAGGGCCAAAAGGTCCTTCCTGGATGAGGTCAACTTTGAGGATCTTGTGTTCCTCAAAGGAAACATGGACCTCCTGGAGAAGATGCACCAGGAGGACATGGAGGAGGAGGAGGAGGACCTGTAGATATTAGTTTAGGCGGTGTTTTAACTAAAAAAGTGAATAAATATGTTTTTCTGGCTTATAAAAGCATGATTCTGTTATTGCACACCTGGGGAAAAAAGTTGCAGGTCATACTGGGGGGGGGGGCAAAAATAGAGTTGCAAAGTCAAAGTCATACCCAGCTATGACTTTTATATAATTATGACCATTATTACCATAGTCATGGGTCATATCTACTTAACCGTTGGTAGGATTGACCTTAAAATTTCAGAAATGGGTTTAGAGCCCCAAAACTTCCTATAAACTAAATTTCAGCAAAATTTGTGATGTGAGGGTGTTAGGCACTGGTTGATCTGACAGAGACTGCCATAAATTATTGCCCCCCAACCATTAAAGGGGAATAAATGTTTGGAAAGTGACTAGTCTTTATCTTGTCCATAATTCATATTTATTTTTGCTTGAAAAAGTTTTAATTTGTACTTTTTACTGAATATTTATTCTAAGGAGGGTATAGGGGTAAAGTCCCCCTATCCTCCTAATTAATAAAATAATAACCTTAGGGTTGGAATTTAAAGGCAGTTACCAGGCATCATTAGGTGCTCTGGTTTATTTTTATGGTCTTTTATAATGACTTTCCTTGAAGTGGGTCACTCCACTCCCTTTGGGGTTATGACTATTTTTTATCTTAAAATAAAGTCAGGTGAAATGTTATTTTATTCTGATTTTATTTCTAGCTCCACCTATTTGTGGTGGAGCTAGAAATAAATATCCTTGAAGTGGCTGACAGGGTGTTCCAAATTTACCATCTATTTTTTTATCACTTTCTGCTGGAGAATTTTTGGTAATACTTCAGAATAGGCATTCAGTTCCTTTTAAACTTTTAACCCATCCTCCTACCAAACTTTTAGCCCATCCTCCCTTCCAATATATTTTGTTTAATCGATCAATTGGGGGTAGAGGGGGCAAAACCCTCTACCAAAATTTAATTATGAAAGGACAGAAAAAATGGCTTACATGACCAAAAAAAACAAGCAAATATTTGTTTTAAGTATTAGTAGTTTGTACTTAGTTAATTTATATTGTTTTGTGAGTTAATCACTATTTGTTAGATGATTTTTTTATACTTTTTGCAAGTTTTAGTTTTTGTTTTTTCCCCTTTGTTACTTTTAACATTTTTTTTGTGTGAAACTTCAGAAGACCTACACGTGTTTTTAGTATTAAAAACAGTAATAATTGTGTTTTTCGGCATTGTAGTTGTCATATGGTTTTGGTTTGTCACAGAAAGTATATATTTTTAAGATACTCCACCTTCAATGGAGTGAAAATGAAATTTTAAAAAGTTCACCTTGCCTTCTCTCGATGTGTAAAGAATTCCTGATTGAACCCTAAGGTAATTATTTTGAAATGGGGGGGCTTCACCGTCCCTACCCCTTTAATTGGAAGGTTGCACCCTCCACCACCGACTATTTTTAATCACCTGTCATTAGTTACCGATATTTCATTTAAATAATTGTTTCTTTATTCTCTTAGGAAACCTTCCGCTGAAAATGTACGATGCCAGAAATGTTTGAAGGTTGGTCACTGGACGTATGAATGCACTGGAAAAAGAAAATATATACATAGAGATTCAAAGACAACAATTCTCAAGAAGAAGCTGAAAGAAGAGAAACATATGAATCAAGTAGATGAGTTGTAAGTTGTAACTTTATTCATTGTACAAAATGGGTATAATTACATGTTTTTCAACTGCCTAAATTACATCTATTCTGATTTGTCATTTTGTCATCAACCACTTTTCAACAAAGTGGAGTCAGTATGACTTAATGTAACCAAAATTATCCTCCCCATTCCATCCCTCTGTCCTATTGTCCACATGGCTATCTATCCTTTTTTCATATTATTGGCCACTTCCTTTGGATGTTGTTTTATTATGCAATATCTCTTTCACTCAGGTTCATCCCGCTAGCCTATTTTCTCTTTTCTTTCTAATATGCTCAATCAAAATATGTTTTCATTTAGCTTATTTATAATAGACTTGTTTCTCAGTAATTCCAGCATTGATTTTTATTTGAAGTGGTACTATCACACAAACTCTGAGCTCTGTAGCTCCTATACTGTGCTCTAAGTGCCCACACCATGGAAGACACTGAACCATCTCCATTACCAAAATATGTTTAGCTGCCTCCTGTTCAACCATAAATTGCTTCAGAGGCCCAAAGAAGACTTTTCATATACAATTTTTGTGTGTAGATTTCATAAGTGATGTCCGTTTGACTACAAACTCTATACTTACAAATAAGGGGAGGAAAAATCTATCACCCAATGCACCCAACTTCACTGCCTTTATAACTTGGAAACTTACAAGTCTAGAGTTGCTGTTTTATTATTATATAGGTTAAAAGCACAAGTTTCTCACTTTATTCACATCTGAGCTATAGGGGTTAAAAGACTGGACACTGAAAAAATAACAAAAACTCAGCCATATTTGAAGCTCTGGGTGACCATGCTGGCACTTAAATATCATTCTTTAATGAGTTTCACTAGAAAGAGCAAAGGAAAATACCTCAGTGAGCAAAACTCTTTGTGGTAACCCCCTCCCCCTTCCTGCTTAATTCTCCTGGATGCAGTCAGGATGTTTAGCAATATAGTGATGTGTAGACAAGCTTGAAATTACACATTTTAGGCCCTTATATCTCAGGAAGCATTCTAATTCAGACCCAAAATGACTTAATTTTCAAAATCTAAACTATTTTTTTATTCAAAAAAGTTTGGCAACAATTGCTCTAGTGGATTAGATAATTCAAGAATGGTTTTCCAAAAATCAAAGAATTTCTTGGAACATATGTCATAAATTTCTGTATTTTGAAAAAATATGGGGTTGGGGCACTACAAAGATTATTTGCTAACTAAGCTATTTTTCCCTTTGCTCTATCCAGTGAAACTAATTAAAAGATGATGTTTATTTGCTAGAATGAGTCATCCAAAGCTTCAAACATGAATAAACTGAGAAACTTGTGCTTTTAATCTAGTACTCTCTATATAACTCTAAATCAAAATGCAAAAAAAAAAAAGCAACTTCAGATTTGTAAGTTTCCAGTCTGCAAGGCAGTGAAGTTTGGTGCACTGGGTGATACTGGGAATTTATTTGCATTTTTAGCCAGCATTTGCAAGTCGGATTTAGAATCTAATGGACCTGATTTCTTAAATCTATGCTCCCCAAAATGTATAAGACAGATCTCTGAGGGCCTCGGGGCCAGTTTTGGGTCCACAGGAGACAACTGAATGTACATTTTGGTAACAGTGATGGCTCACTGCAAATATAGGAGCTACTGAACTAAAATTTTGCATGGTTTCATTTGTGGCTCAGAAAAACTTATGTGCTAAATTTAATCAAAATCTGAGGTGGTGAGATGGATCTGATTTCTAGAACATAGTCATTTGGCAGAGAATGACCCAGTTATGTACTTCTACCTACAAGTCACCAATGGCTGATCTCTACTGTGTCTATGCCAGTGTGAGACACCAATCATACCCTAAGCAATGTCAGTGACATGCCTTTGATGGCAGTCAGCAGATTGATGCTATAAAAACAAAATCCTTAGTGATGGAACGCAAAAAAAATTGCTATTCCAATGCTGATAAAAAGTTCTGATTCTTCCATTTGAAATAAAAATTTGCTTATGGATGAAGAATAAAAGGTTATATTGTTTAAAATAATTCTATTTAGCTCTATATAATGATAAAAAAAGTAAAAGTTATCAATTAAAATGATACCAATAAATTACCCATCAAAATCGATCATGAGATTATAGTGCCGAAACTTCAGCCTTTCTTCAGTATCAGCGTGCATTCTATTCCTTTTTACTTTTCACAGAAAAAGGTGCCTCATTTAGGTATTTCTTAACAAAGGAACAATTATTTGCTAACCACCATTTTATTAGGTCAGCAGTATTCTTAATGATGCATAAGTTTTTTTGGTATCAAATCATTTCCAATTTAATGGTACCATTAATGTTTTCCTCATTTGGATCATCTTTCTTTGCTTCAGTCTTTTTGTTGTCTTTCTTTTTTAAAAATTGGAGTTAAAGTAATTTTCAAGTTTACTATCACTATTGCTATCAACTGATTGAGATGATTCTGAATCTTGTGATAGTGATTGAAATTGCTTGCCTTTGCTTGTAGAATAAATATCTTTAACCATCCACTTTTAAAATTTTCTTCAACTTTTTGTCCATTATATTCTTGTTCAAGAAATGAAGCCTTAAGCAGGGGTCAAGATATGTTGCAATTATTAGGTTTTTGTCATTGAAGTACAAGCCAAATCTGCATTTGATAGAAGCTTGCCTTGCTGGCAATGTTAACCCAAGTCCTGCAAAGAGTCCTTTTTCTTCTCCTTTTCAAAAAAATAACAAATTACTTTCATGTTTGTCTGCATTATGGCTACTTAAGAACTTGGTACAATCTTCAAAATGTTGAAGTATGTTTAGAAGCTTTTTCTAAGATTTCCATTGACTTGTTTCAAGGCATGATGATTGAATTTCACTTCTTAATGGGGTACGCCTGGAAGTGGTTGAATCGCACTATTTCCTTGGTCTTGTATTTGATTGATGCATCACCTGGGAGGCTCATATTCGCAGCCTTAGGGTCTCTTGTACTCGCGCCATGGATATTTTTCATTCCATGACATTCAGCGCTGATAGGTCGACAGCCTTACATTTTATCGATCCCTTGTTCATTCAAAGCTCGACTATGGATGAGAGTTTGTTGCATCTGCATTATTCACCTGTACACATGAGCCTGGCACCTCCCTCAGTCGCCAACAGCTCTCACTGCATCCTCAGCTGATCTTGACGGTGCCTATGCCGCCAAGAGATGCCAGTCATACCCTAATCCCTTTGGGTTTAGGGCTAGAAAACTCTGAGAGCTTGGTATAGTTCTTGAGCTGGTGGCGCCCCTGGTTCTGCCCAGGACACCTCCCTGGAGACTAACACCTTTGACTATTTGTCGCCACTCCTCTGCTCCCAAAGCTTTTACAATTTGTGTCATGCACTGAACCGTGCCAGTGTATACGGATGGCTTCAAGTCCCAAGAGGATATCAGTTTTCATGCTGTGTCACTTCTATTTGAAGTCAGTGTGATTCTGCCAGGCACTGCATCTGTCTTCATGGCCGAGCTGGTGCAATACACCCCTCGGTATGGGAGATAACGCGACGTGCCCGGTTTGGAGACCAGATTGTGATTTATAGCAACTCACAAAGCGCCCTGAGTGCTCTTGGGAAATTGGAATCTCCACATCACCTTGTTTGCGATATCTTCTGCTATCGAGATCAGTTGAAGATCTTTTTGCTCTCTGATCATTTATATCCCATATTTTAGTTTTATCAAGAGCTTCATGTAATGTCTGCCTTTAAGATTCAAAGGTTATTTTTGCCTTTTTTAATGATGATGATGCACTACTTTCACTTACCAATCTTTCTTCTCTTGTTCTTTCTTTTCTTTTGCACTTTCTTCTTCTAATTCTTTGCTATGCTTTGTTCTTAAATGCTTAAGCATATTGGTTGTCATGAAACCACCAGGTTTGGAGCCTCTAGATAGTGAGCTGTTACATATTTGACATCGCCTTTAAATCATCTTTATCATCAATCAACTTTAAATAGTTTTCAAGCTAAGCTATTTGGCTTGAGACCTGCAAGATATGGATTGCTGTTTTTGCTTGTAGATTCATTGGAAGCCATTATGAGGGTAGGCTGAAAGGAATTTAAAGTAATACAGTATTTAATAAAATATTATCTGATGAATTTGTGCATTAATATCAGAATTAATAGATAAGATAATATAACAAATTATTGATGAATATTAATTTTCAAATAATTGAAAGTGTTAATTAATTACTTACATCAAATGATGAAGGATGTTTTATTATAATACAGATATTAATTATAGAAGTATAGGTGTCAAAATATTTAATGATCAAGATTTGATGATATTAATGCAATGTTAAGAACTTAATACCAATAAAGTATTGTTCTGAAAAAGAAAATAACTCATCATAAGCTGTTTTATACATTTATAAAAATAATTAAATTAGTAAGAATCGTTCCCAAGAATCGTAAATCTCATAGAAAATCTCCTGATGCCGATTCTCTAAAAGAACAATTATTCTTCTGATTAATCATCCCATCACTAAAAATCATACTGTAACCCTTCCGGGTTTAGGGCAACAAGAGTTCAAGGTAGCATGGCCTGGTCATGCCTCTGGTTCTGCCCATGACATCACCATATAGATGATACTACCTCTGAATGTTTGTTGTCACCCTTCCTCCTGAGGCTTATATGACACTGAATATCATGGAGCACAGGTGTCATGCTGGTTCTGTGTCAGTGTACACAGATGGCTCCAAATCCAAAGAGGGGGTTGGTTTCCATTCCTTCTCCCCCTTGTTTGATGCCTTAGGGGCTCTTGTGTTTACTGCATTTGTCCTCATTGCTGAGATGGTTGCAATACAGTGGTTGGTATGAAAGGTTACTCCTCATGCCCAGTTTGGAGACTGGATTGTGATTTATAGTGACTCTGCCCTTGAGCCATTCGCATCTCTGTACCCCCTTGTTCGCAATGTGTTCCATAGTTGTTGTGCAGCGAGTCATGAAGATGTTCAGTGTGTGTTCTGCTGAGTTCCTGTACATGTAGAGATTGCAGGAAATGAGGGTGACTGGATCAGCACTTAGCTCTTTCTAACTCTAACTACATCTCAGAACTCAGGTCAAGCAAGTTGCCTGTCATTACGCCACAACTTTTCCTGTGGGCCTACCCTACAGTGCCTCGACAGCTTCAGGACATTTTTTGTCACCCACAAATTAGGCACATTTGTGAGATGCAGTCATTTGATTGAGTCTTTCCCTGAACCTTATTGTGACGAGTGCTTTGTCCCCCAAGACTTCAGCATATTCTTGTAGAATGTCTCAGTCTGGAGTAGCTTCCTATGCACTTCCTCTCCCAGTGCCAGGATGGACAGGGTCTCTATTGATTGTCTCTTGTAGTGAGGACGGTTTTGTTTACTCCCGATTCTAGACCGATTAAGTTCTTGAGGGAGGCGGGTCTCTTATTTCTGCTGTTTGGTGTATGCCCAAGCTCCTGATGGAGCAAGTCTCTCTCTGTCACCCGATCATGGTTTTCCTTTTCCATTTAGTTGGGGTTTGTTTTTGTTTTTCTGAATTTTTTTGTAAAGATAGTCAAGAATAGGTTTGCCATTTATTTTGGGAGCTATGGCCTTAATTTAGTTACCCTTGAGACCCTTTAAATTAAAAAAAAACAAAAAACTTAGGGACTTGAATTATTTCTACTCACTTTGTGGGACTACACATTCAGTCCCAGGAGCCAGGTCCTAAAGGAATCGATCGAAGAGCTGGAGATCAGTGTCGTAAATGTGGATGAATTCACTTATTCCTGTCTGAGAGACACTTCATTTTCCTGACTTGATCTATCCGGATGCACACCCTGATTTTGGATGAGAGGTGGTCGACTACCTCCATGGAGTAATCTCCCATTAAAAGACCTTTTGTCATGCCACTGCCACCTGAGAAACAACCTCAGTGGTGCTTGGAGTGGGTATGATGGTCCTCATGTAAGGAAATTGCTGATCTCCCTTAGTCAAGGAGTTTAGGTCAGTTGATGAGGCCATTGAATTTTAATCCGATACCTTCTTCTCTGCATAACTGATTATATTCTTCAAATGTGTCTCTGTTTTGCATTCAGTCTATTTCCATGGTGGGTGGCTCGGTGTGAGATGGTCCTCAGAGAATAGAGATATGCCTAAAAATCTGACTTGAATGATTTCCCCTTGTGTGAATTTCTTTGAATGAAGGCTAGCTTTTCGTGGCGGGCATACGTGTCTTCACTCAATGGGATGACTCCTCTTTAGAGGTGTGGAAGCTTACGTGAAAGGATTCAAGGTTGTCGCAGACCCAATTCTTGCCTTGTACAGAGAAAGGGACTGCCATCTCAGATAGAGTCCTTTGTGACTGTTTAGTCCACTTTTTATAGTCGGCATGGTGCTCCGCCAGCATTTGAGCATGCCGTGCGCTCTCAGAAGGCCTCTGAATGGACTTCACCAAGAAGTGGAGAAGCCTTCAATGACCTGTCTATATGACGCGATCTACGTTCCGCCCTTGCTTCCTGCCCAGATGCCGCCTCTGGTCTGGAATAAATCATGTATTTTTGCAAGCAGGAGAGAGATCACTACTCTGACAAGTTTCCTCCTAATTTCTTGCTTATACAAGTTGATTGTGATATATAGCCACCCTCAGACAGTGCTCTTATGGAATCTGCATTCCTTGATTCGCCTTATTCGTGACAGCACGGCAGTTGCGAGCCTACAGGATGTCAAGATTGTCTTCTGCTAGGTTCCTTAGGAAATGAGGTACATAAGAACATAAGAAAAAAAAGGAGACTGCAAAAGACCATTCATGGCCTACACTTGGCCAGGCTGTCTGCACATATTGAGTGGCCAGACCAGCGTTTCGCTCTTCCCCACTATCGGGGGCAACTTTACACACTCTACTTCGGGATGAAGTAGAGCACACCCGATCTGGACTGGTTGCATCCAGGGGCCCCTGAGTCAACGTGCCTTCCCTCCCGGTACCTGTGGTGTTTTCTTTGTTGGGTTTTGTTTTCTTTCTGTCTTTAGGTTTGTCGGTTTGTAGCTGTTTTTTTTTTTTGTTAGTGCTTTTTTTCATATATTTCTGTTTTTAATTTGCCTAAAAATTAGCTTTAATGTCTAATTTCGGCCGTTTTTCCCCCACTGGTAATCGGCCAAAGTATTTCTAAAGAGGGCAGGGGATCGACAAAGTCATACGATTGACACACTGGACTGACTGGGTATTTGTGCTCACACATGCGGGTAGTTGCCAGATAGGCTCTAAAAAAAAAATAAATTGTGCCCCACGTGTAATAAAAAATAAACAAAAGCTGTCAATATCTCAAGATCACACACTACCCAACACCTGCAAGGTGTGTCAAGTGTAACAACACCTTCCAAAATTCACTTTACCTTCACTTTTCTAATTTTGGGGTGAGGGGGCCCTTGTTGCTGTAGAGTCGGTTTAAAAAAATTGACTATCCCTTTTCAGGAAAAAATTGGCTCTGCGAAAGAAAGAGGAAAAGGCCAAAAAATTGAGCGATTCCAGTGATTCCGATTCTTCTTCATCGTCCTCGGATGATTCGTCATCCAGTTCATCCTCATCCTCGTCCTCGTCCTCTTCTTCATCTTCATCTTCTTCGTCATCCTCCAGTTCTTCCGACTCTGATTCTTCCTCGTCTTCTTCCTCTTCATCGACTTGATCTTCCCCAAAGTGAAATCATGAATTAATCTTTCGAGAGTAAAAGACTTCTTGTGTAGGAGGGTCATCAAGTCTCATTGAATCAAGTACAGACAAGTTTGCAACTAATGAACAACCCTTGAGGTTTTTCAGGTGTTTCTATACTTGTGACACGAAGATAGCTGGCAGAAATTGCAACAAAGCCGAAATGTGCCTCAAACGTAAATTAAGTTTAGATGAACGCTAGACAACGTATTCTTAAATCTTACAATTTGGGGTTACGTTATGTACTCTGTTATACTTGCTGATGAAGTTGTGTAGACTAGGTTGAGCTCGATTCATAGATTTTAACGGGTCAAATGTTGTTCTTTTGTCACCGAAAGGCTTTTAATAAAGGATCAAACAGTTCACTTATGTTCTTTATCTATTCAAATGGTGTATTTTATTTGGGGAGCTAGCACCCAACCCCCCGTAATTTTAACACCGTAAAATTGGATGACATTTATCTAATAAAATATTCTGGTTTACTATAAATGATAATTTAGTTATTTTCTTTGGTCCTAGTTTAAAACTAGCACCATCCAATGTCTCACAAAGGGAGGTTGGTTCTCTTCAATGCCACTATAAACTAACCCTCATGCCCATTGAATACAAGGGCACGCAATTTTTTTCCCCCCTCTCATCCGCCGTCTATCGTCGACTGGCTCCAGACTTGCTTGTGGACCAACCGGATTTTACCATCTCTACTCCCCACCCCCCAATATTTATCTTTTCCTCACCGTGGGTGAACGCCGCACTGTGCTGGATGGGTGAGTGACCAGGCAGTGGTGCCTGTCATGTTTCGGTCTTTGTAATACTTCAGGGTTCGAAGTGCTTGATTATGAGAATCGGACCCCCATTAGCCTGGGTGATGTTCCTTATGGTACTGCTTAAGAGTGCCAACATAGCCGAGGTACTCCAATTTTTAATCCTGTAATGGAAAACAAATAAAAATTGGATCAAAATCGGTAAATGTCCCCGCAGTGAATATAGACTAAATACCCCTGCCTACTGTCGCAAATCCCCTCCTAACGGGCCACCATCTGCGACGCAACCAATCATACCCCTTTCTATCCTTAGCTCTCCCTCATTCCCCCGTTCCCTTGCTTTCCCTCAATATCCCCTTCCTCGACCCCCTGGCCCCTACCCCATCCCACATTCCCAAACGCCATCGACTACCCGGAACGAAATACACGGCCGCTTAACGTCCACGGATTTTTCGCGAATACAGCCTCGATCTACCTCCGCCCATTTAATCGCATTCTGGTCCTGAGACCGTCCTTTCATCCGCCTCCTTGCCCTTAAATCATGAGCGACTATTTCAGGTGCTACATGCCAAAACCTCAATAGAGGTTTGGTGTCCAGTCATAGTCGAATGGGTCTCTTTTATTAAAGTCTCGTTCTACTGGTTATGCGGAATCTTCACTCTCCGCTAGATAATGAAGTGCACGATTACTGCCCCAGCACTCGTGGCTCAACTGCTTCCAAGGCAAGATTTTTCGCTAAAAGCGTGCGAGACAACCCAGTAGAGGACTGTCTCCGCGGTGCGTCACAAGGTCCTCAGGCTAATTTTCATTAAATGCACTAGTCCTACCTCATATATACTGGGGTGTGAGCGACCCCCGCAACTGCGACTTTGAACTCTCCACGTATATTCCAACCCCCACAGGGCGAGTTGAATGCAACATGTTTGCCGAAAGACTCGCAATGCCCGAACTGTGGTAGTGAATTTCACCTTCCCTTTATCAAGCAAATCCGAACTGCTTAGGAAAGCATCCACTAATCTCGCGCGACCGCCCCGCCTCTAAGTCCGAGTGGAAAGTACAATCTCCGATACACGCCCCCCTCCCCTCTTTACGGCTACAGAATGGCCGTAACAAGTATGCGACCCCTATGTCCCCTGGCCTCTGTAAGCTAATGGCTTATCCCGCCCAACCCGCATTGTGGTCTCGTCCACACCTCTTCATTGTGGCAGAGGGAGATCGATCCTGTATCCGAGAATAATTTGTGGACGGTATGATGGCGTGCATTTGTTCCGGTGTACTTGATGAAGTTTGGAAGGGTGTGAGTCAAAGATAGCTGAAGAAATTTGAGGGAAAGCAAGAATCGCCTTGACACGAGAGGTGCACAATTCATTGTTGCGGCACAAACACTCCAAGAAACATCACCCAGCACGATGTCAACTATCCTATACACAGCTAAAGCCACTTTACATTACGAGGACAAGCGTGGACCTGTCTACACAGATGTGGGCACCACCCAGCTCTCCTGAAATACCAGAAAAAGCTGGATGACTCCATTGTGAAACTCCCTCCAGGTTGTAGCAGATCCCCCCCATACCATCAAATATAATGGGGACTGCATAAGCCACAACCACTATGCAAACAACACTTATCGGCGTACTTTCCACTTCGTAATTCGGTGGTCCGGCGCAATTTTCACTGCTTAGTTCAAGAAATATTCGAAAGGGGTTGTAAATCCCACTTCTTGACACGGTGACAGACGTCCCTCTACAAATAGACAGAGTTAATGGATCGCGCGATGGACATTCTTTGATTCATGGAGATGCCACTTGCTCTGCAATACATAGTGCATTACTTCGGATATAAGGATAGGAAACGCAGAGAACTTGAAGTAGCTCTCGGGCCAATGTCGACTCTCGTTCTACCCTGGACGCTACCGCCTTTGGCTATTTGTCGCCGCACTTCTGCTCTCATAGCTTACACAGGGCAATGAGTATTTCGTTCGACTTTTTAGGAGCACTTCGTGTCACGATGGAACCGTGCCAGTGGACCCAGATGACTCCAACTCGGAAGAACCAGTTAGAATATACCGTTCGGTACGGGAGTTAACCTGTTGTGTCCGGTTTGGAGGACAGATTGTGATCTATAACGACTCACAAAGCGCCCTGAGTGCCCTCGGGACATTGAAATCTTCGCGATCCCAGCGGGTGTCGAGATTTTCTTTTGTATTCTTGGACATGTAGGGAATGAGCGTGCCAAATTGTCCGCGATGACTGGGCAACCGGACCACCGTTTTTGCTCTTCTTCACACCAACTACATGCCGGGAATCAGGTCAGCCCTTTGAACTGCGTGGCAAAAAAAAAAAAATGAGAAACGACGGGTAGGAACTTAGTCTTGTCCCATCACGCCGTGACTGTTCTCGTGGATCTACTCATAATTGGGTCTATGGCCTCAATTCGTCCTTGAAGTGGACGCACTGCCTTTTGATGGAGCGCTCTCTTGCATCTTGCTATGACGACTACGCAATCACCCCCACTTTTTGACAGATACTTAATCTGGGAGGTCCGTTGGACATTTAGATGCTCCCGACCCAGATAAAATGGTTTTCCCTGATGGCGAACGCAAACTCAGTGAGAGACCCCACCGAAGCAAGATCCTCCCGAGGACTCAGAATTCGCTTGACTATGCCCAGGCGTCTATTGTAAATTGTCTGGGTACTCGATGTCTCACTTGTGCAAATACCACCGCACTCACCATGATCTATGTGAAAGGAGTGGTTTATGCGAGAGAACTCGTGGTCTAGTCCTTGAAAAACATCATAAAAGATCTGGACGACCAGGTAGCAATCAAGGTCGAGCGTGTGGTAAGAAAACGGGGATGAGAGTCGAGACCCAACATTCCTCTTTGTCACGTTTAATCGTGACCCTTTCTGAGTTGGTGCTTGCTGGTTGTAATTGCTACCAAGTCAATGCATTCGTGTTATTACCTCGGAAGTGCCACCGCTTCGGCCCCACAAATCGGTCTTGGAGACGTACCGAATTGGGTCAACCAGAAATCTATCCAGTTTTTTTTCTAATGCCTTACACGACAAGTCTATATGGTGTAATGGCAAGTGTGAGAATGAGCAAGTCACGACATGCTTTCTCGAAGTTTCTTAGCCATTCAGGCAGCGCACCGAATCTTTTTTTGAGAGTCCAAGGAATTGATCCTGTTGCAATCTGTGACTTCCTACGCCTCTCGTGTAAAAGGGAGTTCTCTGTCTCTGGCTCCTCTAGGCCTATGAGCACGTTAGCCAGCGCACCCATTCAGAACCTTTTTGCGGGTTCTAATTTCCCCGGTCGCCATCCTGGTAAAGTGGTTGGCACTATGGACTCAAACCCGCTCATGCTAAAACGATTCTATGCGGGGTGCCTTGGAAAATATTGAACATTTTTAAGACGACCGACCACACAGATGCCCGTCCTCTAAATGTTTTGAGTCAGGTGGAAGCGAAGGCTTACTCACCTAGCCAAACCTCCACCACTAAGCCCTCAAAAGTAGCCGCGATTTCTGACCCCATTGGGGTCTAGGGTTCTCCATCCGGGGAGGCTATTACCATTTACTTCACATCCTTCGAACTGCCTGAAGACCATTTTCCTTCCATGAAATTGACTTGGACTCCGGACTAAGGCCTCCCCCCCCCCTGCTTCCCTTTAGTTATTTTTCTCTGGGCGCATGTCCCCCAGGGTGTAAGAGTTTTGCAGTGCGACAGTTCCGCCACAGACGGATTCGAGATTTATACCAAACCTGATGTCTCTGTTATAGTGGCTTTAAATGCGTCCTTAAGACAATGGAAGTGCAGCTACACCTGTATAGGAATTATAATATTCTTTCACTGTATATTTTACCATCATCTGCTCTCGACAGGGTGGACTTCTGCCAAATTATGGCAAGATGGACTATGGATTGAGAACCGATTCATTTTCTTGTCTTGTTCCGTTCTTCTGATGCACAACCTGATTTTAGATTCGAACCACCTTATACAGCACACTGACAAAAATATATACACTGGTTCTACCTGCGCATGGAATGAGGGGTGCAAGGAAGACTCTCGCTGCTCATCGCTTTTCTGTACGGTGGATAAGGGATAAGTACATGCGGTTGTTGCACGCCCGTACGTCTTTGTTTTATATATATCTATTTGCTCAATCTCCTAGATAGGATCCATATAGAACGTACCCAAAACAGAATTAGCGTGATCACTATTTAATATATATTTAGGAAAGTTTGATTATATATATATTTATATATGACCGCTATAGAAGGCTACCTAAAGACACCTTGAAGGCCAATAAAGGTCACCATTGGGGTAACTTGACCCGGAGAGTAACATAGGTTACTCAGATTTTGCAAATGTGACGCCACCTGGTTAGGTTCGAATATTTACTCTCTATTTTTTTAGGGGGGGGGGGCAAGTAATCGCGGCTATGAGTTACGATTAAAAATCAACATTGCCCATAGATAGTAAAATTTAAGATTTACCAGACCAATTGTGCGATTGCAATGTTAAAAAAAAACTCGATAATACTTATTATCAACATGCCGAGACTCAAATAATTTAGATATTTAGTTAAAACTCGTGCCCATCTGCTTGAAGCGCGCTTTAAAGTCTATGGCTGCCACCGCGTACTCACGTTTGCCTGCCCACCCACCCGCTTGTTCTCCCTGCCGCACTACTGTAATGTGAAAATCGTCCTCTCTTAGTCTTTCATGATACACTACTCCATTAATTAAAATTAAAATAAACCCTACTTCCTATACCTACCAACTTTTAATTGCGTAATTTAACTCAAGCAGAAAATTTAATTTGTTCAAGATAGTTTTTTATGTCCGGACAACACCGGGTATCTTTGCTAGTTATATATAGTTTGTATTCCTATTTAGCCGATTGTTCTTTACTCTCTATCGCCGTATATTTCTCTATGTTCTACATGTGGTTGTTGGATTATGTATCGATTAGGTTAACTATGAGTAGTGCTGAGTGGACACCAAATCTTTTTTCGTGTTGAAAGACTTATCTTCTTCCTAAACCAAGCTCACTAATATCACTGTAGTATTCATTGTTCCGTTGGTTTGATGAAGTGTACTAGTGCCTGCTGCACATAAATTGAGTGATAATATAATAGATCCGCCTCTATGTTTTGCTGTGAAGCTTTTTGGAAGACCTGCCCTATAACTTTTCAGTCATATATACCTGAAATAATTTTGGGGGTGTATGTATGTATACTTGTATGTGTGTGCCGAACAACGCAAGCTTCGTTTCATAGGACCAAAGCACATGACTGCAAAAATAAAAATCTTTCGCCAAATGATCGTCGACTTAATTCAGATGGGCTTTCAAATGTATGTTTTTAATAAAAGTGTCTTCTCGGACGACTTCGCAATATGCAAGATTTTCGACACTGTGTTCAAACTAAAATCGACGCCATCCTCTCCCAATTTACTTCAACTTCCTTCTAGTCACCCTTGTGCGATTTTTAACAAATCTACGGATCTTCCAAACTGTGCGGAGTGGGATTTTCCTAGGACGATCTAAACGAGGGAGATTTGCAATTATACCTAATTCATAAAACTTTCTTATTACTGGCTGCAGGGTATATTTGGGGAGATTTAAATCATCAGAAATCTTGCAGTTCATATTAGATTTGAATTTCGCATTTATTCTCGATATGATCTCAGGATACGACAGTTCACAACTTCCGTCATACGGATTGCCCTTGGAATAAGAATTGCTAGTTTGCGATGCCGAAGAAAAGGTTGTTATATCGTTCTAGACTAATGACTAGTCTAAATTATAACTAGATTTTCACAGAAACTACTATGACTTCGAAAATGTCATAATTTAAACCATTGTAGTAGATTATACTCCTTTTAATACATCTTGTAATCCCTACAAAAATCAAAATCACATCTTGGTGATGGAAATCCAATCTTAAACATGTACACACTAGTTTTCTTAACTTTGAATTTTACATCCTTTCGCTTCCACGACTGAACCTTTTAGGTATAAAATTTTCCGTGTCATCTCTTTTAAATTTATTCCAGGTATCTAACTCATATCCAGGTAATATTGTAAGGGGTTGTACTCCTTTTAATACAAAGTGCAATCCTTACAAAAATCCGAATCAAGGCTTGGTGATGAAAATCGAATCTTGAAAAATATATACACTATTGCTCCTAATATTGAATCTGGCAACACTTTTTATCACTAGCTTTCTTTGAAAAACACATTTTCCATTCCTGCCCTCACATTTACGATTATCATGTCTATTTTGGATAGTGTAGAGAATGTGTGCAAAAATAAGTTATATTATAGGGGTATTAGTAGCCAAATGGAAAAGGGGATCTTCTTGACGTTTCGTAGGCTGGATAATCAGGTGATCGTTGCTTCCTTTAAAGGTGAAGGAAAATTTTGAGTTGGATTCACTAAGGCTTTATTCTGGTAAGAGCGTGACGGGTCTTCAAGTATTTGCAGGAAAATAACTGCCGATAGCTCTCTTTTTCATAAAATGCTGCTCTATATATCGTTATTATACGTAGACATAAGCTATACAAAATTTAGCCAATCAGGATTAAGCAGATTTTAATAACAAATTTATGTTTAATTTATTTTATCAGCTTTAAAAAAAATTTTATGTTTTAAACATAAGTGCTGCAAAAATTGACCAATCAGCGTCAACATAGATTTTAGGAACAATTTACGTTCAACCTCTTACAAACATAAATGTCACTGAAATTGATTTTTCCTTGCTTTAGATTTACTCAGTCTGTATGCTTGCTCTCTCGCTGCGAACTGGTAAAGGCTATCTCAGGTAAAGGAGGAAAAGTTTTAAGAGGACCTCAAAACGCCTTTCTCAAGAAAACTTCTAAGAAGAAATATATGCGCTCCTGGGGCTGATTTGAGATTCCTCTTGTTCCTCTTGAGCGAAGTGCCCCCCATCCCCCCGAAGGGGTTGCTCTTCCTCATTCTAAATTCTTGGCTCTCTATTCATACTTTTTACCTCAGACTTACTTCTCACTAGCACTACATAACTTGGTCACCGGCAAGGTCTGAGTTGCAGTTGGTAGTAAGGTATAGTGAACATCTGCAGGAGACCCTCTTATGGGGCCAGAAAAGGGGGGGGCCGATTCTCAGGCACGAGCCAGAACCCAACTGTAGACCGCTGTTAGGGCTAGGCCAGATAGGTAGGGTTGACCAAGGAGAGTGCGAAAATTGGAAGGTACGCGAGATAGAATTAGGACAGAAAGAGGGGTTCCTCCCTCTAGTGGTGACTGGCTAAAGTCTCCACAGCTGAAGATCGACAGAAGAACCCCTCTTTTCGGAGAGGGGACGACTCCCAGGCAAGATGGACCCGCCGGACTTCAAGAGGCTTTCCCTTAAACTCATACCTAACGGAAAGAAAGGATCACCACAAGAAGTAGTGCAATGCATATTTACTGATTTGGAGATACCACTAATCAAATGTATTGACACACCCTCTAGATTCACAGTTATTTGCCCAGAAAATAAAGACGTAGAACAACTACTATCATCTGCTAGGAGCATTACGCTGTAGATAGAGGGGAGTATGAAGAGGGGCAAAGAAAAAATAATAGCGTAGGCGAGTTGCGAACAGCTTCCCGCGTCGCTGGACCACTGTTAGCCAGCGGCGAATCCACTCAGCCATCCTGAGTCTCAGAAAAGACTAATTCAAACAAAGCTTTTTTAAGCCGCTCGCCTGTACTAGTACGCTATAACGCTAAGGAAGTTGGATTTGGAAGCAAGAGTACCCCCAAAAATCACCGCTAACAGAAATGTCATCTGTTGAAATATCGAGTTCTGGGTAGGAGAGGACTCATGCCAAGATATAAAAGAAGACTTCAGGAGAGGCAGAAGTGGCTCAATATAGCAGAGGTCGTCAAATTTAAAGATCACACTCACGTTTTCAAGGTCATTTGTGAATATACCGAAATGGCTTCAAGGATCATCGAACAGGGACATCTCGCTTTCAACATGAGAATCCCATCCGCCCACATGCAAAGAGACGTATTCACAAGCATACAGATATGCTTCAGATGCTATGCGTTGGAGGAACATACGACTCAAAATTGCCCCCCAAAATACTTAATCATCTGTTCTGAATGTGGAACTGAAGGCCATTCTTGGCGTTACTGCTACTGCAACAACACAGATAAAAGTTGCATTAACTGCCAAGAGGGACACATAACTATGTCCATGATCTGTCCCAGAAGAAGAGAAATTATAAAGAGAAAAGAAACAGAGTCAAATAGAAATAATGCTAACGTAAATAAAAACTGATACACATTAATGGCAAAAAGTGAACAACAAGGACTGGCAACACAGATAAATTTAGATGATACTCTCAACATGAAAATACTTACTTGTATATTACATGCCCACGTGATGAACACAGCTAAGCCTGGAAGTTACGCAACAACCGTCAACATCATGTTACAGGATAACGTGCTCGACTCATCGGCCATTTTAAAAATCAAAGTCACAGAAAAGACAAAACATGAGTTAATCGAAGAGGCCAAAGGAAACCAACAGGCAGCAGAAACAGAAGAGAACACAAACAGCTATGACTCAGAGACTGAAAATTCCTTCGACGACACAGAGCAAGAGTGCACACGGGTTACTCGCAGGAATTTAACAGATCTAAATTCGCAAGTAAAAGGAGTCCATCACCCAGAGATGAATTACCAGAAGGAACCTCAAATGTATTCAGCAGAGGGAGAAACCCAGCAGAAACGAAAGAAGAAACACTGATAACTTAACAGATAAGACAAACAAAACGTAAAACGAATAAACGAACGGAAATGAACAATTGGATTATTGATATTAAGAAATTTAAAATACTACAAAGTAACACATGCAGATGTAAAGACAAGGAAATCATGTACGGAAACTTCTTCAGAAAGATTGACCCAGATGTTATACTAATATCAGAACATGGAAGAAACACAGAAAACGAGAAATTAAAGATATAGAACTACAATGTTACTAACACAAATCCTTCAGGAGAAAAACATGACGGAGCGGCAATAGTTGCCAAGCAAGAATTGCAGTACAAAACAATATAAGGATTGGGGGACGCATATTTAGCTATAGAAATTAAAATGGAATTAAGCAACATCATTGTGGCAACTGGATACCAGCTACCCAGGCGCCCCCAATTACCGGTACAAAATTTTACTAAACTGTTCAACTATAGGATACCAGTCATTTTGATGGGTGATTTAAACGCCTATTACGGGGCTTCTGGCTACAGAAATGCAAACAGAGTCGGAAGACAACTTACACGCTTATCAATAGACGTATACTGCAAAGACTGGGACCCAATTTCCCTACATATTTATGAAGTGGTTTTGCCCCTATAAGTTTGTATATAAATTTCCCCCAAAACAATATATATATATATATATATATATATATATATATATATATATATATATCGGGAATATATCAACTGGCAACATTTTCTTTCGCCATGCGCACGAAATTCCAGGCATCGTTCCATTTGATATGTGCTCCCGCGTTAACAAGGTTGGTCAGAATTTAAGTATAATTCTTAGTGTGGTTTCCCCCTTTTTGTCAAACTTAAATTGATTCTGTGTATTTTGCCAATTACAGACCTTAAAATTCTCGTTAACCATTATCATAGACATTTCGCACACCCCAGAACTAATTATCATAGACATTTCTCTCACCCCAGAACTAATTATCATAGAACTTTCGCTTACTCTAGAACTAATTTATCTCACGCTATATATATATATATATATATATATATATATATATATATATATATATATATATATATATATATATATATATATATATATATATATTATAAATTTCGCCTTATTTTCAATATATTGTAATCGGCATATCATCCCTAATTTATTTACATATCGTATAGTTTCATTTATCAATCGCCAATTCTTCTACTTAATAATTGTACTCACAAACATCATCACAATTTTCATATCCCCCATTAAGTGCATTTTGTATTCATTGATTAATGATGTTGCCTGTTTTCAAAACACCATAATTGTGGTACTGCAAGGATTCTTAATTTTGTAATTTAAATGACCTAAATAACTTAAGCTCTTCCCATATTATATTACCTCAATTAGGATATTAAAATATTAGATTTCTCAAATAAATATATTTTGTTAAAACTTAGAATTAATATCACTTCTGAAGAACTGCCTTTATTTCATACATTCAATTTTCATTCTCAATTCATTGTCAAAGTAATTCCCTACTTTGGATGGTGCCCAAGATTCCCTAGGCTAATAACGTTCAACTTATTATTAACCACTTTATAAGCCACACACTAACCTGTTCTACTTACGAAGAGAACACGCAACAAAACCGGACATCTGCTTGGCTAACTTAAATCTGCCCTTTAATTATTTTATGGAACCAATGGATATTCCTTGCAGTGACCACACTGCGACTCTAATGCACCTAAACAAGAATCCTATACAAATTCCTTCGAAGAAATGGAAAGCATACCATAGAGCGGATTGGGATAAGTACAAAGAATTACTTCAGACGTACATGCCCAGCCCACTCGGGGAAGCCACTCTAGAGGAAATCGACGGGTAGTTGGATAGGATCAGAGAAGAAATTAAAAGTGCAGAGAAGGGGGCCGTCCCCATTTACTTGTTCCAAACCATTAACCAATTTAGGTGGACACCAGAAATGGTGGCTTTGAGCGAGGAGATCGGCCGGGCGGCCGAAAATATAAGATTGGGAATATCAAGGGAAGCATACAACGTACTCAGGAGACAGAAAAGAGAACTAATAGCACTAATTTATGGAAAACAGAAAGAGAAATGGGATCAGCACATCGAGAAAATAGATGTGGAAACATCACCAAGGGAATTTTGGAGACATTAACAGATTAAAGACAGGGACAACAAGGGATAAAATGAAAATTAAGGATGCAGGGAACAATATTTTAGAAGATGAGGAAAAAATAGAGGCATTATTTACAGAACACTGGAGAAATGTATTCAAAATTAGCAAGAAGAGAACGAGGACTATGACATTGAATTCGAACATCAGATCGTGGAAGAACTCATTGGGGAGATCGAAAGGATATACCCCTTCCACTTTGTCGAGGAAAGGAGAAACAGCAAAGACGGAATAGACGCAATCATTACATCTGGGGAATTAAAAGAAACTATAAAGAACTTCGAACAGATAGCCCCAAGCAAATCGGGAATCACCAGATTAAATTACCTTGAAGCACCCCTGAACATACTACAGGGAGTGAGAAACGTCTTCAATGCGTGCTTGAACACAGAATACTTTCCTGATGAACTTAAAGTGGTGAAGATGATATTCATACCCAAGGCGGGAAAACCCCCAGATCAAGTGTGCAACTACCGCCCCGTCTCGCTACTAGATTTCATCGGTAATGTATTAGAAAAAATTAATTAATAATGGACTGTCCAAATTCCTCGATGATAATGGCCGGAGAAACAGCTGCCAATTTGGTTTCAGGCAAAAGCAGAAGCACAGAGATGGCCCTTGGAGTCACCCTTGAAAAGATAGCGAAAGCAAAGAGAGAAAAATGAGCGTAGACATCGTATGCCAAGACGTGTCCAAGGCATTCGACAAAGTATGGCTGAGATGTATGCAACTCAAGATACTCAGATTAGGAATGAACAACAAGATCGAAAGGATTTTATGTGATTATGTAATGGAGAGACGTGCTTATGTGGAAATAGGACGAAATCAGGGAGAAATATTCGAGTTCACTGCGGGCTGCTTGAACATCCAATTTGCCACGACGTCACTCACATCATAGTTTGCCCCTACAGGAACAGCCCAATGCAAGCTAGGATAACTGCAGAAGAGATAAGAAGCATTGATAGATTCGAAGAAAAATGAAAAATTAAAACCAACAGATAAATTTAAAATGGTACCCGTATACAGGAGGAGCATCTCAGATGTATATGTAGAAGGACAGTTACGACAAAGAATGTAAGGTGCTTGGACTAACCATTACAAAATCAGGTTATAAAAAGCACGTAACTGAGATGGTAAATCGAGGGAAGAGCGGCCTAGCATTACTGTACAAGTTAGTTAACTTAAGCATGAAAAACAAGCGAAAAATGTATCAAGCCATAGTACAGTCCGTGATTTTTTATCCAACCATCTCGATGTACACGATCTCGAGAAGTAACCTATTAAGACTAAAAAAAAGTCCAAAACAAAGTTATATACTTAATAACAAACACTAGAAGAGGGAAAAGAAGAAGACTACGAGATCTAAACAGGGAGGCAAATATAAAGCCACTTTACAGAATAATTGCAAAAAGAGCAAGGGGAGTCATCGAAAAGACACAAAATGAAGTAGGAGTTGAATTAACCAACCAAATTGCCCCCAAAGAAGGATGGAGATCACACAGATTATTCCCAAGTTTCTGAAGGATAGTAGAAGGAGGAGAAGAGGACGACGAAGAGATCTACACCTAGGGAGAAAGAGAATAATACTCAACGAAGACTAAGAGTAATTAAATAACCGAAGCATGACCAGAGAATAGCATATAGTCAATTATAACTAGGATAGGAATACGAAAGAATAGATAGAGAGATAGAAACCTACACCAGTTTTTAGTAAGAATATTTACTAATAACGGTGGAATGCCTCATAAATACCAACACTACTTAGACATATTAAAAATAGTACATATAAATTTAAAAAAAAAAATAAATAAATAACAGCAATGCGGGATATTTACGCAAATACAAATTCTATAACTTTATCACGCTAGCTATAACTACCTATAATGGACAGAGATAAGCCTGACCTCCAGGCAACTAGCATCTCTTTGCAAACTTCTTATTTCCTTCAGCTTTCAACATCTATTAGTTTTTACTATCACATTCGCACACGGGACATCCAGTAGATACGTGGGACAGGGGTCACGATAAACTGCAAAGTTATAGTTAGAGACAAGCGACACATCGTGGTTCAGATTCCATGTTAAGCTGTAGGTCTCATGACTAACTAAGTCCACTTTTGTCTCCTACTATTTTCTTCGCTGCCCTATGCTAAAACTTTCTTCTTCCTCTCCCTCTCACTCCTATCCGCCGTACTCATAGTGCTTGGAGCCTACTTTGGCTCTAGACAGTGTGACTATGGTGGTCTATAAAGGAGTACCGAGCCTCACCCCCCTCCCTCCTTGGTCGCTCCATGTGGGCCAAGAGGACGGGGGAAGGGTCGGAAGAGCTGTTCTTTGCCTCCCACCTCTGTTTTCATTTCATTTTCCTTGCTTGAAGGCTCAGTTCATCTGACTACTCACAGCGATCTACGCATTGCTAAGTTACGACAACTATTTTCTTGAATAACTTTGTGAAACAAGAATTATTTTTTTGCATGCGACTTCCTATCCATAAAAAAAGAGTCAGAAGAGAGAAGAAATAAATGCGCGAGTCGGACTGATTGGAGAGATCTCCTGTTTACGATTCGCGGGGCATCACCACCAAGTGGTGATATCCTTAATTTTCTGCCTCTAACTATCACTGTCCTCAGCCTTTTTTATTAAACTGTACTTCTGCATAGCACAGTATATTCGACCATTAGTAAGATCCCAGAAACAGTCAGGAGTAGGGTATAGTGAACTCCTGAAAGAGACCCCGTTAGGCCAGAGAAGGAGCCCGGTTAGCGGTGACGAGCCCAAACCTGACTGTAGTATCGCTTATAGAGCTAGGCCATCTTGGTAGGGTGGTCGGGGAGTGTGCGCCCCAAGGAAGGTAAGATATTTAGAAATAGGTTTATATAGGGGGCTTCTCCCACTAGTGGAGCTGGAATAATATTTCTCCAGGTTTTACTTTTCAGAAAGACGTCCCACCTGGAAGGGGGTATGAGTTAAGATAATGGACCCGCTGGATTTCACCAAGAGACTGCACCTCCGAGTTATACCGAACGGAAATAAAAGGAAACCCCAAGAAGTCGCCCAAAGCCTGTTCAAGGATTTACAAATTGCATTTATCAAATGCCTCGAGACGCCCAATGGATTCATGGTAATTTGTGCTGATAACAATGGCGTCAAACTACTACTTGCATCTGTGGGCACGATCGCCCTCCGTAAAATAGACCTAGAAGCAAAAGTACATCCACAGATAATCGCGAATCGAACTATCGTCTGCAGAAAAATTGAGTCTTGGAATGGAGAACATACGCCTGAGGAATTAAAGCAAGAGCTACAAGAGCAACAAACATGGCTGAAGATTCACGACATAATTAAATTCAGAGAGCACACACACGTTTTTAAAATCGTGTGCGAGTCTACAGAGATTGCCACAAAAGTATTACAAAAGGGACTTCTCGCATATAGTATGAGAATCCCCGCTAGTAATATTCAACCGGATCAGTACCACAATATTCAAATTTGTTTCA
This sequence comes from Ceratothoa steindachneri, assembly GCA_963969495.1. NCBI lineage: Eukaryota > Metazoa > Arthropoda > Malacostraca > Isopoda > Cymothoidae > Ceratothoa > Ceratothoa steindachneri. The sequence continues at coordinate 161,468,508 of OZ018317.1, read as the reverse complement.
GGTGTTATAAGATGGAAGATCACATAACTGCTAACTGCCCCCACAAGGAAGAGATATGCTCGGAGTGCAACGACCCCCATTCATGGAGGAACTACTTAAATAATAATAAAAAAAATGTGTAAATTGTGGAAGAAGCCATGGAACAATGGCTATGTCATGTCCGAAGAGAAAAGAAACTGAAATCCACCAACGAAAAGATGCTTCACGAAATTCCACGTATGCATCAGCGACAGCTAAGCCTAACGACCAAACCACTCAAGTTACAATCGACGGGACTCTAAAGGTAAAAATACTCGTGTATTCTCCATTCACACATCATGAATATCGCACAGCCGGGAACATATTTCACTATGTTGAACTCCACATGCTCAAGGAAAACGGGCTGGAACCAATGAAATTCCCTAAGGACATTGATTCATCGGCCACATTCAACATTAAGATCTCTAAGGGCACGAAAAAGACACTCATTGAAGAAGCGAAGATAAATGATACCGAATCAGAACAAGAAGAGGACACAGAGAACGAAGAAACAGAATCAGAGAGCAGCACCGACAAGGACAATAAAGAAAGCACAAAAGAAAGTAAGCGTAAAAACAAAAAGCAAAAAAGGAAATCGACCAAGGATGCCTCACCGCGCGACAGAACACCAGAAACAGAGGCCGCGAAATACGAGATGGAAAAGAGCCAAATCTCGGCGAGAACAGAAAGCAGAACCACAAGAAAAAGATACAAGTAAATAATCGTAAAACTCCACTCTCTCATAAAAGAAAAACCGCTTAATAGCCAACAGACAAATGGAGAACAGAAAATTAAGAATTCTACAGACAAATGCGAACGGATGTAAAGATAAAGAAAACACATAGGGAAATATATTCAGAAAAATACACCTCGACATAATTCTAATATCAGATCACGGAATTAACCTCGAGAGATACAAATTGATTTTTTTTTTTAAGAGCTCAACTGGCGACTGCCTACTTGGGCATTAGTCGCCGTATTAAAACTAGCTTAGTTCTAGGCTATTTTAAAATAAAATTAAAGAGACGAAAAACACCCCAAAAAGGGGGAAAGGAAGCAAGCTCCTGCGTCGGGGGGAGATCCCCCCGGCGCAAGAGCGTGCAACCTAAAGGAAAAAAACAACAAAACAAAAGCAAAAACAAAAACAAAAAAAAACCCTGCTAAAATAATAGGGAGAAGGCCGGCCTCCCCCCAAAAGTCAACAAGTCCACCAGTCAATGTGCACGCACTCGTCCCGAGTACAAGGGACAGGCGGTAGCGCCCCCGCCCATCACGGTACCGGGACAGGTAACATGCGCGAAGATCACCCAGACTGAGACATTCGACAAGAATGTGCCGAACAGTCTGGGGGACGACGCAGTCGTCACAATAGGGCGCAGGCGAGCGCTCCATCAAATAGCGATGCGTCACACGAGTGTGTCCGATTTGGAGACGACAGAAAGCGACGTGAAGCCGTCGCGGAATTAGGGGATAGGTCCATGGGAACAGTCGTGGCGCAATGGCACGCAACTTTAAGTTCCCTTCGACCGTCTCCCATCTTCTTTGCCAAGCAGTCCGAAGAGCTGCCCGTATTGCTGCCATGTACTCAGTGTGAGGAAGAGCGAAACGCTGGTCCGGTCTCAGAGTGCTCGCGGACTCTTTGGCGCCCTCATCGGCGCGCTCATTCCCCGCAATTCCTACATGTCCAGGAACCCAGCAGAAGATAATCTCAACATCTGCCCGGCTCGCCAAAACGGTAGCGTCACGGATATCGCGAACCAGCGGATGCGGAGATTCCAATGCCCCGAGAGCACTCAGGGTGCTTTGTGAGTCGCTATAGATCACAATCCGGTCTCCGAATCGGGCACGTCGCGTAATCTCCCGTACAGAGTGGTGTATTGCCACCAGCTCGGCCGTGAAGACAGACGCAGCGCCTGGCAGAGGCCCACTGACTTCAAACAGAGGGGATTCAGCGTGGAAGCTGACCCACTCTTTGGACTTGGAGCCATCCGTATACACTGGCACAGTTCCAGCGTGACACGAGGTGTGCTCCTAAAAGGTCGAACGCAATACTCCCGGCGCTGTACAAGCTTTGGGAGCAGAGGCGTGGCGACAAATAGCCAAATGTGGTACCCTCCAGGGTGGCGTCCTGGGCAGAACCAGGGGCGCCACCGGCCCGAGAGCTATACCTAGCTCTCGAAGGAGCTTCCTGACTCTAAACCCAAAGAGCTTAGGGTATGACTGGCGTCGCTCGGTGGCATAGACACCGTCGAGATCAGCTGCGGATGCAGTGAGAGCTGATGGCGACTGAGGGAGGCACCAGGCTCGCGCGTACAGGCGAGTAATGCACTGCACGTGGCGTAGAGCGAGTGGCATCTCCCCAGCATCGACTAGTAGTCTTTCAATTGGGCAGTGCTGAAGGCACCGGTCTCCAGGCGAAAGCCGGTGTTGTAGATCGAATCCACCTTCCGCAATAAACGCTCGGCTGCGGATGCATAAAACTCGCATCCGTAGTCGAGCTTCGAACGAACAAAGGATCGATAAAAAATATCGCAGTAGCCCTATCAGCGCCCCAAGCGCTAAACGTCACGGAACGGATAATATACATTTGGCGGGTACAAGAGATCCTAAGGCTGCGAATATGAGGCTCCCAGGAGAAGCGTCGGTCGAATATAAGACCAAGGAAACGGTGCGATTCAACCACATCCAGGCGCACCCCATTAAGAAACAAACTTGGGTCGGGGTGGAGCCGTGGATAGCGGCAGAAGTGCACCACCTTAATCTTGACTAAGGAAAACCGGATACTGTGGGCTTCGGCATAGCGAAAGACCCGATTCATTGCATGTTTGAGTCGACGCTCCAGAGTTGGCATCTGGGCCGCGCTAAAAGAGATCGAAAGGTCGTCCACGTAGAGCGTAGCGAGAACATCTTCCGGCAGGGAAAACTCTGGGGAACCCGGCCTTAATCTCCTCCCCCCCGAATGGGTCCCTCCCTCGGGAGGGGCACGGGGATCTAAATCTTTTTTCTCCCACTTTCCTTTTCATTTCATTTCCTTGCTTGCTCGGAAGGTAATATGTAGATGAGCGGCCTGTCCGGAATTTTTTTTTGTGTAAATATTATCGTTCACCCGTGTTTGAATATTCCTGCGCGTTATCGTCCACCCGTGTTTGAATATTCATGCGCGTTTGAGTTTTGTTCGAATACTAGCTGCCGCCATTTTTTTTTTTTTGAAGTCTCGAAATTAAACCCACCGAAAATGCTGTTTACGTAGGCCATTTTATTCACCAAATTGCCCGAAAACAACCAAACGAAACACTTTGTTTCCCGTACTTAATTGCAGTGGTTATACTTCCGAAATAGCGGAGAGGAAAGCCCATTTATTTTGCGCGCCTGCGTCGTATTCGAAATCTAGCTGACGCCATCTTTCTTATCCAAAAATAAAGAACGATAAACGCTGACAACTTACTTTATTTCGGGGGGTACACTTTAGAAATAGCGATGAGGAAGGCGTGGAATCGTTCTTTAATTCCCGTTTTGGTCAACGGGAAGCGCTTGCAGAAGATAGGGGTTGCAAGATAGGCGTCGAATTGAGCAGTTTTTTTGCCGTATTGGGGAATTGAACCTCTCGCATCTCGCCAGACGCGTTCAATATTCTGGGTGCTTGCGCATTCACTTTTAGTTCGTACTAAATTATGAACTTCCAAAAAGTTGTTTAATTTATCTTTATCAGAAACTAGGCTTAATAATTCCGCAATAGACGACGGACAAACTTCACAATTCGATTGCATTTTGAAACTGCGTAGAAGACGTCTGATTCATCATTTTCAAACTGCGTAAAAGGGGAATGTTTGACACCCAAACTGCTAAAAAACAACTAGTTCCTTGAAATGATCTAGCTAATTACATTTAGTTGTATAAAAGAAGGTAATAAAAATAGTAAAATGGGGAAAAATATATTGAAAAATAAAAATGACTCCGAATGAGGATAATAAAAAGCTATTAAGTAGGAAAAAACAATTGAAATCAAGCATTTCTGACGTCATACCCCCCCCCAACCCATATTATAATTCGCAAAAAGATTAAAGACGCTGACTTGATGTAGTTAAAGCATTCACCTCTGTAAACGGCAGAACATTATAACAATTAGGATTATATACTGGGGGACTGTGCCCCCCAGACCCCCCCAATTTAATGAAACTCAGGATATTTATAGTGTGGTCCCCCCCTTGTGTTTACCCCCACACGAGCCGTCCCTTAAAAAACAATTGAAAGCAAGCCTTTTTGACGTGACCTTTCAACCCTTATTATAATTCGCAAAACGATTAAAGACGCTGGCATGATGTAGTTAAAGCATTCACCTCATAACATAACATAACATAACATAATTACACGGATGACAAAAGCCACAAGGGCCTATCAAAGGTCATCCGCCTCCGTCAAAACCCACCCACAAAAAGCACCATCACCAGGGGAAGACAAAATCAAAGTCCCCCACAATATAATATAACGGATGACAAAAGCCACAAGGGCTCATCATAGGTCATCCGAGTCAAGCGGCCTCTTTTTCAAGGCACCCAAACTCCCAGGAAAACTACATCCAGAGGATTGCATCCAGAAACAAGGGTATCACCAATCAAGGCTTGTCAAGAACTAAATCATGCAGCTATAGATATATACAAACAATATTAATATATACAAAACTTAGGAACCATCACAACCTTCCCTTCCCATAAACTCATCCAACCTACTCTTAAATACATTTAGATTTGGACTACCTACTACCCTCTGCGGCAATTTGTTCCAGAAGTCTACCACTCTATTGGTGAAAAAATACTTTCTTAAATCCAACCTACACCCTTGCTTTTTAATTTTCAAGTGGTGACCTCTAGTCCGATTTCCATCATCTAACTCAAAAAACTTGCTAACATCCAATTTATCTATCCCGGAAAAAATTTTAAAGAGCTCAATCATATCCCCTCTCACACACCTCCTTTCGAACGAGAACATATTTAATACCCTCAGTCTATCTTCATGTCTATCTTCTGTAAACGTCAGAACATTATAACAATTTAATGAAACTCAGGATCATCGTGGTGTGGTCCCTCCCCTTGTGCTTACCCCCACACGAGCCGTCGCCTTAAATGTACTCCAAAAACGTGAAACATTTTGCAACACGGACGAAAAAACTACGTTTTATCGGCCGGGCCGCTCGTCTACATATTTACCGCTCGGAAATCTTAGTTAAACAACTCTGGCAGATTTATCTCAGAACTCAGTAAAGGAGGTAAAGTTTGGAGAAAATTTCAAAAGACGCCTCCGTGAACCACTATTAAGAAAGAGATCTATACTTATCATCATTCATTTATCATCACTACTAATATTCACCTTTCTTTTTAGAGCCCCACTTAGGCAGATGCCTGCTTAAGTCCCCAGCCTTGCCCCCCCTACGTAAACTGCTGCCAGATGTGAGGAGGGATTGCCATTCATATTTCGTCCCAACTATGCTGAACGGTTGCCACAGCATAAGTGGGGGTATTGGAAGAAGCTGGTTTGAGGAGTAGCCCACAGCCGATAACAATGTCAGAAACAATTCCGGACAAGGGACGGACTGCTACCTCCGCTGCTCATCACAGTGGGGGGGCCCTTCCAGGACCATAGAGGGACATACAACAGTCTCTAGGGTATGTTGGGATGCGGTCGTGATTAAAACACCGGGTGTGGGGGTGTTGAGAGGATCCCACTGGATTCATCTCATCCATCGATATCATTCACCCTAAAAGGCAATTCCTTCATCCATTGAAGCATCGGGCAAGCGAGGGGGAAAGGGCTCTCTTCTCCCCAAGGCAAATGAATTAAAAAAACAGGAAAAACCTAAAAACTCTGAAAAACACAGATTTGTAGGTGTCCATACAAATAAACAACAAATAAGGTACGCGAGAAAGTAAGTACACTCCCCTCCTCAAGGGGCTGCACACAAGCCGAAATAGCGGACTCCAGTGCCGCAAAAGTCCCCCTGAGAACCATAAGTGGCCTAGAAAAACTGAATAAGGGAATGGTGTATAAAACCTTATTCGGAAGGCTAAATGTGGCAATCCTTCGCCTAATCAACTCTCCGACCGGGTATGTCGCTATATGTGAGAAGGAGAAAGATATTGAGACCCTCACAAAGGAAGCTGGAATTAATATCCTGAGGGAAATAAACCTCCTGCCCAGTACCCCCCCCCCCTCCCCTACCCACACACACCAGATCTAGGCTCACAGAAGTGTGATATGCCGAAGGCTGGACCCGTGGATGGGCCAGCATACAAAGGAAGAGATTAAAAATGAAATAAAGAGAAACCAGCAGTGGGCGAATATAAGCCAAATGGTGAAATTCAAAAACAGAAGGGACAACACGGAGTACCATCACGTGTTTCAAATTATCTTTGGTGATACCTTGATGACAGCTAAGGCGAAGGAGAGTGGGTTACTGCTCTTCAATGCCAAAATAAGTGGGGAATGAATTGAGAGAGATGAGTTTACCCCACTGCAAATTTGTTTCAGGTGCTTTAGGCTAGAACACTACACCACAAAAGAATGCAAGGAGCAGGAATTAACCTGCTCTAGATGAAATGGTAAAGAGCATGTCTGGCGGGAATGCCCAGCAGCCGAAGAAAAATGCCCAAACTGTGGGCAAAAGTATGGGGCAATGACTGTTTTGCCCAAAGAAGAAATAGATATTAAAAAGGAAAGCAGAGGAGAAAAAGGCAGAGGGAATTAGGAGAGCTAATACCTCCTATGCCCAAGCGGCAAAAGCCACCCCCGCATATCAAAATTGGTAATAAAAATTCGACCAAAATCCTCACGTGTATTCTGTACGCTCACATGAAGAACCTCACTAACCCGGGCTGTTTCGCAAGTGAGCTTAATACCATGCTCAAAAAGAATGGATTCTATTGGTAAAAAAACATTTTCTAACATCCAACCTGCACCTCTGTTTTTTAATTTTTAAGTGGTGACCCCTAGTCCTATTACTACCTTCCAACTCAATAACTTGCAAAAATCCAACTTATCCATCCCAGAGCAGATTTTAAAAAGCTCAATCATATCTCCCCTCACACATCTCTCAAATGAGAACATATTTAGTACCCTTGTGGGGGAGCGGTGTGTGTGTGTGTCTGTAGGGCCATTCTCCCAACCCCCTTTACATATACTTACAGATACTTACAGAAGACTTCATGGAAGAGGCTTACGCCTGTGACTCGAGATCTATATTATCAACTTGTGGCAGCGTGTGGTGGATTATCTTTGCCTTGTAATTGTATTTCAATTCTTGATTAAACCAAAATTTATCAAGTCTGACCTCAAACTGGTTGACTGATGCTGCTGCAATCACCCACTCAGGCAACTGATTCCAGTTATTTATCACCCTACACAGGAAAGCATACTTCCTTATATCCAGCCATGACCTTGTCTTAAAAAGCTTCAGTGAATTTCCCCTGCTGATGTTTTCTTCTCGAAGTTACAATATGCCTTGACTACATTCCCCATCATGGTAACACTTCAGATTCGAGGCGCACGGTAGATGGCGCTGTTAGTCGGCTACAATTTTGGGCTACAGCATATCTCTTATGACGTCAGACAGTAGTGTCAGATGTGAACAATATCGGCGTAATATTTTTTTGTATATGAGTATATACTGGAGGGCTGCGCCCCCCAGACCCCCCCCCATTAATTGATTGAAACTCAGGATCATCCCCCATGAGCAGTCCCCTTGAATTTACTGGGTTTTTTTTTTTCTCCCCCACAGCTTTTTACTGGCAGAAAAACCTAACCTAATAACAAACAATTCTTACTTTTATAGGTTTCTTGATTAGTTTATGCGCCTCTAAATAATCTAAAAGTTTTTCGCGATCATACAAAGTAAAGCCAAATTCGAATAACAAAGAAGCACATGGAGAGCACGTAAACACAATAACAAAAGAAAACATTTGCAAAACGGGTCCTATTTATAAGCTACGATGTTGCCAGTAAGAAGCTGTTATCGTTCGCAGTAAACAAAAAATACAAAAACAAAACAAAAAACAATAAAAGACATCAAGAAACCTTACCTAACTTAGAAAAAAACTATAAACAAGCAGAGCGCAGATATTTAGTAAATAATAGACCATATTATAGGAAGGATATTGATTTGCTTGAGTCTGTGCAGAGAAGGATGACAAAGATGATTGGTGGGCTAAGGAACTTACCTTATGGTGAAAGGCTCAGAAAACTAAATCTACATACATTGGAAAGGAGAAGAGTCAGAGGGAAATTGATTGAAGTCTTCAAATGGGTAAAAGGATATAATAAAGGGGATCTGGGTAAGGTTCTTATACTTAGTGAACATGACAGGACACGTAGCAATGGGTTTAAGCTTGATAAGTATAGGTTTAGGAAGGAGATTGGGAGGAATTGGTTTACAAATCGTGTGGTAGATGAATGGAATAGGCTCACTAGACATGTGATAGAAGCCTCCTCTCTGGGTAGTTTTAAGAATAGATTAGATAAATATATGGATGAAGCTGCTAGATGGGACTGACTTTTTTTTATGTACATATGTATATATTTTCCTAAGGAGTGTGGAGATTATATTTTGCGGTTGCATGAATGGACATAATCCTCTGGATACATTTTATGTATATTGTAGATTAGATCTGACGAACTCCTGTAAAGGGTGACAATGTTGTCAGTAAATAAACTATTGGTTCTCATGTGTGCCATTATCTCCTACCTTATCATTGTCTCAAATATCTTACAGATTATACTTGTTAAACTGACTGGCCTATAATTCTCTGGATCACACTTGGAACCCTTTTTAAATATAGGAGTAATATGAGCAATTAGCCAATCTTGAGGGAGTTCCTTATGTTTAAAGGAATACTGATAAAGTATTTCTAAAGGCACTACTAATTGTTCCATAGCTTCTTTTATAATCCTAGAATGGATTCCGTCAGGTCCTGGAGATTTATGCCTCTTTAGATTTTTAATGATCTTCTTAATTTTTTCCTTATTAATTTCCAGGTGATTCAGTGTTGGTACATTTTTCATCACACAGTATGGTACCTCATCTTCTGGCTCCATGACAAACACCTTCGAAAATTGCTTTGCTAAAACTTCAACTTTTTCCAGATCACTTTGTTTTTCCATCTTCAGCAGTGCCCTTGTATAAGTCAGGAATCCTTGGTTTCCTTTTTGTCTTAGTCTGCACATATTTCCAAAATATTTTAGGATTATCCTTCACATTTTTTGCAATCTCCCTTTCTTTTAGTTTTACAGCATTTTGGGTTTCTTTTCTAATTTGATTATTCAGTTTTCTGTACTCCTTCTCTGTCTCTAAATACTCGTTCTTAGTAGATACATTCAGATTACTTTTCAAGGATTTCATTCTCATCCACAACCTCTGTTTCTTCTTTATCTTAGACCATAATTTCTTATTCATTGGTAGATTGCTATTCATCCTTTTCCTGGATTGATTTAAATTCCCCATCTTTCTTGTGGGTACACTCTTATCTATTGCAACATACAATTTTGACTTGAATCTGCTCCACATTTCTTCAATATTGGTAGCCTCGGATAGGTCTTTCACCCAGTCTATATTAATATTAAGTTCCCTTCTCAGCAACTCATAATCTGCTTTTTCATACAAATACATAGTTTTTCTATCATGAGCCACGATCTCCTCCATATTACATGTAACTTGTATCACAGCATGATCACTTCTCCCCATTAGATTTCCAACCATGACCTCTTCAACTATTGATTCTTCATTTGTGAAAAATAAATCTAGGGTATTACCCACATTTTCACCCCTTATTCTGGTAATTTCCTCCACATGCTGGGTCAAAAAGCAATCACGCACCTTTTCCCTACCCCTGTGTGAGTGAAAGGGGTAGACCAATTTTGTTATTTGCCTTCCGATTTTTTATATTATTAATACAAATAATGTTAACATTGTTTTCCATTTTCAGTATATAAATATATAATTTTGTGAAAGTTAGGAGTGTCCTAAAATTTGTCCAGCGCATTGGGATATTACACTTGGGTAAGATTGGTTCTTTGCTAAAATTATTTTAAAAAATGGGCCAAAGAATGAGGTAATGCTAATAGGCTCAACATTAATTTTAACAATGAGGGATAGCAAAGTTCATCACAAGATTTTTCTTTGGAAACGCTATACCAAAATTTCCCTGGCTCTTTCTAGTATTGCATCCTGTCTTCTAAGAGTGAAGATTTTGCGGACTGCGAGAGGAATTCTTGAGGCGAGTGCTCCGCCCAGCCCAGCCCTGAAACGGAGTGCATAACCAGCCTCGCTTGCTACCTGCACTGCCCACCTGCATTGGCTGACGAGCCTGTCCCCCTTTTTATTGGCCTACTACTACTACCTCCCCCCTCCCCAGCGCACAAGTGATAGTCCTGTGCCCCTTTTCGTTTGGGTGTTTTTTCATTTTGTTGTGTGGACCTTGTTTGGGTTGTGTAAATTCTTTCTCTGCGCCTGTCATATTTTATTTTTGTTTTCGGTTGGGAGAATTGCAATTTGGGTAATACTTCAGATTTGGGGCGCACGGTAGGGGGTGCTGTTAGTAGGCTACAATTTTGGGCTACAATATATATCTTATGATGTCAGACAGTAGCTTCAGATGTGACCAATCATGGCATTATATTTTTTTGTTGTTTTGGAGATTTGTAACTTTTAGTCTGTATTATTTACTGCTCATTTATAGTTTTTTCTAATCTAAGTTAGGTAAGGTTTCTTGATGTCTTTTATTGTTTTTGTATTTTTTGTTTGCTGCAAACGATAACAGCTTCTTACTGGCAACGTCATAGCTTATAAATAGGACCCGTTTTGCAAATGTTTTTCTTTCGTTATTGTGTTTTTGTGCTTTCCATGTGCTTCTTTGTTATTCAAATTTGGCTTTAGTTTGTATAATTGCGAAAAACTTTTAGATTATCTAGAGGCGCATAAACTAATCAAGAAACCTATAAAAGTAAGAATTGTTTGTTATTAGGTTAAGTTTTTCTGCCAGTAAAAAGCTGTTGAGGGGGTACCCCCCTCCCCCAGTAAATTCAAGGGGACTGCTCATGGGGAGATATCACTGCGGGGAGACCACCCTGCGATGATCCTGAGTTTCAATCATTTGGGGGGGTCTGGGGGGTGCAGCCCCCCAGTATATACTCATATACAAAAAAAATCTAAACGCCGTAATTGTTCACAGCTGACGCTACCGTCTGACGTCATAAGACATATATTGTAGCCTATAAACAGCGCCACCTATTGCGCGCCCTGAAACTGAAGTGTTACCGCAATTTGTATAGAGTATTTATTTTGAATGTGCATCGGTATATATTTTTTTTGTAAATATAAACTGTAATTATCACTGTATTTTTTTTGTAAAGTAAAGGACTGTATATCAAATTGTATCAATTATTCCCCGGGGTTCTCAAGGTTCATAAATTCTAGGATAAGGTTCGAATGCAGGGTTAGTGTTGCTTTGGACCCGCTACACCCTCAGTCTATCTTCATATTCAAGGTGGTTCAGGGAAGGTATTATTTTTGTTGCCCTCCTTTGTACTTACTCTAGCAGGTTGATGTCATTTCTAAAATGTGGTGACCATGCTTGTATACAGTATTCTAAATGAGTTAGTTGTAGAGTTTGAGGATAACATCTTTACTCTTGTAGCCAATGCTCCTCATGTATCCTACCAATACACTGTTTTGAACACTTCAGTGACATATCTACTACTATGCCTAAGTCCTTCTCATCTTCAATTGAATTCAGCCAATGCCCATCCATTTCATAGCTAATCTGAGAGTCACCCATCACAAGCACCTCAGTCATCCTCCTAGATCCCCTAGGCCTAGCATTACCCTCCCTCCTGTTCTCATTCAAACTACCACTTATTTCACTTTCTGCCACAACCACATCAGACAAACCACTTTCAACCTCTTGCTCTCTCAGGGCTTCGAATCTGTTAGTCAATCTAACAGGTTCCATGTCCCTCTTACTTACAGACCTAACCTGTCCTAACCTATCTATTCTATCCATATTCACCCACCAGTCATCTTCACTCATATCATTCACTTCTTTCTCTCCAGTACCTACTCTAGGCTTATCTTCCACCCTCCTGGTCCCAGCCACATCCTTCATGCGTACACTTGCATCCCTTCTCACTTCATTCGCCAAGTCACTTAATCTCTTGCACTCATCACGTAACTGATTCACCTCCTCTACCAAAGCCACATTTGCACTAGTCACATAACAATCCATGCATTCAAATACATTTGCTCTTCTTTCAACACCACAAAAACCACAAACTACATACACACTGCTTACATCAAAAGACATACTCATTTCATCCAAAGAAACAGCCATACTGAGAAACTTTTCAAAATATAATTAAAAATTCCTTTGTATTATGTATAACACTCAAAGTTAACTATCTTCCCGAACTTTAATATATTACACCGAAAAATCCAAAATGAAAAAACGTCACTGAATAGAGAGATCACCAAGAACACGTCTGATCGCTACCGAGGTCAACACTACTATGTCTAAGTCCTTCTCATCCTCAACTGAATTCAGCCAATGCCCATCCATTTCATAGCTAAATTCCCTATTATCCCTTCCCTTGCTAAGAACTTTGCATTTTTTAAGGTTAAAAGTCATCTGCCACTTCTGAGCCCAAGCTAATAATTTATTTAAGTCACTCTGCACTTTAAAGCTATCCTCAACTTCTTTGACTACAGCTGCCAATTTAGTGTCATCAGCAAAAATTGACACTTTGCTATTTACAGCCTCCCCAAGATCATTTATATAAACTATGAATAATAAAGGGCCTAGGATGTATGCCTGAGGTATGCCACTGATAAAGTCCCTCCACTGTGACCTCACCGCCATTCACACAACTCTCTGTTTCATCTTTCAGCCATCCAGTTATCCAATTCAAAACTTTACCACATATCCCATGCATTTTTAATTTGTGAACTAGTCTCCTATGTGGAACCTTATCAAAAGCTTTGCTAAAATCTAAGTAAATTACATCAACATTCTCTCCCTTATCTAATTGTTTAGTAAGATAATCCATGAAATCCAGTAAATTTGTTAAACACGTTCTACCTCTTCTAAACCCATGCTGAGCATTATTTATTAACTTACCACACTCTAGATGGTCAGAAATCCCCTTAACTATCTTCTCAAGGATTTTTACAAATGATAGAAGTTAAGTATACCAGCCTAAAGTTATTTGGGTCCTCTTTACTTCCCTTTTTAAAAATTGGCACTACATTCACTAATTTCCAATCATTCAGTATTTCTCCAAACTCTAGTGATCTAGTATATATCTTCTCAAGAGCTACTGTAATACTATCTACACCTTCTTTGAGTAACCTAGAATGAATGTTGTCTGGGCCAGATGACTTACTAGTATTTAACTCCAATATAAGCCCTTTAATTATTTCCCTGTTCACATTAATGCTATTCAACACTACTTCCCTTGACCTAGAATTATCATTAATTAATCTATTTTGATTTTCTTGTGTAAATAGTGAAGAAAAATGATCATTAAGAACCTCTACTATTTCTTCATCAGATTCTTTTAAAATCCCTTCATATTTAATAGGCCCAATTTTATCACTGTTAGATTTGTTATTAATTCTATAATAGCTAAAGATTGTCCACACTATACAACAACAACAAATTAGCACCCCTCAACACAAATGCTTACATTACTCACAAAACAACTCAGGGAAATTCATCAGAGACACCATATACACCGCACTACACTCAAGACTGTATGCTGTGATGGCACTGCGATACCCTGCAGTCCATGACCACCCGAAACCCATACCGTTTTACGCATAAGTTAAGAGCATCATGAATAACGTGTGTCTGATTATGCAGACATGATCTCCTTCCTGACCATGCCCCAACCGTTGTCCAGTCATGAACACCACCCCGAAACACACCCAACCGCACCACGCATCGGTGTCTAGCCACCGACCTATCAACTCTTTCTATCCCCTTTCAAGTTATTTCCATACCTTTTTCCTCTATGACTACCTGATCGCCTGTGTTACACAGGCGATCTTTCTATATGTTCTTTCTATATACATCGATCGAGCAACACATAGTTTTTTGACTAATCGACACTCTGCATTGAATACATACCTCAATTTTCACCAATCACAATGCATCTTTCTCTTTGTTTACATTCTTATTCACATGCCACATTTTAACATAACATAACATAATTTCACGGATGCCAAAAGCCACAAGGGCCTATCAAAGGTCATCCGCATCCGTCAAAATTCACCCATAAAAAGAACCAGGTCAGGGGGGCCTTCCTTCAAAGCGTGCGGTTGTGCCTTTTCTGGACTTTCTTAGCTGCGATTTAACCTTTTCTGTTAACTTCAATCCTGAATACCAATTAGTAACCTACCTTTTTAAATAACAAACGTGAAGCGCTCCCATACTAAGATCCACGACGGTCAGCTAAGCTGCCCCGGTTCACCCATGGCTTCGGCCTCGGGAGTCCCTGAGGTTAGCTCCCAATGGGAGTGGCAAACTCCATCACCTCTCCAAAAAAATAACATAACATAATTTCACGGATGACAAAAGCCACAGGGCCTATCAAAGGTCATCTGCATCTGTCAAAACCCACCCACAAAATGCATCCATAGGATTGTGTCCGATCATGCATCTGCAATATACAATTTAAACAATCCATAGGATTGTGTCCGATCATGCATCTACAATATACAATTCGAACCATACACAGGAATGTGTCAAAAACAAAAAGCATCATCATCGAGACTCGTCAAATTCCAAATCAATCATAATATACAATAATAAAAAACTGCATCCACAGGAATGTGTCGAGAATACCCCCCAAAGTTAACCCTCCCTCCCCATAAAATCATCTAATCTGCGTTTGAATACATTCAAGTTTGGACTGTCTACTGTCTCAGATGACAAACTATTCCAGTAATCTACCAAGTGCTCTATACCTGTACTATTGTATTACTATAATCTAGTCATTACTTAGTGCAATCAACACACCTTCCAGCAGATGCTCATATGTTTTAATACAATAACAAATTCTTAACTTTCATTCTGCTGGCTTGGAAATCATCCAGGTAAGATATCTATTGGTGAAAAAATATTTTCTAACATCCAACCTGCACCTCTGTTTTTTAATTTTTAAGTGGTGACCCCTAGTCCTATTACTACCTTCCAACACAAATAATTTGCTAAAATCCAACTTATCCATCCCAGATAAAAAAAAGAAGTGTCTCACAAGAAAGCTTGGAAATAAACCATAACGCTGACATATTTTTGTCAAATTTCAAACTCCTTTTCCATCCTAACTCAACTTTACCAAACTATTCCCTCACTAGAATCAGACCAATTTGATCTCAGCCTTATGTTACCCTCTCCCCCTAAAGCCTCTCACTTGTAAATAAAAAGTCTAAATCATATATCCCAATCAGCTCTCAGCCTTCAAAAAATGGGCCTAATGTCTCCTTTAACAAAGAAGTTATACCATCAGATCTATCTTCTATTGTCCTCTCTGCTTCAGACTTGAGAATTCATTTGTCAAAATACATACATGCAATTCTTTCAGCTTAAATAATCCACAACAAAGTAAAAAAATATCGCCCACTGACCATCAGGTAAACTTTTGATTGAAACTTCAAATCAGTCACAGCTTAGGGCCCTTCTAAAACTTAAAACCTTTCCTGATGGTAAAGGAAATTCCATTCCAATTAACAGTGCTCTTGCTGTTAACTTGGACAAATTACAAGGATTAATTTATGCTCCAGGACTCCTTACCTGTACTAGTGAGGGAATAGTTGTAGCACTGGCTAACCAAACTGTTTTGGCATGCAGAAGAATAACAAAAGGTAAATAAAAAAATTGAACTAGTATTTGAATATTAACTTTTGGAGGCAAGAATCTTTCCCAAAAGATTCTACTTGACTACATCAGTTATTCTGTAAAACTATATACCCTCTCCGTTATGATGCTATAAATGTCAAAAATTTTGCCATTGTAATGAAACCTGATTGAATTGTGGAGGTCAATATATATATAATAACTGCACTGCTACAACAGATAATTGCTCTAACTGCAATATGAATCATAGAGCCAATAACATAAAATGTCCCATCTATATCCAAGAAAAAAAGAGCACATATCTAAAACATTCATAAGGAATATCATATGGAAAAGCAAGGGAAATGTATAGACAAAACATAATAAATCCTAATGTCGATCTTACAATGGAATATAAGAGGTCTTTTATCTCGGTTGACTTCAGTTCAACATATTTTTTCTCAAAAATGAATCCTCCTAGCTGCTTTCAAGAAACATTTCTCAATAAAAACTTCAATTATTATCTTTGTAATTACGCGATCTACCGTAAAGACAGAGACAACCATGGTGGAGGGGTGGCTATCCTAGTCCATAGGAGGTCTCCCTTCCACTCCTTTAGCAATTAAAACCAACCTAGAAGTTGTGGGTGCCCAAATATTCTATCAAGGAATATACATTAATGTTTGCTCTGTCTATATCCCCAACCCTACAATCACCCTTCCTCCTTTTGGGTGACTTTAATGCCCATCACCACCTTAAATGAAGAAAACTTAACCATTCTAAATGACGGTTCCCCAACATATACCTCAGAATCTTATCATAAATTTTTCCATATTGATTTATCAATATGTTTAAATGATATCCAGCCTAAGTTTTCATGGGGAACTTTTGAAACCCCAATGGATAGTGATCACTTTCCCATCATTCATAGAACCAACCAAAATTCAAGTCTCTCCTCTCCCAGCTAGATGGATCCTAAAGAAAGATTGAAGTGCTTTCAAAGCTAATATTAATCTCCCCAATTTACAGTCTGATCTCTCTACCATATATCAGAATATGGTCACAAGTTTTCACAATGCTGCCAAAACCTGTATTATTATTATTATTATTATTATTTGAGATAATGAACACAAAATTCTTGTGAGAAAAGCTTAGCGGCCATGAACTTGAAAACAAGCTCCCACCGAACACAATGTCCATATGTTAAGTAAAAAAGAATGAATGCTAGAAGAAATAAATTGAAATGTGTAAATAAATAAATAAAAAAGTTAAAATCAAATCAATATTAAAAGTGTGAGGTAGTAGCACCCACCCTTAATCTAGTATTGCAACCTTGTCCAGCTCTTCAACTCCAGGAAAAGACAACATCCCCTATGAATTCCTCCAACATCTTCCACATAAAGAACTCTGTAAACTTCTTGAATACTACAACTCTCTATGGAAATCTGATACTTTTCCCCACCAATGGAAAATCTCCCTCTTAAGTCCCATCCTTAAATGAGGTAAAATTCCCACACAAAAGGAATCATATCGCCCAATAGCTCTAACCAACACCTTGTGTAAAACAATGGAAAAAATGATTAATAGAAGGTTACTAAAGTTCCTCATTGAAAATGATATAATCAGAAATTCCCAAAGTGGCTTTATCAAAGGTCACTCTATTTATGACCCTTTAACATCACTAGAATTCTGAGTCAGAGAAAGTTTTCTCAAGTGTACATATACAGTTGCCCTTTTTTTGGACATAAATAAGGCTTATGATTCCATTTGGCATTTTGGTCTGCTACAAAAAATACAGGCTAGTACAAGTGAAACTCCCTAGAATTTTATCAGAGTTGTACCATACAGAAACTGGTTTACCCCAAGGAAGTATCCTCAGCCCCACCCTTTTCATAATTTATATCAACAATATATTTGACTCATTGCTTGGCAGTGTTTAAAAATCAATTTTTGTAGATGATTGTGCTCTTTGGGTTTCTGGACAACATATAGAAGAATGTATGAACTTGCTCCAGCACTCCCTACAAACCCTTCAAGACTGGTCTGGGCACTGGAGGTTGAACTTTTCAAAAGAAAAATCCAAATAATTAATCTTTAGTAAAAGACCTATCCACATACATCCTCCCCTAACTCTATATGGAGAAAAAATTGAGAGAGCCTTTACTCATAGATTTCTTGGTCTTATTTTGGACTGTTGCCTCACCTAGGGCCCACATATCATGTATATCAAAAATCTGTGTTCAAGTGGCATGAATATCATCAAGCTTTTTTCAGGTGGGTTACAGAATTGTCTTAGTGATTGGACGTGTTCTTGGTGAGCTCTCTATTCAGTGACATTTTTTCATTTTGGATTTTTTGGTGTAATTTAAGTTCAGGAAGATAGTTAACTGTGAGTATTAGACATAATACTAAAGAAATTTTTAATTATATTTTCAAAATTTTCTCTGTATGGCTGTTGCTTTGGATGAAGTGAGTATGTCTTTTGATGTAAGCAGTGTGTATGTAGTTTGTGATTTTTGTGCTGTTGAAAGAAGAGCAAATGTATCTGAATGCCCGGTTTGTTATGTGACTAGTGCAAATGTGGCTTTGGTAGAGGAGATGAGTTGGTTGCGTGATGAGTGCAAGAGATTAAGTGAGTTGGTGAATGAAGTGAGAAAGGATGTTAGTGTACGCATGAAGAATGTGGCTGGGACCAGGAGGGTAGAAGATAGGCCTAGACTAGGGACTGGAGAAAAAGAAGGGACTGATGTGAGTGAAGATGAATGGTAGGTGAATATGGATAGAATAGATAGGTTAGGACAGGTTAGGTCTGTGAGCAAGAGGTACATTGTACCTGTTACGTTGACTAACAGATTTGTGGCTTTGAGAGAGGAAGAGGTTGAAAGTAATTTGTCTGATGTGGTTGTGGCAGAAAGTGAAATAAGTGGTAGTCTGAATGAGAACAGGAGGGAGGGTAATGCTAGTCCTAGGGGATCTAGGAGGATGACTGAGGTGCTTGTGATGGGTGACTCTCAGATTAGATATTTAGATAGGAAGTTGAGTCCAAGCAAATGGAAGGGAGTGAGAGTTTGTTTGCCGGATGCTGGTGTAAATGATGTGTCTGAGAGGTATGATAGTCTGGTGTCGGTGTGAGAAGGATGCAGTTGGGAGTAAATGATGTAAAGAAGGTGGATTCATGTGAGTTATGGGAGAGGTACAAAAGGTTAGTTGAAAGGATGAGTGAAAGGCGTTTCAGGTGTGCTTCCGAGATTGGATGTGCGGATGGAATGGTTGTCTTGTGCAATTGGACTGAATGAGTGTGAAAGGCCTGTGTGAGGAGTTGGGATTAGTATTCGTAGATGTTTGGAATGGGTTTTATGGGAATAAGGCATTGTATGCATTGGATGGACTCCATCTAAGCTGGGCTGGGGTTGACGTGTTGTGGCAGGAGTTAGATAGTGTCATTGTGTCTTTGCGGGTGGGAAACTAGTTACTGATAGTGGTCAGGGAAATATAAAAGTACCTTTGATAGGCCCTTGTGGCTTTTGTCATTTGTGAAATTATGTTATGTTATGTGTTATGGTAGTTATAAGTAGTGATGAGCATTGCTGCCTTACAAGCTTTTATTGTAATGCTAGAACTGAGAAGTAAGGTATATTCAAACTGCCACTTTTTATATGGTTTAATCAAATATATTCATAATACATCTAGAAAAGAAACAAAGCAAAGTATTAGTAACATGAATATATGAGGAAGGGGAACATATAACAATATGTTTATAGGTTATCTACCCTAGTTGTAGGAGCTGTTCCAAATCTTTAAATTTTTATCTCTTTTATCCAAACAGAAAGGCTGCTATGATTTGCTGAAGGTCTTGATATTAAAGACGAAAATAAATATAAATTATTTTAAGAGGCCCCTCTTCCCCACAAAAAAATAATCTACTGCTAAATGACCTGCAAGGTTATAACAGATGTTAGAAAATATTTTCATTAATGTCTGATCTCAAATTAAAAATTTTATGTTTTCATGGATATAGGCAATGTGGAGAGAGCTTTAAACAAAAAACAGGATCTCTAAGGTTTGTAGTTTTTATCAGTCACTCGGCATTGTTATTTTTGTATTAGGTATTTATTTTAGTTTCACAATAAGTTTGTGTGGTTAAATACAAAAGTTTAGATGAGCACACTGACCCCCTGCTTGACAGTATGACAATTTTCCACTGAATTCAACTAGAGGGAATGAACCTCAAACCAGGCCAACACAATCAGCAAATCAAACTAGCCAGCTACCTGACATGAAGGACAACCACATATGCCCATCTTATCTCCTGAGGCCAACTAACCAAAAGTGCCAAACCTTAAATCATAGCTGCCACTTTGCCTTCTCTGCGGTGGAAGTCTGGATAGGTTGAACCAATCACAGTTTGTAGTAAAAAGTTGGACCAGCTCCCACCAAGACATAAACTAAAGCTTTAATGGCCTATTAAGCACAAGGCTACCCATCATGTTTGTTGTCTTTGTTGTAAGCCTTTCATAGTGATTGGCCTTTATTTTTTCAATGGTAGGTTTTTTACCACTGATCTGCACTCATGAGTATCTACAGTATATGGCAGCCATGTGTAATGCTACCCGAATCTAGAGTCCATCCACAGCCTAACCAGGCCCAATGCGGCTTGACTTTGCTCAAATTGGAAGCCTTGTTTCCACTCGGCTAAGCTTTACCCTGATGGGGGGGTTATGTACTCTAACATTTTGAGTAAGGAACCCTGTGTAGCCTGTTACACTTGGTACCTGGAGGGTTTGTACACCCTTGCAACCTCACCTGGTACCAGGAGGAAATGTTCTCACCTGGACAGAGTTTGGTTTGCTAGACATACTGCCTTGGTGGACTGTAGCTATCCCAGGATCACCTAGCACCAAGCTATGATAACAATAGGTGATCACTCACCCTACTCGTTTGTGAACCTGCTGATCTCTACTTCTCTTCATTACATACCCTCCTACCCACTTCCATACTTGCTCTTCTATCCATATAGGTTATGGCTGCCCAGTTCACTCTGGTCCTCTTATGGGTCCTTAGTTGAATGGCAGTGTAGACCGTGAAGTCACTCATTACCTGCTGTTAGGGCCCAAAGCCTGCTGGCTAAGGCAAGTATTAGGCACAGGGTGTGTTGGTCTGTCGACTCTTCTCACTTTCCAGTACACATATAAGGTGGCTATGTCGCCATCATGCTTTATGGTTAAAGCTCAAGGACAATTTTGCTTGAATAGTGGGCCAGGTTGTCAAAGCCCATCTTTGCTTGCACCCATTGGCCGAGTACATGCAAATGATCACATTCTGGAACCTCCCTGAATAAGTCCTCGAAGGCGACAGCGCCTTCAGCGCTTTGTCCGGCCAACAGCGCCCGGGTTTCTGCCCCCGGGAAGCGTACGGCCATTCCCGTGAGGGTCTTCTGTTCGAAGAGGGCCCCCGCGTCTCCTCGGAGCTAAGCCTGGAGGGCATATTCCTTCAATGGAATTGCCGTGGACTCCGGGCCAACTGGGAGGAGCTGCGGAGGTTCGCCTCGTCCCGTTCCCCCTTAGCTATTTTTCTGCAGGAGACCATGCTAGGCGCGTGCCCCCTGCCCGCTCTCCCGGGGTACAAGGGTCTTGCGACCCCACCACCGCGGGATGGCCGGGCTGGGGGATGCGCGGTTTACACCCGGCATGATGTCTCCGTTATTTCTTTCACTTTTGATACCTCCTTTCAGGCAGTGGCTGTGCAGCTTCACCTGGATAGGAGGTATACTATCATTTCTGCGTATATTCCACCGTCAGCTGACTTCGACGCGGGGGACTTCCGCCGCGTCGTTGCACGGTTCCCGAGGCCCTTTCTCTTGCTTGGAGATCTGAATGGCAGGCATCCTCTCTGGGGAGATTACTCAATAAATCTAAGGGGACAAGTCCTTGCCGATCTGATCGAAGAGCTTGAGATAGGTGTCCTAAACGTGGATGAGTTTACGCATCACTGTCCGAGAACCGCTTCATTTTCTTGCCTTGACCTATCTTTGTGCTCTTCGGATGCACAGCCTGGTTTTGATTGGGGGGTGGCCGATGACATCCATGGTAGTGATCACTTTCCCATTCAAATATCATTTTCAGGGCAACTGCCGCCTGAGAACCCACCTCGGTGGTGCTTGGCGTGGGCATGGTGGCCTGCATTTCAGGAAATGACTGAATTCTCTATCTCAGTCGAGGAGTTTAGGTCGGTAGATGAGGCCGTTGAGTTCTCCGACAATCTCATCGCTGCGGGCCTGACTATTATTCCTAGAACGTCTGGCCGTTTTGCACGCCGACCGCTCCCATGGTGGTCGGCCGAGTGTGAGACGGCCCTCAAACAGAAGCGTTATGCCTACATGCGCTATAAGCGCTGCCCGAACGATTTCACTGTCGCTGAATTATCGTCGGGCTAGGGCTAGGTTCCGGTATATTTCGAAGCACGCCCGCCGCTCTTCTTGGCGGGCATACGTATCTTCACTTAACGGGAAGACCCCTTTTGCAGAGGTGTGGAAGCGAGTCAAAAGGATTCGGGGCAAGTTCTCCCGGAGAATTGGACCGCAATCTCGGACCCCGTGTCTGTGGCGGAATCCTTCGCGACCGCTTTTTCCGCATTCTCTAGCCAGGATGCTGCTCC
Organism: Ceratothoa steindachneri; assembly: GCA_963969495.1. Lineage (NCBI taxonomy): Eukaryota > Metazoa > Arthropoda > Malacostraca > Isopoda > Cymothoidae > Ceratothoa > Ceratothoa steindachneri. The sequence continues at coordinate 161,445,964 of OZ018317.1, read as the reverse complement.
GCCAGCATTCAATGCACGTCGTGATGTCGCGGAAGGCCGCCGGCTGGACTTTACCTCCAGAGGCAGAGAACCCTTCAATGACAAGTTTACTGTGAGTGAGTTGCGTTTCGCTCTTGCTTCGTGCGCGGACACCGCCCATGGTCCGGGCGATGTCCCGTACGCCATGCTTCGACACCTGAGTGAGCGAGGCATGGCATTTCTGTTAGATTTGTTCAACAGGATCTGGGTGGAGGGTCTTCTCCCGGATTCCTGGCGAATCGCTACTGTGCTCGCCTTTCGCAAACCGGGGAGAGATCACTCTACTCCGACCGGTTTCCGCCCAATCGCTCTAAACTCTTGCGTGTGCAAGTTGATGGAGAAATTGGTAAATGTTAGATTAGCCCTTTTCGTGGACAGCGGAGGCCATCTGTCTTCTGCACAGTGTGGCTTCGGTAAGTTCCACTCCACGTCGGATGCTCTGCTCCGACTGGAAAATGCCGCCTGCGAGGCCTTCCTTCGTAGACAGCACTACGCCACGGTGTTTTTCGATCTGGAGAAGGCCTATGATACCGCATGGCGATACGGTATCATGGAGACTCTCCACACGATGGGGGCGAAGGGACACATCCTAATGTTTATATCTGAATTTTTGTGAGATCGTTGATTCCGCGTACGGGTGGGGGGAGCCCTCTCCGGCCAAAGGAGCAGGAAGAGGGTGTCCCGCAGGGAAGTGTCCTCAGTGTCACACTCTTTGCCCTGAGCATTAACGGCATCCCCTCGGATTTTGCCGGAAGATGTTCTCGCTACGCTGTACGTGGACGACCTTTCGATCTCTTTTGGCACGACCCAGATGCCAACTCTGGAGCGTCGACTCCAATAGGCATTGAACCGCGTCTCTCGCTATGCCGAAGCGCACAGGTTTCGGTTTTCCTTGGCCAAGACTAAGGTGGTGCACTTCTGCCGCTATCCACGGCTATGCCAGTGTATACGGATGGCTCCAAGTCCCAAGAGGGGGTCGACTTCCACGCCGTATCCCCTCTGTTTGAAGTCAGCGGGGCTCTGCCAGGCGCTGCGTCTGTCTTCACGGCCGAACTGGTGGCAATACACCACTCGGTACGGGAGATTGCGCGACGTGCCCGGTTCGGAGACCCTATTGTGATGTATAGTGACTCACAAAGCGCCCTGAGTGCTCTCGGGGCATTGGAATCTCCGCATCATCTGGTTCGCGATATCCGTGACGCCACGGTTTTGGCGAGCCGGGCGGATGTCGAGATTATCTTCTGCCGGGTTCCTGGACATGTAGGAATTGCGGGGAATGAGGGCGCCAAAGAGTCCGCGAGGACTCTGAGCCTGGACCAGCGTTTCGCTCTTCCTCACACCGACTACATGGCAGGAATACAGGCAGCTCTTCGGACTGCTTGGCAAAGAAGATGGGAGACGGTCAAAGGGAACTTAAAGTTGCGTGCCATTGCGCCACAACTGTTCCCATGGACCTATCCCCCAATGCCGCGATGGCTTCAGGTCGCTTTCTGTCATATCCGAATCGGACACACTCGTGTGACGCATCTCTATTTGATGTTATGCTCGCCTGCGCCCTATTGCGACGACTGCGTCGTACCCCAGACTGTTCAGCACATTCTTGTCAAATGTCCCAGTCCGGGTGATTTTTGCGCACGTTATCTGTCCAGGTACCGGGATGGGCGAGGTTGCTACCGCCTGTCCCTTGTACTCGGGACGAGTGCATGCACATTGACTGGTAGACTTGTTGACTTTTGGGGAGAGCCCGCTCTTCTCCCTTTTATTTAACTAGGTTTTGTTGTTTTTGTTATTGTTATTGTTATTTTTTCTTTCCAGGTCACACGCTCCTACGCCAGGTGGAGGGGGACCTTTCCCTGACGCCGGAGCGTGCTTCCTGATTGTTATCTCTTTTTTATTGTTGTTTCTTTTCAAGTATTTATTTTAAATTAGTCTAAAACTAGGCTGTTTGTTTGCGGTGACTTATGCCCAATTGGGCAGTCGCCAGATAGCCCCTTCAAAAAAAAAATCCTGGGGCCAATCCATCACGTCTAGGGATGCCTTCCGTGGGTAGAGAGAAGTGGGTTCACCTCCTTTCCTCCTCTCTCCAAAAGAGAGAGAACATAACAAGAGGTAGACATAGAGGACTAGGGATTCATGTCCCACAAGGTGACCTTGGACAGGGAGGAACTGACAAAAACCAAAGTTGCAAGTGAGTTTAGCAGAGCCTCGATTACATTGGGGCTCCTCATTCAAAGACTACCTGGTGTTTTTTTTACTCTGATGGCTTCAAACACTGTCTGGGTTTTTGCCGCTCCACTGATGGCAGCCAAGGCAACATGATCCATCAGAGGAGAGCATTGACTAGTTTGACTGGTAGAGAGCCAAAGGGGATCCGTTTCTTGGATGAGAGCCTTCTGGCGAATGTGTAGGACTCTTCTGAGGCAGCCATGATTAGTGCCCTTCAGACACTCAATGGCTCGCTGGTGAGTGCGACTCCACACTCTACCATGAGCTTTTTGAAAGGAGTGGCTTATGGGGAGGTCAAGGTCGAATGTGTGATTAGAAAACAAGAGGTGCCTTGAGACCCACCCCTACACACTTAATTATGTTTGACTGTGACAGGGTTCTTGAGTCAGTGCATGCCAGTTGGTATCGATACTGTTTAAAATCATTTATGACACTGCCACTGAGGTGCTACTTTTTCAACTGCTTCAGCCATACAAATTGCTCCTGTAAATGGTACCTCAGCTGTTGCCACTTGTGTCTTGTACCTGGGACAGGTTCATGTAATACTGACTCTGATGTTCTTGACTCTTTGGAGGAGACTCACCTCCATCTTATTTAATTTTTTGTTGCATGGGAGGCAGCACTCCTTCAAATGTAGGAGTATGATTTTTCTAATTTTTGTGGCTCTTGCTGTTTTTCTGGTCATTTTCTTTTCTTGTCTTTTAACATATGTTATTCTTTAGGCTAACTAAATTAAGTACAGACTTATGCCCTTTTAGGTTGTTCCCAGGAGAGAGCCTCTAAAAAAGTCCAAGCCACCCTTATCTCAGATTCCCTCCAAACACCATTTTATCCCTTCATTTTATCATCTCATTGCTCTCCCCTTCCCTTCCCCACCCAAACTGCCACTCCCCTCCAAAGGACAGCCAGACACCCCTAACCCAGCACTCAGACCAATCTTGCTATGATCCTAGCCAACCTATCCTTGCCTTCATGTCCAAGCATTAGACCTTGGATTTTATTTTTCTTTTCACTTTTAGCGCTCCCACACAGCTCTCTTATAATTTCTATGGCTTACTGGCAACTGAGAGAGCATTAGATTTCTATCTTATCGTAGCTATTTCTCAAGAAACTAATTCTTGACAGTCATTAGGTCCCTATGATCTGTTTAACTACTTTCTGTCCTCCACTTGGGGCAACTCTAGCTGCAGTAGAGCAGCCATCTTCATCCGGACATCAGTCCCATGTCACCCTCTCTATCTTCATCCTGTGGTGTCCACCTCTTCTTAGAATAACTACAAACATTAGTGTATGCCTTGTCTACATCCCTCACAACTGTTCTTCCTCAAACGTCATCCATATCCTTATCCCCCAGTTCCCTAAACCCTTCCTTTAATGAGATTTCAACAGCAGGGGTCCTACATGAGGCATCTGCTGCTCGACTTTCCTCATGCCTACTCTTCTATCCCTTATAAATGAGCTGTCCTCATGTATGAACTCTGCCTCACTTGCCTATTTCTATCTTTCCACTGACACTCCTGTCTTGATCTTTCACTTTTTTCTCATGAAGCATTGCTGGACTTCTATTGGGCTGTGTCCCAGGAAGGTTTTGGTGGTGACCACTTAAAAGTTTTTCACACTACTGCACCCTCAACTAACTGTTGTGAGAGTGATGGTACTTCTAACCGTGCAGGGTGTACCCTGCGTAGCCTCTTACACTTTGTACCTGCAGGAGAAGCATGTCTACCTGGCTTGAGTGTAAAACGGAAGTCCCCAGTCACTGGGTTGACTTGAACTCTGACAGGGCCTGGGGAAGCTGGTGTCCTTTCTCCCTCTAAGCATTCCCTTTTCTCCTGGCTCAACGACCTGACCAGCTACCTCATGCCATGTCTGAAGAGAGGCTTTGGAACCTCTATTAATGGTGCCCTTTAATGCACGCAGCTTGCAAGAGACCAGGACTTGAGGGGCCTTGGGCATTTGTGTGATTAATGGAAAGATAACTTTTGCCCCAATAACCCCTTTTCTGTTCTTAATAGGCTAACCACCTCCCTGCAGCCATTCTCGGGTGCATAAGGCTCTACTACTTCGGGTAGGTTGGCTGCTAGGCCAACTAAAAGTCTCAGACCCCTTCTCTGGGTCTGCCATACCAGATCTTCAGACCCTGGCCCTCTTTTTGATGATTAGAATGATGTAGTAAGGATAGTGAGCAGGTGGGCCAAAATTGGTCACTCCCAGTGGGAGTGGTTTGAGGGCTGAATCCCCTTTCACCTGAGGTGGAAATAGTCCTGGAGGTGCCCCAGATAGTTTGGTTCTTTTCTGGGAGCGAACCGAGACTTTGGGAGACACCTGAGCCAAAGTCCTCCCTTGTGCAAGATCCTCCTGATGCTGTACAGCCTTTAAGGACTCAGAAGGAGAGGATGGGTCTCCTTCTGTGGTTGGTACCCCCTTGTCAGCCATAGACTGCCCCATTCTAAGAAGAAAACCAAGAGGACTAGAGGGTTCTCTTCCTGGGAGGGTTCTGGGAAAAGATAGGTCCCTTGATGTTTTGGCAGGTGACCAGGCCATAACTGGCCTGGTGTTGAATGAATTTGTTAAAATTTTTCATGATCTGGTGAACAAATATTTACCTTGATTTTAAAAAGGAGTTTGATTTGATTCTTCATAGAATACTTTTGGAAAAACTTGGAGCGCAAAGGATAAAAGGTATTTATTGTGATGGATCATGAACTGACTTAAAGTTGGTAAACAAAGACGTAATAAATGGAAAATCATCTGATGGCCAATATCACTAGTGTGCCTTGGTCAGTCTTTTGTCCTGTATTATTTTTATCTTTGTATTTGACTTAGATTCAAGATTATTAAATAAGATTGACAAATTCCTGGATGATGCTAAACTAGGTCACATAGTGGAATATGACTCAGCCTGCGAGGAAATACAGCAAGATGTAAATGTCATATAGCAGGTAAATTTTAATATAAATAAGTGCAATTTAATGCACATTAGCTCTCAAATGGAAATTTTAATTATATATTAAGCACTCAGTGATTTGAAAATGTCAGAAGAATGTGATCTCAGTATATTAATTTAAAGTGACTTAAATTTTTTTAAACCATCCAAATAGCTAAAAATAGAGTACTGTTTTATTGCAAGAAATTTGGAATATAAGAGTAAAGAAATAGTTAAATTGTTCAAATCTCTCATGCATCTACAGCTTGAATTTGCAGCTGTAGATAACCATCACCAGTTTATGGGGGGGGGGGGAAGGATGTCACCAGTTTTAAGGTTAAAACTGATGCAGATATTTTGGAGAGGTCCCACAACTGAGGGGATAGGTGGTGTTAATCTTGTATATGACTCCAAAGATACTTAAATAATATTCTGGCTTGGCTGGGCTTACTGAAGGCTTGTGATCGAGAAAGGACTGAGAGGAATCAAGTAAAAAAAAAAAAATTCAAACAAGCAAAGCAAAAGGGAGGCTCATGTTTATACAATTGCGGTCAAGGAATATTTCACTACCAGTCAGGAAAGTGAGTGCTATGAGAACAAGACATAAGCGGGTACAAAGGGGGAGGTTTCGCTACACTAAACAAACTTTAATTAGTTCTTTACTATCAATCATCTATCTGACAACTGTTTACCCAAGTGTGAATGAATCTCCTTGAATTCTCCATTTTCTTCTATAAATAGTACAGGAGGCATGGCCTCTGGAATCACAATGTTTTTTAGTTCTGCCCACTGGGTGGGATATTCCTTATCCCATGGTCTCTGAAGGTCATCGATTAATTGTGCCTACAAATTGATACTTTCTCGATATAATTTTTATCATTCCTGAGATGCAGACAGCTGTCTCGGCTTAATTCCATTTCCAGATGAGAAATGTTCATTTTTATTACTCTAAAGGTCTTCCCTAATTCTTTTACAACTAACCATAGAACAGATCTAAGGGTCTTGCTAGTCTTGATTATATAATTTTCTAGAAACGTTTCTTGCTTTGAATCCCAGCCTTCTGGGATGCCTGGCAAAGAAGATGGTCAATGGAAACATAAAATTGCATGCTATCTAGCCATGACTGTTCCTGTGGACATACCCCTCAATTCCTTGCTGGCTTCACATTCCTTTCTGTCATCTTTGAATTGCCATTTAATGAAGCCCTCTCCTGTGCCCTACTGCAGCGACTGTAATGTCCCCCAGACAGTTCGCCACATTAAGGGATCTCAAGCATGTTACCTGTCCCAGTACTGGGATGAGTAGGGTCACTACTGTTTGTTCTTTGTACTCAAGACAGGTTTGTATACTCAGGTGTGCCAACTGTATAATTTTTTTTAAGGAGGTTGGCCTCCTCCAAGTAGTTTTCTTTTTTGTTAATTTTTGTTTTTAATTAGCCTGATTTATAGGCTGAGATATTTTTTGTAGCGATGTGTGCTCCCATGTAAACAGTTGCTAGGATGGATTTCTTAAATTAAAATAAATGTTATGTCTGTGAAAGGATATCAAACACAGTACAAAAGGTATCATCAATACATCATCTCCCACAAATCTATTCTAAACATAAAAATCTTCCCTCATAAGACCCATCTTCAGAATAAACCATTTACTTATGGACTTAACATTATATCGCCCTGTTCCTTACTCTGTACCCCTTACATATGCAAAGGGTATTTTGTATTTAAAATGAAGCATGAGATGCTTCCCAATGCACATTTTGTTCACTGAATTCAAGAACCACCGTAATATTGGGCATTACCCAGCTCTTGTTAGGTTTTAATTAACTCACACCCAAACAGACAGCCATTCTGGCAACAAGAGGCATACCCAGCCACCTATTAAACAAAAGTTATAATACTGCAGTAGTGACCATGTTCTTTTTCCAGTCTTCATGCACATTTAAGAAACCATACACATCAGATTCAAGCAGGGATCTGTATCTGTGGACATCATCTTCAACCCGAGATTTTAAAAAACCCCTAGGTTTTGGGGGGGCTATTTCAAAATTTGGGTTTTTTTACCAACCCTGCCTTACCCAAATCAGAACTCAGTCATCCCCACAAAAAATATCTACACACACACACATACACTATATAGCAAGCCATCCAATTTCTGGGTCAAACAATCTCCCAAATCCCATTTTGCCAGACATTGACTCAAGTTACATAAGATTATAATTAAGTTAGGTAGGATTATAAGGTCTGACTGATGCTGAGGTATTACAAGATGAATTACCAAATTATCCCAATGGGCAAAGAAAAGGCAAATTAAATTTTACTCTGCTATCCCTACTTTTTATTGCAAAGCGCTGTCTGCCAAAACAACTTTTCACTGGTTTTTGTATATTACATCCAAAATTAGCAGTTTTATTGTAAAAAAATGTAAAATAGGTAGCAGTATTGAATTTTTTTAGTCCCCTACCCACTACTCCACTACTCCACTACTTTTTGCTTATAGAAACTGCTTTCACTATGCTACCATTTAGAGAATCTGCAAGTAGCGGACTAATGTAGCGAACTACCCAACTCTGTACCTAGTATAGGTAGGTGTATCCACTGAATGGGAGAGTTTTAGGAAGGTCAGAATGCGAAAGAGACTTTGGTGTCCTGATAATTTCAGATCCACCGCCTAGAAAGCACTGCATAAGTGCTAGGAATAGAGCAGAGCTTTTAGTGTATTGATGTTTATTGGCAGGAGTGCTGCTTTTATTCTGAAACCCTACCTGGCATTAGTTCAGCCTCATCTTGACTATGTGGTGAAATTTTGGTCACCATATTATAGGTAGGCTGGATATTGGTTTGCTCAAGTCTGCAAAGAAGGAAGAATAAGATGATACACTAGAAAGGAGAAGAGTCTAAGGGGACTTGGTGAAGTCTTCAAGTGGGTAAAATGTTATAATAGGGGAGACAAAGGTATGGTTCTTATTTTTACTGCATAGGATAGAATACATAGCAATGGGTTTAAGCTGGAGAAGTTTAGGTTTAGGAAAGAGATTGGTGGAAATTGGTTTACAAATTCAGTGGTAGATGAATGACAGAGGCTAACTAGTCATGTGACAGAAGCATGAAGATGCTAGGTGGGATTAAACCTGGTGATAGGAACAGGAGCTGCCTTGTATAGGCTATTGATTAGCCTTTTGCAGACTCCTTTTTTTTATGTTCTTATGCTCTTAAATATCAAACATCCCTCTCTCATCAGACATGGGTTGTATTGTCTTAACCAGCACTGATATCTACATTCACTGTCACTATGAACCAAACAGCTCAATATATATTCACAACATACTCAATGCTTGAACATTTTAAACATAACGTACAGAAATGTGTGGTGCTATATCTTTGAGAGAACCTCATTCAGTTAGTGGAGTTCATTGAGGCAGTTGGTCTATGGGCAGAACACAAGAATAAGGCCAAATTAATGAAGACTAGTCACTTTACTTTGTTTGGGTAACGCTTTGGGCGAAATATAGTTACTGTGCCTGGTAGCTTAGCGGTAAAGCATCTGACCGGCAATCAGCAGACCAGGGTTCGAGTCCTGGCCAGGAATTCAAAACATATTTTCCATGGCGTTATTTCTGTCTTCTCGGTAAAGGATTGCCTTCACTGTGCCCCCCTCTGCTCCCTTTGATTCTGGATTCTTCTAATGTCCCTTTCTCTTGCCTTTAAAAAAACTCTGGTTTCTTGTCTCATTTCCTCATTCGCGTCCAATTCTTATTCCTCTTGTACTATATGTATTTATAGTCAGCTACACCAGGTTTCTGCATCTTTCTTTCTGTCTTCAAATTTTATTTGAAAGACAGAAAATAAAAATGGCATAGCCCTGTGGTGGTTGTATAATCACCCGCAGATCCTGTAGTTGCTTCTTTGTGTGTGTATATATATATATGTCCACTTTCGATTTGAAAAACCTCAAGATAGCTGAATTAACTATCCCTTCATGCTGCTCATTCCAAAGATTCATAATACAATTCCTAAATGAATATTTACCAGGCTCAGTTCTGCATTTTATTTTATTTTAATTTAAAGTTATGGCCTCTTGTTCTGGTATTTTTATCATCAAAATCCCCCAAATCTGCCATCTTTATTTTATCCATCCCAGTAAACATTTTGTAGACCTCAATGATTTCACCCCTCACACAGCATCTCCTTACTGAGAACTATCCCAACTTCCTCAGATGTTATCTGGAAAGTTCTAAGATAGTCAAGAGGGGGCAGGATAGAATAAGATGGGCAGTATTTTCAGGTCATGGAGGGAAAGTTAGGGGCTTGGGTTTAATCCAGTTTTTGTATCTATGTAGGGTGGTGTGGCATTTGTATTGCAGGTTGGTCTGTAAAACTCTGGTTTGGCAATTAAGGTTTGCTTCAGATGGGTAGATGATATTATGTGTGTGTGTGTATGCTTTGGAGTAAGGTGTTTTGCAGCTGATTTTGAAGTGCTATGCTGGTGTGTTTTATATTGCGCTGGTTCAGTGGGGTTGGGGGAAAGTTAACTAATAATTGGGTATAGTTGGAGGTGGTTTGAGGAGATTTGGGAGTGTGTGGGGGGGGGGCTGTTAGGGGTTGTTTATTGGAGAATTGTGTACCTATCAAGATTTGCTTGTCTTTGATTAGGAGTTTTGTTTCATCATGTATGAGTGGGTGGATTTTCTAATGAGATGTAACTTCTTTGGGGTAAAGATATAGACCGACCAGGCCCTGGGTAACCCTGGCCATTTTTTCCAACCTCCAGCCATTTCCTCCACCCTGGCCATTTTTCCTGCACCAGAACCATTCCCTCCCCCCCACCCCAGCCATTTTCCCAACCCTGTCCATTTTCCCAACCCCATCCATTTTTCCCAACCCAGGCCATTTTCCCCCCACATACCCAGGCCATTTTTTCCCCACTCACCCCAGCCATTTTCCCCCCACTCACCCCGGCCATTTCTTCCCCACCCACCCGGCCATTTTCCCCCCACTCACCCCGGCCATTTTCCCCCCACTCACCCCGGCCATTCCCCCCCCCACTTACCCCGGCCATTTTCCCCCCACTCACCCCGGCCATTTTTCCCCCACTCACCCCGGCCATTTTCCCCCACTCACCCCAGCCATTTTTCCCCCCACTCACCCCAGCCCTTTTCCCCCCACTCACCCCAGCCCTTTTCCCCCCACTCACCCTGGCTATTTTTCCCCCACCCTAGCCATTTTTCCCCCACTCACCCCAGCCATTTTTTCCCCACTCACCCCAGCCATTTTTTTCCCACCTTAGCCCTGGCCCTGCTAAAATTATCACCCCAGTTGGTCTATAGCTTAGTATAGACTGACTGGGACCCCAGCCCAGACTAACCCCTGCCATTTTTTTCCACCCTGGCAAAATTACAACCCCGTCGGTGTATAGGTAAAGAACAGTATCCATCATCAGACAATGAATGATGACGGATGTTTTACAACTTGAATTTCATGGATTTACTAAAAGTTATAATTGCAATTAAAAAAGTTAATACCATTAAAATGATCACGTTTTAATTAATGGCCATATTAATTTGAATTTAGAGAAGTAAAAAAAATGCAATACATATCTTGGAGAGTAATTAGGAAACCAAAAGATCTAAATTTTGCATTTATTAGAAAATATCTCATAAAACTTAATTATGAATACCCAATTAAAGTTTGAGTTTAAGAAATTTAGCTTTTATATATACTGTAAATGGATCCCAAAATTTATGGTTAAAATTTGCTCAGCCAGTGATTATGAATTTTTATTTTTGTAATTTGTACTTAATGCTACTGTAGACTTTGTTCAGAGACCCTTTTATTATAAAAGTTAATATTTGATTTTAAACAATATCAATCTCAAATTTCCCCTACTTTTTAACTTAGTTGTGACCTGCCATTTTCCTATTTAGGAAAATTCTGAAAAAGCATGCTGAGCTTCACTATTTAACTGCACCACATCATGTTCCCGTGCCTATAGAGCATGATGGTGAAGATTCTGGAAACGCTTGGTGGTTTAGTCAAGAAAACAATACATTCAAAGCTGTACAAAAGTCAAATTTGGCCATTGGATTTAAGGTAATATAAATTAATTAGAATTTGATATCTCATTTATTCCTATGTGAATTGATTTGAGACGACATCCTTGTAGTCTTAATTTTGGCCTGTTTGATTATTTCGGTTTGAGTTTTACCATTGATTTTTTAATCCTTTCTTAGTAGATACCTGCAGTTTAACATGAGAGTCTGAACACGGCTCACTGCTGCATCTGGTAGCTGCCAACCTACTCAGGCAAGCGAGTGTTGCCAAAGTCCTCATCCCCTTGACTCAAGGCACTTCTATTCCACAACATCCTATAAACCTTTTGCTTCTCACATTCATTCAACTTTTCCTCCAACTTAACTTGCTCAAACAAATCTTCATACTTCCAACCATTCAAGTTTACTCTCACAAAAAGTACATGTGCATTGTATTCAACATGCCCAATTTATTTCCCGCATGTACTCCTCTCAGCCTCTACTTTTGTAGACCAGGCCAAACTTGGATACACACACGTGGATCTTTCATATCAATTACACCATCACACACATTCACAATTCACCTCAGTTGATAGTTCGCAGCAATCCCATTCAATATATACATATTCCCATCATTCTCACTTATCTCAACATCTAAATTCCATACAATCCTAACACTAAATGTTTCATATGCTTCAAAGGCATACTATCCATTGTATATACCTCCAAGTCTTCCATGATTATTCACTTTCACACTTCCATCTGGACCCACCACCATTGACACTTCAAACTTCCATTCTTCTTATCATGATACAATTTGCTCTCAAAAACTTGTAATCTAATTACAAGTCATACTTCTTGTTCATATCTTCTACTACACAAAATTCATCCTCATTCATTCAGTCACCTGCAATCGAAACTCTCTAACCCTCGCAACAATTGAAACATTATATTCCCCCAATTTGCTCAAATGATATCCACTATCCTTAACTTCACTTACTTTCATTCCTTCAAACACTTCATAGTACACCACATTCACCTTACATCCTCTTATCAATCAGTGCACTTCTTGTTCTCCACATTTAACTTTAACACACATACACCTATTCACTTTCTGACCCAACTCACTCCACGACTCTACAATCACTCTCACATTCATTACTTGCACTCTAGAGAAGGAACCCTCTCATTTTTCAGTTTCCCTGAGTCATACTCTTCCCTTTACAGTATTCCCATTCACTCTCATTACCAGACCTTTCCTCAGTCCTACACAACCTTGTTGCATACCCAATATTTCCACATTTACCACAGGTATTTCTTTGGCTGCCACTCATCCTTGCATAGTGCCCCACATGTCCACAATATCCACTTGATCCAGGCCTAGTCACATTACCTTGTCCACCTTTCATGCAATCTCATGCCAATTGCCCCTTTCTTCCACATCTGTAACATGCTCTTTCTCTCATGCAATTACAATCCTTTTCATGTGTCCCGATTGCCCACAGCCAAAATAACTCCCAAGCGACCAACAACATTCAGCTCTCATGTGCCTAACTTTCTTCCATTGCAGACACCTAGGCTCATTTCCTCTGTACATACAACTATTCCTCCCACTTACACGATTATCACCCCTAATATTCTGACTCATACTCCAACTATTCTGACCTGCATTTCTACTTCTATTCTCACTGCACTTATGGCCAACATATACACACTTTTGCTCTCCCATTTGCCCATTCTGGCCATAATAATTTTCCAAAAATTTGGCCATCACCAGATTTGAGATTTGCCTTTGCTTCTTTTTGTATAGGTTGTGGCTTCCCCCCTGTCATTGCTCATCAAACTCCCAATCTTACACAATCTCTAAAACATCCTCCCACAACAATCGTTTTCCTATCCATTTCATCTTTTCTTTCTTTCTTAAATTAACATATTCACACACCTTATCTGGAACTGTACTAAGCAACTTTTTCATCAAATCCATGTTCTTGTTTATCCCTTCATCCCCAAATCTGATTCTCAGCAATGGCTAACTGATGCACATATAAATCTAGTCTCTCATTCTTTCCCATTCTCGCTTCTTTGAACCCATTCATCTTCTTATACCTTATACTCATCTTCACTCTTTTACCTTGCTCAATCATTCTCTCTTTCACCACTTCCCACCTAGGCTCTCCCATGCTCGTAATTGTCTTATAAAACCTCTTTCATACGACCATCCAAAAACTCACAGAACTCACTCAGAACCTAGTATTTTCTCTCGATTTGTCTTTCAAAACCACTCATGTCCTTCGATCCTTTTACTCTAAACTTACTCAACTTTGGTACTCTTATATGTATATGGTTGGCCAGAAAGTCGTGACTCACCTAGTAAGTGGAAAGAGAATGACAAAATTTTATGGAGTAACACTAACATTACGTTAGGTTAACTTTACTCATTCGACTACATTAAGTTAGCCTTACTCATTCAAATAAGTTAGCTTAGGTTCACCTTACTCATTCAACTACATTAGGTTAGCCTTACTCATTCAACTACCAGCCTCCGTACACTGCTGTTATTTGTTGTTCCTGCACTGTTTATTTCTCTTTGTGTAAGCCCCAACTGACAGAAATAAGTTTGGAAGAAAGTGGATTTAGAATTTTGATTTGCTACTGTTACAAGTAAAAACTTCCTACAAGAGTTGCTGTGAAGGAAATTTGAGATTTTGAAGGAGAAGGTATAGATATTTCAACTCTGGGGATCTTACCCTTGATGATCAACCACTTTTCGGATGACCATACCTTTGACAGCGAGGCTTTAGCGGCAATATTGAAAGATGAACCTTCTGTGAGCAGCTGTGATCTTGTGAAAGTTGTTGGTGTCATCCCATCAGACTATGCTGAACCGATTGCATCAAATGGATTTTGTTCACAGATTGGATACATATGACCTCACCGAAGCACAGGGTGCCTGTAAAGTAGAGATTTGTGGCCAACTTCTCAATAACCCATGGACAACTGATTCTGGAGGCGAATTGTCACATCAGATGAGAATTGGGTGTACTTGGTTAATCACGATCGGAAGAGGAAATGGGTTCTGCAATGTGAACAACCGGCATCCATTCCACAATGGAGTCAGTTGGACAAGAAGGTCATCATCTCTGTCTAGTGGAATTTCCAAGGAGTACTGCATTTTGAGCTTGTTCCACATGGTTGCACCATCAATGCTAAATGTATTGCCAGCAGGTAGACCATGTGTATGACAAACTAAAGGAGTACCTTGCTTTAATCAATTGAGGTCAGGCTTTGTCTCAGCAAGACTCTGGCCACACAATGCCAGGTTAACTATGGAGAAGTTCAAACCAATGGACGGTGTTGAGATTCTTCCACTTCCATCATTCAGTCCCGATGCTGGCTGATCGCTGGAAGAAGATCGTAGAGAATAATGGAATTTATTTTGAAGAATAAATGATGGACTTTATTTTGAAGAATAAATGATGGACTTTATTTTGAAGAATAAATGATGGTCTTTATTTTGAAGAATAAATGATGGTCTTTATTTTGAAGAATAAATGCTGGTGTTGTTCCATAAAATTTTGTTGTTTGCTTTCCACCTCCTAAGTGAGTCAGGACTTTCTGCCTAACCATATAAGTATTACTCCCATGCACCTCACTTCCACTCTCACTCACTTCTTCCTCACAATCAGTCCTATTCTCATTTGAACTAAAGTACAAGGAGTCAATACTCGTCATAGGTTTGGTCTTCTCATCTGTGTCCTGGCATTGGTTCTTAGTAATTCTCTTCTTCCGTTTCCTCTCTTTAAGGAGTTTGTGTCTGACAGTCAAAACATGATTCTAATGAAGTAAAGACCGTACCCCCACCAATTGCATCCTACTCTCCAATTCTCTCAGTCATCATCCTCAGCAGTCTCCCATCCATTTGTACCCCACTATCCCTAGTCCTTTCATCCATTTGCATTTCCATCTCTCCAATTTTTCTCTTTAGGCTATCATTCTCTTCTCTTAATTGCGCATTCTCTTTCTTCTTTTGCGATAAAACTCTTTCAAACTTCTCATTTCTACCTCCATGGTTCTGTTATGCTCCTCCTCCTTAGGGGGAAAAAAACATATCACCCCCTTCCTTCCTCAAACCACCAGGCAGTCCCTATTCTGGTGCCAACAATATGTGGCAGCAGGTTCCAGGGTCCTGCAGTTGCACTACCTGCTACGCAAGTAGAGCTGCCTGGGTGTTGAAGGGAGGACAATGAGAGGAAAGCTACTCTAAACTTAATTTATTTCCAGAAAACAAAGATGAAAAATACTGCCCCCTCAAAAGACCAAATGACATTTCCAGCTATCACAAATAATATATACAAAACAATGCCCCCAAATGTGTGTGTATGTATGTATATATATATATATATATATATATATATATATATATATATATATATATATATATATATATATATATAAACCAATTGTGATAATATATACAGTCTTAGAATATATTCAGAATAGTGCTTAAATATTTAAAAAAAACAGTCCACACCCAAAATGAATATCTATATACAAACCAATATGTTTTCTTTTTTTGCAATTTTACTTCTCATAAACAAGCTTCACTGATAAATAGATAAATAATCTGTATTGACAATATAATTGGATTTGGCCAAAGTTCTCTGGAATAAGAGGGATGTGGGGGTGGAGGCAGGCCCACTTTCTTCAAAGTTCACTTTTTACAGTTCAGGAAATGGGACTTTGTGGAGAGCTTATGGAGAATTGGGAGTCACAACAGTTCCACAACTGCTTGTCAAGACTTGGTTTAGCCAGTCCAAGAAGCTGAAAAAGAGAAGGCATTTCAGTCAAATATTCACTGCTAGACTCAAACAGCCCTACCACTAACATATCCACAATCATACCTACTCACACAGACTAATACTCACCTGGTGTTTTAGCCAGCTCCTTTTCTTATTCACACCAGTTCAGGTCATCTCTCTCACTTTGAAAATTCACTTTTACATGAAGGTATTATCTCAACTCTATTTCAATTGGTGAAAAATCCACCTACATTGGCAAAATGTAATGAATGGGGGTGTAATGCATTGGGTCCCCCACTCAGATCGGTGTTTCACTTCCCAGGCACCCTGGGAAAGTAGAAAGGATTTAGACATTTGTAGTGGTGAGGGGAGGTGAACTCTCATCTAAATACAATTCCTACAATGCCCTGCATCTTCGAGCCTCCCAGCTTTAAGTGATTACTGAGTGTTCGCTCTATTGATGGGAGCAGGTTGTTGTCCAAAGGATATATTCTTAATCGGTGTCAGGTCTTAGTTAGTGTTATAGGTAGAGAACTGGTCTCGTGTTTCTCGGACAGGACCCTTCCTGTGAATGTGGCAGACCCTGCTCATGCAGCATGGTGGGTGCTCTTCGGACACTCTATGGTTGACCTGTGCAAGTGATGTATGCTACCATGAATTTTGTGAAAGTGGTAGTTAATGCGAGGAAACTAATGGACTACTACTCCATAGAAGACATCACCTTAGAGCTGACCAACCACCGGCGGTCAAGGTTGAATGTGTGATGAGAAAATGGAGGGTCCTCGAGACCCACCCCTACTCTTCATCATGGTTGAACGAGACAGGTTCTCTGAGTTGGTGGGTGCAGGTTGGTATCGATACCGCGTGAAGGCATTTGTGCCACTGCTGCTAAAGTGATACTACTGCCACCACTTCGGCCATATTAATCACTTCTGTTGATGTGTAAAGTCAGGGTTACCCGAAGTCTCTAAGTTGCTCCAAGGCTGCACACAATAAGTCTAAATCATGTGTGTCAATTGCAGAGAGCCACACCCCGCTTCTTTGAAGCAATGTGGTGCGTATCTCCTTGAGAAGAAAATCCTAGCCATTCAGGCACAGGATCGTCTCTCATTTTACGAGGCGTGCTCCCCTGATAGAACTGGCGGCACAAAGGGCTCACACCCAACCTTTGCTAAAACCAGAGCTCCCCCTCCCCCTTGGGAAAATGGCCGCTGGCTTCCATCGAGTCATTAGACTCACAGGAAGCAACACCCCTGAAGGTGGTCTTGAGGTCATCTTCAGCATATTCCTTCAATGGAATTGCCGCAGACTCCGGGCCAACTGGGAGGAGCTGCGTAGGCTTGTCTCCTCCCATTTCCCATTAGCTATCTTTTTGCAGGAAACCATGCTGGGTGCATGCCCCCTGCCCACCCTCACCAGGTATAAGGGTTTTGTAACCCCACCATCCCGGGATTGGGAACGGGCAGGAGGATGCGCAATTTACACCCGGCATGATGTCTCTGTCCTTCTCTTTGCTATGAATACCTCCTTTCATGCAGTAGCTGTGCAGCTGCACCTGGCTAGGAGGTATACTGTTATTTCCGCATACATTCCACCGTCAGCTGACTTCGATGAGGGGGACTTACGCCTCATCATGGTACGGTTGCCTAGGCCTTTTATCCTGCCCACGGATTTGAACAGTAGACACACCCTCTGAAGTGACTACTCGATCAATCTCAGGCATCAAGTATTTGCCGACCAGATTGTCGCATTCAAGATAGGTGTCCTACATATGGATGAGTTTATGCTCCACTGATAGATAACTGCGTCGTTTTCCTGTCTCAATCTATCTTTCTGCTCTCCGGATGCACAGCCTGATTTTGCATGTGAGTTGGTTAACGACCTCCGTGGTAGCAATCACTTTCCCATTCAAATATCATTTTCTGGACCGCTGCTGCCTGAGAGCTCACCTTGGTGGTGCAGAGGTGGTGGTCCACATTTTAAGAAATGACTGATTTCTCTGTCCCAGGCGAGGAGTTTAGCTCGGTTGATGAGGCCATTCAGTTCTCCAATAACCTCATTGCCTTGGGCCTAACTACTATTCCTAGAACGTCTGGCCATTTTGCATCCTGACCGCTTCTGTGGTAGTGAGCCGAGGTTGAGACGGCCCTCAAACAGAAGCGTTATGCCTACATGCGCTATAAACGCCACCTGAACGATTTCACTGTCGGTGAATTTCGTCGAGCTAGGGCTAGGTTCCGGTATATTTCGAAGCATGCCTGCCACTCTTCCTGGTAGGCATACGTGTCTTACTTAACGGGAAGACCCCTCTAGCACAGGTGTGGAAGCAAGGCAAAAGGATTTGGGACAAGTTCTCGCAGGAACTCCCTCCTATTCTCCATGAGATTGGGACTGCAATCTTGACCCCGCGTCCATGGCAGAGTCTTTCGCGACCCCTTTGTCCTAATTCTCTAGCCGGGCTGCTGTTCCGCCAGCATTCAATGCATATAGTGATATCACTGAAGGCCGCCAACCGGACTTTACCTCCAGAAGCGGAGGACCATTCAACAACAGGTTTAAATTGAGCGAGTTGTATTCCACTCTAGCTTCGGGCGCAAACACCGCCCCTGGTCCGGACGATGTCCCGTACACCATGCTTCTACACCTGGGTGAGTGAGGCATGGCTTTTCTGTTAGATTTGTTCAACAGGATCTGGGTATTAAGGTATCTATCCTCCCAGACTCCTAGTGAATCGATACTGCACTCGCGTTTCACAAACTGGAGAGAGATCACTCTACCCCAGCCGGTTTCCGCCCTATTTTTCTAACCTCTTGCGTGTGCAAGTTGATGGAGAAATTGGTAAATTTTAGAATAGCCTTTTCCTGGACAGTGGAGGGCACCTACCTGTCTTATGCACAGTGCAGCGTCCGCAAGTTCCACTCTACATCAGATGCTCTGCTCCAACTGGAAAAAATCCATCTGTGATGCCTTCTTTCATAGACAGCACGACCCCCATGGTGTTTATTCATCTGAAGAAGGCCTATGATACTGCATGGTGATATGGTATGATGGAGGCCATGGAATGCCTCCCAATTTTTATTTCTCAGTTTTTGCGAGATCGTCGAATCAATATACGTGGGTAAGCCCTGTCTGGCCAGGTGGACTCAATCCACCACACCGGCCTTCGCCTGGCGACCGGTGCCTTCCGCACTTCCCCCATTGAGAGTACTAGTCAATGCTGGGGAGATGCCACTCGCTCTGCGCCGTGCACAGTGCATTATTCGCCTGTATCCGTGAGCCTGGCGCCTCCCTCAGTCGCAGCTGATTTTGATGGTGACTATGCCGCCGAGAGACGCCAACCATACCCTAAGCCCTTTGGGTTTAGGGCTAGGAAACTCCTTCCAGAGCTAGGTATAGCTCTTTGGGCGGTGGCGCCCCCTGGTTCTGCCCAGGATGCCACCCTGGAGGGTATCACATTTGGCTATTTGTCGCCACGCCTCTGCTCCCAAAGCTTGTACAGCGCCGGGAGTATTGCGTTCGACCTTTTTGGAGCACACCTGGTGTCACGCTGGAAGCGTGCCAGTGTATACGGATGGCTCAAAGTCCCAAGAGGGGGTCAGCTTCCACGCCGTATCCCCTCTGTTTGAAGTCAGTGGAGCTTTGCCAGGCATTGCGTCTGTCTTCACGGCTGAGCTTGTGGCAATACACCACTCGGTACTGGAGATTACGCGACGTGCCCGGTTCGGAGATCGGATTGTGATCTATAGCCACTCACAAAGCGCCCTGAGTGCTCTCGGGGCATTGGAATCTCCACATCCCCTGGTTTGTAATATCCGTGATGCCACAGTTTTGGTGAGCCAGGCGAATGTCGAGATTATCTTCTGCTAGGTTCCTAGACATGTATGAATTATGGGGTATGAGGGTGCCAAATAATTAGTCCATGGGGACTCTGAGACCAGACCAGCGTTTCGCTCTTCCTCACACCGACTACATAGCAGGAATAGGGGCAGCTCTTCGAACTGCTTGGCAAAGAAGATGGAAGACGGTCGAGGGAAACTTAAAGTTACGCCCCATTGCACCGCGACTGTTCCCATGGACCTACCCCCAAATGCCGCGAAGACTTCAGGTTGCTTTCTTTCGTCTCGAATTGGACACACTCGCGGGACACACCGCCATTTGATGGATCGCTCGCCAGCGCCCTACTGTGAAGAGTGTTGTCTCCCAGACTGTTCGGCACATTCTTGTTGAATGTTCCAGTCTGGGTGATCTTCGAAGACATTACCTTTCCCAGTACCAGGATGGGCGGGGTTGCTACCGCCTGTCCCTTGTACTTGGGATGGGTTTGTGCACACCAACCTGTGGACTTTTAGACTTTTTGGAGGAGGCCAGCCTTCTCCCTGTTATTTAATATTTGACTATGGATCGCATTCTCTTTCGCTGGGGTAGGGCCAGCCTTCCCCTGTCGACGGAGCTTGCTTTATATTTTTCCAATCTGTTTGTTTTTTTTGTTTGTATTTTTTGATTTGGCTTTTAATATAGCCTAGGTTGAGTACGGCGACTTATGCCCTAGAAGACAGTCACCAGATGGGATATTGGACTTTGACTTTTTGGAGGAGGCCAGCCTTCTCCCTGTTATTTAATATTTGACTATGGATTCGCGTTCTCTTTCGCTGGGGTAGGGCCAGCCTTTCCCTGTCGACGGAGCTCGCTTTATATTTTTCTAATCTGTTTGTTTTTTTGTTTTTTTTTTTTCTTTTTTGATTTGGCTTTTAATATAGCCTAGGTTGAGTACGGCGACTTATTTCCTAGAAGACAGTCACCAGATGGGATATTAAAAGAAAACAAAACCTGTCTGGCCAAATGAAGCAGGAAGAGGGTGTCCCGTAGGGAAGTGTCTCAGTGTCGCACTCTTTGACCTGACCTTATCACCTCAGTGCTGCGAGAAGATGTTTTTGCCATATTCTACTTGGATGACCTTTCGATCTCTTTGGTGCGGCCCAGATGCTAACTCTGGAGCATCGACTCCAACATGCATTGAACCGCATCTCTCGCTATGCCAACGATCACAAGCTTCGGTTTTCCTTGGCCAAGACTAAGGTGGTGCACTTCTGCCGCCATCCACGTCCTAACGCCGACCCGGACATGTCCCTAGATGGGGTTCACCTGGAAGTGTTGGAATCGCACCGTTTCCTTGGTCTTGTTTTCAACTGATGTTTCACCTGGGAGGCTGTTATACGCAGCCTTAGGGTCTCTTGTACCCATCCCATGGACATTCTTCATTCCCTGACGTTCACCACTTTGTGTACTGATAGGGCTACTGCCTTGCTTTTTTTTTTATCAATCTCTTGTTTGTTCAAAGCTTAACTATGGATCAGAGTTTTTTGCAGCCACAGTCGAGCATGTATTGAAGAAGGTGGACTTGATCCACCCCACCCCTTCCGCACGTCCCCTATTTACAGCCTACTTGTCGATGCTGGGGAAATGCCACTCACTCTCTTTCGTGTACAGTACACTATTCGCCTATACTCGCTGCTCGGCGCCTTTTTCAGTCGCCAATGGCTCTAACTATATGTGCAGCTGATCTCGATGGTGCCTATGCAGCCGAAAAACGCCAGTCGTACCATAAGCCCTTTGGGTTTAAGGCTAGGAAACTCCTTCAAGACCTCAGTGGCGCCTCTGGTTCTGATTAGCATGCCACCTTGGAGGGTACCACCTTTGGCTATTTGTCACTATGCCTCTGCTCCGAAAGCTTCTGCAGCGTCGGGGGTATTGCGTTCGTTCTTTCAGGAGCGCAGTGCATGTCATGCTGGATCCGTGCCAGTCTTTACAGATGGCTCCAAGCCACAAGGCGGGAGGGGGGGGGGGTCTTTTCAACACCATACATCCTAAGTTTGAAGTTAGCTTGGCTCTACCAGGCTCTGCGTATCTCTTCCGACCGAGCTGGTTGCAATACACCGCTCGGTACGGGATATAATTCGCGTACCCGGTTCAGAGACCTGATTTTGAGTTTTAATGACACAAAGCCCCCTTAGTGTTCTCGCGGCAACCGTGATGCCATGGTTGCCGCGAGCCGGGTGGATATCAAAATTATCTTCTGTTGGATTCCTAGACATATAGAAATTGCCAGGAATGAGGGTGCCAAAGAGTCCACGAGGACTGGGCGACCAGACCAGCGTTTTACTCTTCCTCACATGGATTACATGGCAGGAATACAGCCTGTCCTCTGGGCTGCTTGACAAAGAAGATGGGAGACGGTCGGGGGGAAATTAAAGTTACATGCCATTGCACCGCAACTGATTCCATGGACCTACCCCCCAATGCCACACGGCTTCAGGTTGATTTCTGTCGTCTCCGAATTGGATGCACCGCCATTTAATGGAGCGCTCGCCTGCGCCTTACTGGGACGACTGTGTTGTCCTCCAGACTTTGGCATCAGTGTGGGGAATCTTCACGCACATTACCTGTCCAGGTAGCGGGATGAGCGGGGGCGCTTCCGCTTGTCCCTTGTACTCAGGATGGGTTTGTGCATCCATGCACACAGACTTGTGGACTATCGTACTTTTGCCCCCTCTATTCCCTTCCCCCCCCATTCTCGAATGTGCTTCCTTGTTGTTGCTTGTTTGTTCTCTTGCAAATTTTAGAGTAGCCGAGTTCTAGTCTAGAATTTTAAATGTATCATAACTTAGACCCTTGAAGGTAGTTGCCATATAGTCCATTAAAAAACCTGTTGCACTTGGTACCTGAAGGGGCTGCACATGCTCCCAGCCTGAGTGCAAATTAGTGAAGCCCTTTCACTTGGTTGATATCTCTGATGGGGCCTGAGAAAGTGGTTGGTGTGTGGCTCCCTCACTACTTTACCTTATTATCATTATTAGTAATTATTTTGTATTATTTTTATTAGTATTATTTGTTATTTTTAGTATAATATATTATTCAGATTATTATTATGCCCATCCCCTCAACCTTTTTCTACCTGCACTTTGCACCGGGAGGACTGTTCCCATGGGCTTACCCCACCAATTGTGCGGTGGGTTCAGGTTTCTTTCTGTCGTTATTGAGTTGGGTTCAGTCACAGGACGCACCGGCATTTGATTAAGCGCTTTCCTGCACCTTAGTGCATTGACTGTGTTGTTTCCAGAACTGTTCATGCACATAATTGTTATATGTCTCAGTCTGAGTGATCTTTGCGCACATTACCTATCCTGCTACCAGGACCTGGGAGTTTGCTACCACTTGTCCCTTGTACTCATGACACATTTTTGTACAGACTTGTGGACTATCTGACTTTTTGGAGGGGTCTGGTCTCTTCCATTTTATTTGACTCTCTTTGGTGTTGGTAGCATGCTCTTTCCTTCTTTTTACTATTGTTTTTTTTTTATGAAGTTTGGTTTGGGCAATTTTAAATTCCCCTAGCACTAGGCTGAAATTTGAATTACAGTGACTTATCCCCTTTAAAGCAATGGGCAGATGGGTGTCTGAAAAAAAACCCCTCACTCAAATCCATACACGCTACTCCCACAAAGCCGGTTGAACCTACAAACTCATTCTGCAAATTTTCAACTTCTATTACACTTTCATTAAGGACCTACATTCACAGGAATCTTATTCTTTCACAAAAAAATCAATCCCAAAGAGAAAACAATACAGTAACTCAACCTCTCTTAAAGCAACAGATGTATGCCTCACATCATTCAACTTTCCCAGACTTAGAGACAAATTCACTTCCTCTTATGGCATAAGGCTTCCACTTCAAAGCCACTTATTGCAACTTTAATACCTCTTCTTGGAACATTCTGATTCACTTTGTTTGCATTTACCAAGGAAGTCTGAGCACCTGTATCAATCATTCCATTCATAGTCAAGATAATATGCTTTCTTTTTTTAATTTCATGCTCACACACCACATTCATAACCTTCATACTTTCAACCAACACTTCAGCAGTATCCAAACCCTCATCCACATTCACTGGACTAATCTCACAGACATCATCTCTCGCCCTTCTAACATAATTCTTCCTTTCAATTAACCAATTGTAATACACTCCACTCAAAAATTGCAGATGTAACTCACATCCACTCTCTGTCTACATCTTTACCATGATACATCTCTGGCTTCTCTATACCATAATGTATGTACACCTTGGCGTGCAGTCAAGGGAAGCAATGCTTTCCCTATTTAAGAAGAAAAGAAAATTACACCCAACAATTAATATGACAGCAGAATCAATTTTATTCTCACATTTATACTTGTATACCCCATACTGTACCGTTCATTTTCAATCGAATTGGCATTAGACCCTGATGATCCCGACTGGAATTGAAGAAATATCTCCTTTTCGTTGAGATTTCTACTCTTTTATTTTTTCTTTTTTTTCACTCTCTTAATTTCAATAATAGTTCTGCGTTTTGGTACTTTGGGAGGAATAGTGTTGTGGAATGGCGGTCTCTCTCTCTCTCTCTCTCTCTCTCTCTCTCCCATATATATATATATATATGCCTTTTGGGGGGTTTGGTTCAAAGCCTTTTTGAGAGTCGACCTTGCCGGTTCGTGGACAAGGAATAGTTAAGAATTCAGTGGGAATGGTTTATTTTTCAATCACAGGGTCCCTTCAAAACAAATAATTCAGAGTGCAAGTTGGCCAAAGATTAATAGGTAGCTGGTACTCATTCAGGGTTGCAACAAAGAGACGATAACAAAAATATACCTTTACTAACAAATAAATAGAATTAAAATATATACAGATACAGAGTTTAAAGGGAAATTATACATGTGAAATTAAATGTTTGCACGTGACAGATCACAGGAGGGATGAATATGGGATTAGTGGTCGGGTTCAGGTCGGTGATTAAAAAGGTGATTTTAATCTGGGGCTCACACAAAGGATGGGACAGTTTGGATAGACCAGATTATAGAATAATCTGTAGGCGTCAACGATTGCAACTGCTTACGTGTTCATTGAAGGGAAGGGCCAGTTGGGTTATGATGACTGCGATTGGGAAGCTGGCTTACCTCATGGGGCGGATGAGGGAGCATACGTAGTTTGGCCTTCGGATATGGAGTTCCTTGTTGATTAACTATGGCAGAGTTAAAGGATGTTGATTTAGCCTTCATCCTCGAATCAAAATTGCCGGTGTTTCTGATCATGAAGGATGAGCGTGTCCTTTGCTTGTACACAATGTTAGGTGGAACAGTGCTGTGTTCCGGTCAAGAGTATTACAGTGCTACCTACTGAACTGAGTCAGGGGATTCTATAGACGATCCACTGGTCGCGGGGATGGCCTGGGTAAGAGACTGCATGACTCGCACGATCTTGGGGGAAGGCAGTGACTCTGGGGAACTGAGATAAAGTTGGCTTAGAATGTTCGAAGAGCTTCGATATATGCCGGAGGGCAGGAGGCTGGCTGTAAGGGCATGCAAGATGAGGAAAATGTGCCCCTAAGTAAATGCAGCTGGAGTGCAATAAAACGACATGGGCTGCATCCTCGCCGTAGATCAGCCTCACTTCCCACGCTCCATACAGCAATCTCGAGACCTCGTGGTTACGGAAGGGCATGAGGTCGCACTTCGACCTTATTCTCTTACAAATAGTTTAAAAGATGTTTTACTGTTCTTAGCAATAATATATAGTCATTAGAGTTTATGATTTTTATCTAGATATTTCAACGCCGTGTTAGAATTAAGAAAAAAAAACACCTATTTATATATGGAAAAGGAAGCAAATTTAGCTCTACAGTCATCTGCTTGCATCTGGCAACTCTGCCGGGTTGCCAGTATCTAGGAAAAAAGCAATAAGACTTCTAAGAGACAATGACAACTACAGGGTGGGGCAGAGAGGACGGATGTTTTGGAAATGTCTATTACTCAGCCCCAGCGGAAGGGATATGTGTCTGGCAGGTACTATTCTGCCTGTGGTGTCTTTGCATTTTATTTCTTTTCTTTTCAGGTATCTTAGCATTATTTTTTCTTTTTCAGGTGAAGCCATGGTGCTGTGGATGATAGAGCATCGAGTGCTTGCCTACGACAGTTACGTGAAGAATAACGAGTGAGTGTGTTACATCAGTTCAGTGTGAATTTCGGCGCCACTTTAACATTCACCGAAATGAGGCTGTTCCCACCTGTAACACAATCTTACGCTGAGTTAATGCACTTCGTACACGAGGTACACTAATGAATAGGAGACCGGTATCAGCCCACAAATGGTACGGACCCTGGAAAATGTGGAATGTGTTAGACAAGCTTTGTTGCGGAGTCCGAATCGCTCTGCTCATTTGCATTCCACTGAACTAGGCATCGGTAATTGATCGGTAAGGCGTATTTTGCATGAAGACCTGCATTTCCACCCCTACAAATTGGTCATTTGGCAACAGTTGCAACCAAGAGACTATGAACAGCGGCTTAAGTTCGCACATCAGATGGAAACAATTTTTTAGGCAAATGACAACCTGATTTTGTTAATGAGTGATGAAGCTCATTTTCATCTCAATGGCATGGTGATTCAACAGAACTGTCGTTATTAGTCTCTTCAAAATCCAAGAGAACTGCATGAAAGACCACTGCACAGCCTAAAAGTGACAGTCTGGTGTGCTGTTGGAAAAGCTGCCGTCATTGGTCCTTACCTTTTTGAAGACAATGATGGAAATGCTGTTACTGTGAACTCAGAGCGTTACATCAAGATGATAAACAACTTCTTTGTGCCTGAATTAGGAAGAAAACGTACTCCTATCCGATGTGTGTGGTTTCAGCAGGATGGGGTTACGGCCCACACAACCAGAGCATCAATGGACGTTCTTCACCCTCTCTTCGGTGAGGTGACCGCCTCATTTCCAGGTTTGCTGACGCTCCTTGGCCCCCTCAGTCCCCTGATTTGTCCATGTGTGATTATTTCTTGTGGGGAAACCTCAAAGCACGTGTGTATGAGCATCAGCACCGTACATTGGACGATTTGTAGAAAGCTGTTTGCATGGAAGTCACCAAAATCAACAGAGCAATGCTGGAGAGAGTGGAGGCCAACTTCCAAGAATGCCTTCAGAAATGCATCACTGAAAATGGACACCACATGATGGATGTTATTTTCCACACTTGATTTTGTCAAATGCTAATTCAATACTAACACATTGATGGCAATCAAATTTGTTTGAAGCTAAAATTAATGATTTTGTGAATTTTTCAAAAATGTCCGTCCTCTCTGCCGCACTCTGTATTATTATGCTCTGAAGCTTAAACAATTTTTAGGTTATATTTAAATACTTCTGAGAATGAAATCAGCTACATAGCCTAAACTCTGTATAGTTACCGCTCTTGTATCTTAAGCATTTTGTTAATATTTCCTGGATTCTGGCAGCCCTACCGGAGTCATCCCTCGTATCTTTGAGATCAGTAGCTGTGAGTAAGTGCTTAGATAAGTGTGGCATATTGTTTATTCATTTTTTAAGTGATAACCGCCTTTTAAACAAAATGGATGCAAATAAAGTTGTGAGAAAATGCGATTGCATTATCAAAAAATTATTTAAAAGGAAGTTCAGTGCGATGACTTATAATGAAAGAGAAACTATGATTAAAACACGTTGGCCTACGCCAACACTAGATGTCATCCAAAACATTGTTGCACAATGTAGGCCAATATGATAGAACATCTTGGCTAGTGGTTGTGCATACTTACAGAAGCTATTTTAACATTTAAATAAAGTTTTTAAAAAAATTAACATTTAAATAAAGTGAATAGCTTATTTTTGTAAAACTTGAATTGCTTCCTCATCTTCAAAAGTCACTGCAGCCACTGATGTACACCCTCACAGCAAACAATTTACTCACAATCACTACCACTTCCAGAGATGTCATCATTCTAGCTATACACATATTGCTCAATTCTTTCTTTATCTTCTTTGTATTCCCCATCCCAAACTGTTCTGGCCTTTTACCCGTTTGTTCTATAACTAGCTTTCTTAATACACCCATACTCTGGCATTTTCTCAAGCAACCTATCCTTCCTCAAGTCTTGCAGGCTATACAACACACTTTCAAACACAGAATCACCTCCACCTTTACATTTCCTTCCAATGATTACTCCTGCTGGCCAATAGTTGGGATTTATATTTACAGGCTCACTCTCATTTATACTTTGTGGCAATCATGACATCAAATTAGCAATCTTGTTCCTTTTACCTGGCAGATATTCAACTACAAAATCACCCAGATCATCCATCATTCTCCCAAGCCTTCTATCCACTAATCTCACGCACTGCAGATATACTAAAGGTTGATGATCCATTCGCACCACAAGCTTCACTCCATACAAAAACAGTTGCAATGACTTCACACAGAAATTCAATGAAGCCTAACTCTTTTACTTGTTGAATATGAATGTTCCACCACACTAAATGCTTTTGAAACATAAACTATCACTCATTTTCTCTAAGCCTCATCCAGAACTTGATCTTGCATCAATCATCCACCCATCAAACTACACTCACATCCATGTAAGCTTAAAGCATTCTTGCATTCAATTCATATGCAAGATGTGTAAGTTACATGTCTCTCACCACCTCCATTTTCAACTTTTCAAACTGTAGTGACTTGTTACCCTCTCTCTCTCTATTATTCCAGAAATTATATAGTTAAATCTAAATTTTGCTCTACCTTAATTTAAGGTAAAGCTACTTGCATAATTTTAAATGTATAAAATACAGCACCTGCTGTCATTGAAGATAAATTGCCTATCTTTGATTCCAATGTCATTATTGTTATATCTAACCTCTTCTTTGCAGTTTGCATTCTGCATCTTGCCTTATTGTACTTTATGCTTCATTTCTTTATCTTTCTATTCAATTAAAGCAAAATGTTGCATTGAGTTTCCTTAACCTCGCAATGGTTGCAACAATTTAATTGACTTTAAGATGGCAGGCTTGGGCCGGTATCTCCAACTTCCCCAGGAGCTGCACCTTCCGGAAATGGATCTTCACTGTCACTCACTATGTGGATACTGTGTGTGACGTGATGGACTCTGAGAAGCTGGGAGTCATAGCTAACCTGGTTTCTCTTGGCAACTTTGAGGTAATCACTGAATGTCAAACTTACTCCAAATACCCTCAAAACCATAAAGAATGTCTTTATCCAGCTTGCCAACAAGATTGTTGCTCACCACAGACTGCCCACTTGCAGACAGGCCTAATCTGAGTCTATTGATTAGGTTTTTTGCTCCCTTCAAAAGTTTAGCCTGGAGTTCAGTGTCTGTGGACACATACAGTAAATCGTGTGCCTGTGATGCTTTATAACTGGCTCAACTTCCAATCGAATCTGTACACGGCTGCTAGAAAATTGAACAATTACTCAAATGCCAAAGCCTTGGAAAGCCTTGGAAATTGCTGAGGGAGATTCCTAGTTGTATGCCACCCCCAATACATCAGCCCCAAGTTACTCCCTGGATGCCTTGATTGATTTAGAGCAGAATGCTGTTGCTGTAGTCTGTAACCCTTGTTACTTTTGTGGAGGAGCTCTCCATGACAGTCATACTAGATGTCTGGCCAAGGAGACTGTATGTCAATGCTGCCAAAAAAGGGCATTTCACAAAGGTATGCTGGTCAAATACGAGGGAGGTTAAACCCTGAGGTAACCCTGGCAAACGGGTTGTAGCTTAGACACCTTGGTTTCTGTGCCCGCTACTACTGAA
This sequence comes from Ceratothoa steindachneri, assembly GCA_963969495.1. Taxonomy (NCBI): domain Eukaryota; kingdom Metazoa; phylum Arthropoda; class Malacostraca; order Isopoda; family Cymothoidae; genus Ceratothoa; species Ceratothoa steindachneri. The sequence continues at coordinate 161,416,324 of OZ018317.1, read as the reverse complement.
ATTATCTATAAAGGCAGTCATCACTAGTGTGACACAGAAAGTTTGGAGAACTTCTCTGGCAGACACGTGGGCAGTTTTCAGCCCCACATCAGCAGATTTGATGGAGTATACCATGGCATCAAGTAAACTGGTAACCCACGTTACAATGTGTTGCTATCTCAACGTTAAAACAAAGTTCACTTCTTGGTACTGGATGACTGTTGCTTTGATACATATATCATCCTCAGGATCCCGTTTTTCTGTTAGCATTCATCGCTCAGGCTTGATCAATATGGTGGTCCTCATTCTAACTTGGAAGTTTGTTCTTTGGCAGCAATGTCAATAGATCTCCCAAGTGTCTTCTCACATCTATCTCCTGATTGTCATCTCATTGCTACCAAGTCCTGGCAGTTTGGAGAGTCTGATCGGAGGTTGCTCGCATGCTCGAAGAAGGGATCACCAAGCCATCAGATTCACCCTCGCTGGCACAAGTACATGTCGTGAATAACAGAAAAGAAAATATTGGTCATGGACCACTCTCGAACTAGGAATAATAATGAGAGAGGCTGAGGGGTCACTTATTTTGGCAACATCCAAGGAGGAAAGAATATTTTCATTCAATATTTTAGCCTTTTTCTTTGGAGAACCTTTTGATGTTGAGGGTTTTGGTTCATGGTAAAAATCTTTTACTTCTCTTTCTCTTGAAGCAGTGCTGGAACTAGTGCTATTTGCAAGAATAACATTCATTGAATGAAGCTGCTCGATGTCCCTTTTTTAGCTCCCTTTTTCTTATTGCAGTTGTACTTCAAGTTTCCGCTGTTGTTCCTTCTTATCTATTCCTATCATTATCTCTTTCCTTCTTGCTCTCTGTAGACAAAGTAACTTTATCTTTATTGGTCATTATCTCATTAGCATTTACTTGAGCAATATTAAATAGCTCATCTAGACCGATTTGTGACCTTACAACCTTCAAAACTTTAAATAATTCACTGACTAACCTTGGAAGGACTTTGGCAAATATATCATTCGAAAGAGAATGTAAAACAACTTTAGGGTCTTAAATTTTGTTGGTTAGTATCTGCCTAATAGTTATGATGTTATTGCCAAAACAAATTAATTCCTGGGATAACCTTGGGTGGGGGTTGTGTAAGTGGCGTAGATGGTAGTAGTGGTGGTGCAAGTGGTAATGAGGTAGGTGTTGTGGTAATGGTGGTGGTGGTTCAGGTTGTGTAGGTGATGATTAGAAAGAGAATGTAAAACAACATAAGGGTTTCAAATTTCGTTAGAATCGTCTGAATAGTTACAATGTCATTACAAAAACAAATAAAGGCAAAATGAGAACCGACCCACATAGTAAAATGTAGAGTCACACGCGACTAAAGTCCATCACATCACTAAATATACTGAAAGCTTCTCCTGAGGAAAAGAAAAAAAAATGAATGCAGGGCACAATGGTAGCTCATTGAGTGCTTCACCCAGATCATCATCTTCCCATCCATTTGGTCATCCCAGCTACCCTGAAAAGGAAGAAAGGGATTAAGCATCTACATAAGTCAGGGAAGGCAAACTCCTACCAAAAACATAAACCACCATAGCGGGCTGCCTTTTCTTCTTACTATGATATCATCTGATTTTGGTTCATGTATAGTTTGCTTTATTTTTACTTTTATCTTGTCAATGTAGCCTAGTAATTAAAAATTATTTTTAAGGCTTCTAATACTTTTGGAAGCTGTCGCCAGATTATGCCTTTTAAAAAAAAAAGCTCCTCATAGCTGCACTTGTGATCTCCATCCCCCTCACCCTGCCTTCATTTCCTTCCATCTTATCAGTCATGTTGAGAAGGATGCAGCAGCGTCCATAGGGTCAGTCACAACCTCTCATGTTAAAAAAATATTTTATCTTGCAAATTCAGGTGTCAAAAGGGTCAGATTTATACACCTGGCTACACAGAGTTTTAGGCAATTAAATTACTTTATAATTGATATTTATTTCAATTTTTTTACTAAATCATCACTTTGTTTATCAGGAAAGTCTTAAATTTGTGGAAGACTTTGTTAAAATAAATGGACCATTTGATGGTATTCTTGGATTCAGTCAAGGTGCAGCCTTTGCTGCTCTCCTGTGTCAACATCAAGAAATGCAGTTGCTACAGTTCACGTTCAAGTTTGCCATCTTTATATCTGGATTCATTTCACAGTCTGATCACCATCAAAGCCTTTTTTCTCAGCGCTGTATCATACCCACACTTCACATTTATGGCAAAAATGATCAGGTAAAATTCTTTCTCTTTTATATATGGAAATATTTTGTATTATATAGGATGATCGAAAAGTTTCTCTGCTGTAAAAAAAATAGGACTTTTTGGAGAGTGAAATAACTGTCTGCTTTGAAAACTAGTAAGTAGAAATTAAGAACAAGAAAAAGAGTCTGATAAAGGCTAATCAATAGCATATATGAAGCAGCTCCTGCTCCCATCACCCAGTTCAGTCTCACCTACCATCCTCATCCATAAATCAATCCAGTCTATTCTTAAAACTATCCAGTGAGGATGCTTCTAATCACATGACTACTGAGCCTATTCCATTCATCTATTACTGATTTGGAAACCAAATTCTACCAATCTCCTTCCTAAAGCTAAACTTGTCCAGCTCTAAACCCATTGCTACATGCCCTATCCTCCTCTATGTCTTCCCTAATATAACCTTTTACCCAATTGAAGATTTCAATCAAGTTCCCTCAAACTCTTTCCCTTTCTAACATATGAAGATTTAGTCTCTTAATCCTTTCAGCATAAGGTAAGCTCCTCAACCCATAAAACATCCTAGTCATCCTTCTTTGCACAAACTCAAACAAATCAATATCCATCTGCCAGGTACAGTTTCAGAAAGACAGCACTCCTATTACTTACACTCCTCCCAATAAACCCCAATATTATTCAGTGGATTACACTTATTTATACTAAGTACACTACACTTTCTTATGTTAAATTCCATTTGCCATCTCTTTGCCCATTGGGTTAGTATGGTCAATTCATTTTATATTAGCTCAGCATCAGAGTCAGACCTTATACTCCTACCCAACTTTGTCATCGGCAAACTTGCTCAGGTCACTACTTATACCTATGTCAAGATCATTAATATAAATTAAGAACAACAGCCCCAGCTAACCCATGAGGAACCCTACTGGCAACATTTCCCCACTCAAATTTACTCCCATCTATACTAACTCTGCTGTCTGTTACTAAGGCACGACTGAATCATTGAAATAAACTTTTGGAATCTTCTTTTCCTCATTTTCCACTTTAATTTCATAATTTCTCTTTGCTACCTGTGGAGTATAAATAATAGACTGTGGTGGCTCTAACTTACCGGTAGTTCTGTCGATCCAACACGTCCGTCTGATGGACTACACAATCACACGCCGAAAAAAAACAAATAAATTGAACAAAGACAAAAACCACAACTACAAACACAACAGGGAACAGCAACGAAGACAACACTAGTAACACAAATGCGTAGTAAAACCCCTGCATCACCGGTGCCACCCACGAACTGAACTCGCCTCTAACCACCCGCCCACCAAATCTATACACACTCACACACATTCCCTATTCTTCCGCACAACTGCCTTGCTCCTTTCCCTTTCACTCCTATAACACGGCTCCACACACACCCGTGATCTCACCATCACAGCTCGTAATCGCTAAGCTAAACTTGGGGTCGCCTGACTCGCTCCGACCGCCTCGGATCAACTGGAACCCGTTATCTCTGAGCCACATCTCCCGCATCATCAGAGCCATCATCCTCATCAGTGACGCCATCCTCCCCATCAGAGGATGCTTCATCGAGGAAAATTCGTTGTATGTCAAATACATGACGCGCAACGCCATCAACTTCTACCGTGTGTATTTCTACCGAGAAATACACCGGCCACCAACCGGCTTTACCATCACCACGTCCCCCACTGTGAACTCAGTCTGAAACTGATCTCGCTGCTCCTCCCGAATGCATGCTGGATGTCTCCACTGATATCTAAAAAGCATAGAAGCAGGCGCGCTCTCTCCATTCACACCCTCTTTCGCGGTTATGTTGTACCAAAACACCGTCTGCAACGGACTCTTCCCTGGCCTCGCCGCCTTGCTCTCTATGGTACGATGCATCCTCTCAGCAATCTCATTTCCCGATGACCGGTAGGCTGCTCGAAACCTCTCGATCACATTCCACTCCCTGCAGGCATCAATAAGCTGGACAGATATAAAGGCCCTGCTATTGTCGGCTAAAACCTCATCAGTAGGTCCTTTCCAGGAATATCTGCTCCAACTGTTGGCAGATTTCCCTAGCATTTTCAGACCGCACCTCCGGCCATATTGCAAACTTACTCGGTCCACACTCCACTACAGTAAAAAGTGCTTTGCCCTAGTAATGTGTCACATCCAGCGTGAGCCTGCTCCATGAGCCATCAACTCCTAACCTCCCAGATACATCTCACTGGTTTAGGGAATCTGTAACTTTGCATTGCTTACATGCTCTCACAACACACTCCACCCTCTTTTTCATCGTGGGATTGAACTAGCAGCCTGGCTAAGTACATTGTTCGCTCCACGGCAAAATTGTGTTGTGAGTGTAAGCCTTCAATGTCAACATCAAGTGTCACTGCAACTCTTGCTTCCTCAAGCCAAACATTGGGTACTCTGGTAAGGATATCTGCCTTGTTTGTCTCTGAGGGAACAAAGGTTACAGACAAGTCGACATCCATTTCCAGCATCATGTCTTGCAGAATAGATATCCTACGTCTGACCAACATCTCTGACATATCGGTTACCTTCACCCTACCCTCATAATGGAGTGCGCTCTTCAATCACCGGAGCACAGTAATCGAATCAGTCATGATTTCAACATGTCCCAAATCCCACTTGAGAGCTAGGTTCAGCCCCTTGACAACTGCATCCAATTCAGTAATGTTGATATGAGCAGTCATCACTTTTGCATAACCAAGTAGCATCCTCCACAATCTGCCCCCCCCTTCCATTTCCAGCGCAACCTTAAGGGCAAGACTGCTGGCATCACACCCTATGTACCCCCACCTGCAAGGCGCTACATGAAACATCCCTCTCACTGGATCCTCCGAGTTTATCCGAGTGAGCAGATCTCTGATCAAACCCGAAGCTTGGTCTCCCACATCATCATCCCATCTCTCTCCTTCACTTACCCTCTTTATGTAGCTGCAGGCAACCCTTAACCACCCACACACAGGATAGTGGCCTACAATCCTCCCACACACAGAGAAGAGCGCACGTCTAGATAGCCGCCCAATATCACCTCAGCCCGACAACACATTACCCCTACTAAAAGCCAGCTCTCCATTTTGGTTTCTCTGCAGAGCCAAGCCAAGCACCCAACCATCCTCCAAACTCTCAGGCTCTTTGGTAACAAGCCCGTAACGTGCAAGATGTTCCGCCAACTCCTCTGCTGTTACTATCTCCTCATTCACAATCACACCATCTATATAATTGTCATTTCCCCTCTGCACTTGCTCATCTTGCTCTAACACCAGGTTAAGAATCTTCATCAATATCTTGGGAGCACAGTTCTAACTAAAGCCAAGGCCAGTTCATCTGGCCTAAGGGCTCCTACCGGCGGGATTTGTGTTTTTTGAATCTTATTTTAAAGTAGCCTAGTACTAGGCAGTTTTTAATACGGCGACTAATGCCCAAATAGGCAGTCGCCAGATGAGCTATTAAAATTTAAAAAAAAAAAACCCTACCGGCGGAAGAGAGAAGCGGGTTCATTCCCCGCCCCCTTCCTTCGTGGGAGCCATGGGGAAGGACGGGTCCGCTGCCGTTTTGGTAAGCGATCAAGCCAAGATCGGCACGCCCGTCCCCGCTGCTCCCCCAAGTGAGGAATTCCTGACTAAGACCAAAATTGCAGGTGCGCAGAGTGGAGCCTCGATTACGCCAGGGACCCTCATTCAGAAGTTACCTGTCGTTTTCGAACCCGCTGGCTTCAAACGCTTCCTCGTTATTCGCTCCACTGATGGCAGCATGTTGGCTAAGAGCAACATGATTCATCAGAGGAGAGCTTTAGCTAGTGTGATTGGTAGAGAGCCGAAGGTAACCCGTTTCTCGGACACGAGCCTTTTGGTGAATGCGTCGAATCCCTCCGAGGCGGCCATGATTAGTGCCCTTCGGACACTTGATGGCACGCCTAGGAGTGTAACGCTGCACTCTATGATGAACTTTGTGAAAGGAGTGGTTTATGTGAGGGAACTAGTGGAATACTACGCAGATGACATCACCTTAGAGCTGGCCGACCATGGATCGGTCAAAGTCGAACGTGTGATGAAAAAACAAAAAGGGTCCTCGAGACCCAGCCCTACACTCTTATTCACTTTCGACTGTGACTAGCTCTCTGAGTTAGTGCGTGCTAGTTTGTATCGCTACCGCGTGAAGGAATGCGTTCCACTGACGTGGAGGTACTAATACTTACACCGTTCGGCCATACGAATCGCTTCTGTAGATGTGAAAAGTCGGGGTCACCCGAAGTCTGTGCAAGTTGCTTAAAGGTCGCACACGATAAGTCCAAATCGGGTGTGGCCAAGTGTATTTCGCGAGGCTAAAACTTGGTCCTGGGGGCGTCTGGCGCTGCCTGGGGCATCTTATGCCTTAATTTTAAGAAAGACACCCTCTGCTCCAGGCCTACGAGCACGGTCGTTTCCGCACCCATTCGGAACCCTTCTGCGGGTTCTACCCACCCCGTGCACTCCCCTAGTAGAGCTTGTGACATAAAGGGTTGGTATCTAACCCCGGCTGAAACCAGGGTTCCCCTCCTTACCCCAGCCTGACCCTTTCCCGTAAGATGAAACGGCCGCGCGCCTGCACCGAGTCGTTAGACTCACAGGAGGCAACGTCCCTGAAGTTGGTCGTGAGGCCATCTTCCGGGGTTCCTAAAGCTACCTCCCGAAAAGAGGACAGCACTAGAGGAGCTTCGTCGCCTACGCCCACATCGAGTGCTAGGCTGGATGACTTGAAGGCGGTGGATCCTCGAAAGGAGAGACTCCCCCTATCGAAGCCGTCCCGCCTGCCTAAGGTTTCGAGTCGGAGGGAGGAAAAGATCCGCATGGCGAGTCCCTCCCCCCGATAAGTCATCGAAGGTGACAGCGCCCGAAGTTCTGCCTCCGGGAAGCGTACGGCTATTCCCGTAAGGGTCTTCTCTTCGAAGAGGGCCCCGTAAGGGGCGCAGCGATTTGCCATCCTGGCCGCCGTGCTGACGGGACTCAGCACCCCGTCCTTTCAGACAGCCTGTATTTCTCCCCTACTTCGTCACTTTTCATACAACCTCTCCCACAACTTTCTCTGGTCAGCCTCTAATTTCACAGTGTAGATGCTGACCTTTTTCTCAGCCAACCGTCCCGGATTGGGGCTAAGGGTCGAGGGTACAGTGTTCCCTGAGCTCCGGTCTGGGGTGGGTGGGTGGTTGGTTTTTAACAACCTGATACATACCCACCCATACCTTACTCACATCCCCTTTCCTTCTCACTTCACCAGGCGGGAGGGGTGGTCCTGAATGGCGGCAGCTGGCTCTGCCAGGCCTGTACGCACCCCTCGCAGGGCCGGCTACTGCGAGGGGTGATGAGCTATTGCATCCCGTAATGAAAAGAGGGTCACCATGCCCAATGATGAAGAAACAAAAAAATCTCCCCTCAATTTCCCCAGTTCCATCGTCGGAGCCGCTCTCGGTCAGCTCCACAAGAAAAATGGAGGTTCCCCCATCCCCCTCTGTGCTTAAGCAGGGGACCCTCCAAACTTCTCTAAGCGGAGAGGAGGCTTACTCCTCTCCTACGCCTACGGGTGTAGGGGACTCCCCCTCACCCCCTTCTCTGGAGGTGCTTTCGGGCACCTCGCTTTTACCAGCCGCAGTCCCCCCTTTTCTTTCCAAGGGGTCTGCCAAGAAAGCCAGCAGGCAGCCCATAGCCGACCGCTACCCATTAAAGCGGTTCGGTAGGGCAAACCCCCTTAGAGGGAAGCCAGGCCCCTTCGGTCGCTTCCCTCAAAGGACCTGCTGGCAAGAATTTTGAACCTTGCCGGGGTCAAGGCCTGTGCCTCCCCACACCTGACTAGTGACAATGATGACAACGGGACCTGCGATGTACTGGAGGGGGGGGATAACCAACTGGAAGCCTTCCCCCCCTGAGATAGACATGGTCCTTGAGGCAACCCAGCCTCAGACGGTAGGGCCTTCCATGGGGAGAAATCCGGGCTCGGCGCCTAGCACCGAACCCGAATCCGCCCCTATGTAAGGTCCTCCTCAAACGGCTAGGGTTTCCGAGGCAGTACAAGGAGGGGAGGGATCTCCTCCGACCGGTGCCCCTACGTACAACCCCCAGGCCGGTCCATCTGGCCTGGGGGCTCCTGCCGGCGGAGGGGAGAAGCGGGTTCATTCCCCGTCCTCCTCTCCTAAAAAGAAAAAGACTAAGAAGACTCGGGGTTCCTCTCCATCTGCGGGGACGGGTGGGTCTGCTGCTACTTTAGTAAGCGACCAAGCCAAGATCGGCACATCCGGCCCCTCTGCCCCTGTGGGTGCGGAGCTCCTTACCATTATGACTAAGACCAAAAGTGCACAGGGCGGAGCCTCGATAACATCGGGGCCCCTCATTCAGAGGTTACCTAGCGTTTTCGAGCCCGCTGGCTTCAAACGCTTCCTCGTTATTCGCTCCACTGATGGCAGCATGTTGGCCAAGGTTTACATGATCTATCAGAGGAGAGCATTAGCTAGTGTAATTGGTAGAGAGCCGAAGGTGACCCGTTTCTCGGACGGGGGCCTTCTGGCGAATGCGGCGGGTCCCTCCGAGGTGGCCAAGATAAGTGCTCTTCGGACACTTCATGGCACCTCGGTGAGTGTGACGCCGCCATCTACCATGAATCTTGTGAAAGTAGTTTATGCGAGGGAACTCGGACTACTCCATAGAGGACATCATCTTAGAGCTGGCCCACCATGAGGCGGTCAACGCAGGCAGGGGCCTCGAGACCCACCCCTACACTCTTCGTCACGTTCGACTGTGACAAGCTCCCTGAATCGGTGCGTGCCGGTTGGTACCACTACCGCGTGAAGGCATTCTTGCCACTGCCGGGCGGTGCTATTACTGTCACCGCTTCGGCCATACGAATCGTTCATGTAGACGTGCAAAGTCGGGTCACCCGAAGTATGTGTAAATTGCTCCAAGGCCGCACACGATAAGTCCAAGTGTGTCAATTGCGGAGAGCGGCACCCCGCTTCTTCGAAGCAATTTGGTGCGTATCTCCTTGAGAAATAAATCCTGGCCGTTCAGGCCCATGATCGACTCTCATTCCGCGAGGCTAAGGACTTGGTCCTGGCGCGCCCGGCTCTGCCTGGGACGTCTTATGCATCAATGGCTAGAAAGACACCCTCTGCTCCAGTCCCATCAAGGCCAACGAGCAAGGTTTTTTCCGCGCCCATTCGGAGCCCTTGTGCGGGTTCTACTCAACCCGGGCGCTCCCCTGGTAAAGCTGGCGGCACAAAGGGTTCACACTCAGCCCCGACTAAAACCAGGGCTTCCCCTCCCCTTCCCCCAGCTTGACCGGTTCCCGTAAGGCGAAACAGCCACGCGCCTCCACCGAGTCGTTAGACTCACAGGAGGCAACACCCCCGAAGTTGGTCGCCAGGCCATCTTCCCTGGCTCCTAAAGCTGGCCCCCGAAGGAGGACAGCAACAAAGGAGCTTCAGCTCTTCTCCCACGCCTAGTGGTGGGCTGAGGCGCTCGGAGACGGTGTTTTCTCGAAAAGAGGGCCCCACCCTCCTAAGCCGCAACGCCCGCCTGAGGTTTCAAGGCGGAAAGAGGAAAAGACTCTCATGGCGAGCCCAACCTCCCCTAATAAGTCCGGGAAGCGTACGGCCATTCCCGTGAGGGTCTTCTGTTCGAAATGGGCCCCCGCGTCTCCTCCGAGCTAGGCCTGGAAAGCATATTCCTTCAATGGAATTGCCGTGGGCTCCCGGCCAACTGGGAGTAGCTGCGGAGGCTCGTCTCGTCCCGTTTCCCGTTAGCCATTTTTCCTCAGGAGACCATGCTTGGCGCATGCTCCCTGCCAACCCTCCCGGGGTATAAGGGTCTTGCGACCCCACCACCTCGGGATGGCCGGGCTGGGGGATGCACGGTTTACACCCGGCATGATGTCTCCGTTCTTCCTTTCACTTTAGATACCTCTTTTCAGGCAGTGGCTGTGCAGTTTCACCTGGATAGGAGGTATACTATCATTTCTGCGTACATTCCACCGTCAGCTGACTTCGACGCGGGGCACTTTCCCCGCGTCGTGGCACGGTTGCCGAGGCCCTTTCTCTTGCTTGGAGATCTGAATGGCACGCATCTTCTCTGGGAAGATTACTCAATAAATCCCAGGGGACAAGTTCTTGCCGATCTGATTGAAGAGCTTGAGATGGTTGTCTTAAACGTTGATTAGTTTACGCATCACTGCCCGAGAACCGCTTCATTTTCTTGCCTTGATCTATCTTTGTGCTCTTCGGATGCACAGCCTGGTTTTGATTGGGGGGTGGTCGATGACCTCCATGGGAGTGATCACGTTCTCATTTAAATATCATTTTCAGGGCAATTGCCGCCTCAGAGCCCACCTCGGTGGTACTTGGCGCGGGCGCGGTGGCCTGCATTTCAGGAAATGACTGAATTCTCTATCTCAGTCGAGGAGTTTAGGTCGTTCAATGAGGCCGTTGAGTTCTTCTCCGGTAACCTCATCGCCGCGAGCCTGATTACTATTCCGAGAACGTCTGGCCGGTTTGTACGCCGACCACTCGTGTGGTGGTCGGCCGAGTGTGAGACGGCCCTCAAACAGAAGCGTTATGCCTACATGCGCTATAAGCGCCGCCCGAACGATTTCACCTTCGGTGAATTTCGTCGGGCTAGGGATAGGTTCCGGTATATTTCGAAGCACGCCCGCCGCTCTTCTTGGCGGGCATACGTGTCTTCACTTAACGGGAAGACCCCTCTGGCAGAGGTGTGGAGGCGAGTCAAAAGGATTCGGGGCAAGTTCTCGCAGGACCCCATGCCGTTCTCCAGGTGAATGGGACCGTAATCTCAGACCCCGCGTCCGTGGCGGAATCCTTCGTGACCGCTTTCTCCGCACTCTCTAGCCGGGATGCTGCTCCGCCAGTATTCAATGCACGTGTGATGTCGCGGAAGGCCGCCGGCTGGACTTTAGCTCCAGAGGCGGAGAACCCTTCAACGACAGGTTTACTGTGAGTGAGTTGAATTCCGCTCTTGTTTCGTGCGCGGACACCGTCCATGGTCCGGACGATGTCCCGTACGCCATGCTTCGACACCTGGGTGAGCGAGGCATTGCTTTTCTGTTAGATTTGTTCAACAGGATCTGGGTGGAGGGTCTCCTCCTAGATTCCTGGCGAATCGCTACTGTGCTCGCCTTTCGCAAACCGGGAAGAGATCACTCTACTCCGACCGGTTTCCGCCCAATCTCTCTAACCTCCTCCGTGTGCAAGTTGATGGAAAAATTGGTGAATCTCACATTAGCCTTTTTCCTGGACAGCGGAGGCCATCTGTCTTCTGCACAGTCTGGCTTCCGCAAGTTCCACTCCACATCGGATGCTCTGCTCCGACTGGAAAATGCGGTCTGCGAGGCCTTCCTTCGTACACAGCACTACGCCACAGTGTTTTTCGATCTGGAGAAAGCCTATGATACCGCATGGCGATACGGTATCATGGAGACTCTCCACACGATGGGGGCAAGGGGACACCTCCCAATGTTTATATCTGAAATTTTGCGAGATCGTCTATTCCGCGTACGGGTGGGGGAAGACGGAGCACGAGTAGGCAGGCGGAGCACGAGTAACGGTCGAACCACGAGTCCTTGCTTAAATACCTCCGAGCGCGTGACGTCAGCGCCAGCCAGTACGTCATGGATTTATCGCGACGTCATAAATGACGTTACGGGAAAATCGCATACGCTACACTAGCGCTTAATCCACGCGAGGGAGGATCAGCAAGGTTCGCTTCGGACGCTACCCACGCTACCGCCGGCCTGTGGGAAACGAAAAGGCTATGGTACATGATTAAAGTGACCGGACTTATAAACGGGAGCAAGGAAGCCAGAAGGGCCCCCTTGCCGAGCAAAATCACGCTCGCTGAAGAGTCAGAAAACAAAAGGTAGTCCGGCCTACATACATACAAAACAAAATGGGCGGCAAACTCTGCCTTAACAGCATGGGTGGGAGCAGACAATTGAAGACTAGCCTGCCTCTGGTCGAAAACCCAACCCAAGACCCAGGGAGTGGCGTCGCTGTAAGCGACGGGGAGCGAGGGAGGGGCCCACCCGACTCGTGCTCCGACCCAAGGGACCCAACCCGAGGGGAGGAGGATCGCCAGAAGGGCAACCCGGGAAGACCGCGCGTAGGCCAATTGATCCCAAAACCGAGGTAGGCCTATGGCCATTCCAACAAAATTGAGCAACCCTCCCAACCGAGCTAGGAAACTAGGAGAGCTAGGTATAACACTTGAGTCGGTGGCGTTCCTGGTTCTGCCCAGGACGTCACCCTGGAGGATACCACCTTTGCCTATTTGTCGCCACGTCTCTGCTCCCAAAGCTTCTACAGCGCTGGGAGTATTGCGTTCGGCCTCTTTGGACCACACTTCGTGTCACGCTGTAACCGTGACTGTATATACGGATGGCTCCAAGTCCCAAGAGGGGGTCGGTTTCCACGCTGTATCCCCTATCTTTGAAGTCAGCGGGGTTCTGCCATGCGCTGCGTCTGTTTTTACTCTTGAGCTGGTTGCAATACACCGCCCAGTACGGGGGATAACGCGATGTGCCCAGTTCGGAGACGGGATTGTGATTTATAGCCACTCACAAAGCGCCCTGAGTGCTCTCGGGGGATTGGAATCTCCGCATGTCTTGGTTCGCGATATACGTGACGCCACGCTTTTGCCGAGCCGGGCGGATGTTGAGATTAGCTTCTGCTGGGTTCCTGGACACGTAGGAATTGCGGGGAATGTGCACGCCAATGAGGGCGCCAAGGAGTCCGCGATGACTGGGCGACCAGGCCAGAGTTTGGCTCTTTACACCGATTACATAGCAAGAATACAGGCAACCCTCCAGGCTGCTTGGCAAAGAAGATGGGAGACGGTCGAGGGGAACTTAAAGTTGCGTGCCATTGCGCCGCGACTGTTCCCATGAACCTACCCCCCCAATGCCGCGAAGGCTTCATGTCACTTTGCCGTATCCGAATTGGACACACTCGCGGGACGCACCGCCATTTGATGGAGCCCTCGCCAGCGCCCTACTGTGAAGACTGCGTTGTCCTCCAGACTGTTCGGCACATTCTTGTTGAATGTCCCAGTCTGGGTGATGTTCGCGCACTTTATCTGTACCGGTACGAGCGGGGTCGCTACCACTTGTCCCTTGTACTCGGGACTGGTTCATGCACACGGACTATATGACTTTTGCGAGGAGGCTGGCCCCCTTCACTTTATTTGACTGTTTGTTGTGGTGTGGGTCGCAGGTTCCTGCGCCGTGGCGAGGTGGGCCCGACCCGAAGCTGGCTGCAGTGCGCTTCCTTCTTGTTACCTTTTTGCTTTTTTTTAGTGTTTTTTTAGCCTTTTACCCCTTTTTTTACCGTTATTTGTTTTTTAATATATCCTAGTCGTAGGTTGTTGTGAGCACTACGACTTTTGTCTTAGTAGTCAATCGCCAGATGGGCTCCCCCCACTTTTTGGAGGAGGTTGGCCTCCTTCTTTTTACTTGACTTTGGTGTGCGTAAGATGTTCCTGGGCCGGGGAGGCCTCACCGCGAAGACGGAGCTTGCTTCCTCTTCGTCTTCTTGCCTTTTTTTAGGGAGGCGGGGGGATGGGGGCAGTTTTTGTTAATTTTCAAGTAGCCTCGAGTATTAGGCTGAATTTTTACTTGGGCTATTTATGCTCTTGGCGGCACTCACCAAATGGGCGTGCCTCCCCACCCCTCCCCGAAATACAAACACTTCTCTGCTTGGGACCCCCCACGCACACACTTCTCTACCTGCTTGTTGACCTTTTCCTTTATTGTTGTTGTTTTGTTTTGCATATTGTTATTCTAATGTAATCTGGTACTACTAGGCTGTCGTGAGTACGGCGACTTAAACCAAGTAGGCAGTCGCCAGATGGGCTCCTGAAGAAAAAAAATCTGCCTGGGATACCCCCCCTCCCCAAACACACACTTGTCTGTCTGCCTGAGATATCCCCTCCCCTTCCCCACACACACTTCTCTGCCTGGGGGACACCTTTCTCTCCGTATGAATTTTGTTCATTGTTCTTGTAGAACAAAAGTTTCAGGTGCGCGTGCGTCTCTCATGCCCAGCGGCCGCTCTCTGGCTTAGTTGCCTTCTCTGACGCGCCCGAGTACGGTATTGAGCTTCCTCCTGCCCTACATGTAGGCATATTGTGCTAAATGCTACAACACAACACCCAATCGCTTTGAAGGGGCATTTTGGCATGGGTAAAAGGATGTGGTGGTTTGTGGTTGTAAAGGGGCGGGAGGGGAGGGGGCTGGTAACTTTTGCTTGCGGCCCCGACCCCATTTTAGGGGCAATGAGGATGATGAAAATAATCATGAAGAATTTTGCTCAGTCACCTCGCACGCCTCTCCCTCTGGGTAAAAACTCTTTAAAATAAAGATTTTTTTTCTTTTTTCTCTCAAGGTAATCGCAAGTCAGATGAGCGTGGACCTCCTCCAGCATTTCGAAGACCCCACCTTTCACGAACATGACGGTGGCCATTTTGTTCCCGCTTCAAATCCGTCTAAAACTGCGTACATCCATTTTTTAGAAAAACTCGAGAATTAATTATCTTTAATGCATGATTCGTTACATTAAGGAGTCCGGTCGTCGAATACTGAAGAAAGAACAAAAGGCATGTGCAAAAGGCTAGTCATTAGTCGATATGAGGTAGCTCCTGTTCCATTCACCAAGTTCAGTTCTCCCTAACCAACCCACAACAAGCTCTTCGACAGCTATATCCGAAATACCACAAAGCATAGGGAAAAGAGTGTGCAAAAGGCTTATACTAGGAAGCTCCTGATTAAATCACCCAGTTCAGTCGCACTTACTAATCCTCATCCATCCAATCTATTCTTAAATCACTGCAGGGAGGAGGCTTCTATCACGTAACTAGTGAGCCTATTCCATTCATCTACCACTATTTGTAAACCAATTTCTACTACTCTCTTTCCTATCCTTTTCACTAAAAATAAGAACCTTATCCATGTCTTCCCTATTACAACCTTTTACCGACTTAAAGACTTCATTCACGTTCCCCTCGAACTTCTCACTTATGTAGATTTAGTCTCCTAACCTTTTTACCATAAGCTCCTCGACCCATGAAGCATCCTAGTCATTCTTTGTATTGACTCAAGCAAACGGAGTCCTATAATACAGCGACCAAAATTGCACAGCATAGTCATAATGGAATAACTAACTCTCCATCTTCGTGCATGGGAGGAGCCGACCCTCAACTGGGTTCAAAAAGATTTTTCTCGGTGGGCAATAAATAAGACAAACTATGTAGAACGTTCTATTATTTCCTTCAACGCATATCACCTCTATCGCTGCTAAAGTCTAATGACGAAGAAAATAGTTTGTGTTTAAAGCGAAAGACATCCAGGTCGTCTCCTGCAAAGTTTGCACTCAACATTTCGTCTTGACCATCACAAGCCTATGAACTCCCGTTCCCAGCCACGGAGATTCGGGACTCACTGTATGCAGGAGGGCTTCTAGCGGCCCGCCCTCAAAACGGGAACGAAGTGGAATCTTACCCCGTTTCCTATTATCTCTCTTTATATTTATTTTGTGTTTACCTTCTTGTTTAATATAATTTTAATCTGACCTGGAATGATGATCTTGTTTGTATTTTTTTTTTTATCTCTTCTGTTCTTTGGGTAAGGCGGGAGGGGGAGGAACCCCATTATCCGCTCTTTTGAATTTCGACGACCCGTCCAGAAGATACTGGCTGGTTAAGAGTGGGATGTATTGGAACCGTATCTGGTCTCCGAGAGATAAAGGTCGCCACCAATTCGAGAGTGGCAGTTCTGCGGGGCCCTTGTAGGCCTCGGCGTTGGGGGGGGGGGGGAATCACGAGGGTGTTATTGAATTTAATTCTGATGCAATGGTTGTTATTTATTGTTCCCCAGGAGCATAAGACTTCTGCTTCCTCCATCCCTTTGGGAAATCTCCCCTCCCAAGATAGGGTTCTAAGCCCATGCAATTCACTCACTCCGCTCCGCTTGTTAGATCCCCATTCTAACAAAGTGCTCTCCCTTCCCCTTAAGTTTGATTATTCCATTTTCCTAGTACTCAGATCTGATTTTGATGCTCCCCTTTCTTAGGTTGTCCTTAGACAAGTGAAGGGTTCGAGGGGGACTTGAGTAAAATCTTCCAAGTGGTCAAAAAGTTCTAATAGGAGAGACATAAGTAAGGTTCTTATTTTTAGTGAACAGAATAGGGCAAGTAGCAATGGGTTTAAGCTAGACAAATTTAGGTTTAGGAAAAAGTGGTAGAAATTGGTTAACAAATCGAGTGGTAGATGAGTGGAATAGGCTCCCCTGTAATGTGATCTAAACGTTCTTCCTGTGGAGTTTTAAGAATTGATTTATTGATGGTCTTAAGCGGAATCGAACTTGGAGATGCGAACAGCAGCTGCCTCGTACAAGTTATTAATTGGCCTTTTGCAAACTCCCGTTCTTATGATCCGTCTCGGCTACAAAGTAAGGAGGACTAAACCCGTTACAAATGTCTATAGGATGACCAACGTCCTATTAATATCCACTAAATCATAACTCGTGTATGCCAATTTGTAAATTCTTAATGCATTATATTTTCCTTTTCGTTCATTCTTCCATTCCTCCTATTTCGCCAACGCGTTAACCGTCGATTCTCTGGCTCATTAGGCCTAAATTCATTCTTCAATTTCCTGTCAATTATTCTACATTAATTTTGAGATTCAGAAATCTCAATTTATTAGGTTTGGGTATCTCCCGGTCCCAGTAAACCGCTGTTTTGAACTGACTACTCGTTAAAACTGACCAGTTTGGGTATGTGGGTTTTATCTTTCGGAATGTACAAGAGTGTTAATTATGCCTTGGATTATAATGACCCTACTAGCTCTCTCTAGTTTAATGCATGCGGCGTTGAATTACTGACGTTAGGCAAGAGTTCGATCCCAACGAGCGCAGATACACAACTATCAGCGTGGTCATGGACTGGCAGCCCCGTGGGTGGATTCACTGATACCCCCGCTAGGGCTACTTACAGAGCATCATGCATATAGCCAAGCATATATCAATTGCTTTCCCCCCACTTATAAATATACCCAATATTTCGGGGCCATGCTGTAACGCGGACTGGGTACCCACCCCACCTTTTCACGGAAGGTTCCACCATTGATTGTTGCTGTCAAACAATAAGAGTGCCTTCCGAGGACTGGTACCTTAAGTCTTACCAGTAATTGTCATTATGATCTGTATGTATATTTCACTATACGGCCAGGAGATTTTGTCTACGGTGCGAGGGGCTAATGGCGCTACCTACCATGGCCATATGTGAGGTAGACTCAGATGTGCCCATTGTGCTTCAGCCAAGACGCCTGGCTTTCAAATTCCATAATTAATTGCTTTCGATGCGCGATTCGTTACATTAGGGAGGCACGTCTTCAAGTAATGGATTAACACCCTATCTTGTGTCTAATCCATCGTGACAGTGAGAGGAGCCGACCCTCAACTCTGAGAATTGTTCGTTCCAACAGTTCCTACTCGTGCTAATACCGAGTCGTCCTCAGTTGTTCGGCAGTTTGCAGCTGGTGCGTATCTGACAGTAGAGCTAAATGTCGGGCGGGGTGAAACATTAGCCTCGTCCCCGCTCATCCTGATATCCGGACACGTAACTTGCGTGAATATCACCCATTGCGGGGCATTCAACAAATATACTCCCGGAAACAATCGGGACAAGACAGTTGTCATCATAACGGGTGGGCGAGCGAGCGCGCCATCAGATGACAGTGCATCCCGTGAGTGTACCCAAGTTACCCTAAGGCTTTGAATACGAGCCTTCCAAGTAAGGCGTCGGTCGAAAACAAGACCGAGGAAACGGTGCGAATCCACCCCCACCAACCATGCAATTTCTTTTAAGAACAAGTCTGGGTCTGGGTGGAGGTGTGGATGGCGGCAGAAATGCACCACCTTAGTCTTGGCCAAGGAAAACCGAAACCTGTGCGCTTCGGCATAGCGAGAGACGCGGTTCAATGTCTGTTGGAGTCGACGCTTCAGATTTGGCATCTGGGCGGCGCCAAAAGAGATAGAAACGTCGTCCACGTAAAGCGTAGCGAGAACATCTTCAGGCAGCACAGAGGTGATGCCGTTGATGCTCAAGGCAAAGAGTGACACTTAGGATACTTCCCTGCTAGACACACATACTTCCTGCTCTATTGGGCCGGAAAGGGCTACCCTAACCCCTACGCAGAATCGATGATCTCGCAAAAAATCATATATAAGATTGGGAGGTGTCTTCTCGCCCCCATCGTGTGGAGAGTTTCAACGATACCGTATCGTCATGCCGTATCATAGGCCTTCTCCAGATCGAAATACACCATAACTTATTGCTTTCCACGAAGAAAGGCTTTGCAGACGGCATTTTCCAGTCGAAGCAGAGCATCCGACGTAGAGTGGAATTTGCGTTAGCCGCAATGTAAAGAAGACGGGTGGCCTCCGCTGTCCAGCAAAAAGGGTAATCTAACATTTCCTAATTTCTGCATTAACTTGCACACAGAGGAGGTTAGGGAGATTGGGCGGAAACCGGCTGGGTTAGAGTGATCTCCTCGGTTTGTGAAACGCGAGGCAGTAGCGATTCGCCAGGAGCCTGGGAGGATACCTTCTACCCATATCCTGTTGAACAAATCTAACAGAAAGGTCATGCCTCGCTCACCCATGTGCCTAAGCGTGGCTTACGGGACATGGGCCGGATCAGGGGCGGTGTCCGGGCACGAAGCAAGAGCGGAACGCAACCTGCTCAATGTAAACATGTCTTTTTAAGGGTTCTCTGCCTCTGGAAGTCAAGTTAAGTTGGCGACCTTCCGCGACATCACGACGCGCAATGAATGCTGGCAGAGCAGCATCTCGGCTGGAGAATGCAAAGAAAGCGATCGTGAAGGACTACCCCACGGACGCGGGATAAGAGATTGCGGCCCCATTCACCTGGAGAACGGGAGGGGCGTCCTGCAAAAAATTGTCGCGAATTTTTTTTTATTTGCTTCCAAACCTCTGCTCGAAGAGTCCTTCCGTTAAGTGAAGACAAGTATGCCCGCAGGAAGAGCGGTGGGCGTGCTTCAAAACATACCGGAACCTAGACCTAACTACGAAATTCACGCACAGTGAAATCGTTCGGACCGCGCTTACACTGCTTGTAGGCATAACGCTTCTGTTTAACGGCCGCCTCACATACTTGACCATCACGGAAGCGGTCAGCTTGCAAAAAGGCCTTATCCTCTAGGAATAGTAGTTATGGTCACGGCAATAAGGTTGCCGTAAAAGAACTCTACGGCCTCATCCACTGACCTGAACTCGATTGAAACGGATAAATCGGTCATGTCCTGAATTGCGGACCACCGCGCCCGTGCTAGCACCACAGAGGATGGCTCTCAGGCGTTAGCAGCCGAGAAAATAATATTTGAATGGGAAAGTGATCACTACCATGGAGGTCATCGACTAGCCCCAACCCCAAATCAGGCTGAGCATCGGGAGAACACAAAAAGATAGAGACATGAAAAGGAAGCGGTTCTCGGCCAGTGATACCTAAACTCAGCCACATTCAGGACAATTATCTCCAGTTTATCGATTAGGTCGACAAGGACCCGACCTCTGGGATTGATTGAGTAGTCTCCCAGAGGGGGCCTACTGTTCAGATTAGGGTTGATAATGGTGGTAACGTTTCCTGGAAAATGGAAACTTTCCGGGAATTTAGGCAATCTTCACAATTTTTTCTTTGTATTAATAAATAAAGCAATTGTTGGTAATATATATTTTAATTAGATATAGTTGAGTATATTGAAAGAATTATTTTAGCACAATTACAATACCTACAATGTTAATTATTATAATTTAGTTTTGGGTTTCTTTATTAAGTTCAAATATTAAAAATATGAAATAGATTTATTGCTATGACTGACGATAATGTATGAAAATGAAGATCTTGCAGTTCCTCTACTAACCATTCCTAGCTTTGTGAAACCAACATTATGACACTTATACATATTGACATTAATAATTCTTTGTTTGGGAAATGTATAAATGCCTATATTTGTGTGTGTATTCATTTTCTGCATTATGTGTGCGCGCAAATGTGAGAATGTGTTTATTATTTGTATTACTCACAGTTGACCTTCTGGAAGAGGCACTAGGCCTATGGCTCTAGCTCTGCAGCCGTGCCTCTGTCAACACTTTGGCTGCGTGTGGTGGTAGCAATTTGTGCTTTGATTAAATTTTCTTTCCTGGCCTTTTCAAATCTTGTCGAGATTTGACTTGAACTGCAGGGCATTTTCCGAATTTACCACCCATTCCAATTATTGACTACCCAATGTGCGAAGGAAAGTACTGTTGGTCAAACGAGAGTGTTAGAGATTGCCACAAGGGATTCGGAGGCCTATGCATCATTCACTTCTGGTCCTGTAGCTTCAGTACAATCGCATGAGCTAGACGCTGAAGTCGACTGTTCTAATCTTAAGAGTTCGAATTGGGCTGCAGCTCCTTCGCTTCGAAAACTTAAATAAATATTATTGCGGAAATTCCTCGCGACAGAACCGTGCTTGCTGCCCAGCAAGCGATATATTACTTGCTTTAATGCAAGAGGACATTTTTCGAAGGTAGGCAAGTCATCTAAAAATGAAGTCTCGGCATTAATCTCTAATCCCGTTCTCGCTAGTGTGCCATCAATTTTGAAAGAGTCATCTCTAGAAGTGGAGGTGAATGGGTGTGTTCTCACGGCTCTTTTAGATACCGGAAGTCCGAGAACTTCATTTCAAAAGATGTTTCGAACTCCTTTAATTTCTATCTTAAACCTAATGAAGGCACTATATCTATGGCCTTTACAAATTCAACATCTCCGATCAAGGAATGTTGCGTGGTTAGAATAAAAAACGGAGTCCTATAATACAGCGACCAAAATTGCACAACATAGTCAGAATGGAATAAGTACCGAACAGTATGTTTGCTTGTTTTATCTCAATGTTGCGCCGACATTTTTTAGGAATCTCCTTCCTAAGTAAACATTTCTCCTTTAAGCTATGTAGCCTAGTACTAGGCTGTCGTGAGTACAGCAACTTATGCCCAAGTAGGAGGTCGCCAAATGGGCTAAAAAAATCCTTTAAGCTAAACTTTAGAAGTGCTCAACTTGACCACAACGTGTGCTCTCTGGCTTCTATGATTACGGGTCATCCGAGAGTTTTCACCAAATTATTATCTGTTGTAGACCAGTCATTACGAAGTCACGCAAATTTAAAAAGTCTAAATATATTCGTTCTGAAGTAGCACGCATGCTCAAGGAAGACATCATCGAACCTAGCACTCCTCAATGGCAAGCTCAAGTTCAAGTCGTGTCGAATAAATAGAAGAAAAAGTTAGTAATTAACTATTCTCAGACGATTAACAAATTTCCTTACTTGGATGCGCATCCATTACCCAATGTTGAATAATTGGTTAATAAGATATAGACCTATAAGATATTTAGCACTATCGACTTAATTAGTGTTTATCGTTGTGTTCCTCTTCACCCTGAGGATAAAATTTACACTGCTTGTGAGGCTGATGGGAGGCTTTTTCAATTTAAATGCTTAAGTTATGGTCTAACCAACGGTGTTGCCTGCTTCCAGAGAATTATGGTCGATTTCATTCGTAAAAATAATCTTGAGGAAAGTTATGCTTACCTATACGATGTTACTATTTGCGGCCGAACGCAACGCAAGTGGAACATGATAAAAACCTAACTAAGTTTCTCGAAGCTGCTGAGAAACAAAATGACCTTAAATGAAATCAATGCACTTTTTCAACTAAGACTCTTATGTAATTAATTAGTGTTTTATTTAGCCTAGATAGCGAACAAGAATTAATCACAATAAATTTTGAGATGAAAATTGAAGAATAAATTTAGGCCTAATGAGCCAGAGAATCGACAGTTAACGCGTTGGCGAAATAGGAGGAATGGAAGAATGAACGAAAAGGAAAATATAATGCATTAAGAATTTACAAATTGGCATACACGAGTTATGATTTAGCGGATATTAATAGGACGTTGAATAGGAAGTTAAATGTGATGTTAAATAAAATAGGATCACAATTATATTTATTTGGATGTTAACGAATATTAAATAGGATGATAAATATAGTGGGTTGATAATGATATTAGATAGTTTGTACGATAAGAGTACGTCAGCGAATCACAATAGTAATAGTAAATTGGGGTCTTCCGAGTCGGGAGATGCGAACACAATGAGAGAGCTAGGATGATAGGATAATACGGTTCTCTGGGAATTTGTTAAATAGGGGAATTCTAATTTGTTATATGTATATATATATATATATATATATATATATATATATATATATATATATATATATATATATATATATATATATATATATATATATATATATATATATATATATATATATATGATTTATAGATATCAGTTACATTGAAGTACTCGAAATTACATAACATAAATTATTTAAATTACTTTCGGAATACTGCATATTATAAGGATCTGGCAGTACTACAATAAGTATATGTATTCTAGGTTATCAGGGTCGCCAGAATGAACTTCGCCTGGATCCTCCACGGTTTGCTGCTCTCAAAGATATGCCCGTACCAACCAACCAAGAATCATTATTTCGATTAGTCGGATTGCTTGCATACTACTCGCGGTGGGTTCCAAGATTTTCTCAACGTATTCGTCCCCTAATTAATTGCAAGTTTCAACTTTTTGAAGAAGCTACAAATGCAATCTAGGAATTAAAATCAGCTATTATTAACGCTGTTAGGGCAAAAATATATATAAATTTACAGTTTACACTGGAAATTGATGCCTTAAGTAGCGCAAGTAGCACAATACCATGAACCAGAATGGACGATCCGTTGCATTTTTGAGATCCTTAAATTCCTCCAAGAGAAATCACTGCTCTGTCGAAAAAGAGGTCTATGCTATTCTTGAGGGGATCAAAAGACGACGTTATTTTCTTCTCAGCGTAAGTTTACCTTAATTACACATCAAAAATCTGTATCTTACATGATTTATTCACGTCATAAGAGTAAAATAATTAACGAAAAGATTGCTAGATGGCGTTTAGAATTGATGCACTTTGGCTACGAAGTTATACATCGTCCTGGTTCGCTCAACAGAGCTTCTAACGCCCTATCGCTCGCTTTCTGCCATAGCATGAACCACAATAATCTTGCCTAGCTTCATAAAGCTCTCTTTAATCTAGGCAGTGGCGGTTTAACCTAGTAGCAGATGTAGCACGTGCTACGGGTCCCGCGCTTCAGGGGGCCCCGCGAGGATGTAAAAAAATAGTAATAATTAAGTTTTTGCCCTTCAGCATAGAAGGCCAAGACAAAATAATTATTCCTTTTCCTGATTTTTATCTTATTATATATGATATTACTATATAAGAAAAATATAGAAAACCTCACTAGAGCATACTGCATAGTATAATAAGTCTGGCATTATGTTATGGTAGTACAGGGTGATGTTCTTTAAAAAGGAAAAAAGTGTACAAAATAAACCCCTCCTTTTTCAGTTAAGGCCTCCCAGCCATACTAGCAGTTCTTTTAAATTCCTCATATTTTTGTGCCTCTCTGCAGAGGAAAATGGGGTGGGGGGGAGATACAAATATATATATATATATATATATATATATATATATATATATATATATATACGGGTGGGGGGACCGCTGTTCCTTGTGCTACGGGCCCTGCAGCTCCTTAAAGCGGCCCTGCATCCAGAAATTACACGATGTCACCATTTTATTCGATTTTTTTTTAGGGAGCCCATCTGGCGACTGCCTGCTTGGGCATAAGTCGCTCTACACGACATAGCCTACTACTAGGCTATATTAAGAAAAAAATAAAAATACAAGAAAACAAATAACAACGTTAAAAAAGGACAAGGGCTAAAAAAATAATAAGGAAACAAAGCAAAAAAGCAAGAGACGCGCTCCGGCGTCGAGGGTATGCCCGATCTCCCACGGAGCAGGAACATGTAACCTACAAAAAACAGTCAAATAAAGGGAAGCAGGCCAACCTTTTCCAGAAAGTCGTAAAGTCCACAAGTCAGTGTGCACGAACCCGTCCCGAGTAAAAGTGGCAAGCGGTAGCGACCCCGCTCGTCCCAGCAACGGTAACGTGCGCGAAGATCACCCAGACTGGGACATTCAATAACTGTGCCGAACAGTCTGGTGGAAAACGCAGTCGTCACAGTAGGGCGCAGGCGAGCGCTCCTTCAAATGGCAGTGCGTGTCCAATTCGGAGACGGCAGAAAGCGACCTGAAGCCATCGTGGCATTGGGGGATAGGTCCATGGGAGCATTTGCGGCACAATGGCACGCAACTTTAAGTTCCCCCTCGACCGTCTCCCATCTACTTTGCCAAGCAGCCAGGAGAGCTGAAAGTATTCCTGCAATGTAATCGGTGCGAGGAAGAGCAAAACGCTGGTCTGGTGGCCCAGTCCTTGCCGACTCTTTAGCGCCCTCATCGGCGCGCTCATTCCCCGCCATTCATACATGTTCAGGAACATAGCAGAATATACTCTCGAAATTTGCCCGCAGCCACGAATATCTTGAACCAAGACATGCGGAGATTCCAATCCGGTCTCCGAACCGGGCACGTCGCGTTATCTCGCGTACCGAGTGGTCTATTGCAACCAGTTCGGCCGTGAAGACAGACGCAGCGTCTGGCAGAGCCCCGCTGACTTTAAACAGAGGGGATACGGCGTTTAAACCAAACCTCTATTGGGACTTGGAGCTATCCGTATATACTGGCACGGTTACAGCGTGACACGAAGTGTGGTCCAAAGAGGCCGAACGCAATACTCCCAGCGCTGTAGAAGCTTTGGGAGCAGAGGCGCGGCGATAAATATTCAAAGGTGGTATCCTCCAGGTCATGTCCTGGGCAGAACCAGGGACGCCACCGACCCAAGAGCTATACCGAGGTCTCGGAGTTTCCTAGCCCTAAACCCAAAGGTCTTAAAGTATGACTGGCGTCTCTCAGCGGCATAAGCACCGTCGAGATCAGTTGCGGATGCAGTGAGAGCTATTGGCGACTGATGGAGACGCCGGGGTCGTGCCTACAGGCGAATAATGCACTGTGCACGGCGCAGAGCGAGTGGCATCTCGCCAGCATCGACAAGTAGGCTCTCGACGAGGGAAGTGCAGAAGGCACCGGTCGTCAGGTGAAGGCCGGTGTGGTGGAGAGAGACTACGTTCCGCAATAGACGCTCTGGTGCGGATGCATAAAACTCTAATCCGTAGCCGTGCTTCGAACGAACAAAGGATCGATGAAAATTAAGGTAGTAGCCCTATCAGCGCGCCCAAGCGTGAACGTCACGTAACGAAGAATATCCCGTGGCGGGTACAAAATCCCTGAAGCTGCGAATATGGGTCTCCTAGGTGAGACGTCGGTCAAATACAAGACCAAGGAAACGGTGCCAGTCCACCACTTCCAGGCGCACCCAATTGAGAAATAGGTATGGGTCAGGACTCAGGATGCAGCCGTGGATGGCGGAAAAATGCAACATCTTAGTCTTGGCAAATAAAAAAGGATGCCTGCGCGTTTCGGCATAGCGAGAGACGCGGTTCAATGCCTGTTGGAGTCAAGGCTCCAGAGTTGGCATCTGGGCTGCGCCAACAGAGATCGAAAGCGTAGCGAGAACATCTTCCGGCAGCACCCAGGTGATGTCGTTGATGCTCAGGGCAAAGAGTGTGACACTGAGGACACTTCCCTGCGGGATAGCCGCTTACTACTCCATTGAGCTGGGGATGGCCCTTCCTACCAGTACGGGGAATCGACGATCTCTCAAAAATTCAGATTTTCAAGAATGGGAGTCGTCTCCTCACCCTAATCGTATGGAGATTCTCCATGATACCGTATCGTCATGCACTATCGTAGCCCTTCTCCAGATCGAAATACACCATCCCGTAGTGGGGTCTACGAAGGAAAGCCACGCAGACCACATTGTCCAGTCGGAGCAGAGCAGCTGACGTGGAGTCGAACTTGCAGAAGCCGCACTGTGCAGGAGACAGATGGCGTATGCTGTCCATAAAAAAACTAATCTAACATTTACCAATTTCTCCATCAAATTGCACACGCACGAGTTTAGAGTGATTTGGCGGAAACCGGCCGAGGTAGAGTGATCTCTCTCCGGATTTCGAAAGGCTAGCACAGTAACGATACGCCAGGAATCTGGGAGGATGCCCTCTACCCTAATCCTGTTGAATAAACCTAACACAAAGGCCATGCCTCTCTCACCCAGCTATCTAAGCATGGCGTACAGGACATCGTCCAGACAATAAACACGAAGCGAGAGCGGATCGAAGCTCACTCAGAAATAAATCTGTCGTTGAAGGGTTTTCCGCTGCTGGGGGTAAAGTCCAGTCGGCGGCCTTCCGCAACATCACGACGTGCGTTGAATCCTGGCGGAGCAGCATCCCGGCTATAGAATGCGGAGAAAACGGTTGCGAAAGATTCCTCCACGGACGTGGGGTCTGAGATTGCGGTCACATTCTTCTGGAGAACGAGAGGGAGGGTCCTGCGAGAACTTGCCCCGAATCCTTTTGACTCACTTGCACACCTCTGCTAGAGGGGTCTTCGTGTTAAGAGAAGACACGTATAGCCCGCCAAGAAGAGCGGCGGGCGTGCTTCGAAATAAACTGGAACCTAGCCCTAGTTCACGAAATTCACTGACAGTGAAGTCGTTCAGGTGGTGCTTATAGTGTATGTATGCATAACGCTTCTGCTTGAGGGCCGTTTTACACTCCGACCACCACCACGGGAGCGGTCGGGGTGCAAAATGGCCAGACATTCTAGGAATAGTAGTTAGGCCCACGGTGATGTGGTTGCCGGAGAAGAACTCAATGGCCTCATCTACCGACCTAAATTCCTCGACTGGAACAAAGAAATCAGTCATTTCCCGAAATGTGGACCACCGCGCCCGCGCCAAGAACCACTGGGCGAGCTCTCGGGTGGCAGCGGCCCAGAAAATGATATTTGAATGGGAAAGTGATCACTACCATGGCGGTCATCGACATTCCCCACCCAAAATCAGGTTGTACATCCGGAGAGCACAAAGATTGATCGAGGCAGGAAAATGAAGCGGATTTCTTGCAGTCATGCGTAAACTTATCCACATGTCGGGATGGGCTTGACCCCTGGGATTAATTGAGTAGCCTTCCCAGATCTCCGAGCAAGAGAAAGGCCCTCAGGAAAGTGCTGCGACACGGCAGAAGTCCCCTGCATCGAAGTCGGTTGATGGTGGAATGTACGCGGAAATACCAGTGTACCTCCTATCCAAGTGCAGCTGCACAGCTACTTCCTTAAAAGAGATATCTAAAGCAAAGAGAAGAACGGAGACATCATGCCGGACCCCATCTTGTGGTGGAGGAGTCGCCAAGCCCTTTAACCCTGGGAAGCTGGGAAATGGCATGCCATCAACATGGTCTCGTGCAAATAAATAGCTAACGAGGGACAGTTGTCCCGGAGTCAGCGGCAATTTAATTGAAAGAATATGCCCTCCAGGCCTAGTTCAGAGGAGAGTCTGAGGACCTCTTCGAAGAGACGCCCCTTACGGGAATGGCCGTACGCTTTCCGGAGGCAGAACTCCTGGCGCTGCTGGCCGGACAATGCGCTGTCACCTTCGAGGACTTAGTAGGGGAGGTTGGGCTCGCCATGAAAGTCTTTTCCTCCCTCCGCCTCGAAACTTTAGGCAGCATGGGGGGGATGGGGCGGGCTCTTTTCGAGGATCCAGTATCTCCGAGCAACCCAGCCCACCACTTGGTGTGGGCCAAAGAGCCGAAGCTCCTTTAGTACTGTCCTCCTTTCAGTGGGTAGCTTTAGGAACCCTGGAAGATGGCATCACGACCTTCTTCAGGTGTGTAGCCTCCTGTGAGTATAACGCCTTGGATTAGGGGCCCGGCCGTTTCGCCTTACGGGAAACGCTAATGCTAGAGAAGGAAGGGGTACCTCTGGTTAAGCCGGTGCTGGGTGTGAACCCTTTGTGCCGCCAGCTCAACCAGAGGAGCGCTCGGAGGGGGTAGAACCCACACGAGGGTTCCAAATGGGCCCGGGAACGACCGTGCTCGGATGCCTGGAGGGGCCAGGAGCAGAGGGTGTTTTTCTTAACTTCGAGGCATAGGACGTCCTAGGAAGCGCCAGGTGCGCCATGACCAAGTCCTTAACCTCGGGAAATGAGAGACGATCATGAGCCTGAATGGCCAGGATTTTTTCTCAAGGAGATATGCACTTCATTGGTTCAAAGAAGCGGGCTGCGGCTCCCCGCAATTGACACATTTGGCCACACACGATTTGAACTTATTGTGTGTGGCCTTGGAGCAACTTACAGACTTCAGGTAACCCCCTACTTTACACGTCGACAGGAGCGATTAGTATGGCCAAAGCGGTGACAGTAATAGCACCTCCACGGCAGTGACACGAATGCCTTCACGCGGTAGCAATACCAACCGGCACGCACCGACTCAGAGTTTGTCACAGTCGAACGTGACGAAGAATGTATGGGTGGGTCTCGAGGCCCCTCCGTTTTATTATCACACGCTTGACCTTGACAGACCAATGGTCGGCCAGCTCGAAGGTGATATCATCTATGTAGTCCACAAGTTCTCTCGCATAAACTACTCCTTTCGCGAAGTTCATGGTAGAATGCGGCGTCACACTCACATGCGTACCATCAAGTGTGCGAAGGGCACTAATCATGGCAAGCTCGGAGGGATTCGATGCATTCGCCAAAAGGCTCCCGTCCGAGAAACGGGTCACTTTCGGCTCTCTACCAATCACACTAGCTAGAGCTCTCATCTGATAGATCATGTTACCCTTAGCCAACATGCTGCCATCAGTGGAGAGACTAACAAGTAAACGTTTGGAACCAGCGGGCTTGAAAAGGCCATGTATCTTCTGAATGGGAGGCCTCGACGTAATCGAAGCTCAGCTCTGCGCAGTTCTGGTCTTCGTCTGGGACTCCCCACCCGGGTTCGCAACGGGGCCGAACGTGCCGATCTTGTCCTGGTCGCTTACCAAAACGGCAGCGCCCCCTTCCCCAGAACGATAGGAGCCCCGAGTCTTTTTTTTTAGGAGAGGAGGGCTGGGAATGACCCCCTATGCCAGATGGGCCAGCCTCAGGAAGATCCTTCTCTGAAATGGAGAAGGTCTTTCCTATCATATGATCAACAGCCGGGGTAGGAGATCCCTCCTCTCCTTGCGATTCCTCGGGGAGCCATCCGAGGAGGAGCTTGCATAGGGGCTGATACGGGTTCTGTGCTTGGCACCAAGCCTGGTTCGAACCCATAGAAGATCCTACCGTATGAGGCGCAAACACCTCAGGTACCATGTCCCGAGACATCACAGATCTTATTCGAGGTACCTTTTTTACCTAATGAAGGTGAACCAGCATCCGTCGAGGAAGAGAGGGAGAACGTAGAGTGATCCTCTGTAGGCCTTTCGCGCACGAGTGTAGGATGTTAGGGGGCAAAGGCCGATGGGCCCTGCCATTCCTCGACCCCCTGAGAGGGTAGGTCCTATCAACGCGCTCCAACCTGGAGCCGTCAATTTTCAGCCGCCTGCGTGCTTTCTCGGCAGTCCGTTGTGAAAAAGGAGGGAATGTCACTGGAAAGAGGGAGGCGCCATCGGGCGCCTCCAGAGAAGGGGGTGAGGGGGAGTGGCCTACATCCGTAGGCAGAGCAGAGGAGTAAGCCTCCTTTCAGGTAGAAGAAATTTGGAGAGTCCCCTGATAAAGCACAGGGGGGGGGGGGTGACCTCCATTTTTTCAGGAGATCTTCCCGAGGTTGGCTCCGATGATGATCGAGGGAAAGGTAAAGGAGTATTTTTTTATTCACCATTGGGCATGGTGACCCCCCTTTTTAGCACAGGGCGCAAACGCTCACCACCCCACGCAGTATCCTGCGAGGGGTGAGTACGGGGCCAGCAAAGCAAGCTGCCGCCATTTGAGGCCACTCCTCTCGCCTAGTGGCCTGGCAGCCCATCAGCATGGCAGCTCCCCCTTGGGTTCGGCGTAAAATCGATAGAGATTGAAAGGAGAAAGAAAGGGGAAGTGAAGAAGGTGTGGATGGGGATGAAGCAGGTTGTTAAAAAAAACACCATCCCAGACCGGGGCTCAGGAGAGAGGAGACGTTATCCCCTCCCCTCTCAGCCCCGATCGGGGATAATTGGGTGAGAGGAAGCTGGTCGGCATCTACCCTGTGAAATTAGAGGCCGATCAGAGAAAGTTGTGGGAGAGGTTGTAGGGAGAGTGAGGAAGTGGGGTAAAAACGCAAGCTGCCCTAAAAAAGAAGAGGCGGCCAGGAAGGCAAATCACCGCGCCCCTTACGGGGCTATTTTATTCGAGTACGAAACTTGCCTTATTCTGTAAATGACGTTAAGCAAGTAGTTTCAGGATGCAAAACGTTTCAACGGATAAAACCTCGATATTATCGCCCAGAGAGGCAAGAGCTTATCCGTGCAATACGCCCTTTTGATCGAATTAGCCTGGACTTTAAAGGGCCACTACCATCTTCTTCTCCCAATAAGTATTTATTAATTCTGGTGGATGAATACTCACGTTTTCCCTTTGCTTTTCCTTGTAAGGATATTTCTTCATCAACTGTTATAGTGTCTCTCTACGATATTTTCTCTTTTCGGGTAGGGTAGGTGCATTCGGATTGAAGTACTTCTTTCATGTCTCCCAAAATAAAATCATTTTGGCACGAGAAAGGAGTTCCAACGAGTCGTTCAACACCGTACCATCCAACCAGGAATGGTCAATGCGAGCGCTATGTAGAAATTGTATGGAAAATTGTTACTTTGAATCTTATGGGGCCCGAGCCGTCTGAGGAGAAGCCTGCACAGGGGCGCACTCGAGTTCTGTGCTTAGACCGAGCCCAGGTTCGACCCTATGTAAGATCCTACCGTCTGGGGCTGGGTCACCTCAGGGACCATGTCCATCTCAAGGGGGGTTCCATGTTGTCATCCCTTGTCCCCTTAAGGTGGCTGGACCTATCGAGCCGCTGCCACTGGGAATGGTTAATTAAAGGGTAAAGGGCCGCCGGCGTTCTTTCTTGGCAGTCCCCTCTGAAAATAAAGGAGGGACTGTCGCTCGTAAGAGGGAGTCACTCAAGGGCGTCTCCAGAGAAGAAGGTAAAGGAGAGTTCCCTGCACCTGTAGGCCTAGGAGAGGAGTAAGCCTCCTCTCCGGTCAGAGCAGTTTGGAGGAGCCTCTAAGAAAACACAGGGAGGAGGGGGGGGGAACCTCCTTTTCTTTAGTCGCGCTGCCCGAGAGCGACATTGATGATGGTAAAGGGGGAGACTGTTTTCCTCATCCATCCATGATGGTGACCCTATTATTTGCACGGGGCAGAAACGTTAATCAACCCCACACCTTAGCCGTCTATGTAAGGGGTGAATACGGGGCTGGAATAGACAGCTGCCGCCATTTGAGACCACTCCCCCCGCCCAGTGGCTAGGAAGCCCATCAGCATGGCGGCTCCACCTTAGGCTCGGTGTAATAGTCCATGAAAACAAAGGGTATGTGAGAAAGG
The DNA here is from genome assembly GCA_963969495.1 of Ceratothoa steindachneri. Classification (NCBI taxonomy): domain Eukaryota; kingdom Metazoa; phylum Arthropoda; class Malacostraca; order Isopoda; family Cymothoidae; genus Ceratothoa; species Ceratothoa steindachneri. The sequence goes on along the minus strand of OZ018317.1, from coordinate 161,384,489 downwards.
TGAGGGTGGAGGTGAAGCAGGTTGTTAAAAACCCACCACGCTAAACCGGATTTGTGAGGGGGCGTTGTCTTCCTTCCCCCAGCCCCGAACCGGGATGGTTGGGTGAGAGGAAGCTGGTCAATGTCTACCCTTTGAAATTAGAGGCCGGCCAAAAAGAGTTGTGGGAGAGGTTGTAGGTAAAGTGAGGAAGTAGGGTAAAAATACAGTGTGCCAGAGAGAAGAAGAGGCTAGGCTGGGGCGGGACGGGGCGCAAGTTCCGTCTGCACGGTCGCCAGGGAATCAAATCGCCGTGCCCCATACGGGGTCCTTCAACCTAAATCACCCCTGGAGAAGTGATAACCTGAATCCTTTAAGAAACTTTACAGGGACACAAAATAATCAATGCACAAACTTAGTTAAATTTAAATTAGGTAATTCTACAAATTAACAACTCGCACTCAAACGAAGGCGCTTTGTTATAAATATCTATTTTGAAAAAATAGATAAGTGTTATAGCACTTATAGATAGCACTTCATACACTTATAACACATTCACTAATTAAGGTGCGCAAATTTCTAATTATGTTACGACGAAAAATATATTGGCAGCCGTCATTGATATCTTGCTTTAAATGACCAAAAGAATGGGCGGTAATTGTGAGTAAGAGGCGCACCCGTTTTAGACTACTAAAGCCCAATTTACGCTCGCGCGTTTGTTTTTAATTTTTGGATGTTTTCTCTTATTATGATGCAATTTTGTCTCCTAAGCCAGTTGGCTGAGCGGCCGGATGAAGAGGCTGAAATTCTCATGTGCGAGAATCGAAGGATGAGGTCATTCTTATGTATTTTCGTCGTTTGGGGGACGAATAAGAGGAAACGAAAAAAAGCTAAAGAAAATAAAAAAGGTAAAAGTTAAACATTATTTAATCGATAAAACTTTACAATGTCTTTGTAAATTTGAGCAACTAAGTCTTTTCCTTTATTTCGTAGCCTTCATAAAAACTCGCACATTAGGAGTCGATCAAAGAACGAGCAGTTCCACATTCTATTTTATTCCCAATTTTCGCCTTGGCCCAAAGCGACTCTCTTTGGTTTGTGTGGGCACCTGTTCCTGGATCTTTAAAGTTCTGCGAGTGGTTAAGAGTCAAATGTTTAAACCACATCTCTGGCAAGGATTAACTATACATAATAATGTTTCTGCCGATCTAGCAGCAACTGCATAGATGAAACACTTGCACGTTTCCCTGCAAATCTGTCTGAAAATCCACTGCACTGCAGACATTGTTCTGTATCTAGCAAGTTCGTACATTGTCATTTTTTAAAGGGTAAATATAATGCTTATGTTCCCCCCAAAAAACAAAAAACAAAGGATATCGTAACACTAAAGATGACAGCCTAATCACTCTAATAACCGGTCGTTTAGCCATCTGGCTCTCGAGACGAAATTGCGCTATAAAAGAAAAGATCCAATTTTTTTTGTCCCACGCGTTTTAGGCTACTAAAGCCTGTAGTATTGCTTTGTATCATTGCAATAGTGTCTTGGGAGTAAGATTTCGTGGCGGAAAGGTTCTATCGCACGCTATAAAGTTACTAGACAATATTTCAACCCGATGCTGAAACAATTTTTCTACGACGCAGCCATGAAATGCTGTGCGTTACACCATTTGTTTTGAGAGTGACTAAGTTACGCTCGCTCGGCCATTTACCGTAAATTGAGCGAACATTCCCATAAATCGCTAACATAACTTAACGATTCATAAAAAGGTAAGGATAGCGATTTATGATCGTTGTTGTCTCCGCAAATCCCGTAGTTTCATCGAAAATTGCTTACTTTTCGTGGTAGCTGTGCTCACATAAAATAATAATAATGTTCAGCTAACTCGATAGTAAGCTTAAAAAAACTTGGAGGCAAAAATAATTTGTGGTGGGGATGTTCTGGAAATTTACCCATTTTGATATTTCTACTACATCTTCGTTCGGAACTACAAAAGTTAACTAACGCGCGAGAGCGCAACTTAAACAGTGACGTGGCATTTCAAGATGTGCGCGAGTCTGGCTCTCAAATAATGAAAGGAGCGCGCGCGCGCGTTATTCAGACTCTTACCATTTCAAGGCAGCGTCTTTTAAGAATTATTGCGTTTCAGGGTCGGGTTGAAATATTGGCTATTTGGGAAAATTTCAGAACCGTTTATGTTTATCTTTTTTTAAGCCCTACCTGCATTCAGCTTTTCATAGAGTTATGTAATAATATAGAATATACCAGGCGATGGCTTCGCCACTCTCCACTATGGTGGGGAGCTTGCGCTTTTATGAACTTCGTAAATTATAATAATTTAAAAAGGAACTAACTTCAAACTAAATTTTATGAACTTCACCATTTGTAATTCTTTGGATTTTAAAAAATTCACAAAATTTCGATACTTATATTTATTTCTGAACTTCATGATTTTGTTTTTGATATTATAAAAGAATTATTAGAAATAACTTTGATACAAAAACATAAGTCATAACCTAACTAAGATGAAATTATTATTAAAATATTCAAAAACATCCCCTTCTTAAATTATAGAGTTAGTGCTGATGATGATGATGATATCTAAATTTTCTATTGAAATTTATATAAAAGCTAAACCTTCAACTGAAAGAGGAGACGTAGACGGTTAATCCCCGTAGGTTTCGAATGGGAAATTAAATAGAGGACAACAAACTAACTTGACTCCATTCACCACCAAAAGAAAAGTGATCTAACTTATCGCTGCCATAATCTAAAGACAGGCTAACTCAAAACGCGCTGAACTACATATAAGTGACTTTAAGTCACCAAATCTACAATTCAAGTCGAAAGGAATGAAAACGGTCAACATTTGTACTTGTGATTGGTTGGTTTGTCAAAAAATTTATTGTGTGTGGGAACGGAGAGAATGTTCGCAAATCCTTTTTTATAGCATCCCTACTGCGTGAAGGCTTTCGTGGCATTACTGGCCCTGTCGCATCTTCTACCACATAAACAATTCCTGCCGACGTGCAAAAAGGGTTAACCAGTGGTGGTATTAAAAAAAAAATAAGAACAGGTTCTCTCACTGCAGAAACCAAGCTGGCTTGCCAGACATACGTACAAAGGTTGATCTCTGGTTTGTTACATGCAAGTGAAATTATTAATTTCATTATTTTACCAACCTCAAAAAAGATTGAGAACCCCTCATTCAAGCTAACAACCGGTTGTCGGGATTAATGAAATTTCAAGAACATGTTCTTACGAACCAGAGCTAACCGCCGGAATCCCATTACTGGTTAGCTCCAACTGTGTTTAAACTACTCTAAGGCAATGCATGATAAAATCGTTGTTGCAAGATCATGTTGGTGAATTGTGGCGGATCACATCTCGGTTCCTCAAAGCATTGTTATAAAAGAGTTCCTCTCCTTCAAAGATACGAACCAAACTTTATTTCGAGAGGTTGATGAGTTAATCTTTAGGTGGTCTGCACGAGTATGCACTTCCTACGCCCCTCAAGGAACCCCCCACCCATTCCTGTCCCTTACGGGTCTACGAACTCGGTAGTTCCCGCACCCACCGGGAGCTTCTACAAGCAAAGGGGTTGGTTGCCCTGCAGAGACTGTTGCGCTGGGACTTGGACGATCAGAACGCCCTCCCAATACCTGGTCTTCACTTATTCTAGACTTCCTTTTGACCCTTATTTTTCCACTTACCTTTCAAATCTTATATTACCTATTTTTCTATCCCATGGAGGCATCAACATGCACTTTGGGGACTTGTGTATCCACTCGGCTCCTTTGGCGGAAATAACCTACTAGTTACGCCACCCTAAGTCAATCAATTAATCTAGGCTCCAACCCCCTAAAGGAAGACCTGGACCACTGTGTGGACTACCAACTCTTTGGCCAAACCTGGGGAAGCTTGTGTATTCCCTAGGACCAATTATGTATTCTCTTAACTAAGGTTGTTCTCTTCTCTACTCCCAGTGTCAATAACCTAGTAAGTTGCGCCACTCAATACCGATCAATTAATCAATCTTCTCTACTCTTATAATAGTAACTTCTCTTACTCCCTCTGGACCTCCTCAATTATGACCTGACGCTCATTATAGATAATGATTTGAATCAATCCTACCACATTAAAGTCAAGCATTATGACCCGTGACCTCCACGGAACAAGTCGCCAAGGTGGATAAGTCACTCTGCCCAGCCAATCGTCCCATGTGTGAGCCTGGTCTGGGAAAGGGTGCTGATACGGCTAACCACTTAATGTTTAATGGCTCGGTTGTTCGTTTTAAGCCAGTCTATGGACGCAAGTTTTATTCCTCCGTATTCGAAAGACTACTGCAAAAGGTGTCGATTATCAGACTGGTCTTCGTTTGGTGACCGGTGCCTTCTGCAGTCCCCGAAAGAGAGCCTCCCTTACAATTCATGGGAGATGTCACTAGAGTTACGTCGTGTACAGTACATCATGCGCTTGTACGCGTGGTTTTAGAAGCTTCCCTAGTTGCAACGGCCCTGGTTTTGTTCTCGGCCAACCTTGACGGAGCTTTTTTCCGACGAGAGACTCCATTCAGGCCCTAAAACGATAGAGTTTAGGCCTTAGGGATAGGAATCCCCTTCGAGAGTTTGTTGTAACTTTCTGTCCGGTGGCACCGATGTTGCTATCCAAGATAACACGTTAGTAGATACCACCGTTGAACGTTTGTCTTCACGCCTCTGTCCCCAAAGCTTTCTAAGGTATCGGGACTATTGTGTCGGTATTTCTTTGTGCAGATATCGTGTCACACTGGAGCAGTCTTTGAGTACATGGATGGCTCCAAATCCTAAGGGGGTGGGCTTCTTCCATGCTATATATCTATAGATATAGGGCTATCGTGGTATGAACCTAGATAGATACTTCACAACAAACTTATATCTATAAGTTTTTGAGGAGAGTTATTAAATCGTAAAAAGGCTCGAGCGGCTAAGCTTATGGCGAAGTTAGGCTTAATGGCTGACCACGAAGTCATTAAGGAATGGATGGAATACAACGAGGATGGAACAAAATATATATTATTATAGATTCACACGAATGAAACATAGTTGAAATATAGTGATTGAATTTGAATTTAATTATAAAAAAATGAACATGAGTTTAATACTGAATTTTCGTCATGACTAAGCTTGGTGTAAGGTAGATAGGTAACAAGGTAAATAGGTAACGAAGTAGCAACTAATGTGTATGGGAGTCTTTACGATGAGAATGACGAGACACGAATGAGGAATATTTGTGTTCAATGTGGAACAGATGAAAGAGTGTTAGTTTGTGTGTTTGACTAAAGGAAATGTTACCAAAAAAATGTATGTTAGCCACGATTTTTGGATGTAATTATTTATACAAAATATATTGAAAATACATATACATAAAAATTTGAGATTTTTGATTGATAAATTAATATAGGATTATTTGAGTTAATTGATATTTTATACATAAGATTGAATAGAAATGGTTGAAATTAAATAGGAAAATAATTGGATATTTTAACATTGGATTTAAAAAGGAAAGTATGCTAATATTTTATAGGAATCCTAAAGGGCATTGCTATATATCTCATGTTTGAAGTCGTCAGGGGTTCTTCCGGGTTCTGCTTGTCTTCAGGACTAAGTTGGTTGCAATATACCGCTCATAGCCAGGTAGTGTCTGCCATACACGTTTCGGAGACAGATTTGTAATTAATAGCGACACAAAGAGCACGCTAAGGGCCCTTGAGCCATTGAAATCTCCGTATTCTCTAGTTCTCATTATTCGCATTCCCCTGGGGAGATTATCCTTTGCTGGGTTCGTGAACACAGAGATTACGAGAAACAGGCGCGCTAAATATGACGCCAGGTTGTTGGTACAAAGTGAGCGGCCATACAGTCGCTTTGGTCTTCCCAAACGAGACTGCATAACATGATTCAGGTCAGCCGTTTGGTCAGCCTTTCGGACTTTATTTGTCAACCTGCATTTCAATGTCTCGACGGTACAAGGTCACCTTTTGTCGCATTCGAACCGGACACACACCTGGGATGCAACGTGATGTGTTTGAGCGCCCTCCTGAACGCTTCTGCGAAGACTACTCCCCCTACCCTCAAAAAGAAGAAGATAATGCACATTTTGGCTGAATGTCTTGAATAGCGGAGCTTCGTGAGTTGTATCTATCCCTGTTCCGTTCCGTGAAAGGTAGTTTTGTCAGCGCCTGTTTCTGTTTTGGGGGTAGCCTAATCGGACTGTAGTGTGTTTGAGTTTTAGGATGAGGTGCCCACCCCCTCCTTCTTAGTATAAAATTAGTTAATTTTTTTTGCACATGCCTAGGCCGCTGGGGTGGAGGGAATCGGCACCTGAGTGTTCCTTTTAAAAAATTAGGTAAACATAAAGATCGGCGGCGCGAACGATGGGACGCAAAATATTTCGTCCCTGTTCCAATATGTTTCACCTTTTTAGCGTAAATTCAAGGGGACTGCTCGTGGGAGGTTTAGCACTGCGTGGGATTCCCCTACAATGATCCTGAAGTTTGATCAATTGAGGGGGGGTCTGGGGGGCTCAGCCCCCAGTATATAATCATAATTGTTTATAGAATAATGTTCTAACGTTTTTATTTAACCAAACGCGCATGAATATGCATGCGCGGGTGAACGAAACATACACGCCAAAAAAATACACCTTTTCGGGCGCGCCGCCGATCTTCAGGTTTACCGAAATTTATTTATTCATTTCGTTCACGTTCTGTTTTGTTTTTATTTTTATCTTTTTAGTACATGTTTAGTTTAACTTGGCCTAAAGATATGTACTTTTGTAATTTCTGAGGCTGTGCTCTCGTTAGGGGCTACGAGAAGAGAGTATAATAATAATACACTTCGGATTGGGAGCTATCTCTGTACAGTGGCACGACTACATTTACGCATCTTATTTATTCTTACAAATTAACACAATATTTCACTTTATCCTCCTAATTTGCTTTTCCTGGCTTTTATGGGGACATTATGTTTACCACCTCCTGGACCTGAGAAGTCCCAGGTTATGACATCCCTTAGGCAGCAAATCATCTTCAACTCCGTAAGACTCAAAGCCCCAAATACTGAGTTTTCCTCGTCACATCTGACGAATGTGAAAGGAGAGAGAAGAGGGACGTGACGAAGGTGAGGCTGGGGTTGAAGCAGGTGGTTAAACCCCTCCCCAAACCGGAGCTCAAGGGGGGAGGCATTGTCCCCTCCCTGCTCAGCCCCGATCTGGGATGGTTGGGTTAGAGGAAGTTGGTCAGCGTCTACCCTGTGAAATTAAAGACTGACCAAAGAAAGTTGTAGGAGAGGTTGAATGGGAAGTGAAGAATCAGGGTAAGAAGACAGGATCTCAGGAAGACGGAGAAGAGGCTAAGCTGGGGCCAGACGGGGCTCTGAGTCCCATCAGCACGGCGGCCAAGAAAGCAACTCGCCGTGCCCCTTCCGGGGTAAAAGAGGGGGAAACACCAACTTCGCTATATCTGGCTCTGTATCGACACCACGAAACCGGTAGTAGATATCTGATGGAAGCCATTCATAAGCTGAGAATAGATGTCATAATTGATTAATACCTACATCATAGACAGCTAATTTAGTAATCAATCATTGGGAAAAAGATTGGTGTGGTGGAGTCACCTCAATTAGTCAAGGGGGTCTTAGCCACTGGCAGTTTTGATAATATTAACCACAACTCGTCATCAAAAATAGCAACATCAACAATCTATGGAACATGTATCAGCATTCATCAGCACTTCTCTTCAAACAGCCAACAAACTAAGAATCTTACTGACTTCCTGGATCCAGCTGAGATGGGCAAGAAACATGTGAATATCTTGCTAGTTCACTACACGGCCATGGATCTGTATGTTTCAATGTCAACTGATGAGGTCTTGTACGCTCCTGTCCTGAATACCAACAATCATCATCATCCAGCCTCCCGTCTTCTCACCAATGTCAGTGAAGAAGCCTACCAGTTGTTATGGGAGAGTCGGAAAATTTCTTGTGAAAGAAAACCTTTAAGATGGAGAATAGGAGATGCATATTATGCCAGCTACCATTTGGGGCCACCATCAAAACTATATATGTTACCACTGTTCAGAGAGTCCTCTACCAACGACCTTATGGCTTAGTATGTTATTATACCGTGACTGGCCTAGATAGCTAAAATATTAGCCTCGCTATAAAAATAAAAAAGTGATGAGTTTGAGCGCGGTTCTATATCTGAACATCAAAGGCCTATGTCGCATCTGAGAACTAACTATTAGGAATTTGGCTTAACTTTTTCCAGGACAAATTACTTACACTTTACGAAAATAGATGTATTATATTGAATAAGCCATAATTACAAGAATTAAATATTAGTAGAATGACGAGAATATTAGAGAAGGAAACAAGGCTTGGGGTTAGATTTACAGAAATTATGTTAGCAAAAATAATTCATTAGCTTTGTTAATGTTAATTATCGAGCTAATTTGGCATTGGATATAAACAGTTCAAAATTTATATATATATATATATATATATATATATATATATATATATATATATATATATATATATATATATATATATATATATATATATATATATATATATATATATATATATATATATATATATATATATATATATATATATATGAAAAACTCACAAAGTATCACGTGAGGGTAGCAAATGAATGCAATGTCCCGCAGGAAAAAATGAAATGGTGTTTCCGAGTACTTTCGAACTTTATTAAGTTCCTTATCAAGGATAACTACAAGAAATAATATTATAGTAGAGGTATATATACGAAAGAAAAGTATGAAAGACCCAATGAGGAAGACGGAAGGGGGAAGGTAAAGATTCACATTAAGAATTACGAGAAGCAGGTAGTAAGGTCAAACTGAGAAGACGGAAAGCGTGACAGATTAAAAGAAATCGAGATAATGAGGGAGATTATAAGACACAAGGAGCGAAAGAGTGGGGAAAATAAAATGTACATAACAGAGCAGTGACAATTTTAAAAAAAATAAATAAATTTGGGCCACATAACTAAAGATTGTATATAAAAAACTAAAGAGAAAAATCAGAACTAATTTAAAAGACTAATTCCTCAAAGAAATTCCAAGTACTTTCGAACTTGTTCAGTTCATTCTCAAGAAATAACGAAATTTTTTACAAAGGTGGTACATATATGAGAAAAAAAAACAGAGTAATGCCCCACCCATGTACAACGAAAGGACACAAAATAGAAAAAATATCATCAAAGACGGATATGAAGTACAAGCCATTGCTTCGCCACTCCCCACCTACGAGGGGAGCTTGAGCTTCGCTTTGCTCGTGATCAGCCCTTCGGGCTGTTGGCCTTCGGCCTCTTAAATCTTTCAGGACGATATCGATCATCTCTTTCCCCCTCACTTCTATTTCCCCTACCCTCTCACCCCCCCTCCCCTTCCTCTATTCCTATCATTTCCTAAAATTGAATCCCTTTTAAAGTAAAATGAAATAAAAAAATAAATATAAAAATAATTAATTTGTTGATTATCAACCCAGAACCTATAAAAAATAATTCATTCTGAATTACTTTCTTCAAACCATTTTTTTTTCTTTTAATAACTTAGATTATTCATTTTTTTTCTTCTTTAATTTCTTATAATTCTTCCCCTCTCCATCTTCTTCTCTTCTCATTTTCAATCTCTTCTTTTCCTCATTTTTCTATTCTTCTCCTTCTGTTGCTATTCATTCTCTTACGTCTCTTCGATTGCACTCTTTCTTTTAATCTTCCTCTTCTTTTTATACTCCTCTACATTTCTTCTACCCCTATACTTTCTATTCTTTTTCTTATTCTCATCATCTTCTTAAACTTCTCCTTCTACGCCTCCTTTTTACTTCTTTTTTTCTTCTTCTTCTCATCTCCTTCCTTCTCCTCTTATTCTCCTTTTATTATTCTTCTCATACACTTCTTTATATTTAACCCCTCCCAGAATTCAAGTTCAACAAATGGAGCGGTTTCTCCAATCCTCATTTCGCTCTACTCGTTTTTAAGAGCAAGTAGATATTTCCTCCTAATTACGATTAAAATTTAAAATCTATTTTAGAAATAACTTCGGTATAAATTTTAAATATAAAAAAAAAAGCCATCATAGTTAATCTTTTTAAATTTTCTAAACTTCGCCAATTATAATAATTTAAAAAGGAACTCCAAACCAAATTTCCCCCCTTTAAAAATATCACATTGTTAAAATATAGTTATACAAAACAAGACAAGAGGAGCAGCTTCGCCACTCCTCATTCCAGAAGGAGCTTGCGCTTCGCTAGCAGTCTTTCGGTCACTGGCCTGCGGCCATCATGATTCTTTTTTTTCTTCATCTAAATTTGCTCTAATAATTTCCATGCCAAAATTTTAATAAATTTTCTGAACTTCACCATTTTATTTTTTTGATATCATAAAGGAATTATTAGAAATAACTTTGATAAAAAAAAATAAAACTACTTTGGTGACAACCAAACTAAAAGAATTTTTTTTATTCCAACCTTCAAAAAGTCTCGTTCTTAAAATATAGGGTTATGGAGGATAAAACCAAATAGATAAAGTTTACTTCCGGAAATTCCAACTGTGAGCAAAGAATGTAGACATTTAGGTAGCAAAAATAAATACATACACACGTAATTGTGAATACATAAAAATAAACGAGAGGAAAATAACTAAATTAATAAATCAAAGGGCTAAGATTTAAAATGGACACTTTCGTTATAAATAAGCCTTTTAATAACAGGGGCCAGTTTAAAGTGACCGGGAGATATATTAAAATTAGGCGAAGAATTAATAAATGAGCATTCGACAATATTCCTTTGAACAAAGTCATCAGATTCAGCTAAATTTATTTACATATCTGATGACTTTGTTCAAAGAAATATTGTCGAATGCTCATTCATTAATTCTTCGCCTAATTTTAATATATCTCCCATCCACTTTCATTCTCTTGTAAAGTAAAAATGCATCATGGAACCAGGAGCCAGATTCTAGATTGCATTGTTTCCCTAAATCTTAACAACCACAGACCAGTGATAATTGCAGCTCTCCTTAGTCGAATGCTTCGTCCTGGAAATGCTGTGACCGTCGGACACTATTTCACGTATGTGTTCGACTTATACATCTTTTCCTGGGTTGAAACGACTGCGTTGACATTGTCTGGGAATGTATGTAGATTCCAAGACAAGTCTGAAGTCTGGAACTCAGGAACATAGAGGTACCAGTGCAATAATAGGAGTTACTCTCTCTCTCTCTCTCTCTCTCTCTCTCTCTCTCTCTCTCTCTCTCTCTCTCTCTCTCTCTCTCTCTCTCTCTCTCTCTCTCTCTCTCTACCAAAGTTCCTAGCAACTGAGCTTCCTTCCAACGAGTGGATCTGAACAAGCATAAGTTGTTCGGGGAGCTGACCAAAAGCTTGAAGCTCATGATGATACTTCCACACGTATTGTAGGCATACACTCTAAATTAATAATGTATGTCTTAAAATTGTCTATTATATACTGTAGTCAATACATCTGAGTGTATTGGTATATTCTCAATTATAGCCTTTCGCATTCCAGGATAAGGAGCGATCCCCTACTATGCTTGGTGATTGTGCAACTCGTCTCTGTGCATCACTCAAGTGGAGCTTAGGTCCGAGACCCCTAGAGTTTTCATTCAGTTAAACAGGCAAACCGTCGAGGCCTGCAGCAGGTTCCGATGCTGCCTGAAGGGCATGGTTGGGGCCGAGGAAGATTTCTTCGAAGAAAATGAATAATACAATCCTTCAAATCTTTAACATGTAATTTTGGTAAATATATTTACATAAATCAACTTTCTATGTTATCTTTTTTATAGTAAAGTTAGGCGACAAATTATCCACCGCGGCGGAAATCTAGCTTAGTGATCTAGTGTTATATTTATTCAATTTGTAGCGCGTGTTTTCTTTTCGGTCAAATCAGGCAGCCCTCAAGAACGATGCAAAGACGCAGCCTTTACAATGGGTTTCATAGAGTAGTTATATTGAAGGATGTGCTGGAGTGATCGAAGGAAGAGGAGGATAGTTGGAGGTTGCGACTGAAAGAGTGGAGTGGGTGAGTATTGTATTTTAGCAATTGGGTAGGGAGACGTGGTTCCCTGATGGTAGACGAATCAAAAGAAAGTTCAGAGATCCAGAGTAGATTCGGAGGGGGGTAATGATGGGCTGGGCGATTTGGAAGAGGGTATATGCGGCTGGTTTTGAAACGCTTTGATAAGTTTCACTCGTTCCGACCGCTTGGGAGATTAAGAGAGAAGGCCTTTGATCCTGAAGTGAGTCCGAGCGGCGGCTCGTAGCTAAAATTAGTGGGGGTGCTGCATCAGAATTTTGTTAGCATTGTTTTAATATTGTGTAAAAGGAAATAAACATATAAAAATAAAATTTATAGATAAACTTGATAAAATCCTAAACAGAACAAAATCAAACATTTTTTTACTTATTAATAGCCTAAATTGTTACAGTTCAAGCTTGATCCATTCATTTAAAAACGAAATCCATTCATCTTGTTTTAATTTGCGCGAAAAGATTAATTATTTTCTCCTTGATCTCTGGGTGACTACTGAGGAATTTTTTCTCCATTGAAACCACTTCAAGTGTATTCAGTCTTTCAGAATTCAAAGTGTTCCTTAGAAAAGTTTTTATTCTTTTCAGTGTCGAAAAGCAGCATTCTGCCTCTGATGTAGTCATGGGAATTTTCGAAAGGATTTTTATCAGTTTCGTAATTTCACTAAGAACATCATCTAGATTAATTTCCAAGATAATTTTCAGCAGCTTAATTAATTAATAAAAAAAACCTAAAAAATGAATTAAATTCTATACTTTATCACATTCAAGAATCTAAACACGTTTTTTAAGCACAACACACGTGAGTAAAAAAACACTACCTTCCACCAGCACACCAGGAAAGGCACTGCGTGAACCACAGTGCCATCTCTCCCTAGTGTGCAGCTTACATCTCTGACATGTGAGCATGCGCACAACAGCTAAATACCGCGTCGCTGGAACTGTGAAGCGCACAGTTCTATACATGGACTTTTGTATTTTTTTCTCATAAACTAGGGGATGGCTACTGACATTAAGCTTAAGGATTATATAACGTGCAAGTATAAAGAAAGAATTAAAGAAAAAAGGACTCGTTATATTGAATGTTATCGATAATATCGAGTGTAAATAGGAGCAGGGGTGGGGGAGGTGCTGCAGTTCAGGTGTGCCTATACAAGAGCCACCACTGCTACAGTCTGTGTCGTGGGCCTCCGTCAACGTGACCACAAGCGGGGCTGCGCAAACTGTAAGGCTGTCCTAATGAACCAGGTTAGAGTGGAGGGAGGGTGTTGAATGATGTGGGACTGTCATACTACCCTTCTGTTCTAGGGACCCATGCAACAGTTAGGAAGGGGGGGAGGGACTTCAATTCCAGCTTAATTCCCACCAGGATTGCATCCAAGTGGGTTGGTCCCACTCCAGGATTGCTTCCAGGTTGGATGGTCATTTCCTTCACTTGGAAATGACGTCACCACTCTACAACTCTATTATTGACCTACAGGGTGGCTACAGTTTAAAAAAATACAGTCTCTCATGCTAGGCTTCCGGGGAGGTGATGTGCAAGAGTGATTTTTAAACAGATTGTTGCTATGGTGACGCCACTGTTTTGGAGACTATTATATCTTGTTAGTCAATGCTAGAAAAAGATAGTTATCTATCTATTGGTAGATAAACATACCTAAACTGAACTGCTCTAGATTTACTTGGAGTTATCCACCCCGTAGATGTCTATGATAAAATAACCTTACTATTCAGGCAGCCATTGTCTGTCAATCATGTCAATAAGGCGCATATTTATCTTACAGTCAATCACAGCATCTGGTGTGTGGCGCCACACATCGAACATTTACATGCTGAAACTAAAATCCTCACAATTAAGTAACACCTTGACATGAGAGGTACACAATTCCTTCCATCAGTCATACACAACCAAAACAGCCCCTGTCACTATCTACACAACCACCCTCCTACTCACAGACAAGTAGCAAGCACACCACATCGATACTATACAAACATTCTCGACTCGATGCCACAACCAACAAACCTCTCACAGTACAAAAAAATACATTCACACACCTCACCAGACAAGCAGTAAATAACCTTCCACACAACAAAATACTTAGCTCCCCCAACCAAACATAAGCTGCGCAAAACACAACTCTCTAGGTCGGATATAGTGCACCTTACACGACTTCGCTGTGGTCATCACTAATCACTTAGCACTCACAAAACACCGCATAGACAACACCCAAACAGATCTTTGCCCTCTCTGTTAAACTAACTCCCACACAGTCACGCATCTCAGCGAAGATTGCATTAGCTTGGCATTTCTTAGATAACAAAATAACATTAACAATGTCCTGCAGCTTTGTACAAGTTCCCTAGATGTGGTGGCCTACCTATATGGTGCATGCTTCCTGAAATAACAGGGCCCGTGGAACCACAACAACAACAGCATCTGATTTCTTTTTATTGTGTTTGCTGATCTTCCCTTTCTGTCTTGGATCTAACTTTGATGAATAGTGTCAAGCATCGTCACTTCATGTTTATCATCGCCAAGCCATTTCCGCTTTTCTAGAGTTGATCAGTAGCACGATGTGTTTCTCTTTGAACCTTTGCCCTTTTTCTTCTTTTTTTTCTGTGCCCCATGACCTCGTTATTTTTTACCGTGTACACACGCAGCCAAAGTAATATATATATATATATATATATATATATATATATATATATATATATATATATAATTATAATTATATATATATATATATATATATATATATATATATATATATATATATATATATATATATATATATATATATAAATCATTTCCTGTGGCACCCACGGGGATGCATAGGGCCTCAATGAACTCACGCCACCATATATATATATATATATATATATATATATATATATATATATATATATGTGTGTGTGTGTGTGTGTGTCAATTGTCATGATAAAGTACGTTCCTTTTGCCTATAAACCTACTCATTTTCCTCACAACTGCACCAGATATTCCTGAAGGGTTAGCTTGTAAAATCTAAACACTAGTAGCTGTGTAAAGAATTGCTTATAAATCAGTATGTTTCACAGTCAAAAAGCACAAATCACTTTATTCCAACTCTGTGATTCGTAATGAGATACATATATATGGTTTGAAAAGAAGTCTACTCTTTGAACATCACAAGACTTATCAAGAACAACCTAGTGGAAACGATAGAAATCTTTGTTATATTTACCAACTACCATTGTAAATGCATGTTATTTTCTACGACCATCATTTTTGGAAGGAAGGTCTATTGACTTTACATTAAGGAGATGGCCGGCAACCCGGCAAGCTTTTTTAACCTCTCAATCTATTTCCCTTTCTATATTACTCTTTTTTTCTGTATTTCCTGTAGATAGAGGTGAGTGTGAAAGGAGCAAAGAAAAAATAAAGAATGAAAGTAGCGTAGGCTAGTTGCGAGGTGTTTTCCGCGTCGCCGAACTATTGTTAGCGAGCGGCGAATCCACTACGCCATCTTGAGTCTCAAAAAAGGACTGATTCAAGCGAAGCTTTTAATCCGTTTACTTGCACTTCTCGTCACGCTACACTTCAACTACCATTTTTAAACTTTATTCTGACTTTTACAAGACGTAGAAACATGAATTCTATGAAGTGAAAAAAATATTGTCGACAGCAAAGCATCATTTCTCCAATAATCAGTTGCTACATTTCTTTTGCAGTGTGACATAAGCACTAGGACATAAAATACATTACATTTACATCGATATCACTTTACCGATGTACACATGATGGGGGTGTACGTTACATGCAGCATCATGTATACGAAGTATTTGTATTTTTCAGTCATGAATTGCATAACCAACACAAATATATATACTTCTCAAACAAGTTGATTTCTTGAGCATCATCACCTAGAGTCTATCAGCACTTATACTTTATATTACACGATTTTGAAATTCATGAAGATCTGGCGCAAAGTCTGAACCAACTGTCCACAACAAAATCACTGAGATTCGTATAACCTGGAATGTTTTTCCTCTTCGCATCGTCTTCCAACGACTCTTACGCATTTATTTCATCCCTTGATGTTCTTCCACCATTACCACTATCATAGTCTTTATCAGGCAACGAAATAGCATCATAAAATGATATGGTTGATTATACTATCCTATAATTGGCAAAAACTTGAGTATTTTTTTTCTGCTGGCAAATCAGTTACTGCAGAACATGGTGCAAGGGAGGGGCTGCGGGGCTCTTCCCACAGCCGGTTCAGCTACTTCAGAAGATGGTGTTGGGGGGGAGGAGGTTGCAGTGATGGGCGGTGTGATATCGACTTATCGCCTCATGTTCTTGGGCTCTTCCCACGACCAGATTAAGTAAATAGGTGTTGTTCATCTATATTGCATCCCTGAAAGCGGGTAGATGAGTTAAAATGGTCGGAAAGATGGTAGATACAATTAACCATGGACCTATGTAAGGTAATGCATATTAGCCATGATAACCTAAGTAGAAATCACAATAGGAGTGGTCAAATTTTAAACCCAATAAACATGGAAAAGGATTTGCGGGTACAAATCTCAAGTAATCAGAAATCTTCAAACCAATGCACTGTAGCTACATAAAAGGTAAATAGAGTTTTAGGCTACAAATGCCGCTAAATAGACATTGTAGGTTTGAATCAAAATATATTATTCTTCCCTGATACAGGGAAGATACTTTGATATTCGTCCTAACACAGGTGTATTTCGAGACATTCAATGTCCTCACATTTCTAAAACCTTTACCGCGAATGTCGCTAATAACGCCTTTGCTTGGCCGAGATTATAGTCTTAGACCGCTGATCCTAGGATCGTAGCGGAACTCTAAATTTCCGTTGCATACCAACTTTTCGGTCACCCTGTATAAGGCCCTTCTAAGCAGGTTAGATAAGTATATCGGGAGGGTAGGTTATCATGGTTGTTTTTTTTAGTTGTATTGGGGTAAATTACATATTGTAAAGTTGATTTGTGTATATATTATATCATTGATATTGTGTATTGTAGCTGCATGATTTAGTTTTCGACAAGCCATGATGGCGATGCCATTTTAAGTAGTATGTTGGACGCCATCTTGTGGATGCAGTTTATTGGGGTGAGCAATGACCCAGATAACCTCTGATATGCCCTTGCGGCTTTTGTCATCCGTTGAATTATCTTATGTTGAAGACTTTATTTAATCTCCTTTCGCCATACGTGCCAACGGACATTGTAATATTGGAACGCGTCAAGTGATGAAATTAATTCCTGAACTTAGAAATAGATCGCAAGAAAACTGACTGAAGAACCTCAATTTAATGTCAGTGGGAGATCTAAATTGGAGCGGCAAACTCGTCGATCTTTAAAAAATGGGATTACTAATCCAAACTATGACTTAACATTTGAACTAGATAAGTGAACGGCCATTAGAAATTACGATCACACGTTAATAAGCAAAATATTTAACACTAAAAGAGCGCAGATATTTTTATTCTTATAAAATAACACAAACTTGGAATACCTTGATTAGAAATGTCATTTAAAGCAATACAGTAAATAGGATTCAAAATAGAATCGACAAAAATTACTTTAAAATTTGGACTTTAATAAACGTTGTTAAATTATTTATCTATATCTTTTAATCCTCCTATCTTTCCTTTACCAATTTTCCCGTTTTCCTCCATTCTTTAACTATCCTGGAGAGGATCTTAGAGTTTTTGCTTGTAATTCTGTAATATATATACAAAGCAGGTCCTTAATGCCTTTGATAAATAGGTTTTCACGTATAGGGGCACCTAAAATTACAGGAGATATGGTCATTTGAACTGGACGTGAAAGTTACCCCTCTCCTCTAAATCTCTCTTACTTTTCCTTGGGAATTTCTTTGGGCAAAACATCAGTACTGAACCAAGCTACATTCCTTCCCTATTTTCCCCTCTTTCCGCTATTTTTAAGGGTATTTTTTTCCATCACAACATCAGGTAATGGAAGCCATTAGTCTCATTTTCATTCACGAAGCGGCTGGTCTCGGTTTCGGCTCGTGTATAAGGGTCGATTTCCTTTATGTCGCTCCTCCTCGCCTAGAATCTTCGATCGCAGATGGGAACCAGCGCCAGAGCCGTTAATTCTCCCGTTCAATTCGCGTTATTTTCAATACTGAATTATTTATAGGGGGAGATGGGAAGGAGCCACGTTATCAGAACTACCCGCATTTCCTAGAGATCACTTTTATTGTCGTTAATAAAGCCTTAGTCTAGCCGACTCACTCTATTTGCCCCTGTAAAATGCCCGGGCATCAATGCCAAAAAAAAAAAAACTGGATACAGTCCGCGACCCTCTGGTCCATTTATGTAATACTTGGATGCGGAGGCGAGAGTACATAGATTAAAAAATAAATAAAACAAAAACCAAGGAAGGAAAACCTCGCATAATATTTGTATGGGGAGGTCCTTGCAAGCAGAAGTTATCTACAGCATTGTTATCCATGCTAAATCTAACACCTTTTGAGAGGTTCCTCAAGAAGAGGGGAGACTCTTCTTTCCTCTTTTATGATAGCAGAAGGGAAACGCGTTGCGGATTGTTGAGCTCCACATTCGGGCTGCCTCATTGGGTAGTAATGCTTATCCAGACGCTGATACTCCTCTCCCTGTTTCAACTCCTATGAGGCCGAGTCAGGCCAAATTATGGACCAGAGGCTTTGATAATCCCCTCGCTGTTTCACCTACTATAGGACGAGTCAGGCAAACGTATTCACGAGGGGCTCTGAGACTTTCATCGCTGTTTCACCTCTTATGAGGCGAGTTCGGCCAACTTATCCACCAGGAGCTCCGAGACTCTCCTCGCTCTTTCACCTCCTATGAGGCGAGTTCGGCCAACTTATCCACCAGACTCTCCTCTCTGATTCACCTCCTATGAGGCGAGTTAGGCCAACTTATCTACCTGAGGTTCTGAGGCTCTCCTAGGCTGTTTCACCTCATATAGGGAGAGTTAGGCCAACGTATCCACATCCACCAGAGGCTCTGATCCTCCAGTCCCTGTTTCACCTATTGCGTGGCGGAGTGGAACTGTTTCTTCTGCCATTCACCGAACCTTGAGAAGCTTTAGTCTCCGAACACGTTTAGGGGCGAGGGTTTTCGAAATTTGTATTTTAGATTGTACCTCTTTTTTTTCTAGGAACTTGTCTTGGGGGGTTGCTGTTGTTGTTGCCACATGATTCAAAACTAGTGGCTGGTGAGTTTGTTATAGAACTTATTATTCTCACTCTTTATTACTAATGATCCTTTTTTTACTTCATTCCCCATTCGGTTAAGTTAAAGCCATCGCTGTATTATTCAAAGTTTTTCTTCCTGCTTTTTGAGTCTGTCTTGTTACATTTTTAGTCTATCTTCCTTTAGGTGTTCTTTATCGAAGTCTCCGTCTCACCTGTGTCAGGTTTACCAGTTCGCAAGTTGCATTTTGTGTATGACATCGCTTCCACCAATATCAGTTTATGAAGATAATAAGTATTATTGTGATAGGTTGTCCGCATTTATGACGTGTCTCAAAACATGGATGTAATGAAGGAGGTCCCCCAATATTTTCAGTCATGATTACATAATTATGTCGGTGAAAATAGTTCCCTGAACAAAATTACCTTCAAGTCTGGAATTATAAGTACAAATTATGCCTCCTATATTTGCTTGTGACGGTTGGAGGATTCTAGCTCACGCATTCGAAGCTATATTCATGCTCATAAACATCATAATATTTTAATTAATTTTTCAGCCCTTTTTCGAGAAAAATAAAAATGACAGGAAGACCTCCATTCATTATATCGATGTCTTTCCTTTCCATTTCTCCATCCATAACCATGGAATATATGAAATAATAAAAATAATCTTTTGTTTAAATTTTCCACAAGCAATAAATTTTTGAGCGCCATCTTACGGCCACCATTAAAACTTCTAATGAATCTCTTTGGGGCCCTTTTTAAGAGGTTTCAGCTCTTCATTCGAATAAAAAAAAGTAGTTTACAAACCTGAAAAGACTCTTATGACTCAAATCTTTTCATAGGAGTCTCTGACTCGTAATTCCAAATCGTTAAAATGAAACTCTCGTTAGCTGAGAGCCCTCAACTAAAGTCACCGAGTTGCCGAAACGAGAGCCAAAGACTAAAAATTCAAGCTGAGAGGGTCTCTGACAAGTTGGTAAAATGCTCTCCAAAGGATGTAGTAATAAGGAGGATTTCGGGGGCTTTTTTGAGAGTGCAGGTTTTCATTTCCTTAAACTTTTTATTGTTAAGAGGTTGGCTTTAATGCAAACCTCCTAATGAATCTAATTTAAAAAAAAATAGCGGCTGAAAGAACGCGAAGCGAGGTGGATTTGTGTATATATAGGGGACACCAATGCGGTTCATATTGGAAAGAGAATTATGCGTCGGTTTTATTTAAGTGTTTGAACCAATTAACCCTTTTGTTATGAAATAATGGCAGTTTCAAGAATGGAAATGTAGTGCTTTGGACAGTTTGCCTAAAAAACAATTTTAATTAACTGGTCGCTTTTCAGTCTTAGACCTTTCAAACCTTTAGACAAAAGGACAGAGTTAGTATTAGTGAATTTTGAAGATTTTTTCTCCAATAGGCGAAGTATCTTTAATGAATTCACACATTTTTTTTTTTAATATAGTTATTTCTCGAGGATAACATTAGGCAAGGTTCATCAACTTTTATATATACCAGATAAACGGGTACATTAGTATATATTCGGTTTAGGAGTATAAATATTAATAAATATCCGCATGGTTAAAAAGGCTTACAGACAGAAGAATGTGATTCTTAAAGGTCTAAGAAGGAGTAAATATCTGGAGCAGATTTATTCTCTTACAACTCGATAATAATTACGTGTGGAGAAACCGCTCCTTACAAGTGTTTTTAGCTCTGGCTGTGTTTAATCAGTTTATTCAACCCCTCCTCAAATGATTCCTCGTGTGAGATCAGGTAGAACGTTCGTCTTTATTTTCCGGCCTTCAGGATGGTACTAAAAAAGTTCCCGAGATCGAAGATATGGATAACGTGAATCCCTTATTCATTGAACCTTTACCATATCCTCAATTGGTGGAAGGACTTGAATGTTCCATTGATTCCAAGAGTGATACCGTCGAGAGTTTCAAACTCCTGGCAGGGTCACCCGTTTCGGTAAGGTTGTGGATGAGGTTTCAGACTAAACACAACCAACAGCAGGACCTAAACGGCGGGCCAAACAGTCATGGCCCATATAAGATTCCTATGTCTGGCTCCGGAAGAGGAAGGCAGCGCCCAGCGAGCAGGAGCCACAAAGGTGGGCCTTGATAAACCAAGAACCCGGCAGCCCGATACAACCAGCCTCACCGAAATCGCATGTCTCAATGTTTTGAGCCGCAGTCGACGCCTTACTGGCCAAGTGCGAGCGCGTGGCCGTCGCGCAGCCACGATCGCCTAAAACAAATTCCTCAGCGAATGATATTCGTCTCTGTTTTCTTTCCGGCCTTTTTTTATTTCCTCGACGAAACCAATGCTCGGACAGAAGCTGGAGCCGACGACGACTATTGCTAGTACATCTAAAATCTAAGTGAATCAAATCGCATCACATTAAAATGTTATCTATGAGAAATCACAATATGCCAATGCCCGATGAATAAAGATATAAATAAAACGTGTGTTTTTATTAAAAAACATATTGAAGAAGACTGAAAATGCAAAACAAATCCTTCGCCAATTAAACGGTAAACTCTTCAAAACTCGCTAAATTGATAGCTTATAAAAAAAATAGTATAATTATCACTATTTTTTCAATATGTTTCTCAAAAAAAAATAGACGACGCTTAAAATATATATTTATCAGTTGTCCCTGGGCATAATGGTAATAATAAGGCACAAATGAACTTTAGATATTTATTCTTCTAAGCTTTCTGACTTAAACAATAGTCCTTTAGAAATGGCCTGATCTAAGTTGGACTAAAACTACTGTGACCTGTGAAGTAATTTCTCTGAATTATCAATTTTGGCAGGTTGTTCATTTAGAATGTATGAGGTGAGATTGTTTAAATGTCTGAGAGGGAGGGAAGTGTGAATGTGTTTAATTGCATTGTAGTTTGTAAGGTGTATTGTATTGGTGTTAGTAATGTCTGGATGAAGTGGTTTTGTGGTAAGGAGGTGGCTATGGTAGGGATTGGTTTAATGCTCTGTTGAAGTGTTGGATTCCAATCCTTTTTAAGTGTACTCCACTGGGAATTATTTTCGCTTATGTGTCGTAGTTTATGTGGATCTTGTGATAATTTTGAGTACTATTTTCCTACTATTTGGAACGTGTCTGCGTAAGTATTTGAGTGTTGGGTGCATAAATTGGCCTGCCTAGTTGAAAGAGGTGCGGATGAAATATTTTTATATTATGATTAACGATCCATTCTGTTATTGCAAATTGTCGCTAGTGTCTCTAAAAAGGAGGTTTTCGACTTTATTTTTAGTCGCGTGCGACTGTATATCTCACTATGTCGGTCGGTCGGTCCCCGTTTTGCTCTTGTTTGCTTTGTTAATACCATCGTGACTATTCGGCCGATTCTAACGAAATTTAAAACACTTGTGTTGTTTTACATTCCCTTTCGAATGATATAATGCCAAAGTCCTCCCAAGATTAGCAGGGGAATTATTTGCCAATAACATCATAACTATTCTGCCGATTCTAACGAAGTTTGAAACCCTTATGTTGTTTTACATTCTCTTTCGAATGATAAAATTGCCAAGGTCCTCCCAAGGTTAGTCCGGCAATTATTGAAATTTTTGAAGATCGTAAGGTCATAAATCAGAATAAGTGAGAGCACGCGAGTTTGGTCAGCAGACCTTGTTTATGTTATTTCTGAAGAGAAGGTTTTCTGAGTGCTCTGTGTAATTCTCAGGAGGGTGAAAGATTTGTTTACAGGTAGGATTTGTCCATTCATGGGTTTTCTTGCCTTTTGATTGGAAGATTTCGCTTGGATGATGAGTGATTCTGAGATGTGCAATGTCATTAGTGCATAAGTTAAAAAATAGAAGTGGTAGGATGGCACCCTAGTGGAGGCATTAATTGAGTGTTAGTATTGGTGATTTGTCTATAACTTGCACTTCTCTGCCAAACATTGTTTCTTAGTCATGTTTGAAATGGAGTAAAAAGGAAAGTCAGAGATAAAGGACAAATTGGCATAACCCCCCTTGGTTCTTGTAAGAGTGGCCAGGGAGGGGGAAGGGGGAGGCCCGGTACTTCTTTGTAGTCCTCCGCACCCTAACAACATAACCTCAGTAAACTTATTATTAGGGAGGTTAATGTTTAGGTAGTGTCGCGAATTCTTTGCTTCGATTGCTGCTAGAATCGTCCATTATGAGGGAGGGGGGATCGTTCAAACTATCTAGAATGTGTTGCGTGAAGTTGGTTAGGAGAGTTGTTGTGGAAGTGATCTTTTCCTAATTCGTGTTGTGTTTGTGAGACAATTGTGTGTGGACATACTGTTTTGGGTTGTGTTTTACACGAGTTTTTTATAGAGTGTATGTACAGTAGTGAGATGGGAGGGTATGAATTTGGTTGTGTGAGGGGCTTGTTTAGTTTGAGTCTTAGTATGATGTGTGTTATTTTCCAAATTGAGCGAATGTGATTGTTGAGGTAAGGGTGGTTGTAAAGGTCTGTGGTGGTTGACAATGGTGTTTCCTATGTATTTTAAGTGAATGTTTAATAGAAGTGCAAGACTTTGAATTTTGATTTTTTTGAGAGATTTGATGAAAGTTATGCGGGTTGAATGTGCGGATTGGCGTGGATGTGGGTATTAAGGCGAATGTGGGTATTGGGGTGAATGTGGGGATTGGACTTTGGTCGGGGGTTTTTTTTTCGTTTATGTGTGGATAGATAGCTAGTGTTTGAGCAGTTTTAGAATTATGTTGCAGTATTGTTTTGGTGGTTATGTCGTCGTTGCGAGTAATCTGTGTGTGTATGTGGGGGAGGGGGGGGGCGTAATAAATTTATATTTTA
The DNA here is from genome assembly GCA_963969495.1 of Ceratothoa steindachneri. Lineage (NCBI taxonomy): Eukaryota > Metazoa > Arthropoda > Malacostraca > Isopoda > Cymothoidae > Ceratothoa > Ceratothoa steindachneri. The sequence goes on along the minus strand of OZ018317.1, from coordinate 161,360,391 downwards.
GAGTTCACCAGAGTTGTTTAAGTTTGTTGTGGCCATGTATTGGTTGCGGGTTGTTTGCTTATTTAATATTAAGTTGGGGATTCGAGTGTTGAGATTGGTTGTAGTTTTTGTTGTGTAGGTGCTTCGCTTTTTTCCAGTTTGTTTTCACTTTTATTAATGCAGGTTGAGATTTCTTTTGTGAAGTTTGGGATATATATATATATATATATATATATATATATATATATATATATATATATATATATATATATATATATATATATATATATATATATATATATATTAATCCCATTTTTATGACAATGATTTATTTCCACTTTTCAGAATTTAATAATTATAATTAAACATGCCTAGAAATGAAAATCACAAGGAAATTTCAGATTTTAAAAGCTGATGGATTGTTAGCCATTCTGAAGGTGGACTGTCTCAAGGGAAAAGTGCTAGGATTTTTGGAATGCCCTTTTTTTCGTTAACAGAATTATAATCAAATTAATAAAAAAAATGGTAAAACCAACGAAGCCGTCAGCCTGGGCCTTCTGAAAAATTGTCTTCCTGTTGTTTGAATATCCATTGAGGACAACCATCGATTAAAAGCTTCGGAAGTGGCAAAAGATTCCAAATCAACCCAAGAACGACAAGAAGTCTCCCGCACTCTCTTGGGTATTATGGACGTGTAGGCAGGAGGAAATAACCACTTTTAACCATGACCAATCTTAAGAAAAGGAATGAAGGAATGAAAACAATACTTTAAAATTTAACACAGCATAATTATTTCTGGTTACTTAACGTTTGCTAAATTTCCAGATAGTGCATTGGTATGTTATGAGAAGCAATTTCGAATGATGGAAGGTCAGAGCTGATTAAGTGTGTTGTCAATATCAAATATAGAAGGCGTGCTTATTTATGGGCCTACTACTGTTTTGAAATTGTCATCATGGAAAATAATGTTGTTTATTTATGGATCTCTCTGTCATACTGCAACAAGGACAAAATATTGGGAGGACTAAAGCGGCATTAAACGACTTCGTGGGGCAAGTTATTTCACTAACATGAACCCATTAGGAGTTGTATGGGAAGACTATAGAGGCAAGACAAGACTATGCAGCAAAAGATAAAAAAAAAACATGAACACGGTCAGAATTGATGAATACCATATACCAAACATGGTCAGAATTGATGAATACCATATACCAAACATGGTCAGAATTGATGAATACCATATACCAAACATGGTCAGAATTGATGAATACCATATACCAAACATGGTCAGAATTGATGAATACCATATATCAAACATGGTCAGAATTGATGAATACCATATACCAAACATGGTCAGAATTGATGAATACCATATACCAAACATGGTCAGAAATACCACAAAACTGTAATCTCAGAATTTATTAAATCTATCCTTGGGTGAGTTACAGCACTAAAATCCGTTAAAGGGAGGTTCACAAAGTATTAATAATATACATTCATTTTTTAATGTGTATTTCATTCTTTAAATTTACAAATAATAGTATTTCAGTAATTAACTAAGTCTATTCGAAAATTTAGATGGCCATAAATTTTTTGAATATGTATTGTTTCTATGCACTCGTAAAATATTGACAATCATTTTTAAAGAGCTAAAAGTTCTCGTTTGAATGTCTGTTTGTTTAGCCTTTAACCTACCGTCAAATTTGGGGCTGAGATAAGAGTCTTTATAATTTGGGGGCTGCTAACCCCACTCCCCCTAATTGGGATGTCCATAATAAACTTTGCTTCAAAATTAAGATATTGAAAAACGGATTTCAGACTCGGTGGTTTCAGCCAAAAATCTACCCAAACACCAATTTTCAGCCCAAATCCGATAAGGTGGGGTTCCATATTTCTAAATTCTTGCCTGATTTGTCAGAAAATCGGCAAATTCTACTAATTGGACTACAACTAACTTCAGCACACTATGAACTACACTATTCAGTACAATAACTTTTTTCCTATCCCTCCAAAATCACAACTTACTAAAACACATCCACTCAACCATCACACGCAGAAATTTAAATGACATCAAACCCAACATAATCTTAAATGAACCACCTCCCCAATTAGACAAATCACTACATAGAATTGAGTAATTTAACATAACTAAGATCAAGCCATTCTTCTCTCTTGCCAAACTCAGATGATTCTAGCAACCTTTTTTTCGCCAGCCCACATATGGTGCAAACACGAAACCCATTCCATCACCATGCTAAGGGATCTATCGAGTGACCCGGGGGATCTAGCGATGTTCCTATGATCACCCTGACTCAATGAAAAGTGTGTGGAGGGAGGGAATTTAGTAAATCAACAAGCTATCTTTTTCTCTTCGTCTTACAACCAAGAAAAAATAGGGATCGTTATTATTACAAGTAAAGGTACATACATTAAATATCAGAATGAAGGGAAAAAAGTTCACTAAATACAAAGTTTAATGACTTCACCAATTCAACCCGTTTTCCAAAATGGCAATTCGAGAAAATATGGTGATAGAGTAATTACAAAAAAATAACATTTACAATTGGGCCGTGCATTGTTATTAAAATGAAACAAGTTTCCTGTCTTCCACAGATAATGCTTCCTAAACATTCAAGACAAAAAGTAAAATTTTTGTTAAAAGTTTAACCTTGCGAAACAAATTCCTAGTAAACGATGACTCTACACTAAAAAAAAACAGGATCAGAATCACTTTTAGTTGGGAGAATTCGGGGACGAGATTTTCTCGTGCACGCTATATCAGTGTTCGCTACTCCACACTTTGTCTTTTCTTTTGTAGATTATAGCGCAGGCACCATGCACCGCAGTTGGCACCCTGTTTAGCATGCTATACTTTGTACACGGAGGAGATGCACGTCATCCCTGCCTCCCAGCAAATTAGGGAACTTCGTCACTGGGTTGAGTTGAACTCTCTGATCGGACCCGAGGAAGTTAGTGCGTTTCTTCTTCACTCTCTCAACATTATTATTTTTTTCTTTAGGACTGTCCCCTTAACCTTATTTCTACCCACACTTGATAACTGGTGGAGCTTCTCTCTCCAAGACCGAGTGCAAATTAGGAAAGCCCCTTCACTGGGTTGAGTTGAACTCTGAACGGACCTAGGTAAGTTGTTGGTGCGCTTCCTTTTCGTTCCCTCTCAGCGCTACCTTTTTTAACTACTATCTCCTCAACCTTTTGTTAAGCTTAAGAATCAGACCGGCTACCTCATGCCGTGTCAGAAGAGAGGCTTTGGAACCTCTAAAAACAACGCCAGCACGTCGCAAGAAACCTGAACTTGATGGGTCCTTGGCATCTGGGCACTCGGGACTTATTGTATACGGTGTTAGAATAATTTCATCAGACTTCGGCTCTTTGCCCCAGAACCTCCTTCCCTGCATGTAATGAGCTGATCACCTTCCTGTGGGCGTTCTCAGGTGCATAAGGATGTACAAGTTATGGCGAGAAGGCTTGACGTGGGATATAGCCCACCAGCCTTTCTTCTACCTCTCATTGCTCACAAATTTCGGAAGTGTTCATGTGTTGGCAATCATCAAAACTTTCAGGACAAAGTTTCGGATTACATCCCTATTTACAAATCCTCGCCGAACCTTGGCGTTGAGGATTACGAGGTAAATTACAACAGCACCACTCTGACTGGTGCAGGGGCTCCCCACTAACTATTTGCAGAGAAGCCCTCGGGCAGTTCCACCCTGTGATGTAGGTTGCTCTTCCCCCCTGTGTTTTCTCAGGGGCCCCTCCGAGAATCTTCGATCGGAGCTGTTTCTTTCTCTCATATACCTACGAGTTTCGGGGATTGCTCCTTACCCCTTTTATAGAGTTGTCTTCGGGCGAATCTCCACTTAGGGCTGGTCCCAATTTAATTTTAAATGGGTCCACCAAGAGCACAGCGAGTCAGAGGATCCGACGCCTCGGTTCCAGGCCAGACCCCGATAGGGCCGATGAACCACCTCTACACCCTTTTAAATCTCGGAGAAAGATATGACTAAGGCTGGTTCGCCCATTCTTGAGGCCCATTCCGGGATGGAAAGAAACGGGGTCACTCACGGCCTTCCTCTCCTAAAAAGAAATGAAATTAATTCAAAAGGCTAGGGGTTCCTCTATATCTGCGGAAGTTTCGGGGACGTACGGGTCTGTTGCTGTTTCGTCAAGCGACCAGGCCAAGACCGGCACGACCGGCCCCAGGGCATCTTGGGGCAGGGAGACTCAAAGTAAGACCGATGACTAAGGTTGCTAGTGTGGAGATCGGAGCCTTGATTATGTCGCGCCCACTCTTTGAGAGACTGCCTGGCGTTTTTAAGCACGCTGGCTTCAAGCAACAAATTGGTAAAAGGCCACATGTTCAATCATAAGATAGAAAACCGAAGGTCCCACGTTTCACAGACGAAATTCTACTGGCAAATACGACTGACCTTTCCAAGGTGGTCATTATTAGTGGTCTTCGGACATTCAATGGCTCGCCGGTGAATATGACACCGCAGTCTACCATGAATTTCGTGAAAGGAGTGGTTTATGCGAGGGAATTCATGGACTATTGCTTGGAAGATATTGCTGAACAGCTGGCCGAACAATAGGAGAAGCGGTCTAGATCGAACATGCAATGATAAAACAAGAAGGAGGGGCGGGGGGCGCTCGAGATCCATCCATGCACTCTTCATCACGTTCGGGCGTGACAGGATCGTTGACTATGTGCGTGACGGTTGTATCGCTACCGTGTGAAAGCATTCGTGTCACTTCCGCGTAATTGTTAGTTCTGCCACCGCTTCGGCCACACAAATCGCTCGTGTAGAGTTACAAACTTGGGTGAAGTCTGATGAAATTGCTCTAATGCCATACACGATAAGTCCTTTGCGTGCGCGGCCAAGTGTCTCAATTGTGGAAAGGGACACTCTTCTTCCTAGAAGCAATATGGCGCGTATCTCCTTGAGAAGGAGTTCCTGGCTGTTTAAGCTGCGGACCGAGTCTGTTTTCGACCTGGTACGTTATGTGCCTCAAAAGTTAAGCATTTAGAAACCCTTCTCTGATCGGGGGATCTTCTGGTACAGCTGACGCCTCCAAGGGCGCAGTCCTCACCTCGGATAAGGACAGGGCTCCCTCCATCCACGCTTCGTGGCCGTTTTCCGTAAGGCGAAACGTCCGCCCACATCCATCCAGTAGTTAGACTCACAGGAGGCAAATCCCCCGAAGATGGTCGTGAGATCGTCCTTGGGTGTTTTAAGGATGCCCTCGGAACAGAGGAAAACAACAAGGAAGCTTCTGCTGCCACGCCACCTTTCAAGGCTGAACTCAGCTCTCGGAGACGCAGGAACCGCCAAAAGAGGGAGTCCCACCTCCGAAAATCTCCCCCCCCCCCGCCAAAGGTTTCGATGTGGAGGGAGGAAATGATTCACATGGCGAGGCCAGCCACTTCCCAATAAGTTCTCTTTAGCCATCCTTTTGAAGACTATGCTAGGTGCCTTCTTCCTACCCACCCTCCCGTGGTATGAGTTTTGCGACCCTAATAATACAGGATGGGGGCTGGGCAGTAGGATGCGCAATTTATATTCGATATGATGCTTCTGTTCGTCTACTTACTATAAACACCTCTTTCCATGCAGTGGCAGTGTAGCTACAACTGAATAGGAGGTATACTGTTATTTCTCCCGTCAGCCGCCTTGGCGCGATGAAGTTTCGCCGCAACGGGGCACGGTTGCAAAGGCCAATTTTCCTACTCGTAGATTTTAACGGTAGGCACCTCCTCTCTTGGAACTACAAGATCAATCCCAAGGGTGAGGTTCTAGTCAATCTGATAGACGAGATGGAGAAAGGTGTAAAAAATATGGATGGATTTACGTATCATTGCCAAAGAACCGTTTTATTTTCTTGCCTCGATCTGTCCCTGTGCTCTCCGGATGCACATTCTTATTTTGGGTGGGGGTGGTCGATGTTTTTCATGGTAGAGACAACTTTCACATTCAACTACCATTTATAAGCTACTGACACCTGAGAAACCGCCTCGGTGAGGCTTGGAGCTAGTGCGTTGGTCTGCATTTCACGAACTAAGTGATTTCTCTTCCCCAGTCGAGGAGGTTAGGTTGGTTGATAAGGGCGTTAATTTCTTTTCCGGCAACCTAATCGCAGGGGATCTATCTACTTTTCCCCGGAAAATCTGGTCGTTTGGGATGCCTTCCGGTTCTTTTGGTGGTCAGCCGAGTGTGACATGGTCTTCAGACTAAAGCGATACGCCTTTGCACATACATATGATATAAGCACCTGCTGAACGATTTTTCCATCGATAAATTTCGTCGAGCTAGTGCTATGTTCCGAAAGGAAGTTCTCTCAGCAACACCCCTTCCTATTTTCTAGAAAAATGGAACTGCATTCTCGCATCCCGCTCCCGTGACCGTTTTCTCTGCATTTTCTATCGGGGATGCTGCTCCGCGAGTATTCAATGCATGTCATGATGCAGAAAAAGGCCACCAACTGGACATTACATCCAGGGCGAAGAACCCTTCAAAGATAGGTTTACTCTGAGTGAGTTGCGTTTCGCTTTCGGTTCGGGTGTGGATCCCCCTTCCCCCTTGACCGGACGATGCTACATATCCATCCTTCAACACCTAGGTGATCGAAGCATGGCTTTTTTTTTAGATTTGTTCAACAGGATCTGGACAGAGAATACTCTCCCATTCTCTTGGCGAAGGGCTACTGTGTTCGCTTTTCGCAAACCAGGAATATCACTCTACCCGGGGCGGTTCCCGCTCATTTTCTCTAACCTCCTGCGTGTGTAAGTTGATGGAGAAATTGGTAGAGGTTAGATAGCCTTTACCCTGAATAACGGATGCCATCTGTTTCTATATAGAGCGGTTTCCGAAAGTTCCTCTCCACCTGTCATTCTCTGCTCCGGCTGGAAAATGCGAGACTTTTCTTCGTAGACGGTATTTCACCACGGTATTTTTCGATCTGGAGAAGACCTCTGATACCGCATGGCGATAGGGTATCACGGAGACCCTCTACACGATATGGGCGATGGAATGCCTCCTAATTTTCAAAGCTGAATTGAATTTCTACAAGATTGTCGATTCCGCGTACGGGTGGAGGAGCCCTCCCCAAACCAATAGGGTAGTAAGAGGACGTCTCATACGGAGGTTTCCTCAGTGCTACCTTTTTTGTTCTTGGCATAAAGGTGTCACCTCAGTGCTGTATGAACATGTTCCTGCTACGCTTTACGTAGGAGAGCTTGAAATCGCATTGGTGTGTCTTAGATGCTAACTTTGGAGCATCGGACTACAACAGGGATTAAACCGCATCTCTCGTTATGCAGAAGAGGGCAGGTTTCGGTTTCTTTGACAGAGACTAATGTAGTGCACCTCTGTCGCCGTCCACGACTTCACCAAAACCTGGGGTTTTTCTGGAAGTGGTGGATTCTCACTGTTTCTTTGGTCTTGTTTTCCACCAACATATCACCCGGGAGGACCATATTCACAACATTAGGGTCTCTTGTACCCGTGCCATAGATATTCTTCGTTCGGTGACGTTCAGCACTTGGGGTGATGGTAGGGCTACCGCTTTGTTAGTTTATTGTTCCTTCGCTCAAAACTTGTCAATAGATTCGAGTATTACGAATGCGCAGCGGAGCGTGAATAGGGGAAGGTGGATGTGATCCACCAAAACACCACCAGAGACGCCAATCATACTCATAGGCTTTCAGCTTTATGTCTAGGCAACTCGTTGAAGAGCACGGTGTAGCTCTCGGGTCGGTTGCACCTCTGGTTCTGCTCAAGACGCCACCTAGGAGGATACTACCTTTGACTATTTGTTGCCACGCCTCTACCCACAAAGCTTCCACAGGGCCGGGAGTATTGGGTTCGACTTTTATTTGGAACACACTGCCAGTGTCTACGGATGGCTCTGAGTCTTAGGAAGGGGTCGGTTTCCACACAGTATCCCCTCTGTTTGAAGTCAGCGCGCTCTACTTGACGCCGCGTCTGTTTTCACGGATGAGCTGGTTGCATACACTGCTCGGTACGGGAAATAACGCGTCGTGCCCGGTTCGGAGACCTGATTGTGCTCTTTAGCGAGACACAAAGCGTTCTAATTGCCCTCAGAGCGTTGCAATCTCCAACACCTTGTTCGCGATATTTGTGACGCTACGGTTGCCGCGAACCGGGTGGATGTCGAGATTATCTTCTGCGGGGTTCCTTGAAATGTGAGAATTGCGGGGAATGAGCACACCAATGAGTGCGCAAAATTAAAAGGTTGCTTGTTATTAAAGTTAAGTGGGTGGCAATTAACCATTCAGAAGTTGGTTAATTTTGAAGGTTGGGAATAATTAAAGAGTTGTTAGTCTTGAAATTGTGGCAATTAAGAACTGGTTAGTTTTGAGTGGTAAGAAATAATTAAAGGCTGGTTAATTTTTTTAATATTTTTATCCTAAGGGAATTGAAATTAGCATTAGTCTTGATTTTAATTACTCATGGATTTGAAAAAAAAAATTCAAACGAGAAGTATTGAGTCCTGTGTCTTGGAGAATTCTATACAGATTCATATATTAGGTATTTCACAACTCGAAGATGAGTAGGAATCCTTTAAATTAGCTAAATATACTTTAGAGTGGGTCATTATAGAATCAAATCGGACATTGATATAAGTGTATGACGAAAGCTTAGATTAAACATAACGTAACAAATTAATCATTTTAACTCGGTATCGAGTTTTCAAATGAGTAGGTCAATGTAATTTACGGAGGTTTTGTATAAAACAATCTACAGGGTGTCCAACAATGAACTTTTCGAACAACCTGTATATGAAAAGCGGAGTTTTCGATGGTTTCCAAACTGCATCTCTTGTAGGCCCCTCAAGAATTGCCTTTTCTTCCCCTTTGATCCTGGCGGGACTATTTATTTCTATTCCATAGTAACTTCTTGGACTCCCTGTTTAATTATATTATTCTTTTCTTAGGAGACAAGTTTAGAAACCTGTCTCCTAAGTAAAGAATTATATATTGTTTTATAGAATAAAAACCCTCGGTAAACTGCGTTTTTCTGTTCGTTCGTATCTATAAGACTCTGGATCTGTTCCTGCGGCCACAAAGTTGTTCGCTCATAGCTAACGGTCATTCGCGCGTGCGCGTAAACTGCCGGGCTCGCAAGGTGAAAAGTTTACTCATTGTGAGTAAATTATATGATAAAAGATATTATTTGGTATTATATGATAGGGAGAGTGTTGCAACTCTCCTGAATCTTTCGTCACCCCAGAAATAATAATAATCGGCGAGTAAAGATATTTTTGGTGCCACAATCTAACAATTTCAAACAATCTGCATCTGTATTTATTTGTGACAGGACTTCCTCACAGAGGATCTTCTGGAAGAGGCAAATTATGCCTGTGGCTCCTCTGGGGTCTTGAAATCAGAGTTATCCTTCTCTTAGGTGGATTGCCTGTCGTCATGGCTACGAGCTCCACCTACCCGTCTCCACCGTGACCAGCCACAGAGGTAACCTCTCAAATAAATAGTGTCAACTTTAAAAAAAAAATAATCCGAGCGGAGATTCGAAGTGCCTACTCAACGATTGCCGGGCAAGGGCGCTAACCAGTATACTAGCTGAGAAGCCTAAAATACCAGGCAACGCCGGCTACCTTTACTAATTTCCTATGAGAAATTTGATACGAAAAAAATAAACAGAAAGAATAGTATTATAATTATTAGCTTCCTAGACCGAAGTTCATTCGTTTCGTCCCAAACATTATTTAAATTATCGCAATTTGGTTGTTCACAAATCTATTCGATTACCTTAATTATCTATTTTATTTTTAGTCGCGTGACTCTATAAGTTAGTATATCGTGTCGTAGGTCATCGGTTGGATGGTAACTATTTTACTTTTCAAACAGTTTTTTGGTAATAACATCGTAAATATTCGGACGATTCTAACGAAATTTGAAACCCTTATGTTGTTTTATATTCTATTTCGGGTGAGATAATTGCCAAAGTCCTCACAAGGTTAGCCTAGTAATTATTTGGCAATAACATTGTAACTATTCGACTGATTCTAACGAAATTTGAAACCTTATGTTGTTTGATATTCTCTTTCGAATGATATCGTTGTCAATATTCTCCCAAGGTTAGCTCGAGAATTATTAAACGAAAACTAACTATGGGTCGGATTGCCCCATTTGTTGAAAGTTTTGAAAGTCGTAAGGTCATTAATCAGAATAATTGAGATCACGCGACTTAGGGATGTTGACCTTGTTTATTCTAGTCTGGACCCTTTTGCACTTATTATCAATTTTATTTAATCATTTCATTATTCATTGCTTTGTTTTTATTAGAGAAGTTGAGTCTTCGACCTGACGTAGTTATGCAAGGGGTGGGTGGGGTAGGAAGGGCAAGAGCCCTGTCACAACTAACACCTAGAGTAGCGCCATACCCTCTTTATCCCAGACTCCGCTGCCCCAAGAGAAAGGGGTGCTCTTTCGGGTCATGTTTTGCATCTCTTTGAAATCTCCTGATTTCTTTTTCACTCCTCTTTAGACGCAACAGAGAGTGAATGAGGGGCGTTAAACGTTCGCTAAAAATCTAAATATTTTGCTTCAAATTCCACGATATTTTTATGAACCTTTGCGACTTTAACATGTTAACTATGAGAGGTAGTTTATTCAGAAGATATCAAGCTAGAGAATAAAGTGCACCAAAGAGTTAACACTATTTTTAATGCAGTTTTTAACTGATCTAGAATAAAATGCACCAAAGAGTTAACACTATTTTTAATGCAGTTTTTAACCAATCTAACAAAGGGCAGTTTCCGTTCAACATAAACAAATTTAAAGTGATATATATTGGCTCTCACATCCGTCCATTCGAAAATACTTAAAATTTTTAAAACTGCGCTAAAGTTTAAAATATGCAAATTGATCTCTCGGATTTTTGGCGAGAAATGTTGTATATAAGAGTAGAGATATAAAGTTTTCGATATTGAGGTCGATCATTCGGTCGCAGCTTGAAAAGGCTTTTTATCTTTGCTCACTTTTTTATCAAATTTATTGCGAAACATTTTGTATATAAGAGTAGAGATATAAAACTTTACGATATTGAGATTGATCATTCGGTCACAGCTTGAGAATGCTTCCCATCTCTGCTCACCTTTTTATCAATTTATTGGGTGAAATTCTCCTTCTTTTCAGAATGCGACAAGTGCTACTTTGTCAGGTCTTAATAGTCATAGTATAATTTCATATTACTTACCTAGGAGAAGGATATAATCATTTATTTCTGCTCTTATTAATCAGTAGGAAGAAACATTTTTCAACTAGGATATTAATAACGAGTGTATCATGCCGTTAGAAGTGAATTTTACTGGACTTATTGGTGTGCGCTTATGTACAACAAAGGTAGGTTACAACGCGGCTAGTAATTTTTCGTCTAGCCAGAATACAAACATCATTCGAGCTTTGCTTCGATTAATTATTATTTACTTAATGGTCGTTTATTTATTTTGATTAGTAATCCTTTGTTCGTGGTCTCGGTGCTTGTGCTCCGTCGTGGAGATCAAAGAGGCGTTTATTTATTCTTGAACCCATTCACAGAAGGTCTGTCAGCCACAATCCTACGAAGGAAATTTTATTTTGAAATTTTCGTGACTCGAAAATGGTTAGCGCAATTGTTGACCGAAATCGTTTCAGTTTGAATTTAAAACTACTTGTTCTATTATTACTCTCAGGTGTGTGTTCGAAAAGTAGTTGGAAATTTATATCGCTAAACTTCTTGATTCTCTTAAATGTCTCAATCAGATGGCGATGCATTCGAGGACTTTCCAGGGAAAACATTTAATGCCTGTCTCCCTCCCCCGAGAGATTACGAATTTCCGAAATAATCTTTGTCGCGTGCCGTTATCCGCTCTCCAATGGACTAATATAAAAAATTGTAAGATAAACTATAATCACATAAATAATTAAGCAAATGCTAATGAAAAATCTCTGTGTCGGAAATACCTTTTACCGACACGACAGCTTTCCCCAACACAGCGATGAATCATTTAGATCCCGTTCTCTCTCCTCAGTCTCGTGTCTGAGTTTTCCTGGAATTTTTACGCGAAGTCGCAGACGCGTCACACGACCACACACACACATACACGCCCCCAAAAATAGTTTCAGATAAATTCACTGTTAGAAAATTATGCAGAGATAACGAGAGAAAAATGCGAGATGAAACGGAGTAAATTGAGAATAATTTAGAATTGTCTTCAAGGATTCATTTGCATAATCGACCCTTTCTTCGCACATACTTCCACACATATACAAACACAGTGTATATATATATATATATATATATATATATATATATATATATATATATATATATATATATATATATATATATATATAATAAACTCACAAAGTAGCGCGTGGGTAGAGCAATAAATGCCAAAAATCCCACAAGGCGGTTCCCAAGTACTTTCGAACCTGTTCAGTTCATTACATTATCAAGGAATAACGAATTTTTTTTACCAAAATAATATCAAAGACGGATGTGAATTATAAAACCAAATAGATAAGGTCTACTTCCGGAAAATTCCAACCTGTGCGCAAATAATGTAGACATTTATGTGACTAAACTAAGTACATACATACCCGATTGTGAATACATAAAAATAAACGAGATAAAGATAACTAAATTAATAAATCAAAGGGCTAAGATTAAAAATGGACACTTTCGTTATAAATAATCCTTTTAATAACAGGGGCCAGTTTAAAGAGATCGGGAGATATATTAAAATTAGGCGAAGAATTAATGAATGAGCATTCGACAATATTTCTCTGAAAAAAAACATCAGATTTGTAAGTAAGTTTAGCCGAATTCCAATTGATAGGGTGACTTGTTTCCGATAAATGGATCAAGAAAGCACTACTGATTTCCCCTCTCCTAATATTGTATTTATGTTGCGTCAAGCGTACACTTAATGATTTACCCGTTTGCCCAAAGTATTGCTTAGGGCAAACTGAACAATCGAAAAAATACCCCCCCACCCCACCCCCCATACTATTGTTATTATCATGAATCAACATTTTGTACATGGTAGACTGATACTTGAATATGACAGAAATATTTAACTTATTCAAGAGTCGGGGAAGCAAGGAAAAGGACTCAGAAAACGGTAAAACAAGGAAGTTCTTAAAATTGTCTGCGGGAGGGATTTCACTTCTGTAAAAGGAATTTTTTGCCAAATCTAGAAATCCTGCAAGAAATTTTTGAGGGTAGCGAAGATTGTTACCTATTTCAAAGATCTTAGAAATCTCAAGATCCAAGAATTCCGGGCTGTCGACCCGCAGCCGCCGGAGAAACATTGAAATAAATACAGACCGTTTGACTTTATCTTTATGACCTGAGTAAAAATGAATATAAGAACAGGCGTTGGTAGGCTTACGATAGACGGAAAATTTAAATACAGATGGAGTCCTATGAATAAGTAGATCTAAGAACGGGAGGACACCATTTGTTTGTGGCCTTCTTCTAAGGATGTTAATAGTTTTCTTATTGAATTTAATTCTCTGGTTCCTTCTATTAAATTTACCCTTCAACTACTAAATTCAACCTGACTAACTCAATGAAATATAATTGGATATAAATGGAAATTCGTATACAACAATTTATATGTATTCTTTATTATCTGTGAAAATTTCAATAATATTACTCTAATAGCATTGCTACAATTAAAAAAATATATAGTCACTCAAAAATTTCCTTGCTGATTGCTCCCGACAAAGGATAATACCTAAAAAGAATCAAAATCTATTTATCTTTTTTGAAACAAATGGTCAATTTTGCGTTTTGAAGGGAGAAATCCATTTTATGATATCAGATAGCGTTATGCTATCTCATGCCAAAAGATTTTTTTCCTTAAGTTTAGATTCACTAAATTTATCATCATCATCATCACTTCACTAACTCTATAATTTAAGTTGGGGATTTTTTTGAGTATTTAAATAATAATTTCATCTTAGTTTCGTTATGAATCATGTTTTTTTATCAAAGTTATTTCTAATAATTCTTTTATAATATCAAAAAACAAAATGGTGAAGTTCAGAAATAAATATAAGGATCGAAATTTTGTGAATTTTTTAAAACCCAAAGAATTACAAATGGTGAAGTTCAGAAAATTTATTTTTATATATCTTCTTTTATAACTATATTTTAGCAACGTGATATTTTGAAAGGGACGAAATTTAATTTAGAGTTCCTCTTTCAAATTATCATAATTGACGAAGTTCAGAAAATTTATAAAAATTTAACCATAGCTGCTTTTTTTTAGATTTTATATTTTAATCTTAGTAGCGAAGCGCAAGCTACCCCCCGTAAGGGGGAGTGGCGAAGCCATTGCTTGGTATTTTCTGTTACTGTAAACTTTTTCTTGAGGTAAATTCCATATGGAAAAAGTCCATAGGGTTACAATCAAGCGATTGAGGAGGCTATTCATCTTTTTTAATGAAATAAGGACAATTTTCATCTAAAACTTTCTGTGTTGTTTTGCTAGTATGAGAGAGTGCACCATCTTGCTAGGAAATGAAGTCTCCTTTAGGATAGAGTTGAGGGCAATCAGAAAACAGGCCGAGAGATAGGAGTTCTATGTAATTTCCTGAATTAACTTTAGATTTTTGTGTATCGATAAAATGGATCCTCGTTTTACCATTTCATGACACTTCCACGGAAACCATTTTTTTGGGTTGTTTTTTTTTTGGGTAAATCCGGAAAATTCATGATAAAGTCGGGTTGGATGGATGTCCTTTTTCTTTGAGCTATAAACTCTGTTATTTTGACTATTTGTTTGCACTTCTAAAGTGAAATCTGTTTCGTCGGTAAACATAATTCTTTTATATTGAGACCAGGCAATGGCTTCGCCACTTCCCCTTACGGGGAAAGTTTGCACTTCGCTACTAAGATTAAAATTAAAAATCTTAAAAAAAAGCAGCCATGGTTAAATTTTTAACAAATTTTCTGAACTTCGCCAATTATAATAATTTTAAAAAGGAACTCTAAACTAAATTTCCCCCCTTTCAAAATATCACGTTGCTAAAATATAGTTATAGAAGAAGATATATAAAAATAAATTTTCTGAACTTCACCATTTGTAATTCTTTGGGTTTTAAAAAATTCACAAAAT
This sequence comes from Ceratothoa steindachneri, assembly GCA_963969495.1. Lineage (NCBI taxonomy): Eukaryota > Metazoa > Arthropoda > Malacostraca > Isopoda > Cymothoidae > Ceratothoa > Ceratothoa steindachneri. The sequence goes on along the minus strand of OZ018317.1, from coordinate 161,345,244 downwards.
TTCGATACTTATATTTATTTCTGAACTTCACTATTTTGTTTTTTGATATTATAAAAGAATTATTAGAAATAACTTCGCTAAAAAAAACATGAGTCATAACCAAACTAAGATGAAATTATTATTCAAATACTAAAAAAAATCCCCTTGTTAAATTATAGTTAGTGATGATGATGATAAATAGCGATCGTAGAGCAACTTATAATGTTTTTCTACGTTGTCTTCGCAATGTGCTGTACACTGCCGAGTGACGTTGATGCTGGTTGTCACCTGTTCTTTAACCAATTCTTTCCTTGTTGTTCTCGGATCTTTTTTTCACAATTCTCACTAGTTTGGAACATGCATGAGGCGTTATTTTCCTCGGAGGCCCTGTTTTTGATTTCCTACTCAAGGTTCCTTCCCTCCCCCACTACTGAATGATGTACTGCACAGAACTTATAAACATATGAAACTGTTCAGCAAGCTTCTTGTAGCCTTTACCAGCCTTGTACTCTCTTGTAATGGCGCTTTTTGATCTTGAAAGAATGTTATTTAACCTTTGGTTAAATGTTTACCCAGTGTTTACTTGTGGCAAACTGACTGCTAGCAACGTCGGCATTGCCAAGTAAGCTCTCATATTTGTGTGCGAATGTGTTGGAAGAATGTAGACACGATTCGAAACAGAATCATCGACCAGAACATTATTTCACACGAAAAAAATATTTGTAAGTTACGAATACTTTTTTACATACGTTTTTATCCTTTTATATATACCTTCAAAATTTCACTAAAAAAATATACAAATTACCATTACTTTTGTTAGATAATTGTGTAATCTTATTTTGGTTAAAATATCGAAGTGGAATAATGAAAAAAAGTTCCGTTTGATATAATTTGAATTTTCTAGAACGTTACGGATAATTATCCCCGCCATTAAGCGATTTTCATCCTGCCACCTTCTTCAAGGTCGTCTTCTGGGTTGAGGTATAAAAATGGCCAATTCAAGACTTATTTTTTATATCTTGTGTCGTTTCTTCTGACACTTCACTATCCATTTCCACTTCAGAACTCTTTGTCATTTTATTATTTCTCTCACGTGTGTTTTAGTTCTTAACCATCGGTTTCTCTTCTGGTTCCTGCGGGTTATTCTTAAAGTGTAATGCTCCAATAGCCTTCGAGTTTTCCAGGAAGTGATCGTGTTTTTGTTTTGTGCGCAAAGTTAATTAATAACTTCATTTAGTTAAAATTGTTAAGATGCATTGCATAAATAGCTTGCGTTTAAGGTTTGTAGTTATGTCGCTTGCGTTTCGGACTTGTAGCTATGTCACTTGCGTTTAGGGTTTGTAGTTATGTCGCTTGCGTTTCGGACTTGTAGGCATTTCTCTTGCGTTTAGGGTTTGTAGTTATGTCGCTTGCGTTTCGGACTTGTAGGCATTTCTCTTGCGTTTAAGACTTGTAGCTATGTCACTTGCGTTTAGGGTTTGTAGTTATGTCGTTTGCGTTTAGGGTTTGTAGTTATGTCGTTTACGTTTCGGACTTGTAGGCATTTCTTTTGCGTTTAAGATTTGTAGCTATGTCGCTTGCGTTTAGGGTTTGTAGTTATGTCGCTTGCGTTTTGGACTTGTAAGCATTTCTCTTGCGTTTAAGACATTTAACTATGTCGCTTGCGTTTAGGGTTTGTAGTTATGTCACTTGCGTTTCGGACTTATAGGCATTTCTTTGCGTTTAAGACTTGTAGTTATGTCACTTGCGTTTAGGTTTTGTAGTTATGTCGCATGCGTTTCGGACTTGTAAGCTTTTCTCTTGCGTTTAAGACTTGTAGGTATGTCGTTTGCGTTTAGGGTTGTAGTATGTCGCTTGCCTTTCGGATTTGTAAGATATTTCTTTTGCTTTTAAGACTTGTAGCTATGTCGCTTGCGTTTAGGGTATGTAGTTATGTCGCTTACGTCGAACCTGTAGCTGTTACGTTTAAGACTTGTAGCTATGATACTTGCGTGTAGGGTTTGTAGTTATGTCGCTTGTTTTTATGGTTTGCAGGCATGTCGGCTGCATTTATTATGACTGATAGGTATGCGGTTTATGTTTATGGCATGTATGCATGGTGTGTTTAGGGTTTGTGGGCATTTCGCTTGCGTTTCGGGTTTCTAGGCATTTTCTTGTGTTTAGAGTCTGTAGACATTTCGCTTGCGTTTAAGGCTTGTATTTATGTCATTTGCGTTTAGGAATTGTTGAAATGGCACTCGAATTTAGTATTTGTAGGAATGTCGCTTGGGTTTGGGAGTGTAGTCAATTCGCTTGAGTTTATGACTTGTAAGCGTGTTGCATGCATCAAGTAGGGGTTTGTAGGCATTCCCCTTACATTTTGTACTTATAGGCATTTCGCCAGTGTTTATGGCTTGTATGTATGTTGCTTAATTTTAGGGTATGTAGGCATGTTGCCTGAGTTTAGGGCTTAAATGTATGTCTTTCGCGTTTATTGCTTGTCGACATGTTGGATGAATTTAGTGTTTGTAGGCATGCCGCTTGGGTTTAGGTTTGTAGTCAATTCGCATGAGTTTAGGACTTGTAGGCCTGTCACATGCGTTTGGGGCTTGCAAGCATGTCGCTCGCGTTAATCGCTTGTAGGTATGCCGCTTGCATTTAAAGTTTGAAGGTATTTTGATTGCATTTAGGGGTTGCAGTTATGTCGATGGGTTTAAGGTTTGTCGATATGTCGCTTGAGCTTAGTGTTTGTAGGCATGTCACTTGCGTTTAGAATTTGTAGGCAGTTCGCTTGAGTTAAGGGCTACTAGGAAGGTCGTTTGTGTTTATGGTTTGTAGGAATGCCAATTGCGTTTATGGTTTGTAGTCATATCGCTTGTTTTTAGGGTTTGTAGTCCCGCCGCTTGCGTTTAGGTTTGTAAGCATTTAGCCTGCGATTAAGAACTGTAGTTATGTCGCTTGCGTTTATTGCTTGTAAGCATTTCTCTTGTGTCTAGAACTCGTAGTCTTGCCCCTTGAGTTTAGGGCTTTTATGTATGTCGTTTGCTCTTAGGGCTTCTTGACATGTCGCTTGAATTTAGTGTTTGTACGCATGGCGCTTGGGTTTATTGTGTGTAGTTACTTCTGTGAGTTTAGGACTTGTAGGTATGTTGTATGCATTTAGAATTTGTAGTCATTTCCCTTACGTTTAGGAATTGTAGGCATTTTTGGGGGTGTTTATGGCTTGTATGTATGCTTCTTGATGTTAAGGTTTGTATTCATGTCGGGTGTTTATATGGTTTGTAGTCCTATCGCTTGCGTTTTGGACTTGTAGGTATGTCGTTTACGTTGAGAGTTTATAGTCAGGTTGCTTGTGTTTATGGTTTGTAGGTATGTCGCTTGTGTTTAAGGCTTGTATTGGTATCGCGTGTATTTAAGGTTTGTAGTTGTCACCCGAATTTAGGCTTTGTAGGTATGTCATTCACGTTTAGAGTTTGTAGGCATTTCGCTTGCATTTAATGCTTGTAGGACTTTTGCGTTGTTTAGGGCTTGTAAGTATGTTACTTGCTTCTATTGTCTGTAGGCATGTCGGTTGCATTTATGGCTTGTAGATATGCCGTTTGCTCTTACAGCTCATAATCATGCCGTGTGTTTCGGGCTTGTAAACATTTTAGGGCTTGTAGATATGTCGCTTTACTTTAGCGCTTGTTGTCATGTCGCTTGGGTTTAGAGTTTCTTGTTACTTTGCTTGAGATTCATACTTGTAGACATGCCACAAGCGTTTAGGGTTTGTAGGCATGTCGCTTACGTTTATTATTTTTAGGTATGCCACTTGCGTTTAGGGGTTTTAGGTATGTCTATTGCATTGAGGGGTTGTAGTCATGGCGCTTGCGTCTATTGCTTGTAAGCCTTTCGGTTTTTTTACTACTTTTATATATGTCGCTTGCGTTAGGGTTTGTAAATATGTCGTCTATGTTTAGGGCTTGTATATATGCCGTGTGAATTTAAGGTTTGTATTTCCTTTGTGTTTAGGGATTGTAGTTATATTGCTTGCGTTTAGGACTTTTAGGCATGTCGCTTCTAAGGATGTGTTTAATTTTAATTCCTGACTAACTTTGTTCCTCTACTTATTTCCGTTTCTATGGTCTCATAAAGAGTAACAAGTTATCATCATCATCATCATTATCATCATCATCACTAACTCTATAATTTAACAAGGGGATTTTTTTGACTATTTGAATAATAATTTCATCTTAGTTTGGTTATGACTTATGTTTTTTATCAAAGTTATTTCTAATAATTCTTTTATAATATCAAAAAACAAATTGGTGAAGTTCAGAAAAAAATATAAGTATCGAAATTTTGTGAATTTTTTAAAACCTAAAGAATTACAAATGGTGAAGTTCAGAAAATTTATACAAATTTAACCATAGCTACTTTGTTTTAGATTTCAAATTTTAATCTTAGTAACCAAGCGCAAACTCCCCACGTAGGGGGAAGTGGCGAAGTAATTACCTGGTCCTAATTATTATTGCCCCTGCTTCAAATTTTATTTTCGATCCTAAATGCTCAATTTTATTCAAAACTATTGATGGAAAAATTCATAAAATATGGTGCAGTTAGTGTAAAGCAATAAATGACACCGCCCGCTGCTTAAATTCCCCCTCGGGAACGCCTTAGTCACGTCCAGGGAAGATCAAGTTTCAGTCACCCGTTTCTAGCGAGCCCCGAAAATTCATTCGAAACAGGGGCTTAACACGTTGACCTCTGTCTGTTTTGAAGAAAATGGAGAATTATCGAATAATTTGTGACAGTTGAGAAAATATATAACAAAGGGTGCGGTTAGTGTAATAAATGACACCGTCCGCTGCTTAATGTACCCTAGGCAACGCCCTAGTCAAGTCCATGGAAGATCAAGTTTCAGTCACCGACTTCTAGCGAGGTATCTTGGACCCTTAAAAACGGATGGACTTCTCTGGATGCGACTAGAGTGCCCCACAGAGTGCCTTAAACAGCAAGAGGTGTCAATTATTGATTTACACAGAACGCACCCTAACTATTGATAGAGAAGGGACTTAATTCATGTGTTAAAAATTATCAAAAGCATAGACAAAACAAAATGTGGATTCCACTAGATATTTCACGATCGCTCCATCAAATTACACGAGATGAAACGATTGCAAAATTATAGGTAAACATTTTAACTCGCACGAATCTAAGAATTTCTTTTTTAACCAAATTGTTAACCTATGAAATAGTCTTCCTCATAACGTAATGGATTGCATCATCGTAGGTACCTTTAAACGTCGTATAGATAAATACTTTGAATCCAATCCCCGATTAACAGCGTTCACTAGCGAATAACTTCCTTGCTTTCAGGTGACAGATTCATCAAATATGCTGGAAATATCCTTACCCTAGGTCATCTAGTATGGACTGCAAGGTCTGTTGTGATCTACATATCTATGTAACTCTATGTGACTCTAATAGAGTTATTTCATGTTTATTTCTTCTCTGAACTGGTTGTTGAACAAGGTGAAAATTGATATAAGTACCATCGTCACTTCTGAAATCAACCTGTTTCTGTGTCTAACTGCAGTTTTATATAATATGTTTTACTTTATATAAAAGTTGATAGGGAAGACTTAAAAAAAATATTTAGGGGAAATTAGGTACGGCCGTATTGTCCAAAGCTTAACAAATTCCGTCATACGTCATGCGTTGACTCGACCTCACTGACACCAGATATGCTATATGTCGCTCTATCTCTCGATGACGCTTCCTAAAGCAAACGGCGTCCCATATTCTGGATCCTTATCCTTAAAATAAAGCTGGAGAGGAACCTTTTATAACTCCAAGACAAATCGGAGAGAGTTGTTGGTCTAGATCACTCAGATTAACTAAGACGTAGGTACGAGGGGCAGTCAATAAGTTTTGCGAATCGGTAGGGCAAAACCTGTTTCTGTGTCTAACTGCAGTTTTATATAATATGTTTTACTTTATATAAAAGTTGATAGGGAAGAATTAAAAAAAATATTTAGGGGAAATTAGGTACGGCCGTATTGTCCAAAGCTTAACAAATTCCGTCATACGTCATGCGTTGACTCGACCTCACTGACACCAGATATGCTATATGTCGCTCTATCTCTCGATGACGCTTCCTAAAGCAAACGGCGTCCCATATTCTGGATCCTTATCCTTAAAATAAAGCTGGAGAGGAACCTTTTATAACTCCAAGACAAATCGGAGAGAGTTAGTTGGTCTAGATCACTCAGATTAACTAAGACGTAGGTACGAGGGGCGGTCAATAAGTTTTGCGAATCGGTAGGGCAAAACAGAGGAAGGGGCATGGCTGTTTGTGGGGGTGTTAGGACAAGTTATGAAAAGTCCGGACCTGCAGCCACACGCTCTTGCCTCATCTATTTAAGAAGCAGTAGCTGATCGCAGATCGTCAGCCACAAATTTTTCAACAATGGAGAAGGTTGAGCACCGCGCAGTGATCAAATTTTTGACCAAGGAAGGCAAGAATGCAAAAGAGATCCATGAAGGCATGGTTGCAGTGTACACTGACATCGCCCCTTCATATGCAACCATTGCTCGCTAGAATAGGAAGTTCCGCCATGGTCGTGAGTCCCTTGAAGATGACGCCCGTCAGACGTCACCAACGAGTACAATGTGGCCCGTGTGGAGAGGATGATCCTCGAAAATCGACGGGTGAAGGTCGAAGAAATCGAGCGACAACTTGGAATATCACATGGAAGTGTTATCAACATCATCCACGACAATTTGGTCATGACCAAGGTCTCTGCCCGTTGGGTCCCTAGAAACCTCACGCCCCATGATCGACTTTAACGTCGTCAAAGTCCACAAGGCCAGAGTTGCACAAGCTTCCCTGCGCGAGTGCGGATTCTGGCCCCTAGCGACTACTTTTTATTTGGCCAGTTTAAGGCTGCACTGCGTAGACGCCGGTTTGGGGACGATGAAGATGTTCAGCTCGCCGTCCAGGAGTGGATTGAACAGCAGTTGGGAGATTTCTGGTTGTCGGGAATTCGAAGCCCCAGGGACAAGTTGGGCAAGTGCATTGAAGTCGAGGGTAGTTATATTGAAAAATAATGAAACACTTTTGCTCATATCTCATTTCCTTATATCCGAATTGCAAAATTTATTGACCGCCCCTCGTAAATGTCCTGTGGTTAATGAAGTTTCCACTTCACATAGAAGGGAGGTCATCTCATCCCAGCCCACACACGAGCGATGTAGATAAGATTACTTTGAGGATATCCTTTATTAGACCCACTAGTTTTTTAACAATTCTAGTATACTCTTTTTGCCTTGATTTAATCGATAATCTATCTCATCGCCTTAAACTATCTCCCACCATAGACAGAATTTAGACAAATAGATGCCACTGAAAATCAGGTGTTGTACGGAAGATTTGAAAACCAAACAAACGGTGGTTGAATCACATTAAATCTGAATCGATAAAAGGTGGTTGAATCGCATTAAATCTGAATCGAGAAAAGGTGGTTGAATCGCATTAAATCTGAATCGAGAAAAGGTGGTTGAATCGCATTAAATCTGAATCGAGAAAAGGTTAAAGTATTTCCCTAGAACGCTGATTAGCATAGGTAGCGATCATTTCGCTTTCTTTCTTATACTTCCTTTGGGTCTCCTTGAGCCAATAATTCTTCTTGCGTCACACTCCTCCGAAGTACTGTTGTGGCCGGGGGTTCCTATTATAGCAGACTATGATACAGGCTTACCCTTAACTAGTATGGCATAAGAAGTCTCTGGAATGAGTATAGGTAGGATTCTACCACAAAGCCTTATCTAAAATCCACTCCAACCCCTTTTAACAATATACATCTCTTTAATTTATTTGCTTCCACCCCTCAAGTGACCAGGTCACAAGGGCTGCGATGGGTCTCGAAGTGACGCCATTCGTAACCATGAGTGAGAGAGGTCTAATTTCCTCAACCTTATCCTCTGCATATAGTGCATTATATGAATGGGACAAGAGCCATTTGTAACACAATTAAAAAAAATATATGTTTACCAGTAACTAGTTTAGCTACAAAAGAAGGGCAGTTAGTTCTAGTTTAGGTATGGCAGCCTGCTTCCCACGATCTTTGCTTTCTACATGTTTGGCGGGACTTTGAAATCAGCTACGAATAATATAACCGCCCAAAATGTCCTAGAATTTGCGTGGCCTTGAAGTGGTACTTGCCGAGAAAATGAGAAAGTAGAGCCTTCATTTAATTTAAGTATTAGTATTATCTGTTAAGTCAGATTGGTTGGATTTCTAGTGTAATCCAACTATGAATCGTCCGCTCCTAAAATCTAATGTGAATTTAATCTGGACAAATGCATTTTGATGGCAGTGGAAACGTGTTAGGATATTACAGGGTCGTCATAAAGTCCCTTGACAATATACCTAACATGGAAACAGTAGGAGGGGAGGGGGGGGGGCTAACCTAAGCTAATGATGATTTACTCTATTGACAATTCGCTCGTCCTGAGTTTCTTTAGAATAAAGATGCTCGGGACAACGATACGTCAATAAAGAAGGTCCTCGGGAGTTGGTGTTTTCCTGCCTCTTTTTCCATTTATTGTCTATGACATTCAGCATTACCTTATTATATGTATATATAGACATATAATAAGATATAGGGCCCAGATACTTTGTGACACCTCCTTTGGGACTAAAAGACCCATCTCTCAAATTAGTTAAATATCATCCTTGGGCAGTTCTTACCCCCCCAATTCATATCATTAATCTACGGAAGCCTTCAGAAAGGCAACTCCGTTAGACATGAATCTGCTAGTTTACGTCGCAAGGAAATAGGACCTACATAATAAATCTACAGAAGCCTTCAGAACGACAACTTCGTTAGACTTAAAGTTGTTAGTTTACGTCTCCATAGGTTCTTTTTCCTCACGCGTAGATCTCGAGATTGTGGTCACCTGACATTGTAAAGCTATCCTAGGAGGCCATAGGAGAAAGATCGGATCGAAGAGAAGCCGTGGAAGGTACCAGAATGCACTATATTAGTCTTAGCCATAGAAAACCAAAACCTGTCGGCTTTGGTATAGCTGGAGATGAGATCCAGAGCTTGTCGGAGTCGATGCTCCAGGGTAGGCATCTGTATGTCAACAAAAGAGGTCGCCTACGTTGAACGGAGCAAGAACATCTTTCGGCAGTACCGGAGTGATGCTCTAGAATCTCAAAGCAAAGAGAAGGACTGTGAGGACACTTGTCTGAGGAAAACTCTCATCGTGCCATAGTGGACCGGAGGCGAAATCGGTGGTCTCCTATGAGGTAAAAAAGAAGATTGGGAATCTCAGCGCATATATGGTGTTGAGGATCGCCAGGCGGTTTCGTAGGAGGATTGCCTCACATATAGCAATTTCCAGTCGGATCACAGCATTCTACGTTGAGTGTCATTGCAAGAATCATATTGTGCTAAACAAAGGTACCCTCCGCTGTCCAGGGAATAAGATAACCTAACATTAAAAAAATTTACCACTAACTTGCACACCCAGGAAGTTGTAGGAAATCAGATGAAGCCAGTCAGGCTAGTGTGATCCCTTCTAGCTGGTAAAATTCAAGCACGGTAGCCATTTGCCAGTAATCTGCGAGAATAGCCTCCACTCATATGATGTTAAACAAGGCTATCTAAGCGCCATATCACGCTCATTCAGGTGTCGAAGCAAGGCATACGAGATATCTTTCGAACCCTGGTGGTACCTGCGCACAGAGTGAGAGCAGAAGACAACTCACTCAGCGTAAACAAGTTAAATTGTAGTTAGCGGACTTCTGCGAGACGACGACTTGTTTTAAATGTTCGCGGAACTGGATTTCGCCTAGAGAATGCGGAGAAGGCACTCGTAAAGGACTCTGACAAGAAGGTGAGATCAGAGATTGTAGTCCCGCCTTTCTGGCACGCTTCCTCACCTTCTCAAGAGGGTTCATTCCATTGAGTGAAGACTCATATGCTTGCAAAGAACAGCAGCGGGCATGCTTCGAAATATACTATAAGTTATCTCTGCCTTTACGATATTCAGCTACGGTAAAAACGCTCGGGGGGGGGGGGCGGTTGAAGCTTATGTAAGTATATCGTTTCTCTCTAAGGGCCGTCTCTCAAAACGTCTACACAAACCTACAGACGTTCTAGAAATGATAGTCAAACCCACGGCAATTAGAGTACCGAGGAAGAACTCAACAGCCTCATCAACTGAACTAAACTCCTCGACTGCAATAGAGAAATCAGTCATTTCATCAAATGCGGGCCACCGTGCCTGTTCCAAGAACCACATAGGTGGTTTCTCCGGCAGTATGGGCCATGAAAAAGATATTTGAATTGGAAAAGTGATCACTACCATGAAAATCATCGACCACCTCCCATCCAAACTCAGGTTGAGCGTCCGAAGGTGTTTACGGAGAGTGATGCGAAAATTCATCCACATTTAAGACACCGATCTCCAGCTCTTTTATCAAATCAGAAAGGACCTGGTCCCTGGAAATCTCCCTGTAGTCTCAACCAGAATGGGTGCCTGCTGTTCAGATCCATGATAAGACAGAATGAGAACCGCTGAGACATCATATCTTATGTAAATTGCGCATCCACTTGCCCGGCTTCCAACCCTTGGTATAGTTTTTAAAAGCTGTATACCCTGCGGGGATGGGTAGGAGTCACATACCTAACTTGTCTATTGCAGCAAATAGCTAAATGGGGAGCGGAAAGAGACAAACCTCCGTAGCTAGTTGCTGTTAGACTGGAATCCACTGCAATTTCATTGTTGAAATATTCCCTCCATGTTTAGCTCGACAGAGACACGGGGGCCCTCTTCGGTGTGAAGACCCAAACGAGAACAGCCATATCCTTCCTGGAGACAGGTTGGCGAATATGCTCTGCATGATGTTGCTTTGTGAGTGCCCTAAATGAAATAAGAACCTGGATACAGACCTTCGGGGGCTGTTGTAGGTCGAAAGCGCTAAAGGCGGTGTAGCTTTCAAGAGTTTACTGGAGCCTTAGTTAATCTTATGAGCCTTCCTCTCCTTCCTTTGGGGGACAAAATTAAGAGATCCCAGGAATAGTATCACGCCAACCGCCAGGGAGCTTGCGTCCTGTAAGTCAACGACTCCGTGGTGGCGCTTGGCCTCTTCGCTTTTTACGAAGCCGTCGCGTATCGAGAGAGAGAGATCCTTGGGTTTACCTGGTGTCGGGTGCGATCCCATATTACCTCCAGCCTTTAGCAGGGTTGTGCCTGTGAGAGGTAGAATCCACAGAAAGATTTTGAAAGGTCGCGGTGGTTACCCTGTTTTTGTGTCTGGAGGGGTCAGGAGCAGAGTTTGTTATTTTCAACCGGACAGACGTAGGAATTCCCAGGTCGCACAAGGTCTCCTGTTGGAAAAAGTCCGTCCCACATCCTTAACTTCCAGGACCAGCTTCTCTAACAAGTAAGAGTTGCATTTCTTTGAGGAAACAGGGTGTAGCTCGACACAATTCACACATAATTGGCATTTACACAAGAAAGATTTACAATGTAAGGCCTTAGAACACGTAGCATAGATTTCGGGTTGACTTGACTTATCACATGTACACGTTGGATTTGTACGCCCGAAGTGGTGACATTGGTAGTACGCTCATGGCAATGGCACGTATGCGTTGACGTGGGTACGGTACCAACGAACTCGTATTGACTCAAGGAGGAGCCTGTCACGATCGAACGTGAGGATGAATATAGGGGAAAGGATTTCAAGATCTCTCCCTCTATCCTAATCATACGTTCGACCTTGACCTCTCCCTGTTCGGCTAGCCCCTTGGTGGCGTTTTCTAAGGAGTAGTAAAAGAGTTCCCTCACATATAGGTTGACCAATGGCATCTCACTAAATATCGATAGCTCACTGAAATTTGTAGGTGATGCATACTGGAGGCGGATAGGTCTGACCAACACATCCCCTGAATATTAAACTGGATTCATATCAGGTGAAAATGGTGATCACACCATTCGTTAGAACTCCCCGAATCATCCTCGCACCGATTTCGGACAACTTGGGCCAGATGATACGGTGCATTATTGTGGTGTATTGTACCATCGTGGTTGAGGTGCATAAAGTTCATGAATCGATGCAAATGGTCAGAAATCACTGCAACGTAGCAATCACATCTAAATGACGTGGCGGGCCAGCGGACTCAACTCATCCCACCTAAACACACCTCACACCAGTATGGAACTACTTCACGGTGCCTTGTTGAGAACTAGGGTTCTTGGCCTTGGTGCGTCTTTATGACACCCAAACCATATTATCAGCCCAAAACACCTTGATTCGTGACTTATCGAACCACGCAACCTGATGCCAGTAATTCAGGGTCCGATTAGATAAATCACGAGTCAGGGTGGCGCGATGTTTCAAGTATAGTAGTATTAAAAGGGGCACTGGGTACTCTAGTGGGTCTTATGGTTCCATATCCAATGGAAAGAAAATTATACTGCGCTGACCTTATGGATAGTCATATAGTAGCTCCTATTGGATGTAGATGCAATTTGAGCCGGTTTTTCTTGACTGCTAACATTGGGCAATTCCAGTGAGACACCGCTGGTCATAGTTATTATATACCTGTGGTCGGCCACCGAGCTACCCACGCTTACCGGTAAGGGCTTCTATGAGATATTGTGTGTATATAAGTGACACCACAGGTCAAGAGATGCTAAATGTCTTCACAGTTTCATAAATAAAATTTCCCATACATCTGGCATCCATTATCATGCCCTGTTCGAACTTGGATAATCCACGCATTGTTGACATGCGTAGTCAAGGAAGTGTTTAAACTGACCAACAAGATGTCAGATCACATCAGATACATGTTTATGAATTTCCATGGAATCGCAGTACCGTGGCGCTGCCTACCGTTCCATCTACATACAGCTAGCCAATGGCTTTTGCCACTTCGTTGTATGTAGAGTTAGGTAAATAACCAAATTAGAGGGAAAAATAAATACTTTGTTTTTTTTATATCCTCTCTTGGCAAGCACAACGAAAGCTCCTTGAGTGAGCAGGGAGGGCTCAATGGGTGTGAATGTAGAGCTCACACTATATGGGGAGACCGACCCCCACAAGATTTAAAGCACATTACCAACTGGGGCGTATCAGGCTGAAAGAAGTTTGTAAAGAGATATCAGCAAAGAAAGGGCTGAAGCTAGAGAAAATGAAAATGTTTGGAATATATGTATATATATATATATATATATATATATATATATATATATATATATATATATATATATATATATATATATGCCCAAAGGAAGAAAATGGGAAAAATAGAAACAGAGTAAATAGGGGAAACTATTTTAACCGCTATATGAAGGTGAATAAAGAAGTCGGATTCGAACCTGTGTCCTCAAGCGCTCATCGCTATCAGAATCCCGACGCTCATTGACTGAGCTAACTATCCTCAACCCCTACGGGTTGTGGGGTCGGGGCAAACAATCTTTCATATGTAATTCGCAGTAATTTTTTCCAGCCTACATATGACATCCCTTTTGCCTGTGAGGGTTTACTGGGTGATGATGCAATCAATGGTGGTTCATGGAACCTCCATACTTCATAAAATACCGACCGTTGCACGTTATATCATTGAGCTGTTCAGGAATTACAGAATTACGAACCATCAAAACCCCTAAGGTCCCCTAGAGATTAGTTCAAGGAAGTAGAGAAAGAATGGAAGTCGGAGGTTAAGGCTATATGTAAAGGGAGTGAGTATATGGATAAAGAATTCCTTTTCTGTAAGGCTAATATTTTAGAATAACATGCATTATTCTATTATTGAACATATTTACTGTAGTGCTTTCGACGACATTCTAAGGCAATCCATTCCAAATCTGTATTATTTGAGAGAAAATAAATTATGTACAATCGCAGTGTAAAGTCTTTTGTTTGCTAGTTTAAAATCAAAATTTATAGTTGTACCTCGATTTTCTAGCTTAAATATATTGCCATATCTTGCTTTATTAATTCAAGTTGGCCGTACCAATGTTGATCTTTTACTGAAAGTAAGTTGGAGTGAGTCAGCTTTTTTCGTACGATCTACTTCTAAGTTCAGGACTTGATTTCGTTGCTAGAGGCTGTAAGCGTTCCAATATTAAAGTCCTTTCACATTTATGGGGACACAAATTGTACGACATAATCCAAATGAGGTCCTACAAGTGCTTTGTATAAGGCCAGAATAATATATTTGGAATTAAATGCTAAATGTCTTACTATGTGTCTTAGAGACCGATTGGACTTTTGTGAGGCTACAGTGCATCGTTTCGAAAATTAGAGATCATTCGAGATTAAAACACAAAAATCGTTTTCCGTGTTGACTTGAAAATTTGACCACCCTTTTAATAATCTCTTCTGAGATTGTTATAACCTATGGGTATTACGTTACACTTGTCAACGTTGCATTGCATTTGTCTTTCAGACCATTTACTCTATCCATAGTTACTTCCAAGTTTTCATAGTCACTAGAGTATTTTCCTCTTCTGTCGATTTTCGTGTCAGCAGCAAATTTTGAAATTTTACACAATAAATTAGTATCAAGATCGTTCATATATATATATATATATATATATATATATATATATATATATATATATATATATATATATATATATATATATATATATTGTGGGGAAATCAATATCGCGAGGACAAATGACGCTAGTTTGTTTACACAGCGTCGACAGTTAAGTTCCATATGGTCCGATACTCTACCCCCCCCTCCCCTTTGCGCCGCTGTCTCAAAAATCCTCGATATCGCTCGCAAAAAAGAAGTGCCATCAGCAGATTTCGTAGTCCGTTAAAATAAACAAAGGAGGGTGGGATAGCCTTTAGAATAAAAATATATGACCAGGCTCACTGTCCCCTCCTATTGTTTAGGTCTAGTTTCGCTAAATAGACGAAATTTCCCTTTCTCAGACGTAAACTAGAAGAGCGAAGGGTCAAGAGGTTAAAAAGTGATGCCCTAGGAGAGAGGCTTAAAGGTGGGCCCTCATCTCCCCCAGGGGATAATCGACGTATATATTGTTCAATCTGGAGAAATGAAAAGGAGAATCAAGGTAGCAAGCGAGAGAAGAAGAGCAGTCCCTGAGTAAAACAGGGAATCAAGAAGAAGTGGAACCGAACGGGACTTTTCATCCCGAGGCTGTTCCTTTGGTCACGTCGAAGAGTAGACCAGCAGTATTGAGAATCAGTCATACCAATCTCGTTCAGAGAAACCTTCTTTCTCAGTTTTCCGAATAAAAACAGAGATATCCCTCACCATTGAGGAATACCCAGGGGAAGTTCCACTCAAGAAAAGATTCCCCTCTTGGTAAGTCTCATCATCGAGAAGCCCGCAAGTGTAACCCAAGGATTGCAATAATCGTACATCCACAATCCCCTCGCTTATATTGTCGAGTCAAGAAGCATCGCCACACGCTCCCCAATTACCTAGGCATCAGCTGTTATTCCCGAATAGCCTCCACCTACGTATCCTTCGCTCAGAGAGACGCACAGCTGTGTGTCCGAGTCAGCCTCAAGCCGCGAATCATCGCACCAAAGAGGTTCTCGTTCAAGGTCATCCAACGCCAGATTCTCTCTTAGTTAAAGGTAAAAGGATTCCCACTTATTTATGTTCGTTAGTTACCATTCCGTACTAAACTGAATTTTTGCGTCAACCATAGCGTAGTACTCATTGGTAGTAGTAATTTTTATTTGGATCCTCTTATTATAGCCTTAGTATATTTAAAGTTTTAATATTTAATTTTTTTTATGTAATTAAAAATATATTTTTGCTCTAGTTCTTTAATTAAATCCTCGAAACGCTTCATATGGTAATAGATATATAATATTACGAATCCTCCCTGGTTAAAGAAGCAAAAGAAAAAGGTAAAAAAACAAGAAAAGTACTCTTAGAGAAAAGTGGAACGGAGTTATTCATGTACAGAATAAACGTACATACATACACGGCCGTATACCACGACATATATATAAAGCAAGGGAGTGAAGAGGAACTCTTTTAGTGTCTGATGCCCATAATGAACTATTTCCGGACACACAACTTACTGCTTACAGTTTTCCAGCTAGTATTCCATCCATTTTAGTACGTTGCCCCTTATTTTGTGCGATTTTAGCTTCATTAGAGTCTTTTATATGGAATGGTATCAAAATCCTATTTGGAATCGAGATAAACTACAACTATAGCTGTATCTTAGTCAAATGTTGAGATCATTTTGTGTAAAATGGACTTTAAGAGTTTAATAATGAATTAAATAAGGGAGATGGGCCGAAAATTTACAGGATCAGTCTTTATGCCTTTTTTGAAAATTGATGTAACATTTGCTTCTTTGAATTCATTAGGAACGATTTCCTCGCTAAATGACTGTTGGGAAAATTGGAGAAAGGGGCTTTGAATGTTGACTTTCTAATTCTTTAAGGTAGATCAGACAGATTTTATCCGGAACTGCTGCTTTGGACATTTTCACTTTCCTAAAATAAAAATAATTTCATTTTCGATTATGTAATTATTTCATAGTGTTCTGTCTTTCCCCAAATTTATTATGTATTGTATTGTAAGTAAGTTATTTCTATCTTTAACGGTAAAATTAAACAAAATTTTGATTTAATATCTTCAAGACATGTTCCGGAGCGTCAATAAAGACACCCTGGCATACTGAAGGCCCCAGATGCACTCTCAAAATGGCTTACGAATATTTGCACATCCTTTAAATCGATTTGGTCGTGTTTTCTCCATCATAATAGTTAATTTTCACATATTTTTGTTTGATATTATTTTGCATTTGACAAGGAGATAATACAGATATTGATTACGATTCTTAACCCTATTTTTTGTTTGCTAAGGTTTATACAATCAGTCACGTTCCCTTATGCACTTTTTAATTTCACTTATTTATTCATGATACCTGGTTAGATCTATTTGAAGCTCTATGTTTATAGCTGACTATTTATTTATAGTGAAAAACGAACTCTGGAAATCATTTTACATTATCTGGGCGTTTTCAACTTCTAAAATTTCACTCCAATTTCAAAGTTTTAATCAAGAATGAAAACGGTCAAAGTTGCCTGATTTACAGTTCGGAATGAGATGAGAGATCTCGTAAACATTATAAGTAATATATAGACTGAATCGAATTATAGTATGATCGCTGTTTCAAAGTGTTCGACAACTTCTGTATTCTCAACTAATTCTCACGAAAGTTTCCGACATGTCCAATAAATAGAAACGCTCATAAAAATAGCTGCATTGAAAATTTTGCTTTCCTTTTTTGTGCTAAATAATTGCCCTTGATGGTAAATATTTGACACCAAAAAAAGAACCGCAAAACAGTGCAACTCTTTTTATGAGCGTTTCTATTAATTGGACATGTCCAAAATTTTCGTTGTTGATATTACATCCTGGTACTCTGTACCTGTACCTAAATGCTAAACAGCAGAAATGTACTCCCTCAGGGGGGTAGATCTGCATTAATTTTAGTAATATATTATATATACATATATATTACTCAAATTAATGCAGATACAAAACGGAAAGTACAATCATCAGAATCTAAGATTAAATGCTAATCTCGTAAATAAGCCCTAGTGAAACCGAAGTGAAAAAAAATGATTTGGTGTAGGCCTAGCGATGACACACTTCCCTTACAAACAAAAATGCTCAGTTATTTACTTATAAAAGTCTTATATTATTGTGCTTGTGCCAATCTATTATAATTTTAAAAACTAGTAAAATTACTACAACTTCGCCGTATTAGGGTTAACAAATAAAAGCTATTTACATACTATAACGCCGAACCACTTGATAAACAGACTGTAAGGATTTAAAGTTCCACCTGAAGTATTTTCATCAAGCCAACAACGGTGCCAGGCGCATAACGATCAAGCGCACAATGGAGTGCGCCGCAGAATAAGCTTGTAAGATGCAAAATATTTGTTTACAGATTAATGTAAATCATATTATGCTAATAAAATATTTTTAAAAAGGGAAAATATATGTATTAATATTTTTAAAATGTAATTCAACTGCATAAATTAAAATATGGTACTGCCCTAACTATAATTCAGGTTTCAATAGGTTGAGTCCTGTGGCCCCCTTCATGGATCTGTGGCCCCACTCAAGCTTAAAATTTTCCTGTGGCCCCATTCAGATGTGCCATGGCCCCCGGTTGGGAAATCCTGCTCTAGACCTAACTTTATCCAAAATTATAGCCAGATAGGTTATATTCTTCGATAAGGTCAATTTTAGCACTCTTTAACTATGTCTCCACAACTGCGATAATATTGAAATCTTCTGTCATAACTAAGCCCCCTCACTTCACCCAGCTTGTTTCTCAAACTCGTCTCGTGTGGGTAAAGACATGACAGTTTTAGAATTAGATTGTTAGAACTTTGGTGATAATTATAACGTTGCAAACATAATTTTTCTATAAATTCTACAATCTCCGATGAGGTTCTGTAGAAAATTTTACCAAACAATAATTTAGAATAGCTCTTCAGCGGGAGATGCAGTAGATGATAAAATGCTAGGGGGGGGGGCTGTATAAGAGGGAGCACTGGGTGTTCAGGGAGGGCGCAATGGGTGATGCCTGAGTTCTATGGGTAATCAAGGAGGGCTTTATGGGTTTTCAAGGGAAAGGCTCAATGGGTGTTCAGGGTAGGAGAGTAGGAGGACGGGGGGGTATCTAGGCCAGAAAATTTGTTAGGTGAAATGTGCAAAGTAGTGAAGATAGAGAAGGTCAAAATATGTGGAACATATATAAGCGTAAATGCATTTATCTGCGGATGTTGGGGCATGGAGGGAATTCAGTCATCCAAAGGTCAGCTTCAGTATGGTAACCTATGCTACAGCTGTGAACCCCTTGCGGGAGACCTGGCAATCATGTGAACAGATGCAAGATACATGATTTGAAAGTACACTGGTACTTATGTGAATAAATATTTCACATGTACCAGTTAAAGCAACCATTACTTCAGAACTACACGAAAACACATCCTAAACTTCACAAAAGAAATCTCTGATTGCACAAAAGGTAGAAAAAAACAAGCACTTATACAATGAGAACTGTAAACAAGGTCAACAAACCTAAGTCGCGTGCTCTCAATTATTCTGACCTATGACCTTACGACCTTCAAAACTTTCAACAAATGTCGCAATCCGACCCATAGTTAGGTTTCTTTAATAATTCCCGGACTAATCTTAGGAAGACATTGAAAATTATATCATTCAAAAGAGATTGTAAAACAAAATAAGGGTTTCAAATTTTGTTAGAAATGGCCGAATAGTTAGGATGTTATAGCCAAAACAAAATAATTCCAGGATTAACCTTAGGAGGACTTCGACAATCATATCATTCGAAAGAGAATGTAAAACAATAACAGGAGGGTTTCAAATTTCGTTAGAATTGGCTGAAAAGTTACGATTTTATTGCCCCCCAAAAACCCTCATTGGTAAGAAAAAATGTTACCATCCAACCGACCAACCTACGAAACGACATAGTAACTTATAAAGAGTCGCGCGCACACCCCTAAAAATCAATAAGCACAGCACTCACATAACTAACCTAATATCAAAACAACAAAGGGGAATCTGTACCTAAAGCCTGAACACACAAAAAAAAGTCAACGCAACTCTAATAAACCCTAAAGTTGGTTTAAATGACCCCACCTCCCCTTAACGCACAATTCTATTACCAATCTACATTACAAAGCTTTCGACACATGCCTAGACATATTCTTGCATAGAAAATTCTAAACACCAACCTCACGACAAAAAAATAATGTCAAATAAACTTTATAGTGTCTCGGTAACGAATTCTCTCTCTTGTAGTTTCTTAGGCTGAGTTATGCGATCAGCGAGCTTCCTTAGGATAAAGGAGAATTATATATAGCTGAATTCTTTATTCCTTGGTAAATAGCTGGAATAAGTCTCGAAATGGCGAACAGTAATGACAACATTTCTTCTTGAATAATAATGATAACTCTTTCTGTACTGACCTTTTTCCACAAAAGTACACCTATATAAATAGTCATTTCATCTATTCATAATACTACAAAATTCAACCAATCAGGATTGAGATACATTTAATCGTCATGTCATACCTATGCTCATATTTGGAATAACAGACCTTAGCGTTAACAAATTGACCAATCAGCTTTTAGACATAAGCACTGCAATAATTGTCCAATCAGCGTCACGATAGATTTAAAAAGTTAATAACGCTCAAGTAGTTTGCATGTAACCACGTCTGAAATCCATTTTCCGAGTAGAGTACCGAGTACCTAGTTGTTGTGCGCGTAGTGTCCTAACCTCCTGATCCGGTAAAGGAGGAAACCGTTGAGGCAAGACTCGGCAAAACGCCAAAGACCGCTCAATCTAGACGGCCACGGAGTGGTGCTCTCCACCCCCCACCCCCCAAGAAGAAAGTGAGAGACTAACTAGGGGGAAGGGCAACATTGCCCGAAGGGGGACATGAGTCCCCCCGCCCCCCAGGACACTAAACGGATCCCCCTCCGTCTAATTGCGGGGAAAACAAAACCATCTCGGGAAACGGTATTCCAGACTGTGATCGGTGAAATTAACATCGAGCTCACTCGTCTCATTGAAACCCCAAATGGATGGGCGGCTGTCTGCTGGAAAAACAAGGATGTGGAAACCCTTGTTTCAGACCAGGCCAGGCAACCCCTTCGCGAGATAGGGCTCGAAGTGGTAGTTCCCTACGAGCTACTCGTGAAGAGGGCCGTCATCCTCAAAAGAATGGACCCCTACTTCTTTGAGAATACGACCGAAGAAATCCAAGCCGAGTTAAATGATAAACAATCATGGGCAAATGTGGAGAGGGTGGATAAAATCGGCAAATCCATCATCAAGGTAACCTTCGCGACAATAGGGATGGCTCAGAGAGCGCTAAGGGAAGGCCTTCTAGGCTTCTACCTTCGCGTCGCGCCAGAGCAGATAGAGGCAGAAGAATATATCTTCATCGAAAACTGCCAAATCTGCCTGGCCATCGAGAGCCACCCGACAAGAAACTGCCCCACCAACATCCAAGTCTGTGCGACATGCTCCAGAACCGGTCACGGATGGAGAGATTGCCGGGAAGAAAAGACGAAATGTGCAAATTGCGGAGGGGAGCATAGGGCTTTGGCCATGAAATGCCCTCTACGCAAGGAAGCACTAAAAAACAAAAGGCTGAAACTCAGACTGCAAAAGGAGGAAAAGTCAAAGGCAACATATGCCACCGCGACTTCGACGCCTGGAAACGCCACTAATTCAACGGACAAAGCGGCCCCGAAATTAATCCTGCCGGCTGAGAGCAAGGAGATTATGACGATGGTCATAGTCGCCCACCTGGCAAATCTTGCTCGCCCTGGCAGTTTTTCGGAGGAACTAAACGCTATGCTGAAGAACAACGGCGTTAAGAAAAAGCTGTGGTTCCCCCCGAACCCACCTTCCAAGGATGTGCTGAACATCGAATTCATAGATGTAAAGCAGCAGAAAGCCCCCGAAGAGTCAAAAATTAATGATGAACCAACGCTCTACCCTGAAGAAGAAGAAAACCAAGAAGGAGCAAAACAAGCAGCCACGCAAGAGAAAAGCGCCCCGAAGGAAAAGAGAACAAAAAAGAAAAAGATCAGCAAACCCCCTAAACAAATGGAAGAAGAAAGTATGGACGGAGAATCTGAGGATGACGATTCTTATCCCGCAGTTCCCCTGACAGAAAAAGTCAACGTCCTGGAAAAGGGACGCTTTTTCGACGGGGAAGAACTAAAATTAAAAGTTTTCGGGACTACTGGATGTAGACCCGAAAAGAACAATCAATCACAACTGGTAAAGGGCATTAGGAGTGGCGACTTCAAGTGGACTTTTGAGGGACCCTGGTCTCCAAAGGAAATGGAGAGCCTCCTATGCAGCGGCACCATGTACATCCCGGGATCAAGTTGCCACACGGTGAACGCGTCAACCTTCGAGAAAATAAAGTGCGGCATGAAGACCTCGGCGATAAACTAAAAATAAAAAAGTTAAATAAAGTGATAAGCGCGAAACAACTAAATAATAGTGTAAAACGATAAAGTGCTAATAGTTAAACAAATAATTAATTAAACAAACAAGTGGAATAGTAAAATAAGTTAATAATTGAAATGTGACAATTAACAGACAAATAGTCAATTGAAATGTGACAATTAACAGACAAATAGTCAATTTAGTGAATAATATAAATAGAAGTCTACTAAATTAAAATAATAACCAATGTGTAAATACAGTTAATTAAAATTAAGTAATAATAGTTAAACATAGAATTAATTAAACAAACAAATTGAATAGTGAAATAAGTGAATAATTGAAAAGTGACGATTAACAGACAAATATTCAATTTGGTGAATAATATAAATAAAAGTCTATAAAATTAAAATAATAACCAATGTGTAAATACAGTTATTTAAAATTATGTACAGCATATATGTAAATACAATAAAATAAAGTTAAGTGCATAATAAAACAGTATCTTAAACTTAAATACAGTTCAATTTAGCGAATAGTATTAATAGAAGACTATAAAATTAAAAACTAATAACCAATGTGTGATACAGCTAATTAAAACTAAGTTCAGTATATATGTAAATACAGTGAATTAAAATCATTTTCGTTAAGTATAGCAATATCTAAATCTTAAACTCAAATGACGCATAAATGAATGTTCAAAGATCAATGATAATTTAAAACTATAACCCAATTAGTGGGTAGGATTAATTTATTTTTAAAACCCTGTAAGTGGGTACAACCTAAATCCAAAAAAGTGTCAAAAAGCTGAGCTCCTGCGTGTATTCTCCAGGAGAACCCCCTTTGTGTAACTTTGCCTTCGACTATTATTTCTTCCCCTCCTCAACTATATATTTTTTCCATTTTTTCACCACTTTTGTCTATATATATTTTTTACATTGTGTAAATTTATGTGAATTTATTTATTTGATGTATGAAATACTTGTGCTTCTTCCAATAAATATATCATCATCCATTTTCCGAATGACTTGGAAGAAGAAAAGTTGGAAATATTTACGCTCTGCAAGAAGTCGTAGCCGGCAAAGGCGGTAGAGCCAAGGGAAATTTTGAAAACGCCAACCAGCTTTACCAACTCCTTACGGGGAGCAAAATAACAACCTTTAGAAGAGTGGCACACAGACGACAAATGTCTGGCTAAGTCCCCTTGCAGTCCCCCCCCCCCCGGAACAGGGGGACTGAGGCGAACTGAACTGACACTCATTATTCTCGCCCCAACTATGTCCGTCCACTTTGATAGACATAATTGGGGACGTAAAGGGAAGCAGGTTTGAGGATTAGCCCACTGTAGAACTCTACGGAAGAGAACGCCCGGTTACGAGGCGATGCTGAAAGCTTTGGGGAAGAGTTCGCTCTAATCTCTGAGGGTAGTTTCCGGCCAAGATCACAGGGGGACATACAACCGTCCCTGTGCAAGTTGGAAGCAGCATCGATAACCAAACCCCAGACAGGGCGGCACCCCCGGGTGGTGGTAGTTGATTCAATCACCACCCATCATTAAGTCCGCCACATATCATCCGTCTGAGGGGCCTCCCCGGGTACATTCATCCACCATTCATCCACTCCATCCCACAGTTCATGTTCGCCGACGTTCTCCTGCAATGGGGGGGGGAGGGGGCTGCCCGCAATAAACAAACCCAAGCAACAAATCGTCAAATTCGCCAAGAACAAGGATCATTATTGAAGACTAAAAGGATTATCAAAAGAAGAACAGATAACAGGAAGAAAAGCGGCCCAAGGGCCCCCCCCCCGAGGGGAAAATGGAGCCTAATGGGACGACAAAGATCCCGCTACGCATCATCAGTGGTAGCGTTAGGCCAACACGGGAGAAGGTGTTTGAGGTGGTCTTCGGGAAACTGAAGATCGCCATGCACCGCCTGCTCGAAGTCCCCACTGGTTATGTGGCGGTCTGCGAAAAGGAGAAGGACGTGGAGGGAATCACAAAGGAGGAAGCAGTGGAAACACTGCGTGAAATAGGCCTTCAGCCTGCAATTCCTCCTCAAATACAAACCCATAGAAGCGTGGTGTGTAGGAAGCTGGACCCGTGGATAGGTCAGCATTCCAAAGATGAAATTAAAGAGGAGATAGCCAAAAACCAATCATGGGCTAAGGTTGCTGAAGTCATTAAATTTTGGAATAAAAAAGAGAATACGGAATACACACATGTATTCAAAATTATATTCACGGACACTACAATGGCCCAAAAAGCTAAGGAGAGCGGGCTTCTGCTCTTCAACGCTAAAATCAGCGGAGAGCAAATAGAAAGGGAGGAATTCACTCCCGTTCAATTCTGCTTCCGCTGTTATAAGATGGAGAGCCACGCCACTAAAGACTGTCCAGAACCGCAAGAACTATGTTCGAGGTGCAGCGAGGCGGGACACCACTGGAAAAGCTGCAGTAGCCCGAGGGAAAAGTGTGCCAATTGCGGCCTGGGACATCGTTCCATGGCTATGGCCTGCCCTCTGAAAAAGGAAATAATCAAGAACAAGGTTCAGAAGAAGAAGCAAGAACAAGACAGGAGGCAAAACACGACGTATGCTCAGGCAGCGAAGGCAGTCCTCACTGAAACAGAGGCGAGAAAAACATACCTGAGAATAGAAAATGAAAACTCGACAAAGATACTGACATGCATACTGTATGCGCATGTCAGAAATCTAACCAATCCCGGGACTTTTGCCAAAGAATTGAACCAAATGCTGGCAAATAATGGCATGTCTGAGATGTGGTTCCCCGAGAACCCACCATCGGGGGACGTGCTCCAGTTGCAAATGGTCCCAAAAGAGTCAAGCAACAACAAAGAAGAAACAGCGAAACAGACTAGCAAAGAGGCAAGAAGGCCGGATCCCAGGATTGAGGCCAAGAAAGAGAGAATGACTGCCACCAAGACAATCAAGCCAAAGGCACAGAGCGCAGAGAACCCGAAAGAAGAAGAGACACCCGACACCACGGACTCCTCGGACTCAGAGGGTTCTATCTGCGAAGCTAAAGCCACAAAAGCAAAGAAGATTAAGAATAAGAAGATAGATGCAGATAGGATTAACCTATTCCTATACGCATCGGAGCAGTTCCCATTCCCGAAGGATGGGGATACAAATAAAATCAATGTGGGCATAAAGAAGAAATTTTATAAATGGGACTATGATGCCCAATGCGAAGAGGAAACGGTGGAAGAAGCCTTACATAGCCAATGTATTGCCTTCCATCGTGAAACCTTCGTGGAATTATCCCAGGCCGAGTTTAAGAGAGAAAGAAACTGGAAAAGGAAGTCAACCACCCGTAAGCACTAAAGACATCCACACAAGCCAGAACAGAGAATGGAAAACCAAAACAACAGGTTAAGGATATTAACACTCAACAGTAATGGATGGGAGGGGAAAGCCACGGCGTACGGCAACATATTCCGTGTGCAAGATCCCGACATCATACTGATTACTGAGCATGGTATCGATACGACCAGTAAGCAGTTGAAGATACCAGGCTACAGAGTGATATCTAAGAACCATTCTCAAGAGAGGTATGACGGTGTTGCCATTGCCGTCAGGAGGAACTTGTCGTTCAAACGTCTTCCAGACATGGACGAATCCTTCGTGGCGGTAGAGCTGCATACATTACTAGGCAAGCTCATAATAGCGGCGGCATACCAACCACCTCGACGCAGATACCTCCCTCTGACGAACTTCTACACCCTGTTTGGCCACGGCAGGATGGTATTCCTTGGGGGAGACCTCAACGCCAGATGCCGAACGGCTGGCTACGGGAACACAAACGAAAGAGGTCACAACTTGGAAATGATTATGAGAAGGAAAAACATTC
The DNA here is from genome assembly GCA_963969495.1 of Ceratothoa steindachneri. Taxonomy (NCBI): domain Eukaryota; kingdom Metazoa; phylum Arthropoda; class Malacostraca; order Isopoda; family Cymothoidae; genus Ceratothoa; species Ceratothoa steindachneri. Next base: position 161,319,394 of record OZ018317.1, on the reverse strand, counting down.
AGCGTATAGGACCGGATTTTCCAACCTATTTCACCGTAAGGTCCGCTACGAAACCTGACATAATCATGACAAGTGATGGCTTCCCTTTCAATTACCGTAGTGAGCCGGGCCCGACAATACCCAGTGATCACATACCGATCTTGACGACCATTTCTCTTGCACCAATTCAGCTCCCGATACCACTTCGGAAAAGCTATGCTTCGGCCAACTGGGAAAACTACAAGAAAAACCTTGCCAGCTATGTACCAGTGGGCCTCGACGGAGCGAGTCTGGAGAGGATCGACGAGGAGTTGGAAGCGATTACTGCCCGCATCATCGAAGCAGATCGCGAGAGTGTACCGATGAAAAGGTACAAAACTCTCCCCCAACCCAGATGGTCTGAGGAAATGAGAGAGATCGCTAGAGTGCACAGGGAGGTGTATGAAGAAACGAGGAGAGAGGGTGTTAATCGGGAAAGAACAACGCTGCTAAGACGCCTGAGTGAAGAACTTAAGCAGGCTATCAACCAGCAACAGGCTGAAGTCTGGGACAGTCTGATTGAGAAAGTTGACAGCGAAGTTCGACCCGATGTGTTCTGGCGACTAGTGAACAAGTTGAAAGGTCTGTCAAGTAGAGAAAAGACCCGCATTAAGGAGGGCGATGACTACTTGGAAGACCCGGCGGATTTGGAGGAAAGATTCCGCAACTTCTGGCAAAATATCTTCAGGATAACACCAGAGGAAAATGCGGAATTCGACCAGGAATTCGAAGGCCAACTGATGGAAGAACTAAATCAGAATGTGCATCGAACTCTACCACATGCCTATGTCGACGAAGGGAGGAATATGGTAGACCATGGCCGGCCAACTACACCGGAAGAGGTCATGGCGGTCATTAATACCTTCAAACAGAAGGCACCAGGCTGGACGGGCATCACCAGAAATAATTTGGTACATGCCCCCCGGCAGATCATTCAGGGAATCACTAACATCTACAATGCTTCCCTGAATACGGGCTACTTCCCAGACGGGCTAAAGATAGCTAAAATTATCTTTATACCCAAAGGGAAGAAGCCTGATCAACTGGTGGACTACAGGCCAATATCCCTCCTGGAGATAATAGGTAAAGTCTATGAGAAGCTTCTGGCTAACAGGTTACAAGACCAACTAACCGAGCTAGAAGCCCACAGCTCTCAGCAACACGGGTTTCGCAAGAGAAGGGGGACGGATACTGCCCTTGCCCTTCTCACTGAAAAGCTTGCCCGATGTAAGGCCGAGAAGAAATACGTAGACGTGGTGATGCGAGATGTGCAAAAGGCCTTCGATAAGGTTTGGCTACGAGGCTTACAACACAAGATCCTAAGCCTCCAGCTGAACCCTACCCTGGAAAGGGTCCTCTGCGACTACATCATGCGTAGAAAAGCCCGAATTTCCATCGAGGGCTACAGAGGACCCGAATTTCAACTTGAGGCGGGTGTTCCACAGGGTGGCTGTCTGAGTCCACTGCTGTACCTTCTGTACACACTGGACTTACCTGATCCGGTAGGGGAGGATGTGATGTACCTGCAGTTTGCAGATGACATCACGCAAATCGTCCCCAGCTATTACAAGCACGCCGGATATCAAGCAAGGCAGACAGCCATCGAAATCGAAAACATCAATCGATATGAACGAATGTGGAAGATCAAGACCAACCGCCAAAAGTTCCAAATCCTACCAATTAACCGCCGCAAATGTGTGGATGTCAGAGTAAATGGCGAAGTTTACCCATATGGTAACAAAGGAAAAGTCCTGGGTCTTCAATTTACCTCCAAAGGGTACAAAGGTCACATCAATAACAGAATCTCCCTAGCCAAAATACAGCTTGGCAAACTGTATAGGTTTAAAAACCTTAGCTCCAAAAACCTTAAAAAGCTATACACTGCTCTGGTGCGCTCAACATTAGTGTACCCAGCAGTGGTCATGCAGGCTGTGAGTTCCACCTCTCTCAGACAAATGCAGAGAGTGCAGAACAAAGCAGCCCTGCTTATAGCTGGAGCGAAAAGGACGGACTACATTCAGCAGACAGCCCTGCACGCAAGAGCAGGACTAACCCCTCTGAATGTAGAACTCCAAAGGCTAGGGAGAAAGACCTGGGACAAAATCGAAGAAGAAATACTCCCGAATATAAATCAAAACCTGGACATACCCAGAGCAGTCAGAGATCGTGCGAAAAGAAGATCCCTCTTCCCGAGTGGAAGGAACTGCTCCAGAGATCGACTAGTTGGTCTCTATACGTAACCGTACGATTGAATACACCAAAAATCACAGAAGAAGAAGAAAGCGAAGAGTAGAGAGGCGTAGTGCCCATCGAACCCAACTGAGACAAACTAATATACAGTACCAAAAACCCCGGCAAGACAGATACAAAATGTATAATTACAAAATGTAACACAAGATTGCAAAAGCAAACAATATACTTGAAAGGCTTGAAAGCCACGACGGAGGATATAGTATAGATATTTATTTTACCTAATTATAATTTATATATTAAAAAAAAAAAAAAAAAAAATAATAATAATAATAATAATAAATAAAATAAAATAAAATAAAATAAAAATAAATAAATATATAAAAAAGAATAAATATATTAAAACAAATACATATAATTAAATATAGAAAATGATTAAGACAAATAACAGAAACGAATAAGGAGAAGAGATAAATAGTACAAGTAATGGACAAACCGGTGAGGAGCCCTCTACACCAGGGCAATTCTCAACCCATCTTTTTATCTTTAAATACCTACTACACATTTCATTCTTATTACATCAATCAATCAATTTTCCGAATTAGATAATCATATCTCTATGGAGGAATGCACCGTGGCAAGCTCGCATGACAGCGATAGAAATCGTGAACTTGAACAACTACGAGGCTCAATGTAAAATCAGAACAAACCAAGAGAAGCTCAAGGTGGTCCCCATTGGACGCACCCTAAGACCTGACGTGCGTGTGGGGGATACTCGATAACCCTACACCAACGAATGCAATGTACTCGGTATGAAAATCACCTCTACCGGGTACGCGAAGCACGTGAAGAAAGAATTTCTCAGCCTCGGCCGCTGTCAGAACTCTATATTCGTTTAGAAATCTACGTGAAAGCAACAAGAAGAAAATTTGCAATGCCCTTGTAAGATCTACGTTGCTTTACCCCGCCTCCACCCTCTCTTGTGTCTCGAAAACACAAAAGAGGCGACTTCAAGTAGGGCAAAATAAATGCATGTACCTAATCACAGGTACACGCAGGCAAGAAAGAAGACGGCAAGAAGACCTGCACAGAGAGGCGGGGATAATTCCCATTAACAAAATCACCGAAGAACGGACCCGGAAAATGCAGGATCTGGTTAATCGAGAACTGAGTGAAGAAATTACTCAGATGATTAACCAGAACAGAAGAGCAGAATGTCGCGCCAGATTTCCGAGCTCCGCTAACCGAGTGGCTGGCGGGGACGAGGTGCCATTCTACGCATGATGAGATGTGCAACCTAAGAACCTAAGAAAACAACCGAACTAAAGAAAAAATTCACAATTATGACTAAAACTCAGCGAAGAAGACAACTATAAACCAAGAAAGAGGAAAACCCCGAATACGACAAGAACCCTACCGACTATGAAACAAAAAATAACTAAAACACACACGCATACAAAGAATACCAAAACATTAAGCACGCACTTAAAAGTATAAAAAATAAGCAATGCATAACACACACAAAGCTAAACTAAAGTATTAAGACAAATGGCTTAACGCCATATAAAATAAAAAAAAATCAACAGAAACAACTCAGAATACACGCTACAAAAAAATAATGAAAGTAATAGGTCTGATCACCAGGCTCTAGCATCTCTTTGCACCCTACCACACTTCTTTCTCTTTTCACCGCTTGTCTATTTTCTCTATCTATCCACACACCCTATCGTCCTTCCCTACATGCACCCACTTTAACGTAATCATTAATCATAATCATTTTCCGAATGATGAAGGCTGAAGAATTCATTGAGAAAATAACGCTAATACTACATCTCTTACCCTATAAAGAAGGAAAAGGAATAAGGAAGGCTGCCTCAAAACGTCAAGAACCACTTCACTATCCCCACAGGGACTCTCTTGAAGACTTTTTTAACCGGCCCCTAGGCGACTTTATGTCGGCCTAACCCCACCCCACCCCCCTCCCTCAACGGAGTTACGAAGCTGAAATGAACTGAACTGCCATTCATCTAGTCTCTCTCCAACTATGTCGGTCCACTTTGATAGACATATTTGGAGATGTAAAGGAAAGCAGGTTTGATGATTAGCCCACTGTGGAGCTCTACAGAAGAGACCGCCCGGTTATGAGGCGATGCTGAAAGCTTTGGGAAAGAGTTCGCTCTAATCTCTAAGGGTAGTTTCCGGCCAAGACCACAGGTGGACATGCAACCGTCCCTGTGTAAGAGTGCTATATATGTTCGATTATTATTATCTTGAGTCTTGACTTCTTTAAAGGTTCATTGTACTATACGTGGCGATTTGAGGATAGAATAAAAAAAAAATGGTTAAAACAAACTAAAACTTTAATTAAAACACAAAAACAAACTAAACATGAACCACAAAAATATTACGAATTAAGTACACAGTAAGGACTTCAATAATTTTTCAAGTAAGGCTTTCTAACTTGACCTACTTGACATTATAGTGATGGTTAATCCACCACTCACTTTAATATAAAAAGATTGCTAACTGTCTCTACTGGAGTTTAAATACCTTTGTCCCTCCTGCGACGGGTTTGAGTTTGACCTTGAACTCAATGACACCAGACACCTCAGGAATCCTCTGGTCTCGTTGACGCGTGCCTCGGCCGGATGGTTGATGCGGACGAATAGCTTGAAAGCCACAAGGGACTTTGGCGAGTGTGGCAGATAGGGACCCACACGAGACTCGAGGGGGGGCTTCTTAAAGGGCGAGGACTATCCATGGGCTTTAGGATGCACCAGAATATGAGGAGTCTCTCTGACGAGAGTAAGTTAAACTTAGTTCTTAAACCAAGTTAACTTGACGTTCGGTGTGACTACCGGGGAACGGGCTCGAGGGGGAGCTTTTTCTTCTTCGTTTCGGAATTCCTCGAGGGCGAGGACTATCTCGGTGTCTTGTGCTACACCATGATAGAAGGGGGAGGGGTTTATCTGACGAGACTAAGTTGAACTTGGACAAGTTAACTTAGAGTTTGGTTTGGTAACCAGGAACTAGTTCGAGGATGAGCTCCCTCTTAGTTCCAGTCTTCCTCAAGGGCGGGGCCTATCTCGGTGCTTTGGGATACACCAGGATAGAGGGAAAGGGGAGGGCGTGTCTCTGACGAGAATAAGTTGAACTTGAACAAGTTAACTTAAAGTTCGGTTTGATAACAAGGAACTAGCTCGAGGACGAGCTGCTTCTCTATCCCTTCTCTTAGTAACCCGGGCCCCTTGCCTGGAACTTCTTTGCCTTGATGACTAACCGAATCTACCTCGTTTTTCCCAAGTTTTCGGTATATATACCGTCACCCCACTAGGGTAGGGGTAGGGGGGTGGCTTGTGGACGGGCCGCAGGAGAGTTCTTACTCCAACGGTTTTTCTCAGGGAGTCTTACTTCTGGTCCTGTTGGGACTTCGAGCTTAAGATAAACGCGTCTCCAATTTCGCACTCGAGGTGAAATTGAATACACACTCTTAGGGTAGATCTTGCAGTTTTAACAGTTCTGCTTTTCATAGGGACGAGGACGAGGGGCTGTGGTTACGAGATTGACCCAAGGTGCCTACACAGCCCGGATGTTTTGCGGTCAACATCCCGTGTCTCAACTGGGAGAGGAGGGAGAGGGTCGATTCCCCTACACAGGTATATTAAATTCCCAAGCAGACTGATAAAATTCGTTCTCCCTATATTTATTAGATCTTCCTCTATGTAATGCAGCAATTCTTTTCATGTTTATCATTTGTGTATCCGGTAATAGACTGACAAAAGTGAGTTTTTTTTCAATATGAGTGTTAAAGTAGACAAAAAGTCAATTATCTACAATGATATTAAACGTTCAACACCAACAAATAGGCCTAGGAAAAATACCCTACTATAGATATGAGGCTCATCCCCGGATGCGTCTGGTAGGATATGAATGGCATAATTCATTTTGAAATTCTTAACCCAAATCAGGCTATCACCAAAGAGGTTTATTCCGCTTATTTGGACACTTTACATGCAGAACCTGAAGAAAAACAAGGTCAAAAGAATTACATAAGTCGCATGTTCTCAATTATTCTGACTCATGACCTTACGACCTTCAAAACTTATAATAATTCCTGGGCTAATCTTAGGAGGACCTTAGAAATTATATCATTCGAAAGAGAATGTAAAACAACATAAGGGTTACAAATTTCCTTAGAATCGGTCGAATAGTTACGATGTTATTGCCAAAAAACTCATTAGTAAAATGGCTACCATACGACCGACAGACTTACGGACCGATATAGTAAATTATAGAGTCGCGTGTGACTAAAAGGCCACCATTAATCGATAGAAGAATAGTACCCTTTCATCATGATAACGCACGTCCTCATCCGCCATAATTACCCGACTTGGCCAATCAGATTACTGCCTTTCGAGGGATTGGGCGACTCACCTGAAAAGAATGAAGATTGTCAATTTCAGAAAATGACGAAACAACCACCAAAAAATTTGTTAAATCAAAGTCAAAAATTTTTACAAATATGGTAAAGAAAAGTTAGTAGAAGGATGGAGACGCGGAAGAAAGTGATGGAAATTATATTACTTATTAAATTAATAAATAAATAAATACTTATTTAACTATAAAGAACTTAAAGGAGTTGTTTGATTTATATGTATAAAATGATAATAAAAATGATAATAAATGCTGTATGGGATGACCTATTACTAATATAACTATGTCCACCACGCATAGTACTTTAAAACATTCTAGTAGTATCTTACTTCTTCCTACGGTGAAAAACGACAAGACGGTCTCTAATCCTTGTTAAGGACTCCGTAAGGGGTGCGGTGATTTGCCTTCTTGCCGCCATGCTAACGGGATTTAGCGCCCCGTTCGGCCCCAGCTTGGCATTCTTCTTCTTCTGCTAACACAGTACTTCGTCTTCTGTACCAATTCTCTTTCACACTGCACCCCGTAAGAGGCGCGGTGATTTGCCTTCCTGGCCGCCATGCTGACAGGAATCAGCGCCCCGTTCGGCCTCAGCTTGGCATTTTTCTTCTCCTTCTGCTAACCCCTACTTCGTCTTCTGTACTAATTCTCTTTTACACTGCACCGCATAAGAGGCGCGGCGATTTGCCTTCCTGGCCGCCGTGCTGACGGGACTCAGCGCCCCGTTCGGCCCCAGCTTGGCATTCTTTTTCTCCTTGTGCTAACCCCTACTTCGTCTTCTGTACCAATTCTCTTTTACACTATACCCCGTAGGGGCCGCGGTGATTTTCCTTCTGGCCGCAGTGCTGACGGGACTCAGCGCCCAGTTCGGCCCCAGCTTGGCATTCTTTTTCTCCTTCTGCTAACCCCTACTTCGTCTTCTGTACCAATTCTCTTTTACACTGCACCCCGTAGGGGGCGCGGCGATTTGCCTTCCTGGCCGCCATGCTGACAGGAATCAGCGCCCCGTTCGGCCTCAGCTTGGCATTTTTCTTCTCCTTCTGCTAACCCCTACTTCGTCTTCTGTACTAATTCTCTTTTACACTGCACCGCATAAGAGGCGCGGCGATTTGCCTTCCTGGCCGCCGTGCTGACGGGACTCAGCGCCCCGTTCGGCCCCAGCTTGGCATTCTTTTTCTCCTTGTGCTAACCCCTACTTCGTCTTCTGTACCAATTCTCTTTTACACTATACCCCGTAGGGGCCGCGGTGATTTTCCTTCTGGCCGCAGTGCTGACGGGACTCAGCACCCAGTTCGGCCCCAGCTTGGCATTCTTTTTCTCCTTCTGCTAACCCCTACTTCGTCTTCTGTACCAATTCTCTTTTACACTGCACCCCGTAGGGGGCGCGGCGATTTGCCTTCCTGGCCGCAGTGCTGACGGGACTCAGCGCCTCGTTCGGGCCCAGCTTGGCATTCTTTTTCTCCTTCTGCTAACCCCTACTTCGTCTTCTGTACCAATTCTCTTTTACACTGCACCCCGTAGGGGGCGCGGCGATTTGCCTTCCTGGCCGCAGTGCTGACGGGACTCAGCGCCTCGTTCGGCCCCAGCTTGGCATTCTTTTTCTCCTTCTGCTAACCCCTATTTCGTCTTCTGTACCACTTCTCTTTCACCCTGCACCCCGTTAGGGGCACAGCGATTCGCTCTTCTGGCTGCCGTGCTGACGGGACTCTGCGCCCCGTCAGGCCCTAGCTTAGCCTCTTCTCCTTGTTTCTTTCAGCACACTGAGCCTAAATAAGGACTGTGCGTAAAAACTATTAAAAAAAAATCCTTGTTAAGGACCTCTCTTTATCCATCCGTTTCTGTGACCTTTCAGCATTGATATTGATGGTAAAAGAAGTACTTTTTAATATAACAATATTTCTACCAAATATTCCCCAGTTAATCATGTATACTTTTCATTATCCAACTTGGATATTCCAGTATAGAGGGCGTGTTCGAAAGAAGAATTTTAAACATGTAATTTGATAGGTAATATTTACTGGTCCTTTTATTCTTCTAAGTTGCGTGGTCTCAATTATTTTGACATAACTTTATGACCATATGACCTTCAAAACTTTCTCTAATTACCGGACTAACCTTTAAAAAACCTTGGCAATTATCTCATCCGAAAGAAAATCTAAAACAACATAAGGGTTTCAAATTTCGTTAGAATCGGCCAAATAGTTAAGATGTTATTGCCAAAAAACTAATTAGTAAAATGGTTACCATCCAACCGACCGACCTACGAACCGACATAGTAACCTATAGAGTCGCCTGCATGCGAATAATAAGTAGTTTTATAATACAACAAGATTCCTACTAAAATGCGCCAGTTCTTCATTTCTACACTTTGCATTTTTCATCAAGCTTATTCTAGTGTAGATTTCCTTAAGATGACAAGCATTTTTAAACATATGTATATTTATACATGCTTATATTCGTGTCGATCATGTGTGTATCTATGAATTGGAAATTACAATAATACGTGACACGGTAGATGGTCAATATCCTATTGGAAATAAGGAATATGGATGATAGCTTTATAGTTGTTATCGCCCTGTTGTGAGTGGTTTGGTTACCAAGGGTGATTTGTCACCGAGCACCGAGTTTTGATACCACTCTTGGGTAGCCAGATAGGTTTCTTGGTTCGGTTTGGTGGCTACCGGTTCGATTATTCAGGAGGAGCCTTTTACGTGAGGCACTGACTCAGAAGAGTAGAGTTGTTTTCTTGCTTGATTGAAGGCTGGTTAAAGATGATCATGTATTTCCTTAAAGGTAAAGAAATCTTCGGTCCTGGATTCGTATCCTTTAATCGGCGGGAACTTGGAAAGTCTTCAGATATTTCTCTCTTTTTCTGTATCTCTCTTCCTGAGGCACTTTCCAATTTCCCTTTTATTCAATCTGTCTGCAAACATAGCGCTAAATAACAGATTTCATATAGGATAATTTTTTTTTACATTCTATGAATTCCAAATAACATTAAATTTGTACATTCTCCTTGGATTATTTTTTTTACAATGTTTTACATTATTATAGAATCTTAGAATTATTATTTAATTATGGATAATTAATTAATTAGATAGTTTTCTATAATATTTCTTCGATACAATGGGCATATATATGAGGCGTATCATAGATTCAAATAGAAGGTTTTGGAGTTAAGTTTATTATAAATGGTTTGTGTTTAATTAAAGGTAGGTATATTCATTTTAACAGAAAAACAAGTGTTTCTCTATATGATTAAAGTCATTTAAGGGCTAATATTCCAGGTTTAATTAGTAGTTATGGTGTCATCTGGGAAACATCCCCTCAATATTTGTCAAATGCTACCATATCTCTCATTTTAGTGCTCAAAGCACAAATTATCTTTTATATCCTCGATTGATTTGATTTAAATTAAATTTATAGAAGCTCTTGAATTGTAATTATTACCTACATCTTTTACACACATTTTTTTAAAATTATTAACCACAAATAATTATATGCCTGTCTTTTGTTTCTCTTTAAAACGGTACAAAAGTTCCTCGAATTAATAAAAAGAAAAATTAATTAGTTAGTGGTACATACAGGGTGGCCCGGAAGTCCTTACCCATTCATATATTATTATGTTCTAGTTATTTATGCATGTATTAAAAATTTGTGTCTTCTTTTTCACAGAAAATATGTCAGATAATATGGGAGATGAAAGTCCATTTACACTTGAAGAGCGTATTGTGACAAGTACGTGGGTACATGAGTGCAACAATTCTGGTGACACCCTGAATACAATAAAATATAGGGGTGGTTAGGGACTTATGGGCCACCCTGTATATGTAATAACTGCTTATGAAATTGGCAGTAATTTGTAAAAAATATGATTAAGTTGTTTATTTATTTTGCGTCAAGAGATATATAAATTATGATGTTGACGGTATTAATTGTTATAAAATTTATTGATCGCTTTTCGGGCTGAACAATGAACTTTCCCGGAAAGCGGTGATTTTAGTTTCGAGTTCCTAAACTCCTAAAATCTAGCACGGGCTCTACTCATTTATTTAAGTGGTCCGCTGTATTTTTAGGCCCTCATTAGTATTTTGTAGTTTGTATATTTATAATTATAGTTTGCATCGCTTGCACAGATTACACCAGCTTAGGAAACAAAAAAAAAAACTCGGGCATTTAACCTCTATCCATTCGGACTTTTCCCAAAATACATGTATTACAATACGGCAACAGTGCTCTTTTCAGAGTACTTATCCATATAGATTCCCTTACATCTGATGTTATTTTGGTTCTATGTGAACCCATTTTAAGATTTCATAAAGCACTTCAAAGTGTTCATTTTTTAGGTTTCTTCGTCTCTTATTCCATATTGCAATGTGGTATCTACAGCTTGCTATTTTTCTCTCTCTCTCTCTTCCTTCATTTTTAATCTATGTTAATCCTTGTTTGGTTGTATAAAAAGACGAAATCGTTTGTGTATCATCTTTCTTTATTTTCTATGGGTTATTGATCATATGGTCGAGACTATGTACGCCTGATGCTATGTACTTGGAGTAAATATGATTTGTACTCAGCCCCTATATACATTGTTTAGAAATCCTCATAGTACATGAAGATGGATTCACAACCAGACACATCCAAACAAACTTCTGTGGTGGAAATTTTGGCTGCAGCCTCAGTATTCGTATTGAAAATCCGTAGACCTCCATCGTTGTGCAATCCTTTCGCTCTTTTACGTTTGATATTAAGTTGCTTCATAAAAAGGTTTTGCCTCCGATTTGCCTTCATTTCTGACGCTTTTAATTACTCAATAGAGATTTACAGCTTAACTTGGAATCTGAACCACTGGTGTGGCAGCAGCTACGAAGGTGACTCAATCCCCGGCTCTATCTGCTGACTAACCACAACCAATGTGGTTTAACTTCGCTATAATCGGAAGCGGTGTTTCGAGTAAGCTCTGCCGTAGCCCATTCCTTGTGAAGAATATTTTTAATTTAACACCATTAACATAATTAAGAGTTAAAATAAATTGTACCAAATTTATATAAATAGAGGCTATCTGACAGTTAATGAATATACTTTGTCTGGACGTTTAACGCCATCCTTCACTCTGTGTTGGGTCTAAACAGGCGCGTTAAACAGAGTGGTAGATTTAAAAGAGATGACAGGCCTAAAGGTCAACTGACCACAATGATGCAGTCACTCAATGAACGTGTTCTTTTTTTTTCCTGCGTGTAATTATGCATGGAAGATACAATCACAAATATGCACATTTTGTAAATTTTATCACAAAATAAAATAAAACAGTCAATTACAACTTCTTTCGCGTTTACCTTTTCAAGAGCGAGGCAGAAATGCCCGAGAGAAAAGCAGATGGGGTTTAACTAATGACGTCATTCAAACAGACTGACGAACGAACCAACACATTAACTCAGAATGAATTAATAAAAAATTACACGCTGAAATCCCAGTATATATATATATATATATATATATATATATATATATATATATATATATATATATATATATATATATATATATATATATATATATATATAGTGATTCTTTAATTAAATAGGAAGTTGTCTACTTGAAATTAACCTTTACTTAGATTGGAATTGATTTCTTGCATGAATTTTGTGATGGTCGTCAATTGCGGATCCAGGTGGGAGGGGATAGGGGGCTGAAGACCCGCTAAATTTGAGACCCGTTTATGCTTATATTTCATTTTTAAGCCATGCTTTTATTCTGCTATTCATAAAGAGGTAGGTAATAATATAGAATATATATAAAACATTTTTTAAACCGTTCCGATTAAATGTATCTTATATGATACATGTCTAAAATACAGGTAAATCTCAAAAATAATTATTAAAGTCAGTATTATGCCTTAGCTGACCTCCTAAAACCACAATAAAGCACAATTCATAATTTTCTGATATGTGGAAAAGAAGTATTTGGATCTGAGAGTGTTGGTGCTCACTCCTTTATGAGATGCTGTTATTTATTATCAATTATGTCTATCATAACCTTTATTAATCATGAATGTTCTTTTATAATACTACTCAGAGGGAGGAATTCAGGCTACCCCCTCCCCTTTTATTCTGGATCTGGCACTGGTCGACTCAACTAAGTTTCTCTCAATAACATTTATTAAATATAGAAATGTTTTTGATTTAGACCAATGGATTTGATGATTTAGGCTAGTTTTACAGAAATAAAGTTCAGTGGAAGTTTGGCCAGTCTACAACTGTTTTTTATGCGGTTTAATTAAATTTTATAATCATTTAATGGTTTACTCAGTGTTCAAAGTACAACACGATTTATAAAAATCCTATAAATACAGGGTGTTTCAATTTTTAGAAAAATAAATAGTAAGATTTTTTTTCTAAATAGAATTATTATCTAAAACATTAATTTCTTCCATATTCCTAAGTTAATGAGATATTTTAATGTAAATTTTCTTTTGGGCAATCAATCCATGCTGTTTGGCATTACCAAGTCAATAATAATAATTATTACTATTGTTACAATTAAATATATTTCCAGTTGAAAGTGAATTTCACTTTAAGGAGTGAAGTCAAATACGATTCATCCATACTTTTAGTATTACCAAATCATTCAATAATGATGGTAATAATAATATACAGTCATGGAAAAAGGTTTTGAGACTATTATATATTTTCATATAAGAGAATCAATAAAACTAATCAAACATTGCATTTTGTTTTAGTAGGTTTGTAGCATAATTGGAAGGTGAAGTATAAAAAATATGAGCCTAAACCCATTTTGTTAACAAATATAGTCAATTGATGGGCGGAGTCAATATTTACAATGATGATCCTTGTTCTTCAGGACTGCTTCAAGTCGTCTTGGATTGCTGGAGACCAAATTTGTGATGATATATGGACTGATATTGTTCCATTTTTGTTCAATAAGCACCTGCGACTGCTCACAATTTAATGGTTTCTGTATATTAACCGCCCGTTCGATTATCGCTCACAAATTCTCTATTGGGTTCAAATCTGGCGAATTCCAGGGCCAAGGTCCCAAAAGTGCCATGTTATTGTCAGCAAAGAAACTTTGTTATTGCTTTTGTTTTGTGACGAGGTGTGCCATCGTGCTGAAAAAGACAGTTATCATCCCCAAATTGGCCCTGATTTGTTGGAAAAAGGTGTTAGTGAAGCACGTTTTGGTGCCATTTTGAGTTCATGGCAGTGTTCTTGCGGAAAATTGTTAGTGCTTAGGTTACCTTAGATGAGAAGCAGCCCCAAACATGGAGTGTCCAGATACTTCACCGCGAGGACAACACAGGAGGACTCAGGAAAGCGCTCCCATTTTTTCCTCTTAACGAGTAATCTTCCAAAAACTTCGAACAAGCGGAAGATCGCTTCGTCAGAGAATATCACTTTGCCTTAGTCTTCAACAGTCCATTTTTTATCTTTCCCACAAAAGTGGAGCCTCTCCGTAAGGTTCGTTTTGGTGAGATGAGGCTTCTTCGCAGCCATTCTCGACTTGAGACCTTTTTCAAAAAGTCTCCGTTTCATTGTGCGCGCTGAAAGTGTTCACGCCTACAACTTTCCAATCGTGAACAAGCTTGGCACTGAAGGCAACCCGACCCTTGAGCTGGGGATCTTACCAGGCGTTCTTTTGAAGCTCTTGAGTGTCCAGATAACTTCTTCACCGGGAGTGTAACCAGTCTTTTTAAGGCCATTTGTGATCCTAAAGATGGTGTTCCTTGATGCAATACCCTTAGCAACTATCTCCTTGTATTTCAGGCAACTCTGATGCAGAACAACAATTCCTACACACTTTGGAAAGAACAATTTCTAGAATTGAAAATGATTGAAACATTTTTTTTAGGTCATGTTTATAGAGAGCAGGGTATAAGTTCAGGATACACCAGGGTTGGTGGCCCCTGGTAGAAGAGATAGAGGTAGGCATAGGGAGACTTGGATAAGGACTATGAGGCGGAAAGCAGGAGATGATTGTTGGGAAGATCTTGACGCATTAGCTCAAGATAGAGCGTGGTGGCGTGAGTTCATTGAAGCCCTATGCATCCTAGTGGGCACCACAGAAAATGATTGATTAATTTGATTGATATTACCAAATAGATAATAATTACACAACATCATTCATTTACCCCATATTTAGCATTATTTTACCCAGAGTCTGCAATTCACCTCCTACAAGAAAAGGACCAAGCGCGATTTTAGTTTCAGCGAAGTAATGCTATTTTTTATTATTATTTTTTTAATAATCCTGCAATAATTTAATTATTAGAATAATTCTTCTTCTCCCGTAAATTAGAAAAAAAACCCCTCCAAACTTTTGACCACGACTATAAATATTTAAAAAATTGCGTTCAGTATTTATGAAACAGGTACATTATTATATATAAAGAGTGGGGGGAGGGGGGCTAATGGGGAGGGGGCCTTTGCGTTTGCCTGTTTGAGAGGAGGTTGGGGGGACTGCGTAGCTTGGGGGTATTGTGTGAGCACAATGTAAGGCGGTAAGTGGGTGGAGCTAAATAAAATCATTAGCTATAAAAATGCTCTTCATCTTGGTCTGAAGACCCTAATTAAGACGCGGCTTTGAAAGAGTCGGCCAAGAGACGCTCTTCGCAAGCGGTTTAATATAGCTAAGAGTCCTAATGAGGTCTCGTCGAGAAGACAGCCCCACGCTCACTCCCTCCCCTTGTCACTGCCCTTACAACCGCGCGCACACAGAGATACACACACACCCTGGCTCTCTCGTTCATCTTGCAGCCTTCCTCAAAGGTCTTATTTTCATGAGCGAGGACACGCACACCGCGCATGGCGGGTTTCTCACGGGAGGGATCTTAGCACACACCAGTGCACACAGTGGAGTAAGAAGCGGCAGAGTATTTGTGGACGAACTGGGGGAGGAAGTAGAGCATGCCCCGGGGTAGTTAGAACCCCCCTCACTGGGAAGACCTGCAGATAAGTCAGGTTCGATGCGAGATTAGATTGGCGACGAGGGACCCGACCGGGAGGAATTGCCTTCCAGAACGGAGCAGAGGAAAGGGAGTGGAGGCTCTGCCCTACCTTCTTGCCTTAGCTCCAATAGTAGGCTGCTGCTCTTTTGGCTATATAGGCTTCTATAATTAGCAGCTGCACTTCCCTAATTTCAGCAATTTAGGAAGCTATTTTTCCAAAAAACTTTCCAATTGACTTTCCTTCGTTTGTTTCTTTTTAAAACGAGGTCAGCAGACCTAAGGGTTTCAATTATTCTGACTTATGACCATATGACCTTACGACCTTCAAAACTTTCAATAATTCCCGGGCTAACCTTGGGAGGACCTTTGCAATTACACCATCGAAAGAGAATGTAAAACAACAGAAGGGTTTCAAATTTCGTTAGAATTGGCCGAATAGTTACGATGTTATTGCCAAATAATTCTAGTACTAACCTTGGAAGGACCTTGACAATTAAATCATTCGGAAGAGAATGTAAAACAACATAAGGATTTCAAATTTCGTTATAATCATCCGAATATTTACGATGTTATTGCCAAATAATTCCAGTACTAACCTTGGAAGGACCTTGGTAATTATATAATTCAAAAGAGAATGTAAAACAACATATGAGTTTTAAATTTCGTTAGAATCGGCCAAATAGTTACGATGTTATTGCCAAAAACTCATTGAAAATTAAAATGGTTACATCCGACCCACCTACCGACCTACGAACCGACACAGTAACTTATAGTGTCTAGTACACGAGAGACTAAAAATATTAGGGTGTCTAAAAATTGGTGAGGTTTGCAGAAGACATAAAAATGATACTTAGATGATATTTAAATTGTTTCAAATTTGCTGCAATTGTGTAAAGATTAATAATGCCTCGGAAATTTTGAGCTGGAGTAATGTGGAGGTCTTTTATGAACATAGGAAAAGCCCACAACAAAAATATTTGCGTTCCATATGAACTGTTTGAAAGACAACTTTTACAACGTGTGAATATTATTTCGTCTCTATTGGGTTAAAATTCATTTAGGCGATTTTTAGACAAAAAATTGCTAAGGTAGATTAAAATTGGTTTCTTTTCTCCAATATTAAGCGAAAGAGCAATGGATCGGGGGCAAACAAAACCCATTCCTCCTCATAGGTGTCTTTTTTTAAACACAAGAGGCTATGATTTGCATTTAATGGGCTGTGCTTATTCATTATAGGCTTAATATGTATGAGCAAACAATTGCTGCATACCTAAGTGTTCACCAATTGCAACATATAAATGTTCAACAATTGCCACATATAAATGTTCAACAATTCCAACATATAAATGTTCAACAATTGCAACATATAAATTTTCAACAATTGCAACATATAAATGTTAAAAAATTGCAACATATAAATGTTCAACAATTGCAACATATAAATGTTCAACAATTGCAACATATAAATGTTCAACAATTGCAACATATAAATGTTCAACAATTGCAACATATAAATGTTCAACAATTGCAACATATAAATGTTCGAACATTGTAACATGTAAATGTTCAACAATTGCAACATATAAATGCTCAACAATTGCAACATATAAATGTTCAGAAATCGCGACATACAAATGAAGCTCCTGAAACTCCCTTCACTGGTCAACCGAATGAGTGCTCTCTTCGGGAGCTGCGTGAGAATGCACTCTTTCATACCCACCCACACGTTGCACGTTTGGCTCAAGAAAAAAATCGATGCGTTTGATTGGGAGGTTCTTCCTCTTCTTTCCTATTCATCAGTTCTTTCACCATTTGATTGCCGTTTATTTAATTCATTACAACTTCACGTAAATGGCAAAGTTTACTCCATGAAGGAGGTATAAAAGGATATAAAATCATTTATTTCATCAAAACTTAATTATTATTTGAAGAAAAGAATCCACTGTTTACTTAAACGATCAAAAAGTATTGCTAATAATGGCGGAAATTGACGAATAAATGTTTTGTTTTATATTAAAAATTATTTTACTTCATCTTTTTAATAACAGCATTAATTTATCGACCTGATAAAATAGCCGATAGTGATGAGACATCAACTAAACCAGAATATTAGTGTATATCTTGGTGGTTGTGGAGAAGGTGTGTTAGTGACATGAAGAAAACAACTGTAAAATATACATGTGATGGTCGAAAAGATGTCTCTATACATCTAGTTTGTGCTAAGATGCCTGCTCTGGATTTACCTTTCATGAGTATGGTCAGGAGTTGAATTTCATGGGCAGAAATCTGCGTGTGAAATATTTGCCTATCTTGTGCTGTATCATTGCCATCCATTGGCGATGTCCTCTTAATCATTTAAAGGCTTCTTCTCTCTTTGGGTTAAAAGATAAGAATGGCTGCTATGGAGGAAGTCTAACATTCGGATGGTTTAATTTTCTCAAACGCTTCTCGTTTGCCAGGAAATCTTTAATATCTTTCACTGCAACAGTTGAATTATAAGCATCCTCCAATATACCCTTCATTGTTGGTCCCCTCATCTATGATAAGTCATCTCAAGCTTAGAACATGTTAAATATATGTTGGTCTCCTGATCTACCATATATTGTCTTCGGATCTAGTAAAAATCACCTTAAGCTTAAAACATGTGTGACATATGTTTGTCCCCTGATCTACGAAAAATGACCTTAAGCTTAAAACATGTTTAACATATGTTTGTCCCCTGATTTACCAAAAATCACCTTGAGCTTGGAACACGTTAAACATATGTTGGTCTCCTGATCTACAAAAATCACCTTAAGTTTAGAACATGTTAAACATATGTTGTCTTCTGATCTAGCAAAAATCACCTTAAGTTTAGAACATGTTAAACATATGTTTGTCCCCTGATCTACGAAAAATGACCTTAAGCTTAAAACATGTTTAACATATGTTTGTCTCCTGATCTACCAAAAATCACCTTGGGCTTAGAACACGTTAAACTTATGTTGTCTCCTGATCTACCAAAAATCACCTTAAGTTTAGAACATGTTGAATATATGTTGGTTTCCTGATCAATAAAAAGTCAATTTAAGATTATAACATGTTAAACATAGGTAGTATGACGAAATTAATGCCGAGCTTAGAAACAAATCATATAAAGTCAGAATGATTTCACTGAAAAATTGTCGTTTACGTTGTTAATTAATCGAAGTCTAAAATAATAAACGGTTTCATTGATTTAATTATTATAAAGTATGAGTTTCTATTTGAGTTAGATAACAGAGAGGCCACTATAAAAACCGCAATATTATACATAAAACACTGCGAAAGCACAGAACCTTTTATCATATAAAATTACAATGAAAAATATTGATGTAAAATTGACAGTCCTTTAAGGTTGATTTTTTTACGGTAAAATAATGTCGATGTTTTTACTGTAAACTCTTGATTTTCTAGGTGTTTTGGGTGCGAATGTTGAATGTTTAGTTGCGGGTGAAACAAGAGTTTAATTAATGTTTACAATTTAACAGTTTCTTATCATGATTCTTTTATATAAAATAATAACAATTTATACTCGACATAAACTTTTATCTAACCTATCGTCTTTTTGGTTATTAGTCTCACCATCAGTTACATCTGAGATACCCTAAATCTCTGAGCTGTTTTAATGTTCGCTCATAAAATGAATGAATAAAATCGAAACACGAATAAAATTACCTTATTTTTAAAATCTCCAAACTTTAATAAACAACTGAAAGGGAGTGGCTAAAATTGTCTAATTTACAACAAGGGTTTATTTGATAGTTAATAAGAAAGGTATGCAACTGTGCATTTTTGGTAAAGAAAATGCTTACTCTCATTTATCTTTAATCAAAGGGAAGGGCTATGGATTATTGGGGGACATCTTTTTGGTGGGGAATTTGATGACTTTTTTATATTTACCAAACAGCAGAGGAGAAATAAAATCATATGTGGCAGCTTGGGACCATACGCTGTAATGGTTCGACGTCATGAATCTCATGACGACTTGTGACTTAATGCATTAAGATAGGCGTCCAAGGCAAAGTTGCTAATCAGTTTGTTCCTAATGTTTAGCGATTCTTTACAATTGAGGTTTGTGCTAAACTGATTTTGTAGCTTGTACAAAATATTAGTTACAACTAGTGTGTTTAGGACAGGTCCTAAACTAGTGATAATTGGGAAACCAATCTACGAGTATATTAGACTCTATATAGTACCTAAGTGTAGAGTTTGGTTGTGGTTATTTCTGCACAATCGGTATTAATTGATCTACAGTTTGGTCCGAAATTCTTGTCACCCTTACTGAAAAGTAATGAGAACAATAAAGGAACAATATAATAATTTCAAACATATGTACTGCCAAAATGCACCCGATAATGTACCCAGACACTTGCAATCAGCCTCTCTTCCAAACTGCAGGGACTCGTGTCAGCAAACTGAAATAGAAAATGAAAACAATATTAACAGAGAGAGAAAGAGAGAGAGAGAGAGAGAAAGAGACAAGACTTTCGGTCATCTGAAATAGAAAATGAAAACAATATTAACAGAGAGAGAGAGAGAGAGAGACAAGACTATCGGTCATCTGGAATAGAAAATCAAAACAATATTAACAGAGGGTGACAACAGTTTCAGACAACCTTGTGTAATAGTTGAGTGAACCTGAACAGATTTTAGTACGCACACTTTGCTTTCAACTGTATTAACAGTGATTAAATACGCAGGTTCTTGACTTGTTGATCTATTTATTATAAATTTGCTTCTGTATTGCATAATAATAATAATTTTCAAATGTAGTAGAGCTATATTAAAACACTAAGCCTGGCAACCTCACACATATAGGGTTGTATTTTATTATAAATAACTATGTCATAATCTCCCGCCATAAATTTAGTCAATATAATTTCACTTATACGCAAGTTCAATTTGGAACTGCATCTTCGTGGTTGGTTTAAGTTAGGCCCGTAAAGTCTACACACAAACATGTTGTTATGAAAGTCTTGCAAGACAAAGTGTAGTAATTCAAAGGTGGATATATATATATATATATATATATATATATATATATATATATATATATATATATATATATATATATATATATAAATATATATATATATATATATATATATATATATATATATACGAGGGGGAGTCAAAAAGTTCTCAGATAAATGGCATAAAATTTTTATTTGTAATAATACTGTAATCATTTTTCTACATAAGCTCCATTAACATCTATACACTTTCTTAATCTATGAATCCAACGGTAAAGACCATCTTTGTAGAATTCACGGGGTTGTCTCTGGCACCAAGTAATGACCTGCTTTTTTGCTTCATCTAATGATTGAAACCGGGTTCCTTTTAGGTGTCCCTTTAAATTTGGTTAGGTTAGGTTAGGTTAGGTTAGGTTAGGTTAGGTTAGGTTAGGTTAGGTTAGGTTACCTAACCTAACCAAATTTAAAGGGACACCTAAAAGGAACCCGGTTTCAATCATTAGATGAAGCAAAAAAGCAGGTCATTACTTGGTGCCAGAGACAACCCCGTGAATTCTACAAAGATGGTCTTTACCGTTGGATTCATAGATTAAGAAAGTGTATAGATGTTAATGGAGCTTATGTAGAAAAATGATTACAGTATTATTACAAATAAAAATTTTATGCCATTTATCTGAGAACTTTTTGACTCACCTACGTATATATATATATATATATATATATATATATATATATATATATATATATATATATATATATATATATATATAAATATATATATATAACCTCTATTTCTACAAATTAACTACTAGTTTTATCTTTTCAAAGTAATGGAATAGGGCCAGTGGCGGAGCCAGGATAAAACTCAGCGGGGGTGGGTGGACTAACCCGAATTCCTCCCTCTGAGTACTCTGGTAAAAGGGCATTGATGATTAATAATGGTTATCTTACACATCATTGATAATAAGTGACAGTATCACGCACAGGAGTGAGTACTAACTCTATCAGATCCGAATTATTTTCCACACATCAGAAAATTATAAATTGTAGGTTTTTGACGTCAGCAAAGGTATAATTCTGAATTTAATAATTATTTTTGAGATTTACCTCCATTTTAGACATGTATCATATAAGGTACATTCGATCGGAACGGTTAGAAAAAATGTTTTTATCTATATTCTATATTATTACATAACTCTTTCTGAATAGCAGAATTCAAGTATGACTTCAAAATGAAATATAAACGGGTCTGAAATTTGGGGGTATCTTCAGCCCCCAAACCCCCCTCTAGATTCGCGCCTGACTATTGCCAGACTGTCAAATGCAAACATTGTTCTTCCGATTATAGCGAAGTTAAACCACATTGGTTATGGTTAGTCAGCAGATAGAGCCGAGGATTGGGTCACCTTCGTAGCAGCTGCCACACCAGTGGTTCAGATTCCAAGTTAAGCTGTAAATCTCTATTGAGTAATTAAAAAAAATCAGAAATGAAGGCAAATCGGAGGCAAAACCTTTTTATGAAGCAACTTAATATCAAACGTAAAAGAGCGGAAGGATTGCACAACGATGGAGGTCTACGGATTTTCAATACGAATAATGAGGCTGCAGCCAAAATTTCCACCACAGAAGTTTGTTTAGATGTGTCTGGTTGTGAATCCATCTTCATGTACTATAAGGATTTCTAAACAATGTATATAGGGGCTGAGTACAAATCATATCTACTCCAAGTACATAGCATCAGGCGTACATAGAGTCTCGACCATACGATCAATAACCCATAGGAAATAAAGAAAGATGATACACAAACGATTTCGTATTTTTATACGACCAAACAAGGATTAACATAGATTAAAATGAAGGAAGAGAGAAAGAGAGAGAGAGAGAGAGAGAGAGAAAGAGAGAGAGAGAGAGAGAGAGAGAGAGAGAGAGAGAAAGATAGCAAATGGAATAAAATAATATAAACTATCTTGCCCGTTAATGAAAGTGAAATAATAGATGCGGTTCGAACTTATGCCATCGACCGCTTTTCAGACCACCACTGCGAACCACTAGGCTACCATCCATATTCCTTATTTCCTATGGAATATTGACCATCTACCGTGTCACGTGTTATTGTAATTCTCCCCTTCATAGATACACACATCATCGACACCAATATAACCATATATACTCGTACGAGTACATATATTTAAAAATGCTTGTCATCTTCAGGAAATCTACATTAGAATAAGCCTGATGAAAAATGGAAAGTGTAAAGATGACAAACTGGGCATTTTAGTAGGAATCTTGTTGTATTATAAAACCAGGCAATGGCTTCGCCACTCTCCCCGGGGGTAGGGGGGGAGCTTGCGCTTCGCTACTAAGATTAAAATTTGAAATCTAAAAAAAAGCAGCCATGGTTAAATTTGTATACATTTTCTGAACTTCGCCAATTATAATAATTTTAAAAAGGAACTTTAAACTAAATTCCCCCCTTTCAAAATATCACGTTGCTAAAATATAGTTATAGAAAAAGATATATAAAAACAAATTTTCTGAACTTCACCATTTGTAATTCTTTGGGTTTTAAAAAATTCCCCAAATTTAGATACTTATATTTATTTCTGAACTTCACCATTTTGTTTTTGATATTATAAAAGAATTATTAGAAATAACTTTGATAAAAAAACATGTCATAACCAAACTAGGATGAAATTATTATTCAAATACTGAAAAAAGCCCCTTCTTAAATTATAGTTAGTGACTATTTATTAGTCGCATGCACGTGACTCTATAGGTTACTATGTCGGTTCGTAGGTCGACCGGTTGGGTGGTAACCATTTTACTAATTAGTTTTTTGGTAATAACATCGTAACTATTGTGGTCACAAAGGGTTATACCTCAGCAACGACGACCTACCCCTAGTGCCTTTTGGCTCATCAAGGATTATCATTCTGATCTTTATGTATACTTCATTATCCTGCCTGGGATCTACTCCTCGATGCTATGGGGGAATAACACTACGTCCTTACCTACAAGGATCGGTGGGGTAGGGGGTGGGCATAGTTATATGTAGAAGAATGGGAGGAAGGAACTTGTATGGGGAGGATGGGGAGACTGAAAATATAATCTAATGGGAGGACTACTTGGTGTTAGGGACGAAAAGGGAGGGCGAGGGGAGGAAAGGGGAAAGGGGAGGAAAGCGAAAAGTGGAGAGAGAGATAAGGGAAGAGAGGGAAGAGGGGGAGGGGGAAGAAAGGGTAAGAGAATAGGAGAGGGAGATGGGAAGAGAGGAGAGATGTAGAGGGGAAGAGATGTGGATAGGAGGAAGGGAAGAGAGGGGAAGAAAGGGGGAGAGGGAGATGGTAAGAGAGGGGAAGAAATGTGGGAGAGGGAGGGGGTAAGAGAGTTGGAGAGGGAGAGGGGGATAGGGAGAAGGGAAGGGAGGAGAGAGGTGGATTTTTGTTAAGGTTCAGTAGGTTTGTTAAGTTCGTTTAGTGGTTTAATGTGTTCATGTGTTGGTTGGATTCAGTCTCCCGTTGTATTGATAGAGTGGTGATATGCGACTTTTAGGTGGAATGTTTTCTATTAGTTTTCAATTAATGGTTGATTTATGTGGTGCATGTGAAAGAATTTTTCACATACGTATCAGTGTATTTATAAAGCATGTAATTTATAACATACATATGTCTTCCGCAAGGGTCTACCAAGAGTCGCATGAGCAAGCATGTTGTAGCTGACATGTGGAGCCTTCCTAGTCCTGACTTCTGCAGTTTCATTGATCTGCTGTCATAGAACTACCACACACTACATATTTTGTATATTACAACCCCCCCCCCTTCGCTGCACAGAGCTACTCAACAAACTCTCTGGCGAAGATGACCTCCCTGAACACGACCCCATTTACTTGAACACCCATTGATCTTTCCCTAAGCACATATCGATCCCTCCCAGAGCTCCATTGATCACTGCCTAAACAACATGTGCACTCCCCATAATCGCTCATTTAACCCTCCTTAAACACCGAATGATCCCCCCATTAATACCCATTGATCTCTCCCTGAACATCCGTTATGCTCTATACACATATTAATCCTTCTTTGAACATCCATTGTACCCTGACCCATCAGCCATTGATCCCTCCCGGAATACCCATTGGTTTCTGCCGTAACACCCATTGAACCATCCAGGAACATCCATTGTACTCTTTCTCATCACCTAGTGATCCCTCTTTGAACAACTATTAACCCCTTGTTGAAAAACCATTGATGCTTCCTTGAACACCCAGTGATCGCCCCTGAACACCAATTGGCCAATCATTGAACACCCATTGATCCCTCCTTGAACACTCATTGATCCCTCCTTGATATCCCAATGATACCTCCCTGAAAAACCATTGAGCCTTACCGTAACAGCTATTGAACCCACTTTGAGCACAATTGATACCTCTTTGAATGCCCATTCAAGCCTCCTTGAACATCCATTGAGCCTTCCTGTAACACCGTTTGAACCCTCCTTGAAAACCAATTGAATCATGCTTGAAAAACCATTGATTCTTCCTTGAACACCCATTAAACCATCCTTGAAAACCCATTCATTCATCATTGAATACCGAATGATCACTCCTTGAACACTCATTGATCCATCATTGCTAACCACAATCCCTCCGTGAACACACATTGATACCTCCTTGAAAACCCATTGATCTCTCCTTCAATACCCATTGAAACAGTCCCTGAACACACATTGAGAGTTCCCATAATGCCTATTGAACCCTTCTAGAAACCCATTTCTCCCTCTTTTGACACTCATTGAACGCTTCCGTAACACCCATTAAACTCTCCTTGAAAACCCATTGATCATCCTTGAACGCCCATTGAACCCTCCTTGAGAACACATTGATCATTCCTTAATACCCATTGAGCCCCCTTCTTGAACACCCATTGATCCAACATTTAACACCCCAAGATCTCTCCTTGAACGCTCATTGATCCCTTCTTGATAACTCAATGATCTCTCCTTGAAAACCCATTGAGCCTTCCCGTAATAACTATTGAAACTACACTTAACACCCATTGATCCCTCCTTGAATACCCCTTAAACACCCTTTAACAGCCATTGAGCCTTACCATGACACCTATTGAACACCGATTGAACCATCCCCTAAAACCCATTGATTCTTCAGTGAAAACCAATTGATCCCATCTTGAACACCCAATAATTTCTTCTTGAACACCCAATGATCCCTCGTTCAACACTCATTGAGCCCTCTTTGACAACCCAATAGTTCATTCTCGAAAACGCATTGATCCCTCCTTGAATATCCATTAAGCATTCACTTAACACCCATTGACCCCTCCTCGAAACCCATTGATCCTTCCTTGGTAAATAATTGATCCGTCCTTTTAAACCAATTGAGCCTTCCCGTAAACCCATTGATACATCCTCGAACACCCACTGAACACTCATTGAGCCTTTACGTAAGACCCATTAAACACTTCTCTAAACCCATTGATCCCTCCTTGAACACTAATTGAACCATCTTTAAAAACCCATTGATCCGAAATTGAGCCAACATTGTTTCCTTCTTGAACACCTAATGATCCCTCTTTGAACAGTCAGTGATCCCTCCTTGAATACCCATTGAACCTTCCTTAAACACCCATTGTGTCTTCCCGTAATACCCATTAAACCATGCTTGAAACCAATCTCCATCCTTGAACACCCATTGCTCCATCATTAACCACCCAATGATCCCTCCTTCAACACCCATTGTTCCACCTTAAACACCCATTGATTCCTCCTTGAACACCAATGATACCTCCTTGAACACTCTTTGATCCCTCCTTGAACACCCATTGAACCATCTTTGAAAATCCATTGATCCCTCCCTGAACACACATTAAACCCCCATCAAAAAACCATATCCTTCCTTGAACACCCATTGGTCCCCTTAAACACCCATTTATGCATCATTGAACACCCAATGATCTCTCCTTGAAAACCCTTTGGGCCATCCCGCAACACCCTTTAAACCCTATTTGAACAGCCATTGATCCCTCATTGAATACCCTTCGAACTCCCATTGAGTCTTCCATTTAACAGTTATTGAACCCTCCTCAAAACCCACTGATCCCTCCTTGAACACATTAAACACCGATTGAACCACCTTGAACACCAATTTACCCATCAGTGAACACCCAATGATCCCTTCTTGAACACATTGATCCCTCTTTGAATATCCATTGAATCCTCCTTGAACACCCATTGAGTATTCCCTTAACACGCATTGAACTCTCTTTGAAGCCCATTGAACCCTCCTTGAACACTCATTGATGCATCATTAAACACCCAATGATCCCTCCTTGAACACCCATTCATCCTCTTTGAACACCCATTGCTTCCTCCTTGAACACCAATGATCCCTCCTTGAACACTGTATGATCTCTCTTGAACACTCATTGAACCATATTTGAAAAAACCTGGATCCCTCCTTGAACACCCATTGGTACCTTCTTGAACATCCTTTGACTCCTCCTTGAATACCCATTTAACACTCCTCGAAGCCCATTGATCCCCACTTGAACACCCATTAAACACTTTTCTAAACCCATTGATCCTTCCTTGAATACCCATTAAATCCTCCTTGAAAAACTACATCTTTCTTTGAACACCCATTTATCCCCTTTGAACACCTATTTATCCATCATTGAGCACCCAATGATCCCTCCTTGAACACTCATTAATCCCTCCTTAATGACCCTCTGATCCCTCCTTGAAAACCCATTGAGCATTCCGGTAACACCCATTAAACCCCCCTTGAACACTCATTGAGCCTTTCCGTCACACCCATTGAACCTTCCTCGCAATCCATTGATCCCTCCTTGAATACCCATTGAACCATCCTTGAAACCCATTGATCCTTCCCCTTAAAGAAAGTAGAGGGAGAGGTGACGCCCCCTTGTCGCGGGAAGAGAGCTTGTGTGTACCTTTGACTTTTCGAGCTATGTCGGCGGGGGTACCTCTTCTGGGTACCCCTGGTAGGGCTTCCCTTGTCGATTTGGTCGCAAACCAGGTTCCAGACTAAGTGCGTCATTCATTTCTTTTTCTCCTCTATCCTTCTCCTTTTTAACTTTTATCCTATCTCTCCCACTTATACAAAAAGAAAAAAACAAAAAAAGCCTACTCGTATCATGTCACTCTTTCCTTTTTTTCCCTCTATCTACATATAAGGACCTGGCAGCTACCTCACGCGTCAGAAGAGAGGCTTTGGAACCTCTATAAACAACGCCAATCGACGTTCACTGGTTGTGAGAGACTAGGACTAGAGGTGTCCTAGGCGTTGGGGCACGATGAATGGGATGAGGGTAGTGCCCCGTTAACCCCTTCCCTGGCGCGTAATTATTGACCGTTCCCAGTGCCCGTTGACGAGTGCCTCTGGTAGCATCGGTCCGAGGTGACGGCCCTTTGTTCCCAGGTAGGTTGCCAGGCCAATAAAAAGCCTTGTGTCGAGTCTCTTGGTGGGGCGGGATATCCATTGAACGCTGCTCCGAGATCCTGGCCGTTGTGAAGGGAACTAGTAGGAGTTTAGTAAGGGGCGTGTTTCGTTGCTGTTCACCTGGTGACAAATCGATGGCCCCTTCGGGGACAGTCTGTGCTGCTTGGTTGGGAGCCACGGCACGCCGAGGCTTGACGACTCGGTCGGACGAACAGCAGCACATGGAGCGTGCCTTCTGAAAGATCCGAAACGTCTCCGATCGATAGGCGGGAGCGACTCACGCGGGGAGAACTCACCCCCTCCCCCTTTTTTATCATTGATTGGTCGCAAAGTATTTAAAGAGAGAAAGTGTTCAGAATGACCGGCAAGAAAGGACCAGGAGCTCTAAAATACACGTGCGCAATATGCCACATAGATAAGTGGTGCGTGGACTTTCCGGAGGGGTGTTTTTCGAAATGCCACCCGGCCAGTTCCTGCACCGACTGTATTTTAAACGGCCAAATCAAGGAGCTAAAGGAAACATGCAGGGTTTCCAAAGAAAGATCCAGGAAGTTGGAGGAAAAAATAAGCAGCCTCGAATTAGAACACGCCGGACTGATTCGCAGGCTTGAGGTGAGAATAGCAGAGCTAACGTCAAGCCCTGTACTAAACACTGCATCTGCAGTATTACCCCCAGAGCTAGGTCCGCATGCTATGGATAAACCCTCAAAGAAAAGGAAAAGGAAGGGAAAGAAACAGGAAGAAGAGAAAGTTGAAACAGAAGATAAAGTAGAAGCTGAAAAAGAGAAAGTTGAAGCAGAGGAAGAAAAGAGAAAAACAGAAGAGTATGTAACAAAGGAAGATAAGGGGGAAGAGACGAATAAGAAAAAGAAGAACAAGAAAAATAAGATGGAGAAGAAAGAGCGAACCAAGAGTTCGCTTCCGCAAGGAAAGCCTCAAACCTCTGCACGGAAATGTCCGAGGGTTACCCTCGTGGGCGACTCCCAAGCACAAGGTTTGCAGCCCCTGCTAGCGGCCCGCCTTCGCACTAGTGTGGAGGTATGCTGCCAGCCAGGACGGGGAAACCACCACATCAGGGTAGAGGCTGAGAAATCTCAGATCTCCGAGAATTCAGTCGTTGCCCTGATGGTGAGTGGGAATGACCTCTACCTCCGAGGAGGCAAAGTCGGCCCCAGCGAGAAAATTCTCAACACGGTCATGGGAGCCGTGGACGACTGTGGATTGAGAACTCGCAAACGGGTCGTTGTAGGGATGCTCCCAAGAAGAGGTCCTAGACGGACAGCTCACTCTAGGAACGTGACCCTGAACCAGCGCCTGTCCGACCTCTGTACGGCGGAAGGGGTCTTCTTTCTGGACCCTTACCGCACCTTTTACGGTCGAAACGACCTTTACCAAAGGGACGGAGCGCACCTTTCATTCAAGGGAAAGGCTGTACTCTGTAACTTAATCCAGGATGTCGTAGAGCGGACGCAGAGGAGCGTCCGACCCAGAGTGAAGGCGGACATAAGACAGTATGACCGTGTCACTCCTGGAACGACGTTCTTAGATGTGGCAAAGAGGGGTACTGCCACACAAAAGAAGCCGGGAAACGGAAGAGCGTAGGGAGTCCTACACTGGGGGACTCCCTCAAAGTTCTCCTGTTCAACGCGAGGTCAATCAGGAATAAGTTTCTTGAGCTCCGTGGCCTCGTAGCAACAGAGGAACCTGAGATGGTGGCCATAACGGAGACGTGGATTAAAACCTCAAGTCGAGATTTTGAAGGTGAATTCACGATTCCCGGTTACCAGCTCTTCCAGAAAGATAGGCCAGACAGAGAGGGTGGCGGTGTGATGTTGTATGTCAAGGATACTCTCAACTCGACGGATTGCAACATCGTATCCGACCATGAACTACTAGGTGTTGACCTAGAGATAGGTCCTGCCAAATACAGGACCCTGGTGCTTTATAGACCTCCTGCCCAACTCGTTGAAAAGGACAGAGATCTGTACCAGCTACTAGGAGAACTTGTCGAAGACAGAGTGTGTATCGTCATGGGTGATTTCAACACACAAGTTGACTGGGAAACCAGAGAACCCTGTGGCGAGAAGGCACTACTCCTGGAGTTCACGAACAACGAGTTCCTCACTCAATGGGTGAGAGAGCCAACGAGAGGAGACAATATCCTCGACTTGGTTTTCACCTCTGAGGATGACATCGTTGAGGACCTCTCTGTTTGCGAAGAGCTCGGTGGCAGTGACTACCGAATAATTAGATTCGTAGTCAAAGTCCCCAAGGCAGAGCCTGCAACTAGTAAATCAAGGAAACTGGATTTGAGAAGAGCAGACTTTGCAGGTCTACGCGCGGGACTGACTGACGCGAGGCTAGAAGAGTGCGAGGCTGTTGAAGACTCTTGGAACAGTTTCAAAACCACATTCATGAGTCTTCAATCGCGTTTCATCCCTCTGAAATGCCCCCGTCGGTCCTCTGTTCAACCAAAGTGGTTTAATCGAGAAATCGGGCAACTGCTTAGAGAGAAGAGGAATGTGTACCGGCAATCGAAGATCTCGGGTGACTTTGACGAATACCGGAGGCTAGCCAGAAGAGTGAAGTCCAGCATACGGGCGGCTAAGCGGTCTGAGGAACTCCGAGTGGCGAGACTCTGTAAAGAGAATCCCAAGGAGTTTTTTGGATATGTGAACAGCCGTAAACCAATCCATCGAAGGATTGGCCCTTTGAGGAATGAGAAAGGGACATTAAAGCATTCAGATGCAGAAAATGCTAACCTCCTCAACGACTACTTCTCTTCAGTGTTTACTGAAGAGTGTGGTCCCATTCCCCAGCCGACGGATTCCTACTCGGGGGAAAAGCTGGAGGCAATGGACTTCACTGAAGGAGAAATAAAGAAAAAGATCGCTGACCTAAAGACGAATAAGTCCCCTGGACCGGACGGGTTTCTATCCAAGGTGTTGAAGGAAGTGTGCGATGAAGTATCACGACATCTGTGCGCTATCTTTAACATGTCAATCCGGACCAAATGCGTTCCTAGAGACTGGCGTGAGGCGGAGGTGACTCCGATCTTCAAGAAAGGAGACCGTAACCAACCGTCGAACTACCGACCAATCAGTCTGACTTCGATAGTCGGTAAACTCATGGAAAGCATCATGGTGGACAAAGTGACGTCGTATTTAGAGTCAAACCTGCTACTGAGGAGTTCCCAGCACGGCTTCCGAAGGCAACGGTCATGCCTGACGAACCTTGTAGAATTCTTCCACTTCGTTTTCAGCGAGCACGATCGGGACAAGGCGGTGGATGTGGTCTACCTAGACTTTCAGAAAGCCTTTGATAAGGTACCACACCGCCGCCTTCTCCGGAAAGTGCGAGCGCTTGGCATAGACGGAAAGGTAGCCGGCTGGATCGAGAACTGGCTAAGTGGCAGACGGCAACGGGTGGTGGTGAATGGACAGTCTTCTGAGTGGGTGCCCGTTACTAGCGGGGTGCCTCAAGGTTCTGTCCTGGGACCACTACTATTCATCATCTACGTCAATGACATGGACGGTGACATGGTTGCCAAGATTTCCAAATTTGCCGACGATACCAAGCTTGGTATGAACGTTGCAAAGGATGGAAATACTGCCCACCTGCAGGAAGATCTTGGGAAGATTGGGGAGTGGTCGGACACGTGGCAAATGCCTTTTAACGTGGGCAAATGCAAAGTGATGCATATCGGCCACAGAAACCCCCAATCCCAGTATATCCTTAAGGGCACTGCTATTGAATCGAGTGACACTGAGAAGGACTTGTGTGTAACAATCACTAGTGACCTCAAGTTCTCGAAACAGTGCCTCGAGGCGGAGAAAAAGGCCCAAAGGATGCTAGGCTATATTAAGCGCCAGTTTGGTAATCGGAACCAGGAGATTGTACTGTGCCTGTACAACTCACTTGTCCGACCGCACCTGGAGTATGCCGTACAATTTTGGAGTCCTTCATTGCGAAAGGACATCGCGAGATTGGAACGCGTACAAGCCAGGGCAACCAAGCTGATTCCCTCTATCCGACATAAAAGTTATGAGGATAGACTAAGGGAGTTAGATCTGTTCTCACTGGAAACCCGTAGACTGCGTGGTCAGCTCATCGAAGTCTTCAAAATACTTCGAGGGTTCGACAATGTTGACTACCGGGATATTTTCACACTGAGTGAGAACAGAACGCGCAATCACGGCTTCAAACTTGAACTGAAGCGTTACAACCGCAATCTGTGTGGAAACTTTTTCACCTACAGTATCTGCGGTAAGTGGAACGCACTTCCAGTGGAAGTTGTCAACAGTGAATCTGTTGACCAGTTCAAGTCAAGACTAGACAAAGTCTTGAAAAGTGGCCGTTTATGGACGCAAAACAATTGAGCAGCCATGTGCCCGCTCAATTGCTAGTCCAAAGGTACCCTCTTTGAATGGACCGTAAGGTCTCCTAGGGTACTTACTTTCCTTGTCCTTGTTACTTGTAACACCCATTGATCCCCCCTTGAAAACCCATTGATCCCTCCTTGAACACCAATGATCCCTCCTTGAACACTCATTGAGCCCTCCTTAGCCTTTCTGGTTGCAAATACATATAAAAATAAAGGAAATTAAATATTAGGAGGGTAGGGGGTTATAGTTCGAGTTTAATGTAAACCAGAACATAACAAAATACAGATTTAGAGAACAAAAACTGAATATTTGATTCATAAAAAATCAAAATAATAAACACTTTATCTCTCATACCTGCAGAGCATATTCTTGGCATCCATTTTACCAAAGAAACTAAAAATTCCTGCATAATTTCATTCCAATCGTCAAGCAGACCGCCCTTTAGTATCTACGCATGTTTTGCTTCTTTCTCTCTCTCTCTCTATCTCTCTCTCTCTCTTTCTCTCTCTCTCTATCTCTCTCTTTCTCTCTCTTTCTCTCTCTCTCTTTCTCTCTCTCTCTCTCTCTCTATCTCTCTCTCTCTCTCTCTCTCTCTCTCTCTCTCTCTCTCTCTCTCTCTCTCTCTCTCTCCCTGTCTCTCTCTCTCCTGATAATCCAGAGTTTTTCAACTTTTTTATCTCACGGCACATCAAGCCAGGGAGTAATATGGTCGAGGCACACCATCTGTATTTAAGAATATATTTAATCATATAATAATAAATGTTCATAAGTTAGGCGTGCTAATCATTTATTAATTTAGTGGCTAAACGTATTATAGTACGAACATGAGTAAAAAATCTAAGCCTTATCATACATAGCTAAAAATATCAAGGAGAAATTTGTCCATAGCGTTGCTTCGTAATTTCCCTTATCTGAGGGTAGGCATACCCGCAAGTCCTCCTCCAGTGTCTGGAGCCGCGACCTGTTCTTATTTATTACTGTGTTCATTGTCGAGAATTCAGCCTCACACAGACATGGAGTTGAGAAAGGAAGAAGAGATTCAATTGCTTTCTTTGTAATTGCGGGGTATTCATCTTGAATGGACAACCCGAAAGCAGTCATATTTGTGGGGATTTCCTTCTTTCCTTGCATACTCTTATTAAGAATGTTCAAGGCTTGAAAAATATCAACCAGGAATGCCACTTTATTGCACCAGGATTCATCACTAAGTAGGTCAGCCAGGTTGGACTCTTCTGATGTTAAAAAATATAAGAATCTCTTCCTCATTTATTAAGCAATTATATATCAATTGTAAACATCAGCCTTAATAACATTACTTCTTCAAATCTTCCGTAGCACACTTGCAGTCGCTTTAAGAATTAATCTTCTTAAATTTCTCACACTTAATAAGAAATTCTATATCAAATCTAAATACCAAACTTATATATCTTAATAGGCCTAAAGAACCTCCCAAATAAAATATTAGATTGACATAGTGAAAGATAGAAAACGAATTTATTGATATTAGTAAAAATATGGTAACTATAGCTGTGATAGGACACTATTGTACGGCAGGACACTTTATTGTGTCCCAAGTACGAAAGTTTTATCATACATTCGTACAGTACCGAATTTTGCTCATTGCTCTTTCTTGTTTGTGGGAGAATCAACTTTCCTCAAATCTACCGCGGCACACCTGCAGTTGCTTCGCGGCACACTGGTTGGGAATCACTATGATAGTCCCTCAAAAGTGCTATAGAATTGCAATCGGAAGATTGGAGTGGCAATCAATGATTGTAAGCATTTCTTCCTTTTCTCTCTTCTCTAAATAACTACGACACAGTCTGGACGGGTGCTTAGGACCATTGTCCTGCTGCAAAATTAAATTGGTCAACTAAGTATATTTAATTTTTTATCAGTTATTTCTAATAATTCCTTTATATGAAGAAGAAGAAGAAGATGAAGATAAATATGAAGATGAAGATGATAATGAAGATGAAAATTAAGAAGAAGAAGAAGAAAAGGGTGTTCAAGGTGTTAAAATAAAGAGTCTATAAAGGGGATTAAAAAAAGGCGGTTAAGATTAGCAAATAAGGCCGTAGGCCACACCCCGCAGAGGTGCTTGTGTAACCAAGCTCTTCCTGTTAAGGAAGAGAACAGCAGCCTAAATTCTACCTGTTGTGTAAACTTAACATTTTGATACAGCCTACATAGTCGAAAGCCAATAATTCCCTATAAAGAGAGGGACGCACTTAATTCGTTAAAAGTTTCTAATTATTTTGTCAATTTTGATATTTTATAGATTTGGAAGTTTTGAGGTAGTTTAGAGGAAAACCCGTTTTCTCTATGGTTATATAATAATAATAATAAAATATTAATGCTTTAACGTTAACTTGTTAGATTTTTAACGAATTAACGATTAATTAAGCAAACCTCTGCTTATAAGTGTATTAATAATGATTAATACACAGGTCCCTGATTTGTGAGTATATTCAATATGAATTTAACCCCTGTATTACAATGTTAATTATAAAATGTATTAGAGCTGTATTAAAACACTAGAGATCCAGTCTTTTTCTTGGCATGTATGAGGAGGTCCTCCACGCGTGCGCGTTGCACGTTGTTATAGTAACCAGAAAGACTAATTTTATTCCCGTTGATACCAAAAAAATGATCACTATGTCAGAGGAAGAGAAAGAATCACAGGTAGGAGTTATCAAGAAGGGGTTTGCCAGGTTTTATAATTAGTACCTGCATTATATTGACTCTACATCTGACTATGTCGGTCGGTCGGTTACCATTTTCCTTTTTTGTATTGTTTTTGTAATAACATTGTAACTAATCGCTTGATTCTAACAAAGTTCGAAACCTTTATGTTGTTTTATATTCTTTTTTGGATGGCATAACCTCCATGGTCTTTCCAAGGTTAGCCTGCGAATTATTTTGTTTTGGCAATAACATCATAACTATTCTGCCGATTCTAAAGAATTTTGAACTCCTAATGTTGTTTTACGTTCTCTTTCGAATGATATAACTTCTAGGGTCCTCCTAAGGTTAGTCTTTGAATTATTTAAAGTTTTGGAGGTCGTTAGGTCATAAATCAGAATAAGTGAGAGCACGCGACTTTTTGGTCAGCAGACCTTTTTTTTTTCAAGAAACTTAATTCAAGTGAAAAATATGAATCGCCAAAACAAAGTGAAGTGAAAAATTATTTAAATTTTAATGTTCTTTGTTTTTCTAAATTTAAATAAATGCTTGAGATATGTCATATCTGAAACATTTATTTATAAGCTTTCATTACCCCAGAGATTTTCTTTTTTCCCCTAATTGGGGTAATTGCGGACCTCTGAGATATGAGTTATCAGTAGTTTTTTTTTAGTGCGAGCAAACCTTTTAAGCCTGGGATAGTTGGTTATGTTGAAATTTTGTTATACAAGTACCAAAACCTATTATATATATATATATATATATATATATATATATATATATATATATATATATATATATATATGAGGAATTAAACCATATTCTCCGAAGACAATTTAATTCAGAACAGTTTCGGTGTATCTCACACTGTTCTGAATTAAATTGTCTTCGGAGAATGTGGTTTAATTCCTCATCTTTTCTTGCGATATTGCATTAATTTTCCTCATATATATATATATATATATATATATATATATATATATATATATATATATATATATATATATATATAAAAGGCTCTTTGACGTTTATAATTTGGAAATGTCTTGGTTTAAGGATTCATCATCATATCTTGTCACGCTACCATTGGATCCACCGAAGGTTTGAGTTCAATTTCAATAAGTATGGGTTGGAGCAACTTGGTCCCAGAAAAGAACTCGGAGTTGGAATTGAGACATCTCTGAGGGGTTTTACCAACCTCACTAGACAACTGATGTAGTGTGGTATAGAAACTAGTTTCCTCCAAAAGGGATTTACAGGGGTCGCTGGCTCTTGCCTGAAGCACATTCGTGAAGGCTCTCTACTTGACCCGGATTTAATGGTTTAAAACTGGTAAATACAGTAGCGACCATAATATATGTGTTAGTAAGAACAAGTGTATTTAAATATTCATTATAGAGGTTTAACAAAACGTTGAGACTATATATTATACACTGTGAAAGAATTGAGTCAAGGAGGCCTCATGTGGCTCCTAAAAAATCCACAGGGCTATCACACACGAGGTCAAAGGACGAGAGAACGGGCATAAAAAACGCGAGAGGAGGCTTCGGAACGCAGCTGTATTTACTTATGGAGGCTCGCCCCCAAGCCTTGAGGCAATCTTGCCTCCCATCTACCATCTAGAAGCATGCGATAGTGAAGGAAGTCATCCGTTATCACAAATTCCTGGCTGGAAGACGTTCATCTACCCCCAGCCATGTGTTTACCTTGGGAGAATTCCCTTCGCAGCCGGAAACGATTTTACCCCCATCGTCCGTCGGTATTTAACGTCGGATTCGGCCGGAACAAGGTAGTACAGGCTCCCAATCCACGAGCGCAAAAGTCAAGAAGCTCTCCCGTCGGAATTCCGCCTGAGTAAATTGGCGATTTCCAAGGAACGGCTGTTCTCGTTTCCCAGCGCAAGTACTCCATCGTCAAGGTATTCCGAGGTAAATCTCAACCTTCTGCAATTCTTCTCCTCGAATTACCTCCGTTCCCTTCGTCGTCCAAGCTTTAATTTCTGCAATACGTCATCGCGTGCTGATCCCTTTAATCCGGTCATCCCCTAAATATTTATTTGTATTTTGCTACCCACGTGCATCTTCGAGAGCAAGCAGGGCGCGTTATCGCCACCTGAGTCAATATTTAACCAAGGAGGTCATCCCCCCCCCCTCGTTTCGCCTCCATTCGTCGATCTCGCCAGATTGAGTTAGGCTTACGGGCAGATAAGGTATTTTCCCAGGCGCGACCGGAGCATTGCCCCGAGCCTCCCACTCGATTGTCCCCTACGCCAAGGAGATCACTCCGGGTACTTATACAAGAGCATTTCCCAATAAGATCAGATCAGATCCAGATTATCTTAACGAGGCATCACGCCGATCCGGTCTCACCTTGTGCACCTCGAGATCCACCATTATTGTCCAGAAGAGGACAATATCACTTGAGTGCCAAGGTTCGTGCCTTTGAGACGACAAGTCAATAAGGCCCCCCCCCCTGTTGGTCAGAAAGAGAACAACGTTAGAACAGCCATTGTTCTTTGATCCCGTTTACAAGAAACGGTTCTCACCCTCCCCCCCCCCTGTTGTTCAGAAAGAGAACAACGTTAGAACAGCCATTGTTCTTTGAGCCCATTAACAAGAGACGGTTCTCACCCCCTATGCTGTTCAGGAGAGAACACCCTTAGAACAGCCATTGTTCTTCAAGCCCGTTTGTCAAGAACTGGTTCTCATTCCCAAGACATCACGTCAGGATAATTTAATTCCTCCTTTTTAACGTATTCAAGAGGACGATTGGTTTCAACGATAACCTCCATTGTTCATCTAGAACATCCCCGATTTGCTGTCACAAAGATCGCTCGTATCTCCGAGTCCCACTTCGCTCTCACTCTTCGAAGACAGTCCTTCCCCTTCGCTAATGACAACCCCCGAAGAACCCTTCTGCTGAAACTCGCCAGTGGACCGAAGATTCCTACGCATCGTCTTCCTCTGCACAACAACTTTGTAATTACGTAAGCTGAGCATTACCTTTAATTATCTAACCTTTTGTCAACCCTACCCTGTGCTTTAAATGGTTTAGCAAACCATCCCATCCCTTTAATTTTTATTTGTTCACCTTTTTAAATCTCTCCAAATCTTAATCCTCGGATTAGTCAGATATTCCCACGACCCTTTCCATTCTCCGTTAATGTAAACATTTTTTTTTTGTGTGTTGTTGGTAGTTTAATTAATAAAACTCTATTTTATTAATGATAGCCATATTATTATCGTTGAGCTTAGTTCCACTTCTTAAGCATATTGAAGATAAATAACCTTGGTCAATCAGATTACCACGCACTCGAAATATTTGAATAATTCCCTCAACGAATAGTTATATATGGTATATCGTCGAGAGTCTATTCTACGACACTGGTAATTAACGACCAATTTGCACTCGCTTTTTGTTATTTGCCTGCGTACTCGGAGAACAGTATCCCTCAATTTATTCCGCCTTATCATCTTACCCCATCATCTGGTAACGGAGCCGAGGTCAGGTCTTTTGGGTGTCCTTTCGCTCTATTCCTCACCACTCGGCTAATCCAATCTCCCTTCATAGATAGATATATATCGACCTATACCTCGACCTCCAAATGTTTAGATATATCTAATATCTATCTTTCGGGAAAATTTCAATTGAATGGAATAAATGTTTCGTAAACTATGAGGAGATAAACAAACTATCTTCCAAATTGCAGCGGCCAAAAGGTTAGGGTCACTTAGAAAAAAAGAACTACCAATCGAGGTATTTGTGTTTAGGAGACTGTTGATGGGCTAGGAGTTACTTCTTATGATCATACATTATTGGAACATTCAACTGTCAACATGGCGGCTTGTGAGAGACGACCGGTGTCCTGTGATGAAAAACAAAGGATTGTGTGCCTTCACCAAGAGGGCAAGTCAAATTTTGTAATAGCAACTACTATAGGAGGGTATAGAAGTGTTGTGCAACAAATTGTAGCTCATTTTAAGTAATCAGGATCGACGATGCTAATCCTAAAACCAGTACACCTCGTAAAATGTCACCGAGACAGGATTGCATTATGGTTAGAATGTCCCTGAAGGATAGGTTTGAGTGCTGCTGAGATATCCCATGAGTTATGCTCCACCTCCGATGTCAACGTATCGAGGTAAACAGTTTCCCGGAGGTTATAAGGATCTGGGTTGCTTGCTCAGGCGCCGGCAAAGAAACCTCTGACATCCAAGAAAAATCAAAGCGCCCATCTTCGTTAAGCTCACGAGCATGTCGTTTGGAAAGAAGAACAGTGGGTGCAGGTTGATTTTAACGATGTATCAAAGTTTAATGTGATTGGTGCCGATGGCGGGATGTACGCCCGACGAAGACGTGGCGAAAGGTTATTTCGTGCATGTGTGAAGAAGACAGTGAAATATGGAGGGGGCAGTGTAATAGTATGGGTAGTGATCTCTGTTGCTGGTCTGATCAACCCTTTCGCCTACAAGGTACAGTCAAGGCTGAAATCAACAAGCAGATTATTAAACAGCATGTCCTTCCACATCTCCGATCCTCGTCAGTTCAAACTTCTATCTTCGTGCGGAACAATGTTCCCTGCCACACTGAGAAGAGAGTAAAAGATTTTGTGAGTGATAAAGGGGTTGATCTCATGGACTGGCCCCCTCAAAGTCCCGATTTCAACTCTAGAGAAAACGTTTGGAAGATTATTGGAGATGGGGCACGAAGGAGAAAACCAAAGAACCAAGATGAACTCTGGGAATTATTGAAAAAACGAATGGAACAAAATTACCAAATCATTTTGAAAGAAATTAATTTAGTCCTGTAGTAACAGATGTTGGGAGGTCATTGCTAGTAAAGGGATGTTCACAAAATATTAATAGTAAGGGTTTCTTTTTTGTTCTTGTGCCATTTTTCATTTTTTCCTAAGTGACCCTTAACTTTTGGCCTCTGCAATTTGGAAGATAGTTTGTTTATTTCCTCATAACTTACGAAATATTTATTCCATTCACTTGAAATTTTTACAAAAGTAGGATATTAGATATATCTAAATATATGTATAATATATAGTCTCAACGTCTTATTAAAGTTATATAATAAATATTTAAACACACTTGTTCTTACTGACCCTTATAGTATGGCCGCTAGTGTATAAGGTGGGGTGGGTGTCAATCAAATAAATACGAGGGGCGGTCAATAAATTTTGCGAATTGGTAGGGCAAAACAGAGGAAGGGGGATGGCTGTTTGTGAGCGTGTTAGGACAAGTTATGGTAAGTAAGGACCTGCAGCCGCACGCTCCTGCCTCGTCTATTTAAGAAGCAGTAGCTGATCGCAGATCGTCAGTCACAAATTTTTCAACAATGGAGAAGGTTGAGCACCGTGCAGTGATCAAATTTTTGACCAATGAAGGCAAGAATGCAAACGAGATCCATGAACGCATGGTTGCAGTGTACACCGACACCGCCCCTTCCTATGCAACCATTGCTCGCTGGAATAGTGAGTTCCACCATGGTCGTGAGTCCCTTGAAGATGACCCCCGTCCAGGACGCCCGTCAGACGTGACCAACGAGGACAATGTGTCCCGTTTGGAGAGGCTGATCCTCGAAAATCGACGGGTGAAGGTCGAAGAAATCGAACGAGAACTTGGAATATCACATGGAAGTGTTATCAACATCATCCACGACAATTTGGCCATGACCAAGGTCTCTGCCCGTTGAGTTCCTAGAAACCTGACGCCCCATGATCGACTTCAACGTCACCGAAGTTCGGAGGAGCTGCTGCTCCTGTACAACCAAGACCTGGCGGGATTCAAGGCTCGCATAATGACAGGTGATGAAACGTGGGGCCATCACTGGGATTTCCTAGCGACTACTTTTTATTCCGCCAGCTCAAGGCTGTACTGCGTGGATGCCGGTTTGGGGACGATGAAGATGTCAAGCTCGCTGTCCAGGAGTGGATTGAACAGCAGTCGGGAGATTTCTGGTTGTGGGGAATTCGAAGCCTCAGGGACAAGTGGCGCAAGTGCATTGAAGTCGAGGGTAGTTATATTGAAAAATAATAAAACACTTTTCCTCATATCTCGTTTCCTTATATCCGAATTGCAAAACTTATTGACCGCCCCTCGAATAAGGCAGAGGTGTGTCAATCAAGTAAATTTAAGGAAGGTGTGTGTCAATCAAGATAATATAACGCAGGAGGTGTCAATCAAGTAAATATATGGCAGGTGTGTGTCTCTCATGTAAATATAAGGTAGTAGATATGTCAATCAAGTCATATAAGTTAGAGAGTGTATCACTCAAGTAAATATTAGGTAGGGGTGTGTCAATCAAGTAAATATAAAGCAGGGTTGTGTTATTCAAGCTAATATAACGCAGGGGGTGTCAATCAAGTAAATATAAGGCAGGGCTGTGTCTATCATGTAAATACAGGGTGGGGCAGAGAGGACGGACGTTTTTGAAAAATTCACAAAATCAACTAACAAGGTAGTGGACCATTTAACAAATTAAATAACTACCTACCAGTATGTAGTATCTAGTCAAAGACTCATTAGACAAAATTGAAATATTAAAATCAAATAATGTGCTGCTGGTGTTGTCAGCCCCCCTGGGGCTGAGTAATAGGCATTTCAAAAATGTCCGTCCTCTCTGCCCCACCCTTTATAAAGTAGACGGTATGTCAATCAAGTAATATTAGGGAGAGTGTGTCAATCAAGTAAATATAAGGCATGATTGTATCAATTGAATTAGTATAACGCAGGTGTCAATCAAGTAAATATAAGATATGGGAGAGTCTATCATGTAAACATAAGGAGAGGATATGTCAATTAGGTCATATAGGGTAGAAGGTGTGGCAATCAAGTAAATATAAGGCAAGGGTGTGTTTATTATGTAAATATAAGGCAGAAGGTATGTCAATCAAGTCATATAGAGGAGAAAGTGTGTCAATCAAATATATATT
Organism: Ceratothoa steindachneri; assembly: GCA_963969495.1. Classification (NCBI taxonomy): domain Eukaryota; kingdom Metazoa; phylum Arthropoda; class Malacostraca; order Isopoda; family Cymothoidae; genus Ceratothoa; species Ceratothoa steindachneri. The sequence continues at coordinate 161,277,312 of OZ018317.1, read as the reverse complement.
AGGTAAGGGTGTGTCAATCGAGTATATATTAGGTAAGGGTGTGTCAATCAAGTAAATATAAAGCAGGGTTGTGTCAATCAAGATAATATAACGCAGTGGGTGTCAACCAAGTAAATATAGACATAGGGAAGTCTATCGTGCAAACATAAGGAGAGGATATATTAATCGAGTCATATGAGGTAGAAGGTGTGTCAATCAAGTAAATATTTAGTAGGGGTATGTTAATCAAGTAAATATAAAGCAGTGTTGTGTTACTCAAGCTAATATAACGCAGGGGGTGTCAATCAAGTAAATATAGGGCAGGGGTGTGTCTATCATATAAATATAAGGTAGAGGGAATGTCAATCAAATTATATAAGGTAGAAGGTATGTCAATCAAGTAAATACTAGGTAGGGGTGTGTAAATTAAGTAAATATAAGGCAGGGGTGTGTTAATCAAGCTAATATAACGCAGAAGGCGTCAATCAAGTAAATATAAGACAGTGATGTGTATATCATGTAAATATAAGGTAGATGTATGTCAATCAAATCATATAAGGTAGAAGGTGTGACAATCAAGTAAATATATAGCAGGGGTGTGTCAATCAAGCTAATATAACCCAGGGAGTGTCAATCAAGTAAATATAAGGCAGTAGTGTGTCTATCATGTAAATATAAGGTAGAAGGTATGTCAATCAAATCATATAAGGTAGAAGGTATGTCAATCAAATCATATAAGGTAGAAGGTATGCTAATCAAATTGTATAAGGTAGAAGGTATGTCAATCAAGTAGATATTAGGTAGTGGTGTGTCAATCAAGCTAATATAACACAGGTCTGAATTCCTTTTCCACATATCAGAAAATTATGAATTTTAGTTTGGGGTCGTCAGCTAAGGTGTAATACTGAATTTAATCATTATTTTTTTATTTTCTTGTATTTTAGACATGTATCATATAAGATACATTCGATTGTAGCGCTTTAAATAAAATGTTTATATATATATATATATATATATATATATATATATATATATATATATATATATATATATATATATATTACATAACTCTTTTCGAATAGCAGAATACACGTATGGTTAAAAAAAAGGAATATAAACATATAAGTGTCTGAAATTTAGGGGTGTTTCAGCCCCCTAGCCCCTCCCCACTGAATCCGCACCTGACGATTAAATAAGAGTTGTTTAAGGTTGATAAAGGCTGGAGTGAGGCTGTAACTGAAAATGTTCTGAAGTGGTATGGGTGTTGTTGTTGCATTGGTCCCCGGCAGCAGATGGCGTCTCATCTCCCTTCGACCTTTTGGGAGATTAAGGATGGGGGGAAGGTTTGATCCCACAAACTGTGATCTAAACTCCACCAACATTACCCAATTAAGTGGGGTCGCGCTTCCTGTGAGACTGTCCTGGTGGACCAGGGTAGAGTGGAAGGAGGCCGTTGCACCCTATGGGACTTTTCATAGCACCCTGTGCTAGCGCTCCATGCGAGTGTTAGGAAGCGGGTGTTCAATTACAGTTTAAACACCACCTGGATTGCATCCGTGAAGGAGGGTCGTGTCAAATCTACTTGAAAATGAGTAACTACTCTACCACTCCGTGTTTGTGCTCATCATACGGTGAGTCAAATGTTCAGGTTAGGCCTGTCTTACTGTGACTCAATTATCCGTGTCTGTGCTCATCATACAGTGAGTCAAATGTGCGGGTTTGGCTTGTCTTACTGTGACTCAATTGTCCATGTTTGTGCTCATCTTACTAGGACACAATTTTCCGTGTTTGTGTTCATATTACTGTGTCACAACTGTCCGTGTTTGTGCTCAACTTACTGTTTCACAATTCTCCGTGTTTGTCCTCGTCTTACTGTGAGGCAACAGTCGGTGTTTGTGCTTTTCTTGCTGTGACACAATTATCCGTGTTTTTACTCATCTTACTGTGACACAACTGTCCGTGTTTGTAATGGTTTACTGTGACACAATTGTCCGTGTTTGTGTTCATCTTACTGTAACACAATTGTCCGTGCTTGCGTCCGCTGTACTGTGACACAACTGTCCGTGTTTGTGCTCGTTTACTGTGACATAATTGTCCGTGTTTGTGCTCGTTTACTGTGACATAATTGTCCGTGTTTGCGCTTATCTTACTGTGACACAACTGTCCGCGTTTGGGCTCATGTTACTCTAAAAACAATTGTCCGTGTTTCTGCTCGTCTTACTGTGACACAACTCTCCGTGTTTTTGCTCGTCATACTGCGACACATGTTCCGTGTTTGTGCTCATTTTATTGCTACACAATTCTTCGGGTTGGTGTTCGTTTTATTGTGACACAAATGTCAGTGTTTTGTGCTCGTCTCACTGTGACATAATTGTCCGTGTTTGTGCTCGTCTTACTATGACACATGTTCCGTGTTTGTGCTCATCTTACTAGGACACAATTTTCCGCGTTGCATCTTACTGTGCAACAACTGTCTGTGTTTGTGCTTTTCTTGCTGTGACATAATTGTCCGTGTTTTTGCTCGTCTTACTGTGACACAATTGTCCGTGTTTGCGATCATCTTACGGTGAGTCAAATGTCTGGGTTAGGCCTGTCTTACTGTGACACAATTGTCCCTGTTTGTGCTCATCTTACTGTGACACAATTGTCCGTGTTTGTTCTCAGTACTGTGACACAATTATGCATGTTTGTGCTCGTCTTAGTGTGACACAACTGTCCGTGTTTGTGTTCATCTTACTGTGACACAAATATCCGTGCTTGCCTCCGCCATACTGTGACACAACTGTCCGTGTTTGTGCTTGTTTACTGTGACATAATTGTCCGTGTTTGCGCTCATCTTACTGTCACACAACTGTCCGCGTTTGTGCTCATGTTACTCTGACACAATTGCCCGTATTTGCGTCCGTCGTAATGTGACACAACTGTCCGTGTTTGTGCTCATCTTACTGTTAAACAATTCTCCGTGTTTGTGTTCGTAAAATTGTGACCCAATTGTCCCGGTTTGTGCTCATCTTACTGTGACACAATTGTCCGTGTTTGTGCTCGTCTCACTATCACTTAATTGTCCGTGTTTGTGCTGGTCTCACTGTGACTCAATTGTCCGTGTTTGTACTCTAACTGATGAGTTCGCAACATTGAACGCAAGATTCACGGTTTTGAGTTTCAATTCTCCACCTTCATAATAACATACCCACGTTCGTTTCAATTTTTCTCAAATAAATAGAAAAACAAGGCTCAACAAGGGTCGTCCAAGATTTACAGTGTGTGATTATGTTTAAAATGTTTTCCCATTTACAGTTGATGGAATTAACCCTAAAAACATATTTAAATTTTATTTTATCCTGATTTCTTGTTTCTTTTTTGTATCATTTATTCCATCGTCCTTTATGTCAATAAAACTGCTCATGTTTATACATATACTTCGAACATGACTCTAAATTAGAATCTTAAAAAAACAAAAAAACAAATATCAATAGATAGCTCCCAGCCCACGATAATCTTCTATTTATGTTCGGCCCAGGGCCGTGTCTGCGCGCGCCCGAGCGTGATGAAGTTAAATCGAAGTCACGCGTTAGTTCGGATTAACATAAAAGGTGATAATGATAACGTTACTTTGTGACTCTTCTGCCCTAAGAAAGACACTCATTAACAGCTATTCAGAATTTTCTGCTGTTGTAATCATAGTCTCCGTCCATTTGTGGATTAGGCGCTTCAAAAGGAACAAATTGGGAAAAATTTGATTTAGCGACAGATTGCTCGACGCGGTCTACGAATCATGAGTCGTGTAATACATTGTAAATAAACTATCATAACTCAACCAATCACGGATATTTTGCTTTCTCTATTAGCCAATGGGAGGAGAGGCGGCTTTGAGTTTCTATAAGCTCCGCCCATTTTTTAACCTTGCTTTCCGGGATATATCAATATTAGCCGATTTTTAAATTCAATACCTGTAATTACAAGCTATTTAGGTAATAACCAAGTAGTTTCAAAGAATAAATCTTTCATACTAAGTTAAGTTAATAAATTATAAAGAAAATAGGTTGATTTCTGGAAATTAAAACGAGTGAAACGAAACCTAGTGATTTCGTTCGATACAATTTGGCTTTGATTTCCAACGGAAGCCACAAAACTGAAGGGGATCGGTCTAATGGCATCATTCACTTCACCAATTTGCCAACAATTTGAATAGAAATTAAGTGTTTACACACAGACATCAAAATCTTTCGGTCTTCGATGTCATCACTTTGGGAAGACCAATGAGGAGGAGGCTTCGCCCGAGGCCGACCAATCCGAGGGCGAGATCCCTTAAGAGAAAGATTTTGAGTTAATGCACATCGAAATAGGGATGTTATGGATGAGCTTTCATCCGTAGATTGCCACGAGTGTTTCCAAATAGAGTGATTTTAGCGCGCGGCGCGCGGGGTGAGCGAAGTCGGTAAAGCCCAAATCGCACGGAAACGACTGAATCGGTAAAGCCCAAATAGCGTTGACTTGCCTGAGTTCTGCGATGGTGTCGGTGTTGTCAGCGAGGCTGGACCATGACTAAATAGACATTTAAAGGGCTTTTCTTAAGGGTGACGTTAAAGTGTGTCCAAAGGTACTCAAGGGCGACATTAGAGAGTGTCAGAAAAGGGGACTAACGACGCCCACAAGACGTAGTGATGAGCCGTAGCGCGAACCCACCCCGAGGGTTCTTCATTCGAGACCTTCTTGGGGATATTATTGGAAGGTCCCCCGGACATAAAGGCCCCCAGCAGGGCCAAGTGCCTCCAGATCCCTCCCTGAGTCCATCCTCGGGGGCGGAATCCCCGCCATCTGCCCCCGCGTCCATTGGTAATCTTAATCTTTTAAACCGACATGCTGAGGGCTCTCCCGAGGGGCCCAGTCCTCCACCTCTTACACCCAATGCCAGAGACGAGGGGGCCGTAACCACTCAGGTGGATGAAACCCCGTCTACCCAGTTCGCTCTTGCTGACCGCTTACGGGGGCGGCTCTCCGTCCACGAAGACGGACACTTCCTCATTTTAGCCGGTAAGTGGTCATCCATACAAGGAGCCCAATCAAGTCCCGTGGTCATCTATACATACAGGAGGCCCAATCAAGTCCCGTGGTCATCCATACAGGGGGCCCAATCAATTCTCGTGCTCATCATTACAGGGGGACCAATCAAGTCCCGTGGTCATCCATACAGGGGGCCCAATCAAATCCCGTGGTCATCCATACAGGGGCCTAATCAACTCTCGTGCTCATCCATACAAGGGTCTCAATCAAATCCCGTGGTCATCCTTACAGGGGGCCCAATCAAGTCCCGTGGTCATCCATACAGGGGCCCAATCAAGTCCCGTGGTTATCCATACAGGGGCCCAATCAATCCCGTGGTCACCCATACATGGGGCCCAATCAACTCCCGTGGTCTTCCCTACAGGGGGCCCAATCAAATCCTGTGGTCATTCATACAGGAGGTTCAATAAAATCTTGCGGTTATCCAGATTAGGGAGAAATCAAGTAATGTAGTCATCTATACAGGGGAGCAATCAACTCCCGTGGTCATTCATACATGGGACGAGTCAAATCTCGTGGTAATCCAGATAAGGGAGCAATCAATTCCGGCGGGCATGCATACAGGGGCCTCAATCAAGTCCCGCGGTCATTCATACAGGGGACTAATCAAATCTTGTGGTTATCCAGATAAATGAGCAATCAAATCCTATGGATATCCATACAGGAGACCAATCAAGTTCCTCGATCATTCGTACAGGGAACCAATCAAGTATTGTGGTCATCCATATGTTATCAATCAATTCTCCCGGGCATCATGATGCGGAACTAATCAAGTCCAGTCGCCATCTATACCAAGCAGCAATCAAGTCCCGGGGACTTTATCACACGCCAGGGGCAAAAATGACAAGGGAAGAAATCCAGCCAAAATTACCAACCTAAACAAAAGATTGGCTAACAAAGACCTTCCAAGAACAAACATCTCTTTGTTATTAAGGAGTTGGTTGGACTCCTATAGAATCCACAAGAGAAATTGGGGGGGGGCGAAAAGAGCAATTATAAAAAGCGATTGCTCTTGGTTTTGACCACAATTTTGCATCCTCTGATGCATATTTCAGTATTAACCTACAGTTTAACCCGGGGTCCGTACGACCTAAACGCCCCCGACTCAAATCGCGGCCCTGATCCAAGGTCCTGAATCGATTGGAACTTTGTATTTTGATAAACTTCGAACTTGTTCTTAGATAAGGTTTGACAGGGACTCTGAGGAAGCCGAAGAAAGGGTTTTAAGATTCTGCGTTATGAAGTCCGTTTTGGGATGCTCTTTTGTAACGATGGTAATGTTGTCCATTCCGTCGGGACGATGATATTTAACATGATATTTATATTGGAGTTATTATTTTTGATATGGGAAACTTTTGGGTCCCTATTATTTACATGCTCAAATTAGGTTCCCAATTTTTGACATTTGGGATTCTTATTCGTGAAGTGGAAACTTTTCGGGTCCCTATTCTTGACATGGTAAAATTAGATTCACTATTTTCAACATGGGAACCTTTGTGATCCCTATTCTTGACATGTTAAATTTAGGGTCCCTATTTTTGACACGATCCCCAAATACTTCTGATCAGCCCCCCGATCAACGGGACTGGATGGAAAATATATTAAATGGCGAATGTGCGTTTGCAAGCTCGCCATTTTGACCAATTATATATCGGCGCTCCATTCCATGCCAACCTGCCCTACATACAGGGTGTGACAAGGGAAGAAACATTCGGTTTATCCTCACTCTCTTCACCACTCTGCGCACAGAAAGGAACTTGCCATCATTAACAAGTTCTAACCTAACCTAACGCAACCCCTAATATCAACTAACCTAAACTCTAATTTAATCGCTAACATAACCCCTAAACTAACCTAATCTCACTTAACCCAACCCCTAACTTAACAACTAACCTAACCTAACCCAACCTCTAACCTGACACCTAGCCTAAACTGTCCTAACCCAACACCTTACCTACCCTAACTCCTAACTAAACCTAAACTTAACAATCTAACCTAACCTAACCTAACCCTTCCTCTCTGTTCTCAATAATAAGAAATATTTGCATTTCTCTTCCGTGATTCTTCCCACATAAAAACTTCGGCCCGCGGGCGCCTGCTAGAACATTTCTCCAGGCCCGCAAAACACTTTTGGTTGCATTTGTCTATAATTGCTTATACGCAATTATCATTGAATAAATATAAGCCAGATATTCTCTCCCTGCTAAAAAAAAATATCCAAGTATCTTATTAAAAAAAAACCCTATTAATTATTTTTAAAAGTAAATATATATATTTTAATCGTTAAATATCCAACATTTCTATCAAAATGCAGATACGCCCACAAAGGAAAAGTAAAAAACGATTCCGAGCGCTTTCGTCTTTATTCTTAAAGACCTTTTCAAGGAATGAACAGCAGGCTGGACATACATTGCCTTAAATAGTGGAAGGGGAGACTACCCACCTCTGAACCTTAATTAAGGGGTACAAAATTTTATCAACATATATCGGTCTTACCTTCGGCTCTTAATTTCCTTGCATTAGAATCCCATACTTAATAAAAGGTTGGTATCCCTGAGGTAGAGATATGATACCGTACCGGGTCTGGTCAATTATTATAAATAATTGAAAATAAATGATATGCAATTATTACAAACAACCATCCCTTGTATCTTCCCGTTTATAAGTATGACCTGATTTTTGAGGGGAGATAAAACCTTTTTTTTATAATTTAGGGATTATTGTGTTATGCAATATAGCCTAAACCAATAGTGGTAACTAGTAAAAACTTTCTAGTGAACTCCGGTTAAACTATGAGCTTCTAGTGATTTTAAGAACATCGGTTAGCGGCACTAATCGGAAGTTTGGTTACATACCAGATTACTCCTTTGTATAGTTTTGTATATTATTTTAGACTTAATCCTTCGCCCAATTTTCTTATATTTTATCCACCCAAATCATTTATGATATATCCATAAACTGATACAGTTAAACGGATATTCCTAACAAGAAACGGTAAGACAGAAATTTCTAAGCAGCAATCGTTAAATCGGATATTTTTCTAAAATGTAACGGAAAAACGGATATTCCATACAACAACGGAAAAAAGATATTCCTAAAACAAAACCATTAAAACAGAAAGTCATAAAAAGGATCAGTTAAATGGATGTTCCTAAAATGTAATGGAAAAAAACGGATATTCACCCAAATAACCAACAGAAAAAAACGATATTCCTAAAACGAAACCTTAAAACAGAAATTCCTTAAATGAATCGGTAGAACGGATATTCTTCAAATAAAACAGTAAAACGGATATTCTAAAAATGTAACGGAAAAACTGCTATTCCTTAATGTAACGGACAACGGATACTCCTTAAATGGAACAGAAAAAAAGAATATTCCAAGAAAAAAACAACGGAAAAACGGATATTCCTAAATGTAATGGATACTCCTTAAATGGAACAGATAAAAGAATATTCCAAGAAAAAACAACGGAAAAACGGATATTCCTAAATGTAATGGATACTCCTTAAATGGAACAGAAAAAAAGAATATTCCAAGAAAAAACCCCACGGAAAAACGGATATTCCTAAATGTAATGGATACTCCTTAAATGGAACAGATAAAAGAATATTCCAAGAAAAAACAACGGAAAAACGGATATTCCTAAATGTAATGGATACTCCTTAAATGGAACAGATAAAAGAATATTCCAAGAAAAAACAACGGAAAAACGGATATTCCTAAATGTAATGGATACTCCTTAAATGGAACAGGTAAAAGAATATTCCAAGAAAAAACAACGGAAAAACGGATATTCCTAAATGTAATGGATACACCTTAAATGGAACAGAAAAAAAAGAATATTCCAAGAAAAAACAACGGAAAAACGGATTTTCCTAAAGTCCTCCCCCCTCGAATTGAGTCACCTTTTTGTCTCTATTACTCTGCTTATATTATAAAGCGAAACTACACCCATCGCTACACCCACGCAACCAAGTGAAGATGAATGACCTAAGTTTGAGAAGTGAAAATAAACCCGTAAGTTGCATAGGAAACGAGAAACATAAGATGAATGTATGTAATGGAAGGAAGGAAGAATGAAACTAATTAGGATTACAGGCGTCGCATAACTTGCCACCTGTAGCCTTAATTACATGATAATTTAATATAAAAGAATAACCTAAAAAATTCTAATCCTATATTTAAACAAGCTCAATAGACCTAAGTCACGTGCTCTAAATTATTTTGACTTATGACCATATGACCTTACGACCTTCATAACTTTCAACAAGTGGGGCAATCCGACCCATACTTAGTTTTCTTTTAATAATTCCAGGAATAACCTTGAGAAGACCTTTGCAATTATACCATTCAAAGGAGAATGTAAAACAACATAAGGGTTTCAAATTTCGTTAGAATCGGCCGAAGAGTTACGATGTTATTTGCTAAATAATTTACGGACTAACCTTTAGAGGACCTTGGCAATTATAGCATTCAAAGGAGAATGTAAAACAACATAAGGGTTACAAATTTCGTTAGAATCGGCCGAATAGTTACGATGTTATTGCCAAAAGACTAATTGAAAGGTAAAATGGTTACCACCCGACCGACGACTTACGAACCGACATAGTAACTGATAGATTCGCGTCAGGCAACTAAAAATCTTAGTACAGTTTAGACCCTAGAGTAAATCCCTTGACCAACGACGATCTTTTAGCATGGCCGAGTTGTTTCTAAATTCCCATTAAATTTCATTTTTACAGAAACAATTCGAAACGTGACAAAAATTTACATAGACTCAAAGTCCTTTGATAATTGTCAACGAGATAAAGATTTTAAATTAGAAAAAAAAGGGCAGAAAATGATCAAGTGAGAAAATGATATTAATTTAGATAAATTGGATCATGGTGTAGATACGGAACTGGGTGCTTACGGATTTGTGAGGCATTGATAAAATTTCAATGCAAGATAGACACTTTATCATTGCTCACCTGTGATAGAAAAAAAAATCACTGGGCTATAAGCAGCGATGAACTTGCATGATCCGCAAACGTTTGAGCGCGCGCGCGCGCGTATGTGTGTGAATGTATGTGTGTGTGTGATTCTTTGCATGCAAACATCATAAAAAGAACGAATGAGATCACTGGCAAAATGGCAGAAATCAAATTACTATCATTCACACCAATATTACCCTCATAATCACCCCTTCATCATATCCATATCATCAACAATACGTTGCACAGAATATTTTCTATCTTATCTTATTCCCTCACTATTCACCTCTTTTGCTATTCCCACTTCCCTGATCGAGACGATTTGTCAGTCAGTCAGAAGAAAGACAGACGAATCAATTACCTACTGACGGACGATGACGGGTTTTCATCGGCATATACATATATGTAGTCTCTTCATGTTTCTCTACAAGTTCTTTAATGGGGTTCAAATCTGGAGATAAGGCGGGTCATTCCATAATTCTCTACAAGTTCTTTAATGGGTTTCAAATCTGGACATAAGATTGGCCAATTCATGATTCTCTACAAGTTCTTTAATGGTTTCAAATCCGGACATAAGATTGGCCAATTCATGATTCTCTACAAGTTCTTTAGAGGGTTTCGAATTCGGAGATAAGATTGGCCAATCCATAATTCTTTAAAAGTTCTTTAATGGGTTTCAAATCCGGAGATAAGACTGGCCAATCCATAATACTTTACAAGTTTTTTGATGAGTTTCAAATCCGGAGATAAGACGGGTCAATCCATAATTCTCTACAAGTTCATTAATGGGTTTCAAATCCGGAGATAAGACTGGCCAATCCATAATTCTCTACGAGTTCTTTAATGGGTTTCAAATCCGGAGATAAGACTAGTCAATCCATAATAATTTAGAAGCTCATTAATAAGTTTAAAATCTGGAGACAAGACGGGTCAATCCATAATTCGCTCGTTTTAAACCTATTCTGAAGTTTTGTGTCGATTTTTAAAATAAGTTGAGCGTTATCCATCCTGAAGATTATTTTCCTTTTAACAAATAAGAAAATGAGACGATTCACCGAGGGAACTTTATTAAAAGCCATAATAATACCTGTGTATAAATTTCTTGTTTTTCCTCACCTGAAGCGTATTCATATTTAAGAAAAGTTGCAATGCTTGAAAGAGTCCTAGGTCATGCCCCCTCCCCCTCCTACCGACTGGTGCAAAGCTTGCGACACAAATCCTTTGAAGCTGAAATGAAGTAACTGAATTGGCAACGGATATTTAGACCTTTTTGTCAAAATTTGGGACGTTTCATTTTTTTTTTTTATAAAATCGTTCCTTAATTAAAAACTCTTTAGCTTCTATATTTAGGATATTTTATTGCTTAAATTTCTCCTCTTTTTTATCGATTTATAGAGAATAAACCCAGCGATAATTATTGCATATAGAGGGAAACAATGAATTATGATAAATGAAAGAATCTATGACTATTAGTCACGACACCACTGGGTCCACCGAGGAGCTGAGGGGTTTCTTTCAAAAGGTCTTATTCGGCGCAACTTGGTCCCAAATCGACATCTCTGAGAACCGAGGATTTATCCGTTTCCACCTTCGGGTGACAAGTGGTGTATGGTAGATAATGGTCTCCCACAAAGGGGACTTACAGAGGTCGCGTCGTTGGACACTTGGGAAGGCTTTCTACATAACCCCAATAATTAGTCAAATAGGGTCGATAATAAAAATTTGGGAAGTTTCTTTATTTTTATAAAAATCCTTCCTTAATTAAAAATCTTTAGCATCTATTTTTAAGATTTTTGTTGCTTAAATTTCTCCTCTTTTTAGGTCGATTTATAGAGAAGAAAACTATTAATAACCATTTGATTTAGATGATAAATAGAAGAATCTATGATTATTAGTCATATACATATCTTGTCAGGCACCAGTGGGGACACCGAGGAGCTGAGGGTGGTCGATAATAAAGAAATTATAGAATATGAAATAACATAAAAAAAAAACGTAATGGAAAAAAGAAGAGTGCATCGGATTAAACTGCACATGTCTCCCTAAAATACTCAAGACAAGTGGATTCAATACAAAATTATCCAACACTAATCACGTTCATGGTGTACGTATAGCGAGTAGCTACATTCACATCAGCACACCTGCGAGACGCTCTTGATCCACGCTAAGTGTTACTGTATCAAAAAGACTAATCTTACAGCTCTGAAGAACTGTATCAATTGGGTAGTGTAACCTTCCCTTTCGCTGTCGCAGTACAGGGAATCATTTTCATCCGCCCGTCGGGACACAGGATCATTTTCATCCGCCCGTCAGGACACAGGATCATTTTCATCCGCCCGTCGGGACACAGGATCATTTTCATCCGCCCGTCGGGACACAGGATCGTTTTCATCCACTCATCGGGACATAGGAGCGTTTTCATTCGCCCGTTAGATGGATCGTTGGGTACAGTCATTTGCCTGCTGTGGATGAAGTAGCGTCCCCCAGTCATGCCCAGTAGGGTATTACACTATTACATACTATCTCCATGGTCTCAATTGTTGGATTTTGCAAAAAGATCCATTGCGAAACGTGAATTTAGGACCTTCCATCAGCGTACAGTGCGCGGTTTTACGTTTCATCCGTCCTTGAAGTCACCTTCTCCTTCAGGGAAGTTTTTAAATGCGATCCCTCACCATGTCTTCTGTACTATCCTTAATTTTTTTTATACACCTCTAATCTCATTCATATTCATTCATTTCCCTCATTCTCAGCATTTTCCCATTCTATTGATTCTTTCGGTAATGCGAGAAAACGATCAGTTTTTTTCGTAATTCCTAAATTCGAAAATTCAGTCTTCGTTATTAAAATCTTTTTGACTTCTCGATAAGGATTAATATTTCAGGATCAATTACTATGGATGTGTCCTTGATAGAGTAGTAAGGGAGCCAAAGGGTTTTAGAACACAGGTTTTTGGGCTCCATTAGGGTTTTATATGAGAGTAAGTGATGCAGGTGTTTAATTTTTTATAAGGCCAAATGGACTGAAGGAAAAGCAGGCCTAATCGATAGATGTCTTTCAGCCCCCTTTCAGCCGGCCCCGCTACTACCCAGAGCAACTTAAAAATACTACATCTCTCTTACACCCCTCCCTTGACTATCTCGGTACATCTTTCAATATGTTCTCCTTAGGACACCTCTGTAGAAGGGCTTATGCCGTTGTAGCCTTCTTGAGAGCTGCAGGATTCTTCTGATTTCCTTTGCCATGTTCCCATCAAGAGTCAAAAGCTGGTCTAGTTATTATACCTTAGTATTTAGAAGAAAGAGTCCAAATGATCTAATTTTTATTGTAATTTAGGAGTAACCTGATTTTTTATCCATTTGGTCTATCGCCTCGATTGTCTCTTTTAGAAGTTTGGAATGAAAAGATTTGCCCCTTTCGCCCAATACTTCGAATCGCTTCAAAGATTTGTTACTTATTTTACAGTGACTATTTTTAATGCATCTTCTCTTTTTAATTAAATAGACAAACATGGTTACAATAAGGTAGGAATAGAGAAGATAATACATGATAAAATTCCACGATAGGATGAAGTTTGGTATGTATTTTTAAATATAAACATATAACTTATCCTGCAAGTGTAATTTCTGTAAAAGCTACTGCCTTCTCAATCCACAAAATATATTAACTACAAAAAATACTTGATTTTTCATTCTCGCCTAAAGTTTAAGCTCAAAACCATTTACTTACAAGAATAAATTTCATTTAATTTGTCCGCAATGGGGGCTCAATCATCTAGATCCGATATATTGATCAAGGAATCAGGATAATTGTGGGAAGTTTTCCTCTACACATGTTATCCATATAATCCTTAATAAGTGACTATCGATGAACAGAATCAATCTTAAGAGAGCTAAATTCTTTGATAGATAAATATATCCCAACACGGGGAATGGCTGTGTGCACCAGGCGAGGGAGTCCCGTCCTACTCCTAACTCCCTGATAGATTGATAATGCCCCCAATGGTCATTTATTTAGGGAAAATATGCTGGTTTTGTACACCCTGCAGGGGGAGGGGGAGGGGGTAGACTCCCCTCCATTTATATTATCATGGTTATTTATTACATCCTTGATTAATATATCGGATATGGTTGGTCCCTCATTAACCTACGGTACATTCGCTCCTCCTGGATCCAGCAGGATCCGTACTGGAATGAGAGCAATTTTACTACATTTTTAGTTGCGTGATTCTATAAGTTACTATTTCGGTTCGTAGGTCGAGCGGTCTGATGGTAACATTTTACTTTCCAATGAGTTTTTGGGCAATAACATCGTAACTCTTCGGCTGATTCTAACGAAATTTGGAACCCTTATGTTGTTTTACATTCTCCTTTGAATGGTATAACTGCCAAGGTCCTCCCAAGGTTACGCCGGAAATTAGTTTGTTTCGGCAATAACATCATAACTATTCGGCCGATTCTAACGAAATCTGAAACCCTTATGTTGTTTTATATTCTCTTTCGAATAATATAATTGCCAAGGTCCTCACAAGGTTAGTCCGGGAATTATTAAAAGAAAACTAACTATGGGTCAGATTTCCTCATTTGTTGAAAGTTTGGAGGGTCGTAAGATATTTCCAAAGAATAATTGAGGTCACGCGACTTAAGTCTGTTGACCTTGTTTGAAAGGTTAGGTTAGGTTAGGATTTCATAGGAGTTTCTGAATTGAGTTTTTATCTAATCGTAAACATATCGAAGAAGTTCAAAAGACGCGCTCGCACCTCTCGAATGTTGATAAATCAACCTCCATCAGGATTCAAACCCGTGACCTACCGTGAGTGTTAACTACTCAGTCACCATGGAAATAAAACTTGAACTCCGCCAAGAATCCAGAGAAAAGACGAGTCAATTTAATGGTTAGAGCTCTTTGGCACTTCTCAGATTCCACCCTCGGATAGTGCAGGTAACATTTAAATTGAAAGTATCCAATGTTACACTGAGGCCTTCGTATGACTACAATAAGGCACAATAGCGCTGATTTTTCATCATTCACCGGGAGCGCTATCATGGCTTATTGACCTCATAGGACGGTCTCAGTGTTACATTGGATATTTCCAAAGTAAATGTTACCTGCACTACCCGAGTGTGGACGGGGGGGGGGACGTGTAAACGATCTCTGACCATTAATTTGGTATATATTTACTGGGAACTTTTAAAAGAGTTCAGGTTGCGTTTTCATTTAGTCCATCGTGGTACAGTGGTTTACACTCGCGTGGAGTCGCTTGTTCGAACTCCGTTGGAGGCTCACTTTTCATATTGGAGGAATGTGTAAAGCAGGGAACGAGGACTTAACGGTTATATCGATTTTCTAAAGGTGATCGGTTTTAAAACATTTTTTTAAAGACAAAAGTTCTATTAGAACTCTATGATAACTGGGCACCAATCACCAGATGTTAGCCCAGTGATATATAAGAACTAAGTCCCATAGGTAGAGAAACATAAACTTTTACATCCACTTAAATGCATGAAAAAGGGCAAATCATCTGAAGAAGATGGCATTACAATTGACTTTATAAAGCATGGGGGAGAACTACCTACCATTTTGTTTACATCCATCTAAATGTAGGAAAATGGTAAATCATCTGCAGAAGATGGCATTACCAGTGACTTTATAAAGCATGAGGGAGAACTATCTACTTACAATTATATTAACATCCACTTAAATGCACGAAAAATGGTAAGTCATCCCGAGAAGATGGTTTAATTAATTGACTTTATAAAGCATGGGGGAGAACTACCTACCTACATACAATTATGTTTACATCCACCTAAATGCACGAAAAATTGTAAATCCTCTGCAGAAGATGGCATTACAATTGATTTTATAAAACTTGATGGAGAACCACCTACCTACCATTCTGGAGACAAAATGTTTAAAAGGATCACTCAGAAAGCAGTCTAAAGCTTCGGTTGGGCTTTTTTTTTTTTACAAAGGCTAGGAAAATAATTAAAGATTTACAGGCAATTCAATCTTTTATAAATAACATCCAAAATACCTACCAGTCTTAATTAACAGCATAACACACTGACTACATTCAATGGCTATAACAGGCTTTCGATGTGTCATTCTTAGATTATAAAAAAACTATATTTAGTCCAAACTGAATTGGCTTTAAAAAGACTACATAAACAGAGAGTAAGATCCACATTGACATACACTCCTACATGTACAATCAAGCAACATCGTTATTTGGGTGGAACATTGTATACAATTTTTAAAAAGGGGGTATGACGTTAAGACTCATATCACCTTAACTGTATGCTACAGTGTTTGAGATTTTTAAGGCTTTTGACTGAGACTCAAAAGGAATTAGATTTAATGGGAGAAGATTAAGCTATCTCCCATTTGTTGACGATATCATATCGTACTATTTTTCTCAAGCCCTGAAGAATTACAGTTGACGAATGTCTGAATTATTATAAACCAGTCTTACAGTTAGAGTCAAAAGAAACTTTTCCAGGCTCTAAAAAAAATCATAAGTGATGATCAAGTTTGACAGGTACAAGAATAGATTTCCTAAGAATAAAGTTCCTAAGAATAGATTTCCTAAGAATAGATTTCCTAAGAATAGAGTTCCTAAGAATAGATTTACTTAGGAATGTTTGTGACTCTAAATAACAGTATGAGAAAATAAATCAACAGAAAGAAATTAGAGAGGAGCGGAAGGGCAGCTTAGCTTATCCTCAGATACGGTATTCCTGCATGTTTTAAAACGTATTTAACTGATATATTTTACCAGTTTTAACATAGGAAAATGTAGCGTACGAACACTGATTATGGAAAGAACTAAAAACATTCCCTTATATCTTCAAATGATTTAAAGTTGTCAATTTAAGTCTTCTACAGATTAATGGCAGCATATAAACAATTATCTTTGCTTTTCAGATACCGATAAATAACAGTATATAATTTCTTTTGCTTTACAGATACAAATTAATGGCGTATATAAACATAGTTTTTCTTGTTTTAAAGATACAGAATAATGTAAGTATAGAAACGGTTCATATATGCTTTTCAGATACAAATTAATGGCAGTATATAAACAATCATTTTTGCTTTCTAGATTAATGACAGCATATGCACATTTTCTTAGCTTTGAAGATTAATGGCAGTATATAAACAATTCTTTTTGTTGTCGAGATTAATGGCAGTATATGAAAATTCTTTTGCTCTCTAGATTCAATATTATGGCAGTATATAAACAATTCTTTTTGTTTTCCAGATACAGATTAATGGCGTTATATAAACATTTTTTTATTTCCAAATACAATAGAGCAACTAATAAAATATGGCAAATATTACTAAGAACAAAACACAAACATCGGATTTGCTAAAAAGAATGAAGTATAATGGGGAAAGAAATGCTGGTCAGACAAATCATGGGTATCACAAACCCATTGTTGTGGTCTTTTCTAATGTTTATGAGTTGATTATTATTATGCACTGTTTCAAGAATATCATATCGAGAATTAGGCTCCACAAAGGGCCTTAAGTGCATCGAAAGCATTTGCATTATGGCAGCCGATTTCCAGGGAATTTCTAAATCTAAAATCACCTAAGTAGAATTTTTTTCATTTACGCACATAAAATATTTCCATAGACTTGTGTAATGCTGTTTACTGGTAATTTGTCTTATTCTCTTTCTTGTGTTCATAAAGAATGATCTGCTTTATGAGTGTTTCGCTTGTTGCAATCGCTAAGGAAAGGGTTCTAGCAAAGCCTAGGCATTAATAACTTTTAAAAAAATATCTAGCCATTACTCCAAATTATTAAAGGCTTAGACATTACTAACTTTAGAATTGTCTTGACATTACTCCAAATTATAAAAGGCTTAGGCATTAATAATTTTATAATTGTCTTGACATTAGTCCAAATTATAAAAGGCCTAGGCATTAGTAACTTTAAAATTGTCTTGACATTATTCCAAATTATAAAAGGCTTAGGCATTAATAATTAAAAAATATCTAGATATTACTCCACCTTATAAAAGGCCTAGGCATTAATAATAAAAAAATATCTACATATTACTCAACCTTATAAAAGGCCTAGGCATTAATAACGTAAAAATGTCTAGACATTATTCCAATTTATAAAGATCTAGACAATACTAACTTAAAAAAAGTTTATACATTACTACACTTCATAAAAGCCATTGGCATTACTAACTTAAGAAAAAGGTTTATAAATCACTACACCTTATAAAAGGCCTTGACATTACCAAATTAAAAAAGGTTTAGACATTACTACACACAGCTCATAAAAGGCGTAGGCATTACCAGCTAAAAAAAGGTCTAGACATTTACAGCTTATAAAAGGCCTTAGCTTTACTAAATTTAAAAAGGTCTAGACATTATTACAAATTATAAAATGCTTAGGCACTATTATCTCGAAAAAGGTCTAGACATTACGACTGCTTATAAAAGGCTTAGGCCGTACTAACCTAATAAAGGTCCAGATATTATTACAGCTTATAAAAGGCTTAGGCAGTATTAACCTAATAAAGGTCTAGATATTAGTACAGCTTATAAAAGGTTTAACAGTACTAACCTAAGAAAGGTCCAAACATTATTACAGCTTATAAAAGGTTTAGGCAGTATTATCCTAATAATGGTCTAGCTATTATTACAGCTTATAAAAGGGCTTAGGCAGTACTAACCTAATAAAGGTTCAGATATTATTACAGTTTATAAAAGGCCTTATATTACAAACTTAAAAAAAGTTCTAGACATTACGCCACCTTATGAAAGACTTAAACATTACTACCTTAAAACAGTCTATGCATTAATACATCTTATAAAAGGCCTTGAAATCAATAATTTAAAAAACCTCTAGACATTACTACATATTATAAAAGGCTTAAGTATTACTAACTTTAAAAAATATAGACATTACTCCACCTTCTAAAATGCTTAGGCATTGCTAACTTAAAAAAGATCAAGACATTACTACATATTATAAAAGGTTTAGATATTACTAACTAAAAAATGTCTAGACATTACTCCACATTATAAAAAGCCTTGCCATTGCTTATAAAAGGCTTGCCATTACTAAATTTAAAAAAGTATAGACATTACTTTAAATTATAGAAGGCCTTGGCATTACTAACTTAAAATCAGTCTAGACACTACTACAGCTCATAAAAGGGTTAGGCATTAATAGCGATCTACTCCGGGGCAGCCTATCTACTAGCCTTCTTTTAGATGTCTAGGAAAGACCATTTAATTGATTTTAAAAAGGCCCAAATAATTTATAATTCTAATAATTATATTCATAAACGCCTAATTGAAGCAGTTATCATGAAGGAGATTCCCAATTTCAATTTATCCGATGATCAATTAAACACTAATCCCTCGATAAGCAGAACACTCATCCGATCTCTGATCAAAAAGGCCGTTCCATATCGCTCCCTCCCTAATTAAATTTTGGTTCTCTTCTTAAGTATCTTTCTGTATTCTCTAGTTGGCCAGCGAATGAAGATGAGGGATGTCGCCTTCGAGACTTGGTTTCGCAATAAATCGATCCAAAATACTGTTGGTTTCTTTCCAGCATTTACTTGTGCGTTACCACAATTTTTCTTACACACACACACACACACACACACACACACACACATATATATATATATATATATATATATATATATATATATATATATATATATATATATATATATATATATATATATATATATATATATATATATATATATATATATATATATATATATATATATATATATATATATATATATATAGAAAGAGAGAGAGGATAAACCAAAGGACTAGATATAGAGGGATATTCACAATATTCTATCTTTATTGACAACGTTTCAAGCTTCATGGCCATCTTCGGGTCTGACAAAAAGAATCAATGGTTCATAACTATTTAAGGATGAAAATATCTTGGTATTACCATTAATGCGGAGTATAACTGAACGGAAATAGATTGAATTATAATTTATTAAATCTTTAAAGATTAGAATTGTAAAAACAAAAAATCGATTAATTGAATGAATGGTATATGATGCAGAATTTTACATTATTGAAAGGAAAAGAATCGGGTAGAAATGCAGCCGAGTGACTTACCAAGTTAAGCTGAGGGAGAAACTCAACTGGATAAAATACGGACTGAAGGCGAGAAGTAAATATAGTTGGGGGGAAGGGACGAGCTAAATTAGGTGGAGCGGAACAGCAGTGGAATCATTGTTAAGGGAAGGCTTTAGCATTTGAATATACATATTTTGATTCTAAAGTTCGGAGGAAAGTCACAGTTGCATTGGGCTAGGAATTTAAAATTATCGGCACCCACATCGATTATACATTTTATGACGTGATCCCTGATGGTCCTTTCCAGTTCAATGGTTTGCCAGTTCTATTGATAATGCCTAAATGAGAACACAACACCCTTGGCTCCGAAGACCGAACGGTGCTACCTAATTATATGCCTCGATCACAACGAGGATAAATCAAATGATATGCAAAGCAGCTCCGCAGGTTTCGTGGGAATGTATCCTTTACATTAAACAATGAATCAATTGAAGAATTATCGGTGAAGATTATATTAAATTGAAGATGGGTGAAATATTGTTAATTCCTTGCGAAAGGAGTGGCTGAGTGTGGCTAGAAGACATAGTCGCCCTTCTTCGTGATCTTTCTTACCCCGGGCAGGCAGGACTTTCGTGGTCAAGATATCCCTGTAATCGGGCGCGGTGAGTCTGTAACCGGCCGCGACCACACCACTGACATCTTCTCGCCATTCGAAGCCATGACGCCGAGTATCATCACTAAATCCGGGTGCTTGCTGGGGGACGTCCTGGCCGAAGCTTACCACGGAGTCGTTCCGCTTGTTGATGACCGGATCGACCGTGAAGGTATTTTTTAGCCTCTTCGCGACTTTGTGGACGGTCATACGAGTGACGTCGAGCCGCTTGGCCATGTCGGACTTGTTGACTTGTTGTAGCCCGCGCGCAGGAGAGCAGAGAGCTCGAATCCTTTCACTTACATCTCGACACACCTGCACACAATCGATAAAATGCTTTAATTACACGTGCTGGAAAAGTAGAACATTAGGTTTTCTTGACAGACTCTATTACACACGTACACCTCTCGAAAGATGAAAAAAAATCGAGTGAATCAGAACTTTTGCAAAACACGGTATGTTTTGTCTATAGAAGAAAACATTTATTTCGAGATTGTAGAGAGTATTTGACTGTTGATGACTACATTCCCTTGTTTGTTAATTAGTTTTCCCACTTACTTGTGATAAGTCCTAGGTGATAGTTCATCTGTTTAGTGAATTGATGTTTTTGTCATTTTTTTAAAGACTTGTATTATGTTTTCATTCATACCTTTCCTGGGTCTTTATTTTAAGCCTTTTGTAATTTGCTTTTGGTTTGGCCGAAGAAAAATAGGAAAATGTAAATTTTAAATATTAATTTCCTGTCTAAAGATAATATACTATAGAAGTTTTTCTTTCAGTTCTATATTATTTCTAATATAGAACTCACGAAAATTCATAAATGCTTCTGCGGGATTTCCAGCCTCTAAGAAAGTAATTAATATCAAGAGTGGAAAATTTCGATATTACTTTGTTTTTGGTTGCACTTCATTGCATTCATCTCCCATTTTTTTTTTTTTTTTTGGGGGGGGGGACAATCGAACACCCTCTGTATTTCACTATTTCCACTCTTTTTTCAATTTTCGAAAACTATCCTTATCACTTATTAAATATTTAAGCTATCACAGCCTCCAGTAAACCGAGTCTTTAGAGTTTTATATTCATAATCGTATCATATTTGTTACATCCCCGTTTTGAAAAAAATAAGCTAAATCTGTCCCTGGTACTTACATGTTTTAAAATGAAGGCCAAACCAACTACCTCAGCATTTAGTTCAATCATCTAGTGCGGGTGAAGAGTGTACTGTCCTATCACCCTTCGTTCGGATGAATGTCTGCTTGCCTTGGAGGCAAAATGCAACCTACATGTAAAAAGGTACACATGTACATAAGTCTGTACCGTAGCAAAATAATAGAAACGAAAAACAATGTTTAAAAAAGTATAAAAAGCATGTTATACTAACACTAGTCATCTTGTCCGGGATATGTAAGTGGTAGATTAACACAGTCTGTGGTAAACGTGCTGACCTTGAGCGGATGCTAGTCTCTTTGCTGGTCCTTGTTTCTGTAGTTCTGTAGTTTACTTACTTTATTGCTTGACTTTTCAGCCTACAGCCTCATTACGCATAAATCTATGAAACTACTTAATACATCTTAGAAATCAAATTCATATTAAAATACTACATTAAATTTCTTGGCTCAAAAACATATGTCATCTCATGTAGGCATTGGTTCCAAAGCCAAATCTGGAGTTAAATAGTTAAAAAAATCTCTGTTGAGTTCGATTCGTTCTCTAATTGTACGGAACCGTGTCATGACCTGCAGCAAAGCAGGTCTATGGGTCATACAAATCTCTTGTTGTGTTCATCTGTCCGCAACGACTCGCTGGCTCATTGTAGCCAGTTAAAACCAATGCTACCAAAGGTAATTGAGCTCACTGAGTCCAAATATGATATTGGTTGACTACCAGGTGGCGCTGGCTTAATGTAGCAAGCTAAAAACAATGCTCCAAAAGGTAATTGAGGTCACTGAGTTCAAATATGATATAAGTTAACCACCAGGTGGCGCCAACTAGTGGCTAGAGGTGCTAAATCAGCCATTTTCGCCGCAAACCCACTAGATCAAGTCCTTCAAGTTTTAAAGAGAGCTACCTGAATGTTTTTAATAATAATACCTATTTTTATATTTGATTGCCTTGTTTCGTTGCATTATTTACTAAAGTAAGTAGAACAGACTAAAATTGTATCTCATTTAAAAAGAAAAAATACTAATGAATCTGAGAGTTAATAATTTGGTTAAACTAGTTTGCTAAAGTTGCTTGGACGGTTTTTTTTTTTTACTTGCTAATCCTCTACGTGTTTATTCTTTCTCGCCCATTTGATTATCTCTCATTTTCGATCTATTTTAATCTTGTTCCGGAGATTCTATGATCGCAATCTATCCTGAAATGGCTGATATTATGTGTGAACAAATTCTAAGGAAATATAGACAAAATGTTACGTCGAGGCTTCTGCAACTAACTATCTTTAAACAAATGACATTAAAATACCTGCCAAAATACCACAAGGAATGTGAAGTTGAAATAAATACAGTTATATTACAGGAATTAAAGATTAAATAAGAAAACAATTATTTAATCATGGAGTAAACATTCTATTTCTATTTTAAATTATAATATTATGTAAGATTTTCGCGAGGTCGTCCTTACGTACCAAATACCAGCTCGCTTCGCCGAAGATGGTAGCGAAAACGTCATTCCACAAAACTCTACCATTTGCACCACAATTCTTTGTTGTGCTCTTTAAATGGGCAAGATGATTCGAGTCTCCATTAAATGCGGGATACTTCTCACAAGTATTCTCTTTTTCCCTACCTTAAATAAGGCAATTACAACTAAGGAACTCAGAACAAAGGAGCCACCCAGAACTAAGGCACTTAGAACTAAGGCCCGCAGAACTAAGAGTGCACTCGGAATAAAGGCACTTAGAACTAAGGCCCGCAGAACTAAGAATGCACTCGGAACAAAGGCACTTAGAAATAAGGCCGCAGAACTAAAAATGCACTCGGAACAAAGGCACTTAGAACTAAGAATGCACTCAAAACAAAGGCACTTAGAACTAAAGCCCGCAGAACTAAGAATGCACTCAGAACAAAGGCACTTAGAACTAAGGCCCGCAGAACTAAGAATGCACTCGGACCAAAGGCACTTAGAACTAAAGCCCGCAGAACTAAGAATGCACTCAGAACAACGGCACTTAGAACTAAGGCCCGCAGAACTAAGAATGCACTCGGACCAAAGGCACTTAGAACTAAGGCCCGCAAAACTAAGAATGCAATCAAAAGAAAGGCACAACTAAGGCCGCAGAACTAAGAATGAACGTCGAACAAAGGCACTTAGAACTAAGGCCAGCAGAACTAAGAATGCACAGAACAAAGAAGGCTGTTACAACTAAGGCACTCATAACTAAAGGATTTATAACTATGGCACTCAGAACAGAGATACTCAAAATTAAGGTACTCAGAACTATAAAGGCACTTAAAACGAAAGCACTCAGAACTAAAACATCACTTAGAGCGAAGAACACAGAACTAAAGGACTCATAATTAAGGTACTCAAAATTAAGGCAATCAGAACTAAGGAATTCAGAACTTTGGTACTTAGAAATAACACCCTCAGAATTAAGACACTCAGAACTAAGAAGGCACTTAGAACTAAAGGATTCATAACTAAAAGCACTTAGAATTAAGGTACTCAAAATTAAGGCACTCAGAATTAAGGCAGTCAGAATTTGGTACTTAGAACTAACACCCTCAAAATTAAGGCACTCAGAACTAAGAAGGTACTTAAAACTGAAGGATTCATAACTAAGGCACCTAGAAGTAAGGTACTCAGAATTAAGAGACTCAGAACTAAGGTAGTCAGAACCTTGTTTCTTAGAACTAACACCCTCATAAATAAGGCATTCAGAACTAAGAAGGCACTTAGAACTAAAGGATTCATAACTAAGGCGCTTAGAATTAAAGCACACAACACTAAAGGATTCATAACTAAGACACTCAGAACTAAGGTACTCAAAATTAAGGCACTCATAGCTAAGGCAGTCAGAACCTTGGTACTTAGAACTAACACCCTCAGAATTAAGGCACTAAGAACTAAAGGATTCATAACTAAGGCACTTAGAACTAAGGTACTCAAAAGTAAGGCACTCAGAACTAATGAAGTCAGAACCTTGGTACTTAGAACTAACACCCTCTTAAAAAGAACTCAGAACTAAGAAGGCACCTAGAACTAAAGGATTCATAACTAAGGCATTAGAACTAAAGCACTCAGAACTAAAGGATTCATAACTAAGGCACTCAGAACTAAGGTACTCAAAATTAAGGCACTCAGAACTAAAGCAGTCAGAACATTGGCACTTATAACTAACGCCTTCAGAATTAAGGCACTCAGAACTAAGAAGGCACTTAGAACTAAGACACTCCGAACTAAAGGATTCATAACTAAAGCCTCAGTTAAAGAATCAAAACCGTTCATTGGTCAGCGAAGATCACAAAACTCGTAGGTTGCTTCATGTCGCATTAGGACATAGCGAAACGAAGGGAGGCGGAAAATTTTATCAATCCTTGTGCAAACGATTTGAGGAGTGTATAATAGGCGAGAAGTTCAAAACATCAGCAATGTATCTCTTTCTAATAATATACCTCAGACTTATCTAAATTAATCTAACCCAACCATAACGAAACCTAATTAACTAAATTTAATCTAAATAAACCAAAATTGACCTTAGCTAAATTAACCTAACCTAACTTAATCCTAACTATCGTTGGGAAGGAGGATAATCTATGACAGAACGCAAACTAACGTGCCATTTTGTCATTATATCATTTGATCCTATTTTTTGTAGGAAAATACCTTCTTAAATACATGTCTAATAAGTATTTACCGAACTCGTCTAAAATATGTAAAAATGTATAAAACACAGAAGTAAAAAAAAGAAAAAATCTGCACTAGATCGGAGAATTACAAGGAATTATAACAGGTGTTGCTTGCAAAGTCTTGCAATGAACTAAGCAATTCGAAATACCTTCATGCCATTGTGTGCAAATTAATGCAACAAAGAAAGCTATACGATATACTTTGTTGCTATTGTTTACATTTCTTCTGCAACGTACTAAGCAGTACTAAATACATGGCACGACGATGGTAAAAACCTAATATAATAATGTTAATAATAAACTTACATGGCCTTGTTTACAAATTAATGCAACAAACAAAGCTATATGAAATACCTTGTTGCCATTGTTTACATTTCTTTTTCAACGTACCTAGCAGAACGAAATACATGGCACGACGCTGGTAAAACACCTAATATAATAATAATAATAATAATAATAATAAACTTTCATGGCCTTGTTTACAAATTAATGCAACGAACAAAGCTATACGAAATACCTTGTTGCCATTGTTTAAATTTTTTTTTTCAACGTACTAAGCAGTACGAAATACTTACATGGTACGATGGTGGTAAAACACCTAATATAATAATAATAAACTTACATGACATTGTTTACGAATTAATGCAACGAACAAAGCTATACGAAATACCTTGTCTCCATTGTTTACAAATTATTGCAACGAACTAAGCAATACAAAATACCTACGTGCATTGTTTACAATCTGTTCAACCTACTAAGCAATACGATATACTTACATGGCATTTTAAAAAATAGATGCAATGTACTAAGCAATACGAAATACTTATATATCATTGTTTACAAATTAATACAACGAACAAAGCATTACGAAATACCTTGTTGCCATTGTTTACAAATTATTGCAACGAACAAAGCTATACGAAATACCTTGTTGCCATTGTTTACATTTTTTCGACGTACTAAGCAATACGAAATAAATATACGGTATTGTTTAAAAATAAATGCAACGGAAAAAGTTATAAGAAACACCTTGTTACCATTGTGTACAAATTACTGCAACGAACAAAGCTATACGAAATGACTTGCTGCTATTGTTTACAATTTTTTCAACGTACTAAGCAATACGGAATACCTTATTGTCATTGTTTACAAATTAATGCAACGTAAAAAACTATACGAAACACCTTGTTGACATTGTTTACAAATTAATGCAACGAGCAAATCTATAAGAAATACCTTACTACCATTGTTTACAATTTTTTTCAACGTACTAAGCATTACGAAATACTTACGTGCCATTGTTTACATTTTTTTCAACATAATAAGCAATACGAAATAGATGGCATTGTTTACAAATTATTACAACGAACTAGGCGATAAGAAATACCTTCATGCCATTTCTACTGTATGGCAAAAAAAATTTTAAAATGGAAGGCGAGCTAATCTGCATCTTTTGAAGTGACACGCCCGTACTCAGATGTAATCCCCACTCCATTCCATTTTGTAATACTATCAGTGGCAATCTACAGCATGATTTGACTTCATAGAGGAAACGCGACTGATATATATATATATATATATATATATATATATATATATATATATATATATATATATATATATATATATATATATATATATGTATATAATGAATGCACAATAACCGTACAAAATAGTTTTATTTAAAGCTATTTTTTACGGTTATTGTGAATTATTTGTATTATTATCCCGTTTTTTTTTATGTCCATCTTCCCCTCTCTTTAATATAAAATGGGGCTAACCAGCCCTTCTCTGCCTCAAAGTGATCTCGAACCATTGTTCTTTATTCATGTGAAATGTGGCTCACTGGTTAGAGTGGTGCGTCTGAGAAGCGAGGACTATTTGACGGCAAAGGTTCGAATCCCCAAGTTTTCATACCAGCCAATGAAATCTTTGCAAATTCATTCTCAAATATTTATAGAGATTATCCATTCTTTTTGCAAAGCGTTTTAAGGAAAACAACGACTAATCAAACGTTCTATGCGTTATAATTACGTATATTAGTTTAATGTAATTTGAGAAGCAAAAATAAATCTTTTCCTGATTGTCTAACCTGGTCTGAAATTGTACCTCATCAGGCGCATTTGAAGCAAAATGCAACAGCAGAGGCAAAATCAAAGGCCAAGGATTGAGTCCGAGATGTATGTATAAGTGAGCGGCTGGGAGCGAACAAGTAATATTTGAATGGGAGGATGAAAGGCTTTTTTAGAGAGAATAACAAAGAGGAAGATAATTTGTATGAATTTTATGTGGTTCTCTCTCTTTCACACACACACACACACACACACACACATACACTCTTTCTCACACACGCCCTCTTTCTCTCTTTATCTCGTTCTTTTTAGTCGTGTACGACTCTATATCTCACTATGTGGGTCGGTCGGTTCCCGTTTTGCTTTTTTTTGGCAATAACATCATAACTATTCGGCCGATTCTAACGAAATATGAAACCCTTATGTTGTTTTACATTCTCTTTCGTATGATATAATTGCCAAGGTCGTAAGGTCATATATCAGATTAAGTAGGAGCACGCAACTTTGGCCAGCAGACCTTGTTTCTCTCTCGTTCTCTTTATCTTCTCACTCTCTTTCTCTCCACACCTCTCTCTCTCTCTCTCTCTCTCTCTCTCTCTCTCTCTCTCTCTATATATATATATATATATATATATATGGTTAGGTAAGGGTAATAGTAAGAATTCCTTAATCCGTTAGAATAGTCTACTGGACTTCATCGGCCCACTTAAGGAGCGCCACCCATACGAGACTGGACAACCATCCATTACTCTTAAAAGATAAATTTCAAGGGGCCTTTTGTAAGAGAAAGCGTTTACTTTAACAGAAAACGAGTATGCGAATGTTCCTGTGTTTATTCACACATCTATTTTTTTATAATTGAACGATAACCCTCAAGGCAATGCGCTTAGGTGAAGGTAATAGTAAGAATTCCTTAATCCAGTAGAAAAGTCTGCTGGAGTTCTTCAACCTACTTCAGGAGCGCCACTCACACGACTGGGCAACCATCCATTTCTCTAGAAAGAGAAATTTTAAGAAGCCTTTTGAAGGAGTTGGGAAGTTTTGTTGAAAAGGACAAAAAACAAAGAAAAACAAAGAAAAACAAAGAAAAACAAATCCCCTTGGCGTTATTTTTGTCTTTTGAATATGGCTTGCCATTAATGTGTTCTTTGTTCTCCTTCATCTTAGTCTTCCACTGTCCTTTTCTCTAACCTAAAAACTTTGCTTTCTTGTCTCATGTGCTCATTCACGTCCAATTTCCTTTCTTCCTTGTACTAAATGGATATATAGTCTGCAAAACACGGTTTCTGAATCTTTCTTTCTGCCTTCAAAAGGCGTTTGAAAGTCAAAAATTAAATATGGCGAAAGTCTTGTGGTCGTTTTTACCACCCGCAGACCTTGTATTTGCTTTCTTCCTCTCTCTCTCTCTCTCTCTCTCTCTCTCTCTTTTTTCTCTCTCTCTCTTTTTCTCTCTCTCTCTCTTTATATATATATATATATATATATATATATATATATATATATATATATATATATATATATATATATATATATATATATATATTAGGGTAGGCGAAGCGAGGAGTTGAAATGAGAGACTCTTGAAGTACGCGTTTCCCAAGGCATTATTCGGTCGAGCGATCCCTTTCGTTAATTGTGTGCGATTGTGCGTGCGTCGTCGTCACACACTCGCGTGCGTCGTCACAAACTCGCGTGCGGACGAGGACGCAAGCGTGCGCCCTTTCCTCCTCGAGGGCGCGCCCACGCCGCGACCAAGGATTAAAGTAGGTTTAAATTGCATTGAAATGTGAAGGCGAAAACAATGAATTTTAGAATGAGGAAAACTTCGAGGGCTTTCAAAGGGTTTGACTCCCTTTCGGCACGAACCCCTCAGCACCCTTTCGGACCTGAGCCCACATAAGTGATCGACTCCATGTTCGTGAAATAAGATAAAGACTCGAAATTGCCTCTGACCATTAACTAATCCAGGATTGCCTCGACCCGGGCGAAAACCGCCATCGAAATCCGATTAAAACGTCAAAATGTCACTTTGAGGCAAGATCCGAATCCCGTTGTTCTTCAGAGGGCACTTCGTCTGTCGCCCCCCTCCCTACCAAAGAGGTCCTGTCGACCCCCTTACCAAAGAGGTCCTGTCCCCCCCCCCCTACCAAATAGGTCCTGTCGCTCCCCCCATCCTACCAAAGAGTTCCTGTCTCCCCTCTCCCTCCAAGAGGTCCTGAACGACTCGGGCCAAAAGGAAAGTCATCCAAAAAAGCCAAAGGAGCCTAACCTCGGCGGGACAAAGAGTGCATTGTGCTGAAGACGTGCTTTCTGGTGTAATGTGAATATGCATCACGCACAATGAAAGTCAAGAGAGACTTGAAAAGGTGGGGACAGAACTTCCCCACAATCGGTTTCATAAAGCGTGTGAAAAAGAAAATAGACTAATTTCTCCCCATTATGAAAAGGATGTCCCTTGGAGCAAAATGTAAGCTTCCTTTGCATCCACAATGAGCGCACATTTCACGTGAGCAGAGCAACCTCTTTTATGTTGCGCTATTCGTGTTCGTTGACCCGATCGCTTAAAGCAAGTGGCTGTATCAAATAGACCAATCAAACGGGTGGGTGTAACCGATCATCTGTGCTGCCAAAACGATCCCGTATACTGCGAAAACGATCCCGTGTACTGCGAAAACGATCTCGTACTGCGAAAATGATCTCGTGTACTGCGAAAACGATCTCGTGTACTACGAAAACGATCTCTTGTACTGCAAAAACGATCCCGTGTACTGTAAAAACGATGCTGTGTACTGCCGAAACGATTCCGTGTACTGCGAAAACGATCCCGTGTACTGTGAAAACGATCTCGTACTGCGAAAACGATCTCGTGTACTACGAAAACGATCTCGTGTAGTGTGAAAACGACCCCGTGTAGTGCGACGGTAAAAGGGAATGTTAAAATACCCAATTGATACAGTTCCTTTTAAGACTGTTAGATTGGCCTATTAGGTACTGTCTCTATCTTGGCTGGCTGAAGAGCGTGCCCCAAGCGTACCCAACGCAATGTGAAGAGGTGGGTACTCATTGCTATACCCACCACATTCTAAACCATGTTTAGAAAGACACAACACGAACAAATAATTTCCTATATTGAACACAAGGAAAACTTGAGAATTCTGTTATTGACAAAATATTAGATGAAATTACACGCGTTAACGCTAATGCGATCCTTTAGATTGTTTCCTTTACGCAAGTTTCTTAAAATTATGCGTCCAAAACTAGAGAATGATAATATCTTTCAGTTTCCAGGTAAAAATTCTTAACATATGTATGACAATAATCTCCCACGTGTATTGTTAATTGCTGGTATTATTAATTGATCAAGATGGCCAAACGAGTTAAGGCCAATTGGAAAAAATGAAAGAATGACATTGTCTAACATTTCGAGGTATTGCATTCGGTCAGAAAGAAGGTTACCCATTGGAGTGAAATTTTCTGACACTTCGAGCCTTTGTAATAGGATCAACAGGTTGATTTCGCGCATATAAAGCTATTAAGGGACTGAAAAAAGGAGCCACTGTCGAAAATATCCCAACGAAAGATTGCACGATGCAACGGATGTAAATGAAGGACCAATTTGAGACAGCAGCCGGCATTTCACATCAAATTGCCGTGAAGGCGCCCTGAATGTTTCTCACCACACTCTCTCACGTCTCGTGAGATACTCGTAGATGGAACTCATAACACATCTTGCTACTAACAAAGCACTTATAAAAAAAAATAATGAGGTGAGGGTGGCTTTCACTACTGAGCATGTCATGTAGAGTGCTGAAAAGGGGATAGTTTTTTAGCGATGAACGCAAATTTAATTTGATTGGATCGGATGAGAAACATCATGTAAGGTGTCGTAGAAGTGAAAATTGAATCTCACAATAAAAGAAGTGTTAAATCAGAAGTTGGTAGGGTTAGGATATTGGTCATGTTTTCAACCTCTTGAGCCTGGATGTTCGTTTGTTTACGCGGCAAACTAAACGCTGCGGAATACGAGAATTTGCTTCAGGAATATGTGATTCCCTCTCTCCACACAATCGGATTGCGTGAGCCTTTTTTCATGCAGGGCAATGTGCCACCACACACAAACCAAAGACGGTGAACCAGTTCTTGGATGCTGGATATATTGTCGGGATAAAATGGCCTGCGATAATAAACATTTCAGAGATATTCCTGTGAGAAGGTTATGGCTAGGAGACCGGAGAGTGTTGAAGATCATTGGCATTGGTTGGGAGAAGAAGGGGATCAAATCACGCCTTAATGCCACAAATTAATTAAGTCTCGCTGTTAAATATGTGCTCAACTCACTCAGAACAATGGCTTGCATACATATTATTATTTTTTTTTAATTGTCTATGAGATAATTATGTTATCTGGGTATGGCTGCACTTATTCTTATCGTTCTCTTTTTTTCGACGCTGGGCTATAAAATGAAAATTGAACACTATCAGCAGCAAAGTTCAATGAAATTTCGAGTAATTCTAGAGAAAATCTTGATTTTGGTATGTTCTCTAGTGTTGGGAGGTAATATATTAGGTTATCCCATAAGTAAAGAAGAATATTTTCATGTTTATCTTTATTTTATGGATATAAATAATCAAAAGTAGGACTTCTAGCGTTGAGGTGTCGCGTTCACTAAATCAAAATCAGATTATCGCCAAAGAAGTTTACTATGCTCAGATGGACCGTCTACATGAACCACTTGAAGAAAATAAAGGATAGAATTAACCATAAGAAAAGTTCTCTTTTAAGACAAGGGGAGACCTGGTATCGGGAGAGATACCATACAAAGGCTTAACAATTTTGAAAGGGAACTAAAGAGTCATCTTCCATACTCAAGATGTAGCCAGATCAGATTCCTATACCTTTTAGGAGTTTAACGACTCACCTGAACAGAATGAAGATGACCACAACATAAGAGATAGAAACAAGTTTAAAGAACTTAAGTTAAATAAAATTCAAACGATTTTTACACACGTATTGGAAAGTTAGTTGAAAGATCGAGACTAATAGGAGAAACCAGGGAAAATTATGTTAGTTATTAAATTAATAAAAAATCCTTATTTAAATATAAAAAACTTAAAAGAATTGTTTAATTTCTATCCATAAAATAATGCTTAACATGAAAAATGCCATATTAATATTAATAATAGTTTTACAACCAATTTATATATATTTATATATATATGTGTGTATATATATATATATATATATATATATATATATATATATATATATATATATATATATATATATATATATATATATATATTACACCAATTTAGAGCTTCCAATAGCTTAATGGATACGGCGATGGACTTCTAGCGTTGAGGTGTCGTTTTAGTCCAAAGAAAAAGAAGACACACTGGGCTAACGCTTGCATGGGTAGGTCGCTCTTACACACACCGTCACTACCCTCACTAATTCCAACACAGCTGTCGGTCCTCCCCCGTATTCAAACTACCTCACATACTCTCCTCCTCTGTGCTAAGGAATGCCTTTAGATTAGTGGATATATCTTCATATCTTTGGCACGTAACGGGCTCCCTTTACCTGTGGTCACAAAAGTCTTCACTTGATCAATGGAGGAGGTAAAAAACAATAATTACTCCCCCAACTAACCCCCATTCCTACTCATTCTGTCTCGCGGATAATTGTCAGTCTTATCTATATGTTGATTTCATTATCGGAATGGGGAGTCTTGCAGGCAAAGAGACGAATGGCGTTAGCTACTTAGCTACGAGTGTAGACTGCTTTTATTTTAAATGTTTACATACCATTAATTGGTTGTTTTCGGGTAGTTCTGGTAAGATATTTTGAATTGTATGAATCAGGGTGTAAATTTACTAAAAAAAACACTTGTATACAAATAGGACTGGGGAATGCGAATATGTGTCTGTATAAAAGAGGGAAGACAGCGGAGTAATGCGAATATGGGTCTATATAGAAGAGGGAATACAGCGGGGGAATGGGAATGTGTGTCTGTATAGAAGAGGGAAGACAGCGGGGGAATGCGAATGTGTGTCTGTATAGAAGAGGGAAGGCAGCAGGGAAATGCGAATGTGTGTCTGTATGGAAGAGGGAAGCCAGCGTGGGAATGCGAATGTGTGTTTATATAGAATAGGGAAAGCAGCGGGGGAATGTGAATGTGTGTCTGTATGGGAGAAGGAAGGCAGCAGGGGAATAGGAATGTGTGGCTGTATGGAAGAGGAAAGACAGCGGGGGAATGCGAATGTGTGTGTATACGACGAAAGACAGCGTGGAAATGGGAATGTGAGTTTGTATAGAAGAGGGAAGACAGCCGGGGAATGGGAATGTGTGTCTGTATAGAAGAGGGAAGGCAGCAGGGGAATGCAAATGTGTGTCTGTATAGAAGAGGGAAGACAGCGGGGGAATGGGAATGTGTGTCTGTTTAGAAGAGGAAAGACAGAGGGGAATGGGAATGTGAGTTTGTATAGAAGAGGGAAGACAGCGGGGGAATGGGAATGTGTGTCTGTATAGAAGAGGGAATGCAGCAGGGGAATGCGAATGTGTGTCTGTATAGAAGAGGGAAGACAGCAGCGGAATGCGAATGTGTGTCTGTATAGAAGAGGAAAGACAGCGGGGGAATGGGAATTCGTGTCTGTATAGAAGAAAGAAGGCAGCAGGGGAATGCGAATGTGTGTTTGTATAGAAGAGGGAAGACAGCGGGGGAATGGGAATGTGAGTTGTATAGAAGAGGGAAGACAGCGGGTGAATGGAAATGTGTGTCTGTATAGAAGAGGGAAGGCAGCAGGGGAATGAAATGTGAGTTTGTATAAAAGAGGTAAGACAGCGGGGTAATTGAATGTGTGTCTGTATAGAAGAGGGGAGACAGCGGGGAAATGCGAATGTATGTCTGTATAAAAGAGGGAAGGCATTGGGGGAATGTGTATGTGTGTCTGTATAGAAGAGGGAATACAGTGGATGAATGTGAATGATTGTCTGTATAGAAGAGGGAAGACAGCGGGTGAATGTGAATGTGTCTTTGTATAGAAGAGCGAAGACAGCGGGGGAGGATTGTGAATGTGTGTCTGTATTGAAGAGGGAAGACAGCGGGGAATGTGAATGTGTATCTGCATAGAAGAGAGAAGACAACGGGTGAATGGGAATATGTGTCTGTATAGAAACGGGAATATAGCGAGTTATCTTTTTAAGATGTTGCACCCCACTCTGAGCAGATCTGATGATTTTAACCCTATCAAACTCTTTAAAGAAACGGCAGTTCTCTTCCAAGCTTTATCCACCCTGTCCAGATCAACAAGGACCCCGAACTTCGTCAATAACACGATTAACAAGCTCAAGCGAAATCCAACGAGGAATGCCAGACAACTTGCTTTGAGCCCAAAGTAATCCAAGCAAATACACAAAAATTGCTAAGAGATGATCTAAAACATCATCTATTCAAGAGTGGTAAAGGTCACCTGCTTTCCGCAAAATAAAAAAGAAGAGAGTCGATATAACCTAACTGCTTCCCCAACGGTTCTTCGAAAACTCGCAGCTTCCAGTTCTATGATCAGATAAGTGTACATGCCTGTTCTAAAAATTACATAAGAGTGTACACAAAAACTCTGAAATTTACAGTAGAGTGCATAAACCACTCATAATACACAGGCCACACACAACACAGAATTATCGTGTTTGGGTACAAATGAAAATGAGATTCTGGTTGAACAGCGGGTATCTTTTAGCAGACAGAAGCCAAATTCAGTGATGGTGTGGGCGGGCGTAATATCATCGGGCCAAAAAGCACCTCTCATCTTCATTGAAGACGGAGGGGGGGGGGGAGTCATTGGATTGATACCATCATAGGAAATGGTGTTACCATTCAACAAGATGAAGCAACCTCACACACAGAAAAATTCAAGACTGGCACCAGTTAAATTTTATGGATGTTTTTTGTAAAAGAAACTTTGATTTCCCAGTTCACCAGATTTAAACCCCCATGGACTTTGGAGTGTGGTCGATTCTTGAGCAGAAAGCTTGTACTAAATATCATATAAGTATCAAAGTTCTGAAGTGAAAACTGAAGCCCTGATTGCCACTTACGTTCAGATAATACCTAGATTTCGTCAGGTCATCGACGGAAAAAGCGATCCAATTAACACGTTGACGCTTATGGACGGCTATAGCCGTCATGCACCTTCGAATTAAGCTAGACGGCGGAGCTGTGGAAGAGAGAATTTGTGGGAGAAAATATTGGGGTTATAGTGCCTTTAGATGCACAAATTCTGGATGAACAAGTTACGAATGACACATTATTTTGTACTGAAGTGAAAACTGCACATTACTTTGACGGCTTGGCACGTCACGTATATCATTTTAATGACTTTAAATGATGACGGCTATAGACGTCATGAGCATTTGTCCCACATTAGGAAATGGTCCTTGAACGTCAACGTGCCTGGATCTATATACTTCAAGTCACACATTATTTTGTATAGGGATACTATTATGCCTATATATCAGCACAAATATATTGATCAATTCAATAGTTAACTCTTTTAATGACTTTTTCGCGAATACTCTTTATACGAAAACAATAAAATGATTTAACCTGAAAAAAGCTAATTAATTAAGGCAGCTTCATTAATGGGCAATAAGGCCATATGAAGCCCAAATCACGATTGCTTCCCAGTCATTTGAGGATCTATCGCTCCGTTGATTGGCCCAAGTTTACCTTTTGTTGTTACCGAGCGTTTAAAGTCTACGGTGTGTCCACGGTTTATTTCACTTGAACGCTGTATCAGATGGGTAGAAATGTATTGTAATTCCCTCTCTCCCTTGAAATCGACGCTTGATTATACTTAATTACAAATCCGAGGATTTATTCCTCATTTTTATATTGTGCGGTGAATCAGGCAGCGATTTTGAGCTCGTGCTGAAGGCAGAGGGTTAATTTGAGGCCCATTCGGAAACATTCCCACTCCGCGTGACATTGATTTGATGTATCCTCTTTGAGTTTCTTGATTGAATTCTGGGCGGGGAGGGGGGGCTTTCCACCACACTTCAAAGTTTAAATATAAACTTGACAGAGGTTTTGGCCACAAAAGTTGACTCCGTTTTTGTCTGGGTGCCTACAGTTTAACGTGGAAGATGAAACACGACTCACACAGCGCGTTTTTTAAAAAAGAACGTTTAATGCCCTCTTTCAAGCTTTTCTGGGTCTAAACAGACGCAAAAAAGATAGTGCCAGATAAAAAATGAGTAGAAAAGATTACCCAAGATAGCACTACTTTCTCTTGGTGCACTGTGGACCACAGCATAAGGCAACCCGTAAAAACAACCCGAATCGGGACTCTATCCAATGACTAACCACACATAATGTAGCATAACTTATCTCAAATCGAAAGCAGGATTTTTAATCTGCTCGTACGTAGCAACTCAAGTGATCATGTGCTTGTTTTCCTCCCCAGTGAGCAGAGTTGTTTAAGAGAATTTATTAATTTCATGATTGACATCATTTCAAGTTTACATCCTTCATTTTGGCGTTGGCGATGAAGGCCTTGTCTTCAGACACATCGTTTTATCTAATAGAGTCAAGCGAGCACTTCTTGAGCACATGGAAGTTACGCATTTCACTTCTTGTGCCTATGGAAGCTACGCATTTCACTTCTTGTGCCTATGGAAGTTACGCATTTCACTTCTTGTGCCTATGGAAGCTACGCATTTAAATTCTTGTGCCTATGGAAGTTTCGCATTTAACTTCTTGTGCCTATTGAAGTTACGCATTTAAATTCTTGTGCCTATGGAAGTTACGCATTTCATTTTTGTGCCTATGGAAGCTACGCATTTAACTTCTTGTGCCTATGGAAGCTACGCATTTAACTTCTTGTGTCTATGGAAGTTACGTATTTCACTTTTGACCCTATGAAAGCTACGCATTTCACTTCTTGTGCCTATGGAAGCTACGCATTTAACTTCTTGTGCCTATGGAAGCTGCGCATTTCACTCCTTGTGTCTATGGTAGTTACGCATTTCACTTCTTGTGCCTAAGGCAGCTACGCATTTCACTTCTTGTGCCTATGGAAGTTACGCATTTAACTTCTTGTGCCTATGGAAGCTACGCATTTAACTTCTTGTGCCTATGGGAGTTACGCATTTCATTTTTGTGCCTATGGAAGCTACGCATTTAACTTCTTGTGCCTATGGAAGCTACGCATTTTACTTCTTGCGTCTATGCAAGCTAGGCATTTCACATTTGTGCCTATGGAAGCTACGCATTTCACTTCTTGTGTCTATGGAAGTAACGCATTTCACTTCTTGTGCCTATGTAAGCTACGCATTTCACTTTTTGTGCTTATGGAAGCTACATATTTCACTTCTTGTGCCTATGGAAGCTACGCATTTAACTTCTTGTGCCTATGGAAGTTATGGATTTCACTTCTAGTGCCTATTCAATCTACGCATTTCACTTCTTGTGCCTATGAAAGCTACGCATTTCACTGTTTGTGCCTATGGAAGCCCCGCCTTTTACTTCTTGGGCCTATGGAAGCTACGCATTTAACTTCTTGTGCCTATGGAAGTTACTCATTTCACTTTTTGTGCCTATGGAAGTTACGCATTTTACTTTTGTGTCTATGGAAGCTACGCATTTAACTTCTTGTGCCTATGGAAGCTACGCATTCCACTTCTTGTGTCTATGGAAGTTACGCATTTCACTTTTGTGCCTATGGAAGCTACACATTTAACTTATTGTGCCTATGGAAGCTATGCATTTCACTTCTTGTGCCTATGGAAGTTACGCATTTTTCTTCTATCCATAAAGCTACGCATTCCACTTCTTGTGTCTATGAAAGTTACGATTTCACTTTTGTGCCTATGGAAGTTACGCATTTTTCTTCTATCCATAAAGCTACGCATTTCACTTCTTTCACGTCCTTAGCATCACTTTTCGCTCCGCTCAATTCGAGGCTTTGAATGAATGGAAATATTAATGACCTCCATCTCCTACGTTGGCTCCTTCTTCAATTTAGGGCGACGCCGTTTTAGGACCTCTTAATAAGGTTACGGGTGCTCTAAAATGCGTGACAGTTTCGGGAACAGAAGAAAGCGAACTTTTTATTCAATGAATCACGGTCAATTTGTCCGGTCGTCTCTTTTGATCGGGAAAGTAAAAAACCCGCCTCTGTTCACTAATAGGAAAGCTTTGGAGCTATTCAAAGGAAATCGCATAGAAAATGCGAGTCTGGGACGGGACCAGCTCCAGAGGTGGTCGCCCAACCAGATGTCGATTGAGACCGAAACTTTGCGTTTCGCCGCCTTTCTTTAAACTAACTCCTAATGAAGGATTTGACAATGGAAAAACGTTAATCTCTGTAAAATTTACGCAGCTACCGGTTATTATGGTATATTTATTGTGTGTGTTTATTGTGAGCGACAAAATGCCCCGTATGGGGTTTCCCGGTTTCGTTCGATAGGTCTGGAATGGCTTAAATCGAAATTCGTCAAAGTCAGTTTTTGCATAGTAACATATCTTATTTCCTCGTTCAATAAAAGAGAGAAAAATAATATAAGTCAAGTTTGTATATGTTTAAGTTATTAATAAATAGAAATAATCCCACAACCGAGTGGATGAACTTAAGAAGCGAGGTAAAAGCCGAGACACGAGAATTCGGACACGTCTCTGTCTCGCCACTTGCTGACTCCTTTTCATTCGATTTCCTTTGCTGTCATTCTTTGTTTCACTGAAGCACAACAGTGACTTGGAAATTCGCGCTGAGAGCCCCAGTTGGTAACTTTAAGTGATAATAACACGCCTCACATTGCCTTTATCTCGCGTTTACAAGGCATGAATAATGGCAATATAATGAACGTTTCTCTCTAAGATTGTCCTGGAATGCTCGATTCCTCCTGACTTACAGTGCGCATTGGGAGGTGATGGGGACGATTTATGAAGTGGTTTAACGCTCACTTTCATCCGTAATCGAGTCCATCTAGGCAGGAGAAAAAGAATGAGAAGAAGAACAAACAGAAAAGGAAATAAATGGCAAAGGAAGAGAAAAAAAATACGTATGAAAAGGACAATACACATTTTATTATTGAATATTTGGGCTAGATAGCATTTTGAAATTATAGAAACAATTTCGTCTATAATTTGTATTTAAACCCTTTTGTGAAATAGCTATTAATTTCGTTCCTTTGAGTTTCTCTCCCCTGAAAGTAGTGATGTCACTGTATGCTAGGAAGTCTTAAAGTGACAACCCTTGGCTTAAATTGAAGGTAAAAATATATTACAAACCTTTCTGCTAAAGTTTAGAGGTGAGGAGGTATTGAGGTGTATGTTATGTTGTAAGGCACATGGACGTATGTGAGTGCTTGAAGATTTGAGAAAAGTAATGAATGTAAAGATCTTTATAAATGCAAAGATCAAAAGAATGCTTATAAAAAATTATAAGAAAATTGTGAAATCTTATATTAAGATGTTGATAAGTTTAGGATTCGCCGCTCTTAGGCGGTTAATTGAAAATAGTTTTAAAAATAAATGTGGAGTATTATCGAGTTATAAAAAACGGTATCATACTGTAAATTGAATAGCACTGGGAAAATTTTTTAGGGTAAATGATTTGCTGGTTACTTATCAAAAACGTTAAAGAGCGCCATTGTAAACAGTATGGCGTGTGCATAAAGAAGGCTAAGAACAATGTCTTTATTCTATGTATCCTTTATTTTTGCCCTTCCCTTATGCAGTGACGTGGTCCTATAGGCACGCCGGGCTGAGAAGGGTCCTTCCCTTAGGCTGATAGAAGGACTCTTCCTCTTTTTTTAACATATTTATTTATCAACTATAAAGAGTGAAAGACGGAAGTCTAGCTTAACAAGAAAGTGAGACTGAAATCTTGGGCAGAACAAAGGTGAGGAGCGAAGTCCCCGTTAACAAGGAGGATCGGGACATGAATCCCGAAGCAGAAGGAGAACGAAGGTCTGTAGAACAAGGAGGAAGAGGATTTAAGATTAATGATGACGAAACCGACATCAAGATCTCCTCTAAGAGGATCCCTTCTTCAGAGTCACACTTCCACATTTTCGAGCCATTGCTTAATGTTTTTTTAAGGATAATACCGATATAATCAATCCGCTAAAGAATTGAAAAATTAGTTTTGATCGAGACAATTCAAATTATAAGGAGAGAGACGCCCCCTCCCCCTATGCTCCCGTGGCATGAACTAGAGCAGTAAATATTCTTCCAAGTGAGAAATTTGTGGTTTGTTATGAGAGTTGAGCAATGTAGGTCATTGTCAAGGTATACTTTTGTTGAGAAATGCTATTTTGTTGTTTTAAGGAAAAGCCGGCTCAAACACGTAAGGATTTAGTGAAACGCCCAGGAATTATCCCCAAATATAAACATATATTTTAAATTTAACAATTAACTACAAAAAACAGTAAAAATATTTATATCCACCTACTAAGTTAACCTAGGCTAAACATGCTGGCAACTGGGCCTATTACAATATCTATTCATGACAAAAATTTAAAAAATAGGCTTCACGTAAACAAACCAATTGCCGATTAGTTATTTTATCGTGACCCTTTTAGATTAGCGTTAAACATCAAATTAAATTACACTCTTCTACTAGTAATATGACGGGGCTCACGCACAATTGTTTCTGTTTCTGTTAAATTGAGTAACGTAATAAACTTATACTAACGCAATACGAATATAAATTTTCATTCTAACTTACATGACCGAAGGGATCAGTGGTTGCCGGATGTCACTGGAGGGCTTTTCCCGCGCTTCGGAGAGTTGGAGTGGCCGATGGTAGATTTTCTTCAAGATAGGATGGAGGTAAGGAGGAGGGGGGTGTGATGTCAACTTCTTATTGCAACTTTGCCTCCTGTTACATTTAAAAGACTGAGAGAGTTGTTGTGCTCTCTATCTCAAGGAGTCCTCTTCTGGATGCTCTTGAAGCCTATTTATATCCAAGTCTTTAACGCCGGGTGCCCAACTAGGATTCGGGCATACGAGGGGATTTTTACCGTACTTAACAAATGGAACCTCGTTGGGGATTGGTTCTTCTCCTCTCACTCTTACGGAGCTTGCGCTGTGAGAGTCACTCGAGTGTGAGCGGGTTTTCTTTTCTCCAGTCAGATTTCTTCTAAGTCTGTAAAGGATTCTTCGGTATGGCACCGATACAAAACTTAACCTGCTATGTTAATTCGGCACTAGGAGGGGGGGGGGGGATCGATTTTCTCGAACTGATCCTTTATCGTCTTTCCTCGAATAATCTTGACTGGCTGAAGGATCGATCTTCTCGAACTGATCCTCTATATCGCCTCTCACCGAATAATTCCCTTTACTTTCCTTTAGGGGCTTATTTATAGGTTGGCAACCGCCCCATCTAAGTGGGAATGGTTGAGGCCACAGAGGAGAAAGCAAGGGGTGAGAAGGTTGGCACCATGGTGCCCAAGTCGGCTTGTTAATTAGAGACACCATCAACCGTCACCATCCTTGGCGTGCCTTTTGACTGGCACCGCTTTTTAGATCATATAACCACGGGCATATGGATCTTGTAGGTAATTGGATCTTTTGAGCGCCGTTTAAGGGCCTTTGGTGGTTACCTTAACACAGATGGTCGCTCCAACTACCTATGCGGCGAGAAGATCAAACAGGGTAGGCAGCTAGAGTGTTATTCACCGGCTACCGTTCCAATGAGTCTCCTCATGTGGCTCGATTCTCCAGCTT
Source organism: Ceratothoa steindachneri (assembly GCA_963969495.1). Classification (NCBI taxonomy): domain Eukaryota; kingdom Metazoa; phylum Arthropoda; class Malacostraca; order Isopoda; family Cymothoidae; genus Ceratothoa; species Ceratothoa steindachneri. Next base: position 161,234,900 of record OZ018317.1, on the reverse strand, counting down.
TCCCCACAAGGGAGGGGGCTTTAATGTATACGTCTGCTTGGCCCTCCGGAAGGCTTGATGTTGCAATTCCTCTAGAGTCGTAATGGCCCTTGATCGGGCTTCGTGCCCTGGAGAAGGCGTGGTGTGTCTGCACCTTTCAGTCCAACCCGATTTTAAGTTTCCATGTTGCCCCCTCCTTTTTATTTCGAAAGGGGGAAGCTATTACTCCTTGTCGGAGCAACACCACGAAGGGACAGATGAAGATAAAAATTTGTTTTATTTATATACAATAAAAGGGCAACTAAATGATATCTACAGAAAGAGTTTTGTAAAAAGGATTCCTTAAGAAAATTGTAAAGTTAGGGAGAGTAAAAGCGTGTGGAAAGTACCTATCTTAAATAGTTAAATTAAAAGATTATTTTAGATATTGGAAACGAGACGGCTCTGTCTGGGCACCAGTTTGGTCGCGTTGGAAGGCACCGCCACCCGCCATTTTGCGTTCATCTTTTACGAATCTTTCCTCGCCACAAAATAAAAATAGTTATAGAGCTCGCAGCAGACTACCATCGGAGAAGCAACAACAAAAGGCCATCAGCCTGTACATATGTTCAACGGTCGCTCCTCTTTCGCTTCTACTCTTTCTCGATTGCAGTGCCGACCCTCCCTCGACGACCTCTCATTGGCAAGGACTCAACTCGTTAATCTTCTGCTGTCTGTCTCATATCTTTTGCGCCCTTCCTGACTGATACCTGGATGATTGCTTTTCCTCCAACTCCAGATGCCCGCGGGGCATCTACGGCTATAGATCTCCCATACATTTTCACTCCATACATCTTCTCCACTTTCTTTACGCATTCCTTCCTTGTTGGCTATAGCCTTATATTTAATTTAAGAGAATCAACCTCCGTGGATTTTGATTCTTCACATTTTCGGTCTCTCTCACATTACTTTCCTGGAAGTATCGCCGCCTTCATCACGGTCAACGATAGCCGTGTTATTAACTGTAATCGACTGGCGGTCATTACATTCACTTTTTCTCTACCTCCAGGGGTGTGTGTACTTTAAATAGCTATAAAATTACATTACTTGTCTGTATTATTTAATCTGTTTCATTTAATCCTAATTAAATAAATTATTAAAATACCTATGTATCATCCTGCGCTCAGGAGCGCTTCTACGTTCCTTCGTTGGCTCTTTTTAATTAATTCCCGCTTTTCCAATCGTGGGAATGGAAGAGTCGGGAGACTGTAAACTATAAAGAGGAGAGAGGGGAAACCTGTACCCCCTCCCCCTTAAATTGCCATTCCTAATGTTATTTAGAGGGGGACGACGCGGTCCTTCAAACCCCCAGAGAACACTTCTGTAAATAAGCTCTAATAGGAAAATTGACACAGATTAAAGGCGATTTGGGGAAGAGGATTCGCGCTTAAAACTGCGATGGCTACATGTTGTTGTTATTGTTGTTGTTGCTTATTTTAATATAAAAAGCGAAAAACAACGAGCGCATTGAGACCGGAAAGGCACGCAATCTTTTAGATGTCACCTACAGCGTGGTGCAAATAGGCTCTACTTTAAAATTGTCCTGTTATTAATTGTCATAAATGTTAATCTACTCGAAATTCGGCAACGCATTGTAATTTACTTTAAATTCGCCCATACATTTTAATATAGATTAAATTTACCCACATATTTAATTGCTCTGCTCTAAATTCACCCATACATTTTAATTTATTCAAAATTTAACGGTGCATTCTAATTTACTCTAAATTCACCCATACATTTAAAAAATCTACTTTAAAACTACCAATACATTTCGATATATTTTAAATTCATCCTTACTTTTTTTATTCACTCTAAATTTACTTTATATTCATCCATAAATTTTAATATATTTTAAATTTAATTATACATTCTAATTTACTCTAAATTCACCCATAACTTTTAATATAGGTAAAATTCACCCATACATTCTAATATACTCTAAATTCACCCATAACTTTTAATATACTTTAAATTCACCCATACATTTAATTAATATATTCTATATTCACCCTTTCAAGTTAATATATATCAATTTTACCCTTATATTTTAATTTATTCTAACTTTACCCATACATCTAATTAATCCTCTAAATTCTCCAATACATCGGACAGATTAACGAGAGCCGAGCATCTCCCGCCCCTCTCCTTCCTCCACCTATAAAAGTATACTCAGTCGATGTATCTGTCACACATTTTCCACAAAGAGACGCTCCGTGTAGACTATTGCATCTGGTGCTTGGATAAATGACGTGCCCTCCTGTCCCCATGACCCTTGATCATCTCAAACTAGATTGATACTACTTGGTCTTTATTCCTTGTAGATAATTCGATCCTCCCCCATTCCCCCTTTCGGCTATGTTTTTCACAAACCTCTTCTCACCATTTTCTTGCCAGGGGGGCTAATTTCGTAGGCTAGTCGCCGACCAGCTTTCTTCTATTCATCCATAGTCTGGGCTGGGATTGGGAGCCGGTAAAGGGGTGGCGTCTTTCAATATACTTGAATTCTTTCTTACCTTTTTTTATTGTTTCTTTCTTTCCTTCTCTTTCTTTTTTCCGCCATCAAAAGGGGATTGTAGCATGGCGAACCATGCTGCAGGTGACATTTGTAGTAGTAAGTGCAGGATAGTCTGTCGTTATAACATTCCACACATTTTCACTTTCTTGAAGATTCTCCACTTGATAGATCTCTCCTTCCACACTATCTGCTTGGTCTGTCTTCGTTGGTTTTTACTTTGAAAATGAAGGGAAAATGTCGCATAATTTCCCATGCCCTAACTTCACCCCTTTAAATAAGAATGCCATTGTTGGTTTTCTTGTGTTTTTTAGAATCCATGTAAATACAGTTCCTAACCACTATGTTTACCTGTTTTTTTTAAATTCCTCCGTTGGTTTTCCCTTTTAAAAAAAAATAATAATAAATAAAACGAAACGCGTGATTAATCTGGACGTCGTTTCAGAATCGCCTCAAATGGCGGAGGAAGACGGGAAGAAAGCGTCGCTGAGGAATGGCCTCTTCACGCGTTCGCTGGCACCACGGAGTTGCTTGGATCCGAGGGACTCCGCACAAACCCCGCCCAATTCCGAGGGACGGTTCTCCGTGGCTCCCCCACCTGAGGTGGCCAAATCCCAGACTGAGGGAGGTGGCCGCAATGAGGAGATGGTGGGGGAGGAGGACGAAGACGCTGAGGAGGACGATCAGGAGCCAAAGCCGAGCGAAGCCGAGCGAATGACGTGTTCGTTACTGGCGCAAGACGCAGATTGCGCGGCCGCCTCACACGTGAGTTCTTTTCTTCTTCGCTTTCGATTATTTCTTCTTCGTTTTTTTAATTTTCTCCTATTCGTGTTAAGTTTTTATATTAATTTTTATTGAGTTTAAGGGGTTGGTGTCAGACACGCCTGGGAGACGCTCTTCATCCGCGTCAAGCTAGTTAGGAAGAGCGTCCCCCACTCCGATGCGGAGTGAAGGTGGCAACTGGTTGTTATAGCAACCAAATACCATCACTGTATACAGTACAGTTTTCCTTAATATTGAGTTTAAATATTTAAGGGATCCTAGAATCGGTAGGAAACCAATAAAACCACAAAGCAAGGGTGGGTAGGTAACTGAACCAGCGACGTTAAAATGGACACTCTCGTAGATGGAACAGGTAATTATTCTAACATTTAGAACCCAAAACTACAATTCTTGTTTGACAAAGGGGGGAAAGGGGCTATAGTTTCCTAAAAAGGCATTCCATCGGACCTCTGTAATGACCTTGTGGGGTTGTAAACACCATAAACTGTTATAATAATAAAACAGCCTCTCCTCAACTGATTCTACCTGGGCTATATAAATTTCAGTCATTTTATAAATCAAGTGAGTTTGGGGCATTTAATTCATTTTGTTTACCTGCTTGATTGAAACTTAATTTTTTCTGCCTTAATTTAACTTTAATGGTATGTCAACCAATTATAATTTACCTTGCACTCTATACTAGTGCTTTTTTTTAGTGGATTTCATTAAAATTTACACATGCAAAGTTAAAATCGTTATGTATGACTGCCATCTATTGCCTACCAACATTCCCTAGTTACCTAAATCCTTTTATTCATAGAATATATAAATCCATTAAATAACCCACTATTTATAGTATATAGCGCAAGGTAAATTTTAATTGGTTGGCATACCATTAGAGTAAGGTATCTAGAGAATGTTAGTAGGCAATAAATGAGGTTCATAAGTAGTGATTTTAACTTTGCATATGTCAAGTCAAGTTCGTGGATGATTCTAAGTTAGGTCATAAAGCGGAACACCACCTTAGATCAAGAACAATTAGAGCAAGATCTAAACGAGGATCTGTTACATGGCAGGTCAATTGATATCGAACTAAATGCAAAGTAATGAAAATTGGCTCTCTAAATCATCCCCACTCCAATAGCTTCAGGGGATTCTGCGACTATACATCTTCTACTACACATTTTCACTTTTTTTGTACATATTTCCTTACACACTTTCTGTTTGATACGACCTTGTTGATAGTACGCTTTGAAATTTGAAGTGTGAGAGTATCAAAATGGAAATAGGGAATATACGTTAGGTGGTTATTGATTAGAAAACTTATTAACAGAAGGTGATTTTGGTTTATTAATTTCGAGTGATTTCAAATTTTCGAAATACTGAGGCCAAATCAAAAATAGAACACTCGGTTTTATTGCGAGAAATTTCAAATATAAGAGTAAAGAAATAGTAATTTATTTTTCAAATTAATTGGCACCCACAGTTGGAGATGCAATTAAGTTCTTGTCCTCCTATCTGGAAAAGAATATCGCCTAATAGGAGAGAGTACGGCGCAGGACGACTAAGCTAATTTTGGAGCTGCAGAACAAACCCTATAAATACAGACTTAAAGAATTGAAATTGCTATCGCTTGAAAATAGACACCTTTGCAGACAATTATAGAAGTCTTTAAGATTCTCAAAATTTACCATAATATTCACTTTGATTCATTATTTAAACTAGCCGAAAACAGTACACGAATAAATTATCACAAATTGAAATTAAAGCGAGATCAATATATCTTTTTGACTTATTAAATTTGTTTTAACTTTGGACAATATTCCAGCAAATGTAATTTAAAATATACCAATCAGCCTGTTTAAAAAATAAAAGGCACAGGGTGGTTCAAAAGTCTTGTCACCCATACCGAAAAGTAATAAGAACAATAGACGAACAATATCATAACATCAAACACATGTTCTGGTTTTAGTGTATTCAGTTTCTAAGAGTAACAATATAATAATATCAAACATCTGAAATTTAAAATTAAAATAATATTTAAAATAGAAAATTAAAACAATATTTACATAGGGTGACAAAACTTTCGGACCAACCTGTAGAACACCTTCTTGATTAATAAAACACCCATAATAAAGCACACGTAATACTAACAATAGTTTAACCTTCTACATACTTTCTACTCTAAAGGAGGTCCACTAAATACCTCTTTATATTACCTTCTTTATTTTTCCTACGATTCATAGAAAGGATCAAAAGTTATTTGCTAGTCTTGATTATATAGCAGTGGTTTTCAACCAGAGTGCCGCGCGAGCCAAGTATGGGGGCCGCGGGAACGACCAACAAATTATTTTTAAAATGCCTAAATTGCTCCCCAAAAATATGTATTTCAAACATTTCTAAAAAAAAAAAAAATCAAACGATATTTGAAAGTATTTTGAAAAGAGAAAGATTGGAGAGAGTGAATGAAGAAATGAGACTTGCCTTCTCAATTACACATTCCAATATTAAAGAATTATATTATATTTCTCAAGCTCAAATTTCCTATTAAACTTTTAAAAGTAAGATTTATTCATTTTTTGATTAAATTATGTTTCGATTTATTTATGTTTCGATTAAACTAGACTAAATGTCAATCATGGTTAATTTTGAAGTGCTTTCCACGTAATTAAGTATTTATACGTTTATTATACTATATTGGGGTGCCACGGCTAATTCTAGATAGCATTTAGGGTGCCGAGTTTATGAACAGATGGAAAACCATTGTTCTATAGATTCTAAATGTTATAGCTTTTTGTTCAACCATCTCCTATTATGGCGGGGGGGGGGCAACAGAGAATTAATTAATCTATATAATCTGCAATCTCTTTAGTTGATTCCATTTTGTAGTGTTCCATGTAGGTTGCAGAATGAGCTTTATCTATTATTGCATTAATATTTCTATACTTGTTAATAGGTTTTAATCGACCAATTGAAGTAAATTTGCGTTTCCCATGGCAACCCGATAGAACAACTCGTGTACCGCTAACCGAGGGTTGGGCAAGAACGTTACCACGCCCCAATGGTTGTCAAAGTAACTGGACCCATACCCCTGTATCCAGCAGGAACAAAGTAGCGAGCTAACTAAAGTTTGTTAGAACCTTTATGGCTTGTGGGACTTGCTGATGGTGTCTTTGCCGAGGACTTGTGATAGTCAACAGCGTCACCGGACCAGATACCCCGATCGGATAATGAAATACACATAAAAATAAGAATGACAATCGTTGTTGAGCCAAATCCATCAAAGGCCGGTCTTTGGTGTGTGTTTGGGAGGGAGGGGGGTGTATAGAAAGAGGTACTGCTGCATTTCGCCAGCAACTACCCCGTTTGTGGCTTAAGGGAAGGTCACTCATTCAGCATCAGGGGAGTGTGAGTACAGACGCTCCTTCAGCGGCTTCCATAGACCGAGAGTGATGAGTCGTGTGTGTGAAGAAGGGATTTTAAGCGAGAGTCGGTGGCTCGACCGACGCCCTAATTTCTTGTCTCCGCTCTCCCCTGGGATCGAACCCAACAGCCAGGCGTAGAGATCTAACGCCCGATCCACTGGGGTAGATTATTTATTTATTTAATTTATTTATTATTTATGTATTTATTTAGTTATAATTATTTATTATTTATGTATTTATTTAGTTATCATTATTTATTATTTATGTTTATTTTATTATTTATTTATTTGCATGTTTATTTAACCATTTAATTATTTTATTATTTATATATATTTATTTAATTAGTATTTATTTATGCTTTTTATTTATTATTATTTATTTATTTGCATGTTTATTTATTCATTTAATTATTTGCATATATATTTATTCATTATTTATATGATAAAGGTAATGAAAATAAGTATCTGTAAATTACCGTAATCTTTTGAAGATAATTTCATCTACGAATGAAATATATTAAAAAATGACTGATTGAAGAATCTGATACATAAATGAGGTGAAATTTGGGTAAAATATTCAATAATTAATTTTCAATATTTTGTCGAATTCTGAAATGAAACGCGGACCACTTGCGGCCCGCGGGCCACAGTTTGCCCATCTCTGCACTAGAGCCTTCATAGTATAAACGCTTATGAACCGATTTGAGAGCGCTCAATTTCAAGATCGTGCTGAAAGTTGTTTCATTTTCTAAATAGATATTGATAGACAATAGATAATATGAGGTCAAAATAGGATAATTAAACCAATGATGTAATTTAACACAAATTACATCGCGTTTTATTTTTCCTACAGGTGATGATAGAAATTGTATTCTAACCGCAATTTTAATTTTCTTTTTATTAATTTTTTTTTCAATTGAAAATAGTTTCTAGCCCGGTGGATATGGGGTTAGATTTCTGACGTCAAGGCGCGAGTTTTCATTCCAGCGAGCGCAAACACAAAACTTTCAGATGCTTCAAAACTTGGTCTCCCATGGGGGATACACTGATATTCCCCCCCCCCATCACCATGCACATAACCCATCAACACCGCTATCATTTCCCTTCCAGTCTTCACAACACAACTTACCAACTCTCACCTCTGTTCCTGGATCCCCCGATGTAGTACGTGTTACGCACGCAGGAACTCTATTCAATAGTGCTGGCGCGGAAGCCCCCTCCCCCTCACGAAGCACCACCCCCTTCCCCCCCGAAGCACCCCCTTCCTCAGGAGTGGTGTCTTCGGGCTCATCAGTTAATGTCATTTTGATCTTTATGTGCATTTCATTTTTCTCTCGTAAAATCTCGTCAATGATGCGAGAAAGGACGGCGCTCAGCCCTACCTATACTTAGCTTCCTATCAAAACTACCTAACTATTACCAACCTACCTTCCTACCTATAACTACCTATAATCACCTACCGTCCAATCTATACCTACCTATCTTCCTATCTATAAATAACAACCTATACCTTCCTATCTATGCCTATCCACCTATACCTTCCTTCTTACCTTCCAGCTTAAATTCGGTACAATGAGCGTGTCCATAAACTTATTCCCTTTCCCTCCCTTCTGTCTCTCTTGTTTCTCTTATACCAGGTTCAAAATAATGCCCATATTTAATGGTCGCTATACCCAATTCCAAATAGTGCCACCATTTATTGGTCCTAGAACCCCACCCGAAAAAAGGTGGTATTTGCAAAAAAATAATCAATAAACGTCCTGCACCAAAAGCGCTAAGTAAATGAGCGGCTCTTGAGTGCGTTGGTCCAGAGCCAAAAAACATAGAGATCAAAGTTATTTTTGAGTTGGTCCAGAGCCCAAAATCATAGAGATTAAAGTTATTTTTTGGTTGGTCCATATCCAAAAACCATAGAGTTCAAAGTTATTTTACGGTTGGTCCAGAGCCAAAAACCATAGAGATCAAAGTTATTTTTTGGTTTGTCCAGAGCCCCAAACGATAAAGAACAAAGTTATTTTTTAGTTAGTCCATAGCCAAAACCATAGAGATCAAAGTTTTTTTTTTAGTCCATAGCCAAAACCATAGAGATCATAGTTATTTTTTGGTTTGACCAGAGCCCAAAACCATAAAGATCAAAGTTATTTTTTAATTAGTCCATAACCAAAACCATAGAGATCAAAGTTATTTTGGTGTTAGTCCTGAGCCAAAGACCATAGAAATCAAAGTTATTTTTTGATTGATCCAGACCCCAAAACTATAGAGATCAAAATTATTTTTTGGTTGGTCCATATCCAAAAACCATAGAGATTAAAGTTATTTTTTGGTTGGTCCAGAGCCCAAAACCATAGAGATCAAAGTTATTTATTAGTTGGTCCATAGCCAAAACTATAGAGATTATAGTTATTTTTTGTTTTTTCCAGAGCCCCAAACCATAAAGATCAAAGTTATTTTTTGCATGGTCCAGAGTCAAAAACCATAGAGGTCAAAGTTATTTTTGAGTTGGTCCAGAGTCAAAAACCATAAAGAACAAAGTTATTTTTTGGTTAGTCCATAGGCAAACACTATAGAGATCAAAGTTATTTTTTTATATAAACTAACTTTATTGTTTGTTATAATTTTTGGCCTTTAATTACTCAATCTCGTTTTGAATTTAAATTTTAAAAATCCTCGAACCTATCAATCTCCTCTTTGCGTTCAAACAAAAGTTAAAGAATAGTTAAATGCATCGAAAAATATCTTCCCGTGCCATTAAATTACATACCATAATACACAATCGATTTCTATATATTATTTTAAACTTTGAATGCATTCGCTGATTGGTGTAACCTTATCTCTAACTACCCAAGAGGCTACAAACTTCTCTTTGACCATTCAGGTAACTTTTTGAATATGGGACCATCGAAGTGTAGGGTGTCTACTAAGGGACCAAATTTTAAGATAATTTGCGTGTTAATCGAATTGCGAGCTAATACTTGCGTGCCAATTAGAGGCTAGATTGTATTATTTGGCAAAGAGCTTTTTTAATTGTTGGAGTGTTCTTTGTTTTGTTTTTTTAAGAGCCCATCTAGCGACAGCCTACTAGACCAAAAGTTGCCGTACTCACACTAAAGCCTAATACTAGGCTAGATAAAAAAAAAACAAATAAGAAAGATAAAAAGCAACAAAGGCTAATGCACAGGCTAAAAAAAACAAAAACAACAAACAGAAATAAAAAACATGATCAGCAAAAAAGGCAACAAGAAGGAAACGCGCTCCGGCGTCGGGGTTAGGCTCGCCTTCCCCCCACCGCAGGAACATAACATAACATAATTTCACGGATGACAAAAGCCACAAGAGCCTATCAAAGGTCATCCGCATCTGTCAAAACCCACCCAAAAAATCCATCCATAGGATTGTGTCCGATCATGCATCTACAATATACAATTTAAACCATACACAGGAATGTGTCAAAAACAAAAGGCATCACCATCAAGAACATGCGACCTACAACATTCAAATAAAATAGAGGAGGTCAACCTCCTCCAGTTAATTGCTGGACTCCAATCAACACACGAATATATAAATATTGCTTACTAAAACTATTTTTCGTTGTATTCGTGAATCGTTCGGAGAAAATTTTAATTTTGTTTGTGGTCAAGATGTTTAATTTTCCAATTTGAGTTGCATATTCGATTGTAGGTTTTGTACTTTCGTATTGCTTCTTTGTGACTTGGTTAACGTTAATCTTTCGGTTATTGATTTTTTTATTTGATATTTGTCTTGTACATTTCTATTTTTATTTGGATTGCTGCTCAGTTAGAACATGTTTTTAATCATGATTTGGGGGTAAAATATACATAGATGTTTTGCGGATAAGGAGTTTTGCATAACGCTGTTTCGAGAGCCGAGTTTTATATTTTTGTTTTGGATATTGTTGTGCATTTTTTTACTTTTTATTTATTATTGTAATTAATTTTTGGATAATTTAATTATAAGTTTATTTCAGTATTTGATAACCCTTTTAAATTTTAGCTACACGTTTCGGTGTGACTCTTTCCTTCATCGTCGCCTGAAAATGACTCGTAGGGAACACCAGTTTCTCCTCTTCTATTCCATTGTTAATTGCTCACCATGACCTTTGCTCCCTCCGACCGCTTGGGAGATTAAGGGAGAAAGGCTTTCATCCTACAGCCTCTGCTGTAGGATCATGTAGGACCCCTCAACCTTGTCATAATTAAGTGGGGCCAACCCAAGTATATTTAACTCACTTAAAATTACCTACAGTATTGGGGAGTGGCCATTCCCTGTTCATATTTATCACTTAGTAAAATAATATGAAAAATTCCGCGAAGATATCGTTGTGAGAGGAGCGATAGTAAGGCAGAATACAGGGTGATCTATCCAAGTTCCCGTCATGTGTCGAGTAAGGTCTTTGACGCCTCTGCATCTTTCAACCAGGGATCTCAGGCAACCAAGGCGAAAGAGGGTTCACTTCGATAATAAGGATCATAAACTCCATGGTTCATATTAGGGTGACGCGAGATTTTCACACATACTTAGTCGCGGGCATCTGCACAATTCTCATATCTTTAGCGAAGGTTCCTCCAGATTAGTCACTTCTTTCTTCGGCTCCCAAATCGTTCCTCCGAGGGGAGACATCCTCTAGCATGGCTTTAATCTGAAAATGGACATAGAGAAATGCTTTTAAATACACATTACTCTCTCCACAAATTCCGAGGCAAATTTTTTTAAAAATATTCTGTGCAATTTTAATAAAAATTAAACGAACTTTTTTCAGAAAAGGTATATATTAGTATAATATTCCCTATTTCACTATATTTTAATGCAAACCTTAACGCATCGTTTACATAATCTAAAGATTTTTTTTCTAGGACAATGGAGTCTTCCGTTTAAATTGGTGACATATGCTAAAACCAAAAGGTTAGGGGGAGGGGGAAATAAGAGAAACCTGATGTCATACGTGGTTCTTCTTTACTGGCGGTTCGATCCTTTGGACCTCGCTCAGTTTCATTTTACCTCTTAGTTTCTTGTCACTCCGAGAAAGCTCCAGAGGAGCGAAACGTCAGTCAAGAAGAACCACGTACCGAATCTGGTTTCTCTGCTCCCTTCTTCCCATTTGTTGTCGAAGACACCCATCTATCAAAAGGCTAGAGATGAGCCCTCATCTCTCCTTTTTCCATTTCTAGCAAGCGAGGGAAGATGACCGTCTGAAAAAGCCTCGTCGGAGAAGAACAGCCTTCACGCATGCGCAGTTGGCCTTTCTGGAGAGGAAGTTCCGCTTGCAAAAGTACTTGAGCGTTGCTGACAGATCGGACGTGGCGGAGACGCTGAACTTGTCCGAGACACAAGTGAAAACGTGGTATCAAAACCGAAGGTAAGACTCATTTTCAAAGGTTCTTGTTGTAGAAGGAGTTCTAGAAAAAGCGAGAAAACAAAATGAATCAGATAATTATTGCATCTATCATCATTCAGATTTAGCCCTCACTACCTTTATAACGGAAGATTGGAAGGTGATTCGGGAGAGTTGCGCTTCATTGTGATCCCTCACTCTCCGTCTACGTTAGAGCCCTAATTTACAGAATTGTGTCTTATTAACTCTAATAAATGGAATCTTGAGGAACAATGGAATTGAAAAATGGGTAACGTTATCAATTCCTGATTAAGCTTTCATAAGAAATTGTATCTATCATATTAGCAAACAAGCCATACTTCGTATTCTTTCTTAGAGAAAGAACTTTGTTCCACAGGCACTCCTTCGGCGTGTGACCTACGGCCTATTTGCTATTCTAAACCGCTTTTTTAATCCCCTTTATAGACTCTTTATTTTAACACCCTGAACACCTTTTTCAACATAGATACCCTGAAACATTTTTTTAAAGTTATTTCACCCGGTTTGATATTAAGAAAAGCCTTCGTCAGATCTCTTTTTTCATCTAAATTTGTTTTATATACGAAATGATAGTAAAAAAGCGCCAAAGCCCTAATTTTAATACATCTTTTGAACTTCCCGATTTGTATGTTTTTTCCTTCCAAATCATTCGATAATTATATTTATTTTTTCTGAACTCTTAGAAAGAACTTTGATAAAAGCTCGAAACGTACAAAAAACAGTCCTGCGAATAAAAGTTTCAAATAAACCTAGACTCAAAAACATGAAAGGTTACTTGTCCACTAAGCAAAAAAACCCATTTTCAAAAATTTCGAAAATTCACCAAGTTAAATTATAGAGTTAAGGATGATAACAATGAATGCAATTTAAATTGTAAATCTCGCTGCTAGAGCATTGCCTAAAGATTTATGATAGGATGGCCTAAGAAACACAACGTCCCGTTTTCTTCGTTCAATGTCTGGGCCTTTGTTTCTAGAGGGTTTGAAGCGAGAACTGGATACCTAGAGTTCAATACTTGAATTCATTTTGGCAACTATTAAATTAATTTACTGTTATTATTAATATCATCATCATATAATGTTTTTTCTAAATGTGAGAATGACGCTCTTTGACGGTATTAAAATTATCCTCCACCTTATTTAACACAAAGTTATCTTACCTTTTTTATGGTACATTGGTACTTTACTAAAGGTGAGTTGCTGCAGCATTTCGTGTAGAAAAAGAATCATCTCCGAGCAGAAGCACCCAAACACATCCTCTCACAACACCCTTCAATGGTATTGCAAAAGCTCTCTTACACACTTTTACGACACCCCTCTCACCAAATGACACAATGATAGTTCTGATGAAGTTAGACACGTTTTAATTGTTTTACATACAAGTATGAGTTTAAATTACAATATTAATCAATGTGGCCGCTCTCGTCGGCGAGCACGCGCCCCAGGCGAGACCTGAAGGCCGCGCTCACGTTGCAGACGAGATCCTTCCTCAGGCTGGCCCATACTCGGTTGACGGAGGACTTCAGCTCGTCGATGTTGCTGTAGCGGACCTTGCACGTCTTGCTCTCAACATACGCCCACACGCTGTAGTCGAAGGGATTGAGGTCGGGCAACTACGGCGGGCAAAATTCTTTCAACCATAAGTTCATGTTCGATCCCAACCACTCTTGCACAGACTTGGCCGTGTGGTAACCTGAGGTCTTTCTGAACGAGGTCGATCTTTGAGGTCTTCCCCATTCTTGAGCCTCTCCGCGACTCTGTGAAGGGTCATCCAGCTGACGGGAAGTCGCTTGTCGATGTCGTACTCGTTGTGTCCCGCGCGCAGAGGAGAGCAGAAATCTCGATTATTTCCACTTCCATTTCAACACACCTACACACAATGGGAAAAGACGTTTTAATGACTTATGCTGGAAAGGTAGAACTTTAAGATTTATTGACAGAATCTTTTCTATTACACACGTAAACCTCTCGAAAGATAAAAAATCCGAGAGTAACAGAACTTTTACAAAACACTCATATGATCACTTCACACACCTACATCCGTCTCACATAATCACTTCACACACTAGCACACTCTCATATGGTCACTTCACGCTTCAACACACTCCCTCTCATATGATTCCTTCACACACCAATACACACGCACACACTCTCTCTCTCATATGTCCACTTCACAATTCTTCTCACACTTAATAAAAGTATACCTCTTAATAGAACACTCCTCTCTCTCTCTCTCTCTCTCTCTCTCTCTCTCTCTCTCTCTCTCTCTCTTTCTCTCTCTCTCTACCTCACACCCTCACATTGAGTTTCCAGTTGTAACATGAAAAAATCATGCTGCTACTGACATCGGGAGAGTTGCGAGACCTCCCAGCCCAAACACCCGCTGATGCGTACTATGTTTATAGGGAGATCTGAGGGTATATATCTTCATAATAATTTCACTTCCTCTATCTCTCCCATTTTTATTCACATCTCTGACCAATTTTCAGTGTGTGTGTGTGTGAAGGGGGAGACACCATCGCGCCTGTTTTAGTCGCGTGCACCTGATTATATAAGTTAGTATGTCGATCCGTTGGTAGTCGGTCGGATGGTCGCCATTTTACTTTTCAATGAGTTTTTTTGACAATAACATTGTAACTATTCGGTCGATTCTAAGGAAATTTGAAACCCTTATGCTGTTTTACATTCTCTTTTGAATGATATAATTGACCTCCCAAAGTTAGCCGGGAAATTATTTGGAAATAACATCATAACTATTCGGCCAATTCTAACGAAATTTGAAACCTTTATGTTCTTTTACATTCTCTTTCGAATCATATAACTACCAAGGTGCCCCCAAAGTTAGTCCTGGAATTATTAAAAGAAAACTAACTATGGGTCAGATTGCCCCACAGGTTGAAAGTTTTGAAGGTCTTGAGGTCATAGGGTTATACGGTCATAGGGTTATACGGTCATAGGGTTATACGGTCATAAGGTCATCTGCGACACGTGGAATAGACTGCCAGCGGTAGTTGCCAACAGTAGCAGTGTGGTAGAGTTCAAGAGTCGACTCGACAACATCTACCATAGAACAGAATGTGGTGATAGCAAGTATTTTGTAGTGCGTGTCACCAGGGATAGTTCAATCTAGATTAGCATGAGATAGCTAAGTTTCATCTTCTAAAGAGTGCCTCCTCGGAATGGGCCACAAGGCCTTTGAGGTACTTCCTTTGCTTGTAACCAATTTCCTCACACTATTACCAGCCCCAGACACCATTCAACCAGGGTGTTTTTTAAGGGCCCATTTGGCGACTGCCGTCAAGGGCATAAGTCGCCTTAATTAAGAAACTAGCCTAGTATTAGGTTATTCTAAAATTCGCAACACCCCAAAATACACACACAAAAAAAATAGAGAACAAAGAACAAAAACAAAACAAGAAGGAAGCACGTTCCGGCTTCAGGCGGAAGCCCGCCTTTCCCCAGCGCAAAGATATGCGACCTACACCAAAGAAAGTCAAATAAAATGGAAGAGTCAAGCCTCCTCCAAAAAGTCAAATAATCCATAAGTATGTGTGCACGAACACGTCCCGAATACAAGGGACAAGCGGTAGCGACCCCGCTCGTCCCGGTACCGGGACAGGTAACGTGCGAAGATCACCCAAACTAGGACATTCAACAAGAATGTTCCGAGGCTTCTGGAAGACCATTCAACCAATATACATAGATAATGCATAACGCGTCGTGGTCCCGTTTGAGTTGTTATCATTTATAGGTTTTGCAAACCAATGGACACGAAAGAATAGTCTCAGATTGAAGGGCGAATAAAAGACGGAATTATTTTAATTTATTGGTTCATATCCAATGTTGTTTCGTTTTCCTTTTGATTATCTTGAAAATAAATATATTTCCTCATACTCCAGAAAGCTCGCTCTGTCCCTTTCGACCTTTTTTTTCATATTGATTCGTCCTTTTTCCCAATATGTTTCATTTATTGTGGGCGATTTGTTATAAATATGTCTATTTAAAAAAAAAACAAAACGCAAACGCATATTCAGCAATTAAGGCGGGGAAATTTCTAATTATGATGTTGTTGATGAAAAATAAATTGGTAGCCATCTTAGAAGCCACATTGTTAATTGAAATCGCATCATATTGTATTATATATAAATTTGAAGTGAATTATTTTCTGAATTAAAATATGATATGGACATTTTATATTCAACATTAAAGAAATATGATTTATTTAAATAGCATTCTTGGGCAAGGCTCATATATCTGAAGGCAAGAAGCACGGCAAAAAAACAAACAAACAAATAATGAACAATAGAGCGCCTAACGACATCTGGTAATCGCCTTTGAATTCGAATCTAATGCTAGGCTTTCTAAATATGAATACTACTAGTTTATTTAAAAATAGGAGGGAGGTGAGAGGTGCAACCCCCAACAATTAAAGGGGTTTCAAAATTCCTTTCAAAATGATATACGAGTATAATACAATATGATGCGATTCCAATAACAAAACCCTAAAAAATGTTTTTTTTAGAATTGGCCCAAGAAAAAAGTCTCTAATTTACAGAAATAAGAAGTTTTTAAACAAATCTATATGAATTATCCGAAAATTCGAGAGCGGGCATTTTCCCAATAAATCATTTAATGAATCTAGTAAACTCCGGTAAAAAAAAGTCTTGTTGGTTTGTTTCCAATTATTCATTTACTGAATCAAGCGAAGCCAGGTACAAAGAACCATGTTTGTCCCCAATGAATCATACCGAATCAAACAAATCATTGTACAATGAGTCTTGTTGTTTTCCAAATAAAGCATTTATGTATAAAAAAGAACTGGATAAAGAGGCATCTTTGTTTGTTCGCAATAAATCAATTAGGGAATACAGCAAAGCCCTATAGAAAAAGTCATGTTCGTTCCCAATATATCATTTACTGAATCAAGCACTGCTGTGTACAAAGTCTTGGTGGTTAGTCCCTAATAAATCCTTTACTGAATCAAATAAAGACATGTATTTTTATGCCCAATGAATTATTTAATGAATCGGCCAATTTCTGTACAAAGAGTCATGTTTGTCCCCAATAAATCATTTTCTGAATTAAGCAAAGCTCTGCACAAACACTCACGTTGCTTAGTCCCCAATAAATCATTTACTGGATCAAACAAAACCTAGTGCAAAGAGTCATGGTTGTTTGTTTACAATAAATCATTTCCTGAATCAAGCCAAGCTCTGTAAAACGTGATGTTTGTTCAAATGAATCACTTACTGAATTAAACAAAGCTCTGTACAGTACAAATTGTCATGTTGTTTTGTTCCAAATTAATCATTTAATGAATCAAGAAATTCCTTTACAAAGAAACTTGTTGGTTTGTACCCAATAAATAATTTAGTGAATCAAGTAAAGCACTCTACAAAGAGTCATGTGTATTC
This sequence comes from Ceratothoa steindachneri, assembly GCA_963969495.1. Classification (NCBI taxonomy): domain Eukaryota; kingdom Metazoa; phylum Arthropoda; class Malacostraca; order Isopoda; family Cymothoidae; genus Ceratothoa; species Ceratothoa steindachneri. Next base: position 161,217,379 of record OZ018317.1, on the reverse strand, counting down.
TCAATAATTCATTTACTCATTCAACCAGTCTTGTACAAAGAGTCGTTTGTATTTGTTCTAAATATATCATTTACTAAATCAAATAACTCCTGTACATAGTTTTGTTGGCTTGTTCACAATAAATCATATAATGAATCAAGCAAAGCAATGTACTAGGTCTTTTATGTTTGTTTCCAATAAATCATTAATTGAATCAAGCAAAAATCTGTACAGAGTCTTGTTGGTTTGTTCCCAATAAATCATTTATGAATAACCCCCCTCCTAAACAGTGACTCATGTTTGTTTGTTCGCAATAAATCATTTACTGAATCAAACAAATCCGTATAAAAAAGTCATGTTTGTTTGTTCCCAATAAAATTCTACTGGATCAAGCAAAGCTCTGTGAAAAGTCATCTTTGCTCTCAATAAATTGCTCAATCATATCAACCCTCTGTGCAAAGACCCCTTAGGTTGTTCTTAATAAATCATTTAATGAATAAAAGCCCTATACAAAGTCATGTTGGTTTGTTCCCAATATATCATTTACTGAATCAAAAAAGCCCTGTACAGTCATGTTTGTTTTTCCCAATAAATTATTTACTGAATCAATTAAACCTCTAACAATGTCATATTTTTCATTCTAAATCACCTGCTCAATCAAGCTAACCCCTGTCCAAAGAGTCACGTTGTTTGTTCCTAATAAATCATTTACTGAATAAAGGAAAGCTCTGTATAAACAATCATGTTGGCTTGTTCTAAATAAATCACTTAATGACTAAAAAAATTCATAGTAAAAGTCTTGTTTGTTTGTTCCCAATAAAACATTTACTAAATAAAACAAACTTCTATGCAAATAGTCATGTCTGTTTGTTTTCAATAAAGCATTAACTTAATCGAGCAAAGATATGTTGAAAGTCTTGTTGGTTTGTTCCTAATAAACCATTTATGAATAAAAAAGCTCTAAACAGTGACTCATGTTTGTTTGTTCCCAATCAAACAAAACCAAGTACAAAAATTCAAGTTGGTTCGTCCCCAATAAATAATTTAAAAATTGAGCAAAGCCACGTACAAAGAGTCATGTTTGATGTTTACAATAAATAATTTACTGAATCAAGCACATTTCTATATAAAGTCATCTATATTCACAATAAATAATTTACTGAATCAAACACATCCCTGTAAAAGAGCCCCGTTTGTTTGCTCCCAATAAATCATTTATTGTTCCCAATAAAAAAATACTGAATCAAGAAAGCTCTGTGAATTCATGTTTGTTCCCAATAAATCACTAACTCAATCAAGCTAACCACCTCTACAAAGACTCTTTCTGGTTTGTTCCCCAAAAATCATTTACCGAAGAAACAAACCTGTGCAAAGTCTTGTTGGTTTGTTCCCACAAATCATTTTCTGAATTATGCAAAGCCTTGTACAAAATCATGTTTGTTTTTTTACCAATAAATCATTTATTGAATCAATTAAACCTCTGTACAAAGTCATGTTTGTTCACGATAAATCACTTATTCATTCAAACTACCCTGTACAAAGTCATGTTATTTGTTCCCATATATCATTATCTAAATCAAGCAAAGCTTGGTACATATAGTCAATGTTTTTTCCAATAAATCATTTACTGAATCAAGGACAATTCTGTATAAATAGTCATGTTGCTTTGTTTCAAATACACTACTTAGTGAATCAAACAAATTCCCGTAAAACTTTGTTGGTTTCTTCAAAATAAATTATTTATTGAATAAAAGAGAACCCTGTATAAAGAGTCATGTTGGTTTATTCCTAATAAAAAATACTGAATCAAGTAAAACTCTATACATGGATCTTTGTTTGTTCCCAATAAATCCTTTACTGAATCAAGTAAAGTTCTGTAGGTACATGTTGTTTTGTTCCAATTAAATATGACTGCCAAATCAAAAGTCAATTCTATTTGTTTCTTATCAGCATAGGTGGGCTTTATCGCGATAATTTATTGCCATAACGACATCGGGTTATCGGTTATCCGATATTTTTCCGCGTTATCAATTCATCGGTATCGCCGATACTTTTGGTTCCAAACTAGCGATAATCGATAATTTCAGTTTTTGGTTCCAGTTTAGCACAGGGGCGAGCCGCGCGTGCCTTGGAGGCAGAAATAGGTAGGTCCGAGCTGGAGGAAGATCCTCAAAGCTTATGAGGAGATGAAGGAAAGCCTCATCAGGTAAGAAACTAAGAAATAGTATTCAAATATTCTTACTATTGTATTATAAAATAACGCTATATATAGTCAATAATCAATATTGTATTATGATTTTAGATTTATCGGTTGTCACCTTATCGGGTGATAAATTTATCGCCAGTTATCGAGTATCGGTTATCGCCGATAAGGTTATCGTTATCGATTTATCGGTTACCCTGATACATTTTTTCCTTATTGCGTCCAACTATGCTTATCAGGTTAGGAAAGAAAATATTAGCAGCTATTTACCCTCATCCTTCCCATCCCCTGTTCACATAAGACCAAATTTTTTAAAATGTTTTGACACGATATCAAAATAGACCTTTGAGCTTCACTTTATGATTTTTTAAGCGTAATTGATCTTTATACAAACAAACAAAGATCCATGTATAGAGTTTTACTTGATTCAGTATTTTTTATTAGGAATAAACCAACATGACTCTTTGTACAGGGCTTTCTTTGATTCAGTAAATGATTTATTGTGAAGAAACCAACCAAACCTTTACGGAAATTTGTTTAATTCACAAAGTGGTGTATTTGCAACAAAGCAACATGACTCTTTATACAGAATTGTCCTTGATTCAGTAAATGATTTAACACTTTACTTTATGTTCGTTTTTTGGCTCGCCTTCTCTGAATTCTCAACCTCTGTTATATTCTAACTGTTTTCTTCTTTTTCAGAACGAAATGGAAACGCCAGAATCAGCTGAGACTTGAGCAGTTGCGTCAAGGAGGAGGTGTCAGCCTCGAAAAAGACTTGGTGATATGCAATGAGGCTAACGGGAGTCGCCTCTCTCCCGCCGAGCATTCCCTCGGGGGTGGTTCTTCTTGCTGTCCGCCATATTTCCTTCCATCTGTAGAACGGTCTTGCATCATTGCGACGGCCGGCTTATTAACTCGTTTCCCCTACCCGCCGTCTTATCATTTATGACTCTCCACACATCATCGTAAGACAATTGACTCGAGTTGTTAATTTTTTTTGCAAGAAACTCTGAAGCCAAAGATTTTTGTCAAATTCTTGAGTTTTTTTTTATTTAAACTCGGTAATCTCTTGCCGAACTTCGCTTTACAGCAAAGATTTGTAAGAATGATTGCAAAAAGACGATAGACACGAAAATGTCTGAGTTTTCACACTATACTCCTATCCAACGAGTCACACTTTTTTTTCATTTTGATTCTCAGTTCCCTTCTGATCCTTAGGGAGTATCTGGTATTCCTTTTATTATGATTTTACGCCTTGAGAGATGTAGTGAACAAGATACCATCTCAGGGAATGAACGAGGCTCCAGTACGGAACCGAAGGAAGTGTAAAACTAAAGTCAGAAAAGACAGCGACGGTTCACTTGAAGGCATTCCACCTATGTTGGATATGAAATTCAAATGCAGAGTATGAGCGATGATTTTCCATTTAGGCTCAATGTTCAAAGGTTGCCAAAGTTTGTGGGCACTACATGTCTATACAGTTTCTGAAGATCATCGATTGATTTGTGATCGGATTACCAATCAAAGAGTTTACAGGCAACGAAACGCATATACCTTATGAGACAATGTTGCACCTTTCTAACACACCCACGGACCAATACTGAAATCCTGATGGAGTTGTTCACGCAGGACATTTTCATACGATTTTAAGTTCATACGCGTGTTCCGGTGAAGAGATGGAAGCATGTCAACTTGCGCTGATGAGAAGCAGCTCCATACGTTTGGGGTCTCAAAACGCTTTACCTTTAAAAAGCTGCAGGATTCTACTTTACTTCGTCCAAAACTCAACCTCATATACGTTCCATACAATGAGTAGGGTATAAAAAATATATATATATTCTACAGAATCTCAGCATCGGTGGAATGTTTATCTCGGTGAGGAGGTGTTTATTAGTGCTGCTGCTTTCCAAAGAAGTCAACATCGAGAAGTTTGCTTCTCACCAAAAATGCGGTTGAATTTACTTCCTGCCACTGTCAATTACAAGCATCTGGTTACACTATTTCCAACCTAAAGAGACGGTACGGTACCTCTTTTGGATATCATTGGATGACCTGAAGCCTTTTAGTCCGCACTTGAAACAAACTCAATATTCCTAGCAAGGATTTCTAACACCATGTGGCCAATCCGGTGCAAAGGCATGTTATCATAACGAATTTCGTATAAAGTGAGTATTTTTAACAAATAAATGTAAGAATATTAACGGGTTTTTTTTTGTTTTTTTTTATACTGCTGAGCGAGTAAAATTCAATAAGAATGGTAGGCTAACAATATGGCATTCGAATGGTGTTCATTTGACGATGAACGCAATAGTCCCAACTGAGTTTAGGCGCTAAATTTAATCTTTATGTATTCGAAAAAATAACTTAAAATCATAGATTCATTTGATTACTTTACGCAATAATACAAAAATCATACGAATCGCTACACATATGTTTAAAAAATATATTTATAAAAAGAGAGTTATGACAGGTCAAAATTTGTCACTCCCGAAAATTTTGACAACTGGAAACCTTTAAAATTCAAAGTTGAATTAATAAAACAGAACAAATGTGTTTATTTTGATAATTTTCCTAAATACTCCGGGTAATTTAGTATATACAGGGTGTGGCCTGATATTTATTTAATTATTTTCACAACACGATGTAATATTATATAATACTTAGACTAAAATGGAAACATAAAATATATGTTGCAAGTTGTAACTAATATTCAATGTAACGCCATTTAGGGGCAATGACCCGACGAAGTTTGGGTATAACCTCAATGGGCACGCAGGGGGTTTCAGCTATTTCCACCCAGCATTTTCCCAGTTTATACCAGATCTTCCACACTTTGATGGGATTTGGTACAATCATTCTACTCAAGCATCAACTACACTCCAAAGTCCATGGGGTTCAAATCTGATGAGGATGGAGCGCAAAGTTCCCATGACCTAAACCCCATAAAATTTGCCTGGCACCAGTCCTGAATTATTTGCTCCGGCATTTCCTATCGGGGCATCCACCCAGGGAGGGCCACTTCTCCTTCGACATCTCTTTCTCTCTCTCTCCCTATATATATATATATATATATATATATATATATATATATATATATATATATATATATATATATATATGCGTGCGTGTGTGTGTGTGTGTGTGTGTGTGTGGAAAACTCACAAAGTGTAGGTGAGTAATCATTAAATTCAATAAAGCTCGCAAGGAAAATAAAATGAAGATTCCAAGTACTTTGAAACTTGTGGACTTTGTTGCATATATACAAGAGTTTCAATGAGAGCGCAAGAGCAACGAGGCCAGATCAGCTAAAGTTTGTAAAAGGAGACCTCAAAAAAATGGTGACATCCGGGGAAGTGAAGGTGTGTGGAAGATATTTAGCCTCAGGTCCGGATGCACGCATTGGTCTCAGTAGGGCAAACTGCGGGTCTTGGAGCTGTAAGGGTACACAAACTCTCAGATTAGTAGCAGTCTGGTTGACTAAGCTACAATTAACATCACCTTACCGGGGCGTCAATAGAAAGATCAAGAAAATATAGATAGGGGGACACAAAAGACAAAGAAAAGCATCGCCACATCAAATGGAACCAAGCGGGAGCGGTGAACCAGCCACCTCTTCCCCCTCCGAACCCCCACCGGATGCATAAAACTCACATCCGTAATCAAGCTACGAACCAACAAAGAATCGACAGAAAATTAAGGCAGTAACCCTATCAGCATCTCAGGTTGTGAACGTCACAGAACAAAGAATGTCAATGGCGCGGGTACTAGAGACCCTAATGCTGCGAATATGAACCTCCCAGATGAGGCGTCGATCAAATACAAGACCAAATAAACGGTGCAAGTCCATCAATTCCAGGCGAACCCCATTTAAAAACAAGTTTGGGTCAGGGTGGAGCCGTGGATGGCGGCAGAAATGCGGCCGAGTTGGCATCTAGGCCGCGGAAAAAAAAGAGATCGAAAGGTCGTCCACGTAGATCGTAACGAGAACATCTTAAGGAAACACCGAAGTGATGCCTTTGATGCTCAGGGTAAAGGAAGGGCTCGCAGACGGCATTTTCCAGTCCGAGCAGGGCATCCGAAATGGAGTGGAACTTGCGGAAGCCGAACTATGCAGAAGACAGGTGGGTTCAACTGTCAAGGAAAGAGGCTTCTTTAACATTTTGAAAATTTCTTTACCAACTTGCACACGCAGAAGGGTAGAGGGATTGGACGGGCAGTGGCGGAGGGGCTAATGAAGGAGGAGTGGAGATTTAGTAGTGGTGACCACGGGCTCGTACCAGCTACCCCTAGACCTGGATACTATGTGTCGGGTATATCCTTGTAGACACAGACTGTAAGGTTGATCCTCCATGAACAAAGGAATGTACCTCCCTGCAGCGCACTGGAAATGGAAGATCGTGTTTCTCCACCATGTTTCAGTCGTGACAGTAGTTTTTTGCCCAAGATACACAATTTACCTTCTTGCGGATAGACAGAAAGTTAAGGAAATAATCGTATATAAAAAGGATATTGAGAGGGAGCGAGGAGGAAGCGAACCAACAAATTACCCAGGTCTCGTCACAGAGTTAAAATCAACCTGGTGACGGGGATTTCCCTAATTTTCACTCGGTCCGGTAAAGAGAACTCCCACTAGTATCAGTACAGGTAGGTAGAATAAATGTTAAGTAAATACTTGAGGAAAACCAATAAAGCTAAGAGGGAGCGAGACCAACGCGCACCAACAACTTTCTCAGAGAGTTTAAGTAAACCCAGTGATGGAGCATAACTAATTTTCACTAAGGTCGGAGGACGTCCCGCTCCTCCAGGTAACAATTGTAACAGGTCACACATCAAATGCTTATTTAGGTAAAGGCGCCATCAGATGGCAGTGCATCTCGCGAGTTTGCACAATTAAAAGACGGCAAAAAACGACCTGAAGCTGCCGAGGAATTTGAGGGTAGATCCATGAGAACAATACTAGCTCAAGGTCAAGCAACTTTAAGTTCCACTCGGATGTCTCTCATCTTCTTTACCAGGAATCCCAGATGGATCTCATTATTCCTTTCATGTAGTTAGTGTGAGGAAGAGAGAAATAATGGTCTGGTTGCCCAGTCGTCTCGGATTCTTTGGCGTACTTAATTGCCCGCTAATTCCCTACAAGATAATTTTTACATCCGATCGAGTCGTGGCCCCTATGATGTCACAGATACCACGAGCGAGCGGTTGAGGAAATTCTGATCGTCAGAGAGCACACAGAGTGCTTTGTGAGTCACTATATATATTATGATAAGGTTTTCGAACCGGTTATAACTCAATCTTCCGTACCGAGCGCTATATTGGAACAGTTCGGCCGTAAAGATAGACATGGCGCCTGATAGATCCACGTTGACTTTAAATAGATGGGACACGGTGTGTAACCCGAAACAATCTTCGGATTTGAGCCATCCGTGTACACTGGCAAGGTTCCACCGTGATACAAATAAAGTGTTCTAAAAATATATCAAACGTAATATTCCAGATTCTATAGAAGCTAGGTGAGGAGAGGCGTGTCGACAAATAGTCAGAGGTGGTACCGTACCGTACAGAGTGGCGTCCTAGACAGAACCAGAGGCGCCACTTACTGGAGAGCTACATCGAGCTCTCAAGGAGTTTCCTAGCACTAAATCCAAATAGTTTATGATATGAATGGCGTCTCTCGGTCGAATATGAGCCCTCGCAATAGCCGCGGCACTAATGAGAGCCACTGGTGACTGAGGGGACGTCGGGTTCGTGCGAAGAAAGAAAATAATGCACCATTTACGGCACAGGGCAAGCATGTGACATCTCACGGTAATCGAAAAACAGTATCTCAATAGGGAACGTACGGAAGGCACCGATAACCAGGCGGAGAGCGGTGTGGTTGATCGCTTCCACCTTCAGCATCAGCAATTCTACGCTCTGATGTAGATGCATAAAACTCGCATCAGTAGTCAAACATCGAACGAACAAAGGAACGATAAAACAGCAAAGCGGTAGCACTATAAACACCCCAAAGCTGAACTTCACGTAATAAATAATGTTCTTAGCGCGGGTACAAGACACACTTAGGCTGTGAATATGACCCGCCAAGGTGAAGCGTCGGTCAAAAACTAGGCCAAGGAAATGATACGAGTCCATGACTTCCAGGCAAGGCAAACCCCATTTAGGAACAAGTCCGGGTTGGGGTGGAGATGTGAATGGTGACAGAATTGCAATACCTTAGATTTTGCCAAGGAAACCCCAAAACTTGAGCACTTCGAAAGGCGAGAGATGCTATTCGATTTCCTTTAAAAGAGACTCTCCAGAGCTGGCAACCGAACTGCATAAAAATAAATTAAAAGGTCATCATCGTAGAGCATAGCGAGAACATCTTCCGGTAGCATAGAGGCAATACTGTTGATGCTCAGGGAGAAGAGTGTAACCCTGTGGACACATTCATGCGGGACGCCTTCTACCTGCTCCATTGGGTCTGAAATGGCGCTGCTCGCCCATTCGTGGAATCGACGATCTCGCAGAAATTGAGAAATAAAGATATGAAGGCGTCCACTCACCATCATCTTGTGGAGATTCTCCAAGCTACCGTATTGCCATGTGGTATCATAGGCCTTCTCCAGATCAAAAAACACAGTAGGGGTAGTGCTGTCTACGAATTAAGGCCTCGCAGATAGAACTTTCCAATCGAAGCAGAGCATCCGACATAAAGTGGAATTTTCGGGAAGCCGCAATGTGTAGAAGACAGGTGGCTTCCGAGCTCTATGAAAAACATAATCTAACACTTACCAATTTCTTCATCAACTGGCCAGGGTATAGCGATATCTCATCGGTTTGCAAAAAGCGAGCACATAAACCATTCCATGGAGTTTGGATACTCTCTGTCCAGACCCTGTTGAATAAATCTAGCAAAAGGCCATGATTCCGACACATAAGTGTCGAAACATGGCATGATCTGCATCATTCGGAAAAGGGGCGGTGTCTGCACATGAATAGAGAGGAACCCAATTCAGTTAGCATAAACCTGTCTTTGAAGAGTTCCGCGCACCTGGAAGTAAAGTCCTGTCAGTGGCCTTCAGCAACACTACGACGTACATTGACTGCAGTCGGAGCATCAACACGGCTAGAGAAGGTGCAGAAAGCGGACGCACGCGAAGATTCCTCTACGGAGTCGGGGTCCGAGATTGCCGCCCAATTCTCATAATGAACGGGACAGGACTCCTGCAATAATTTGCCCTCAAATCCTTTTGAAACCTTCTACACCTCTTCAGGATGAGTCTTCTCGTTAAGTGAAGACACATATGCCCGAAATGAAAAACGGGGGACGTTCTTCCAAACATACCAAAACCTGCCCTAGCTCGACGAAATTCATGGTGAGTTCTTTCAGGGGCGCCTAAAGCGCATGCAGGTATAACGCTTCTGTATGATAGCGGTATCACACCCGGCTGACCATCACGTACGCGGTCAGTGTACAAAAAATCAGAAATTCAAGTAATAGCATTTAGGTCCACGGTGATAAGGCTGCCGAAGAAAAACTCAACGGCTTCATCCACCGATATAAACTACTCGACTTAGACAGAGAAATCAGTCATTTCCTGAAATGCTGATCATCGCGCTCGCACCAAGTACCAGCGCGGGGTGGAGTTTCTCAGGCGACAGCCGTTCATAAAATGATATTCAAATGGGAAAGTGATCACTACCATGGAGGTCTTTGACTACCTCCCACCCCAAATCAGGCTGTGCATCCGGAGAGAACAGAGATATATCAAAACAGGAAAATAAAGCGGTTCTTGGACAGTGATGCGTAAACTTAACCACATTTATGTCACTACATATCTCCAAATCGTCAATAAAGTCAGCAAGGACTTGATCCCTGGGATTGATCGAATAATCTCCCTAGAGGGGGTGCTTATCATTCAAATCTCCGATCAGGAGAAAGGGCTTCGGCAACCGTGCCTCAACGTGGCGTGATTACTCCCGTTGAAGTTGGTTGACGATGGAATATACGCAGAAATTAAAGTATACCTCTTTTCGAGGCGTATCTGCACTGACACTGACTGAAAGGAGGTATTTATAGCTAATAGAAGTGCGGATACATCATTCCGGCGGTAATTTGCGTATCATTGACCAACCCCCATACCTTACTGGTGGAGTCGTAAAAACTTAATATCTAGAGAGTGTGGGCAGGGTCCACGTACCTAGCATAGTCTCCGGCAAAAAGATAGCTAGCGGAGAATGGGAGGGACGAGCCGCAGCAGATCCTCCTAGTTTTCTCGGAGTCTACGGCCATTCCATTGAAAGAATATGCCATCAACGGCGAGCTAGGAGGAGATGCAGGGGCCCGTTTTGATGAGAGGATCCTAATGGGAATTTCCGTATGGGTCTAGGGATAAGAAGTCTAAAGTCTGAGGGCCGTACATGGTGCTGAAGGTAATGTTCCTTTCGAGGACTTATCGAGGGAGGTTAGGTTTATAATGCGAGGCTTTTCCTACTGTGGTGATCATAATAAAGCGTCAATACCTTTCTCTAAGCTTTATTCAACTAAGAAAACATCAATACAGTCTGAAAATACAAGAGAAACTATATAATTAAACATACCCATTCTAATCAGGTTAAAAAGCACAATTAGTTATAAGTAAACAAAAGAATGTAGTGTAATCCATTAGGCAATTATACATATAAGGTTACATGAAGCTTAGATCACGACATTCTCCCCTCCCTTGAAGAATCATTTTTCTATATAGCGAAGAGGCTCGTGGCGTTCTCGCGTAGTTCGACGCAGTTGTCCGGGCCAGCATGTGCCGGGGTGGATGGTTCATCCCTACGTTGGAGATTAGCTGGAGCACCAGATACCCGGGCCGGAAGAGAATCCACCTTCATATCTCCTTCCTTGATGAATATACTCTGATCACCTGCAGCATTGGAGGAATTCAACTCAGATGAATCGATAGTAGGTACCGGAAGAATCTCCCCCAAACCAGTCTTTGTAGAAGGATCGACGTTGAGATCCTCTTGCTTCTCATATAATGATACGTTACCAGTCGGAGCCAAGTCATGCACTGATATCGTTGATTCGCGTCCATCGGCAAAACTTACATGAGCGTATTGTGGGTTTGCCTCTAACAACTGAACTTTATCAACGAGGGGTTCATATTTCCTGGCGCGAACGTGACGTCGTAATAAGACGGGTCTAGGAACAGATAACCAAATTTGGCAACGAATGGCCACTGAGAGATCGACGCTGGTACGAGAAGAGCCTCTCATGTGACGTAGCATTGGTGGCTGTGCAGAGCAGAGATCTAATAGAATTAAGGAGTCAGGCAGCACTGCTTCCCATTGACATTCTTGAAGGTTCTTGGATGCCAGAGCAAGGGTTTTGTGCTTCCAGATTATAGCATTATACCTCTCACACTGCCCATTCCCTCGAGGATTATAAGGTGTCGTTCGACTAGTGACGATGCCTAGATTGTGAAAGAATTCATGTAGATCCTTGGCCATAAAACGAGGATCCGCAATCAGAATGAAGGTAGGAAGGCATACCAAATATCGCAAAAATCTGATTTCGACAATGATTATAGTACTAGTAGTTATGTTTTGACAGGCAAATGCAAACGGAAAACGAGAATACTCATCCACCACCATGAGCATATAGTGGTTTCTGGAGTTCGATGGTAGATGGCCCTTGAAGTCCAAACTAAGACATTCAAAGGGCTGCGTGGCCTTAATAAGGAGAGTTTGGTTCAGTTTGTAGAACCAAGGCTTCAATCGGGCACATTGATGGCATTCAGAGCACACCCTCCCTCACATCTTCCATGGAATAATGAAGATTTCTCACTCTGACAAAATGAGCAAAGTCTTGTTGCACCAGGAT